>CM073755.1:0-1200000 GCA_037127355.1 Schoenoplectus tabernaemontani | reverse complement strand
TATACCTGTTGTTTAATGGTTCAAGCCCTTGCAACTGCTGGAGAGATTGACTTGGCACTGATGCACTTGAATAATATGGTAAACATGGGTGCCTCCCCACGTATGTTGACCTTCAACATTGTGATCAGGATTCTGTGTCGGGAAGGTAGGGTTTATGATGCACTAAGTGCCTTGGTAACTATGATTAAATTAGGTGCACTGCCAGGTGTGTTCTTGTTTGAGATAATTTTGAATGAATTTAGTAAGCAGGGAAAGATTTTAGATGCACTTGCATTATACGGAACTGCAATTAAATTGCGCATCAACCCAAATTGGATTTTGAGAGATGAATTGAAGTGTAGAATGGACTAAACTTGATCTTTTGGGGAAAATGAAAAGCAAAGAGGAAGTTGGATGAGAAAGTTTCTAGTTTGCTGAGCAACTGCCATCACAGTAAAAAATGTTCTTCAAATGATCTGAAAGAAATGCACAGCCCTTCTTCTACCAAAATCTCCTCTTCAGGCTGGTTGAATCTGAGCACCATTGATTGACTGAACAGTCTGAGAAAACAGACTACAACTCTTCTTAAAATAGAGAGTTGGTCACGATTAGTCGAAGAAGTCAGCATGGTTCAAGGAACTTTGCAAAACATTTGGAACTGGCAAAACTAAGCTCTCCTCGCCTTCTCTTTTTTCTTATATTTTTGTCCTTTTTATAAAATTAGTCTGATGAGAGCTGAAATCAACCAACATTCGAGTCTCATTGCTGCAAATGAGTCGGAAGTATTTCAGGGAACAGTACATGTATATAGCCTTGTACAAAATGTGTAAGTTGAAAAATAGAGATTCCTGGCAGTGTGCATTTTGTTGCGTATACAGAAACTTCTTTGCAGATATTAAATATTTCTTTTTTGCGTATTCTGTTCTGACAACTGATGTAAGGGCATGCTAGGAACTCCAAGGTCCATCTATCAGCGATAGGTAAATACCAGAAACTGACACTCCTCTTCGTGTCTATCAATCTACTACCGGTACAGAATAAAATAACACAGAAAATAAAAGTTAAAAATCTTCCATCTGACGAATCAACACAGGCAGCTGGCACCACATACAAACTACACAAAGCAACAACACTTATGGAAAGAGAACAGCGCTCACATTTCAACACTAACAAACAGATCCGTCCCAAACACAAACTGAATTACAAACAGATGCAACCCAAACTGAAGCAATCCTCCTCAGACAAAGAGGCGGCCCATCCCCTTCCCGTTTCTTATCAGTCCCCTCTCTCTTCTTCCATCGTGCCTCTCCTCCTTTTTTTCTCTTTCTTTCTTTCTGGCTCCGGCCATGAAGGCAATATCACTTCCTCCCTCTGTGCATCCACCAAGTCTCTTAATTTGCTCTCACTAACACCAAATCCAGCTGCCAGCTCAGGCCCAAGCATAGTTTTGAGGATTGAGCTCCGGCCCAACAGAAACTGGGGATAGTTACGCCTGGCTAAGGTGGTGAAGCCGAAGAACTCGAAGGGCCCACTGAGAGATGCCACTTGACAGAAAGGGAAGTAACGAGGTATCCAGAATACATCATCTGCTGACACCTTGGCATCCATGGCGGTTGTACCGTCGGGGAATACGACCAGGATTCTACCTGTTCCACCGAGCACAAATCCATATTCAATTGCGCGTCGATTCACATGTGGCGCCATCATTGATCCCTGGGGTGATTTTGTTATTAGTTATTGTAGACACTTCTTTGAATTGTCACTGGTATGCCATAAGTAAAATAACCTTGAACAAGAATCAATAGGACAGTTGCTTTTTCTTTTTGAATTAAACGGGTTAAATTCTAAGTCTAAAGATATTCTATATTTCGGTGCCTAGACCAAAATCTGCGCCGAGTTACTCATCACTTAGGTTTTACAATGATTTTGGATTACAGGTTTGGAGATAGATTGACTGACTGTGATGATCGATCTTAGGAGATGTCCATAATTTCACTGTCATTTATTTTATTTTATTTTCTTTGAGATTTGTTAGGTAGACTAATTTGATTATTGGTTGCCCTATCGGCACCATCTCATTTTGTATTAATTATTATTTTTGTTTCCACAAAACTCTGATTTTCTTTATTATTATATATTATGGCATGTATAAATGAACTATTATTATTTTATTGATATAAATGAATGGCTTGTGTATTTTTGAGCCTTACGTGTACGCGTGTCTTCTTGTACAAATGATGATTATCACCCTCGAGCACTATTCTTTTTAATTCGGGGTGTGACAATCATATAAATTCTACGACACTTATTTTGCATAAAACATCCTCTTAATACATTAAAAATTATTATTTAAATAAGTTGATTGTAAACTTTTTTTTGTGTGTGTGTCATACTGCTGGGATCAGTACCATATTGATCATCCACATAGGACAAGATAATATGCCAGGCATAATTGCAGTCCAAATTTTTGTTACCATACTGGTTAGTCATATTACTAAAAAATAATAACAAAGACCAACCACTGTAATATTCAGATTATATGTTTGGTGCTTTTATCTATGCCAGCACTTTATTAGTTCAATTACCAAACGTGTGCTGTATATATAATCTGCCTTCCGTGTTACATGCAATGCTCATTGATTCTGGTCCAAATGTATACTAGGATGCGGTCTAATATCTTTATTACATCGTTGGGAGGGTAAACATACTATATTAAATTATAGCAGTTAATATTGACAAAGCTGATTAGATTGATTAAGCTTGCTCATTCTTTACCAACGGTACCCAAGAGCAATCATGCCAACATATCCATCAAAAGTTAAAAAAAATATCCATTTTCCCAATGAAACATCAAAATGATCTATTTTCCTATGAAAAATTAACATTGAAAATACAAGAAGAGGAAGAGGTTGACCGAGACTGATATGGGAGGAAACAATAAAAAGAGATTTGAATGAATGGAATATATCCAAAGAGTTTGCTTTGGATATGAGTGCCTGGAAGATGGCGATTCATGTACCTGAACCATGATTTAAGAGTTAGAGTCTAATAGTAGAGTTATAGATTTCATGTTCTTAGATTTTTAGGATTTTAGGATTTAGAATTTAGAAATAGAGGTTTAGAAATAGGATTTTAGGATTTAGAATTTTGAATTAGCTTTTAAAATAGGTTTATTGTACTATTATTATTATTGTTATTATTACAATTACTATTAGCATATTATCATCATCATTATCATTATCATCTTTATTTATTATTTTTTTTTCTTTTTCTTTCATCATATTCATTATTATCACTGATATTTGAGATCTTTGATCTTATATTTTCCTATTGGGTTTCATTTCTAGCCTACCCCAATTTATTTGGGATTAAAGGCTTTGTTGTTGTTGTTGTTGTTGTTGTTGTTGTAAATAAGTTAATTGTGTTTTATGTTACTTTTGCCTCATAACTAAAATTAAATGTGTGAAAATTAATATGAACACTTCTGATATTGTCTACTATATGATTTTATAATGAAATATTCAATATGAATTTTCTACGATACTCATTTTTCTCAAAACATCATCCATATGTATTAAAACTGCTGCTTAAATATGTTGTTTGCATTTTATATTATTTTTGTCTCATTATTGTGCATAAATTTGTGCAAATTCACATTGACACTTCAAATATTATCTTTATTTTTTTTTATAATGAAATATTCAATATTAAGATTTTACAAAACTAACTTTGCCTAAAACTTCATCCAGATGCATTGAAAACTGTTTTTTAAACGAGTTATTTGCGTTTTAAGTTATTTTGGCCTCATAACTATACATAAATTCATATGAACACACATAATATTGTCTATTATGTGTTTTCATAATTAAATATTTAATATGAATATTTTATGAGATTAATTTTGCACAAAACATCATCCATATGTTTTAAAAACTATCGTTTAAACAAGTGTGTATTTTATATTATTTTGTCCTCACAACTGCACGTAAATTTATTCAAATTCATATGAGCACTTCTAATTCATATGAAAACTACTATTCAAATGAGTTGTTTGTGTTATATGTTAGTTTGGTCTCATAACTGTGCATAAATTCATGCAAATTCATATGAACACTCATAATATTTTATATTATGTATTTTCATAATTAAAAGTTCAATATGATATTCTACGACACTCATTTTCATAAAACTATATTTGTATGTATTACAAATTGTCGTTTAAATAAGTTGGTTGTATTTTATGTTATTTTTGGCCTCATAACTGTGAATAAATTCGTGCAAATACATATTGACACTTATAATTTGATTGCGTTTTAAGTTATTTTGGCATCATGATAGCAATTAAAATCATATGGATATTTTTAATTTTGTCTATTATATATTTTAATAATTAAATATTAAATATTAAGATTCTACGACAGTTAATTTACTTAAAACATAATCCAGAGGAATTAAAACTGGGTTTAAATGAGTGTTTGCGTTTTATGTTATTTTGTCCTCACAGCTACACGTAAATTCATTCAAATTCATACGAGCACTCCTAATATTATCTATTATATGTTTTTATAGTTAAATATTCAATATGAATATTCTACGACACTCATTCTGCACAAAACATCCTCTGGATGAATTAAAAACTGCTGTTTAAATAAGTTGATTGTGTTTTATGTTGTTTTGGCCTCATGACTGTAATTAAATTCGTAAAAATTTATATGAACGCTCCTTATAATTAAATATTCAATATGAATTTTTGCAACACTAAGTTTTCTCAAAATTTCATTCGTATGTAGTAAAAACTGCTATTTAAACAGGTTGTTTATATTTTATGTTATTTTTTTTGCCTCTTTAATTAAATTCATGCAAATTCACATGGACACATCAAATATTGTCTATTATATATTTTGGTAATTAAATATTCGATATTAAGATTTTAGAAAACTAACTTTGCCAAAAATTACATCCAGATGCATTGAAAATTACAGTTTAAACGAGTTATTTGCGTTTTATGTTATTTTGGCCTCATAGCTGTGCATAGATTCGTGCAAACTAATATAAACACTACTAATATTTTATATTATGTATTTTTATAATTAAATATTCAATATGAATATTCTACAACGCTCATTTTGTACAAAACATCATCCATATGTATTAAAAACTGTTATTTAAACAAGTTACTTGCATTTTATGTTATTTTGGCCTCATAACTATGCTAAATACGTGCAAATATATATGGACACATATAATTTTGACTATTATATGTTTTTATAATTAAATATTCTATATTAAAATTCTACGACACTTATTTTGCCTAAAACGTCATCCAGATGAATTAAATCTGCTGTTTAAACGAGTTGTTCGCGTTTTATGTTATTTTGGCCTCACAACCGCGCGTATATTCGTTCAAATTCACATGAGCACTCCTAGTATTGTCTATTATATATTTTTACAGTTGAATATTCAATATGAATATTCCACGACACTCATTTTGCACAAACACATCCTCTCGATGAATTAAAAACTATTTTTAAATAAGTTAATTGCGTTTTATGTTATTTTGGCCTCACGAGAGCAATTAAATTTATGGAAACTCGTATGAACACTTCTAATATTATCTATTATATGATTTTATAATTAATGTTCAATATGATTTTTTTTGCGACACTCACTTTGTTCAAAACTTCATTTGTATGCATTAAAAACTGTTGTTTAAATATTTTATTTGTATTTTACATTATTTTTTCCTCCTTACTGTGCATAAATTAAAAAAATTCACATGGACACTTCAAATATTATCTATTGTATATTTTTATAATTGAATATTCAATATTAAGATTTTACAACACTAACTTTGCCTAAAATATCATCCAGATGCATTGATAACTGCGGTTTAAATGAGTTATTTGCGTTTTATGTTATTTTGGCCTCATAACTACGCATAAATTCATGTGAAGACACGTATTATTGTCTATTATGTAATTTTGAATTAAATATTTAATATGAATATTCTATGATGCTCATTTTGCATAAAACTTCATTTAAATATTATCTATATATATTTTTATAATTAAATATTTAATATTAGGATTTTACAACCCTAACTTTGGCTAAAATTCATCCAGATGTATTGAAAACTGCTATTTAAATGAGTTATTTGTGTTTTATATTATTTTGGCCTCACAACTGCTCGTAAATTTGTGCAAATTTATATGCACGCTTTTAATATTTTATATTATTTGTTTGTCTAATTAAATATTCCATATGAGTATTCTACGACACTCATTTTTTACAAAGCTTCATCCGTATATATTAAAAACTGTCGTTCAGATAAGTTTGTTGCATTTTATATTATTCTGGCTTCGTAACTTTGAATAAATTTGTGCAAACACATATGGACAATTATAATTTTATTTATTATATGTTTTTATAATTAAATATTCAATATTAAGATGCTACAACACTTATTTTGCCTAAAACGTAATCCAAATGAATTAAAAACTGCTATTTAAACGAGTTGTTTGCGTTTTATGTTATTTTAGCCTCACAACTGCACGTAAATTCGTTGAAATTCATATGAACACTTCTAATATTGTCTATTATATATTTTTACAATTGAATATCCAATATGAATATTCTACGACACTCATTTTGCATAAAACATCCTCTGGATGCTTTAAAGACTATTGTTTATATAAGTTTATTGTGTTTTAAGTTACTTTTGTCTCATAACTGAAATTAAATTTGTTAAAATTAATACGAACACTCGTAATATTGTCTATTATATGATATTATAATTAAATATTTAATATTAAGATTCTACAACACTTTTTTTGCCAAAAACATAATCCAGAAGAGTTAAAAATTATTGTTTAAACTAGTTGTTTGCATTTTATGTTATTTTGGACTCACAACTGCACGTAAATTCGTTGAAATTCATATGAACACACATAATATTGTCTATTATATGTCTTTACAATTGAATATATATTATACGACACTCATTTTGCACAAAACAACCTCTGGATACATTAAAAATTGTTGTTTAAATAAGTTGATTGTGTTTTATGTTACTTTTGCCTCATAACTGAAATTAAATTCGTGAAAATTAATATGAATACTTCTGATATTGTCTACTATATGATTTTATAATGAAATATTCAATATGAATTTTCTGCAACACTCATTTTGCTCAAAACATTATCATACTGCTGCATAAACATGTTGTTTGTATTTTTTGTTATCTATTATCTATTTTTATAATTAAATATTCAATATTAGAATTTTACAAAACTAACTTTTCCTAAAACCCCATCCAAATGCATAGAAAACAACTTTTTTAACGAGTTATTTGCATTTTATGTTATTTTGGCTTCAAAACTACGCATAAATTCGTGCAAATTCATATGAACACTCCTAATATTATCTATTATGTATTTTCATAATTAAATATTCAATATGAATATTCTTTGAGACTAATTTTGTATAAACTTCATCCATATGTATTAAAACTATCATTTAAACAAGTTGTTTCTATTTTATGTTATTTTGACCTCTTAACTGCACATAAATTCATGCAAATTCATAAGGACGCTTCTAATTTTGACTATTATATATTTTACTAATTAAATATTAAATATTCAGATTCCCCGACACTTAATTTACCTAAAACGCAATCCAGAGGAATTAAAACTGTTGTTTAAATGAGTGTTCATGTTTTATGTTATTTTGTCCTCACAACTGCACGTAAATTCGTTCAAATTCGTATGAGCACTCCTAATATTGTCTATTATATGTTTTTACAGTTGAATATTCAATATGATACTCTAATATTGTCTATTATATATTTTTACAGTTGAATATTTCAAGACACTCATTTTGCACAAAACATCCTCTGGATGAATTAAAAAATATTGTTTAAATAAGTTGATTGCGTTTTATGTTATTTTAGCCTCATAACTGAAATTAAATCAGTGAAAATTAATATGAACACTCATATTGTCTATTATATGATTTTATAATTAAATGTTCAATATGAATTTTCTGTGATACTCATTTGGCTAAAAACTTCATTCTTATGTATTAAAAACTGCTGTTTAAACATGTTGTTTGCAATTATATTATTTTTGCCTCATTACTGTGCATAAATTCGTGCAAATTCACATAGACGCTTCAAATATTATCTTTTATCTGTTTTTATAATTCAATATTCAATATTAAGATTTTAAAAAATTAACTTTGCCTCAAACTTCATCCAGATGCAATGAAAACTGCGGTTTAAACGAGTTGTTGCGTTTTATGTTATTTTTGCCTCATAATTGTGCATAAATTCGTGCAAATTCATATGAACACTCCTAATATTTTATATTTTGTCTTTTTATAATTAAATATTCAATATGAATATTATACAACAGTCATTTTGCACAAAACGTCATCCGTATGTATTATAAACTGTTGTTTAAACAAGTTACTTGCATTTTATGTTATTTTAGCCTCATTACTATGAATAAATTCGTGCAAACATAAATTCGTGCATTTTATGTTATTTTGTTGCCTAAAACTTCATCCTTATTTTGTTAATTATATGTTTTTTTATAATTAAATATTAAATATTAAGATTATACGACACTTATTTTGCCTAAAACGTAATTCAGATGAATCAAAAACCACTTCTTAAACGAGTTGTTTGCGTTTTATATTATTTTGGCCGCACAATTGCACGTAAATTCGTTCAAATTCATATGAACACTACTAATATTGTCTATTATATGTTTTTATAATTAAATATCCAATATGAATATTCTACGACACTCATTTTGCACAAAACATCCTCTGGATGCTTCAAAAACTATTGTTTAAATAAGTTGATTGTGTTTTATGTTACTTTTGTCTCATAACGGAAATTAAATTCAAGAAAATTAATATGAACACTCCTAATATTGTCTACTATATGATTTTATAATTAAATATTTAATATTAATTTTCTACAACACTTATTTTGCCAAAAACGTTATTAGAAAAATTAAAAATTGCTGTTTAAATGAGTTGTTTGTGTTTTATGTTATTTTGGACTCACAACTGCACGTAAATTCGTTTAAATTGATATGAACACTCCTAATATTGTCTATTATGTGTTTTTATAATTGAATATCCAATATGAATATTCTATGACACTCATTTTGCATGAAACATCCTCTAGATACATTAAAAACTGTTGTTTAAATAAGTTAATTGTGTTTTGTGTTACTTTTGCCTCATAATTGAGACTATATTCTTGAAAATTAATATGAACACTTCTAACATTGTCTACTATATAATTTTATAATGAAATATTTAATATGAATTTTTCGTGATACTCATTTTGCTCAAAATATTATCCGTTTTATGTTATATTTAAGCCTCATTACTGTGCATAAATTCGTACAAATTCACACAGACACTTCAAATATTGTCTATTATATATTTTTAAAATTAAATATTCATTATTAGGATTTTAAAAAAACTAACTTTGCCTAAAACTTCATCCAGATGTATTGAAAACTGTTATTTAAACAAGTCATTTTAAATATTGTCTATTATATATTTTTACAGTTGAATATTCAATATGAACATTCTACGACACTCATTTTGCATAAAACATTATCTGGATGAATTAAAAATTGTTGTTTAAATAAGTTGATCACGTTTTATGTTATTTTGGCCTCATGACTGCAATTAAACTCATAAAAATTCATATGAACACTCCTAATATAGACATTAAGTGATTTAATAATAAAATATTCAATATGAATTTTCTGCGATACTCAATTTTCTCCAAACTTCATTCGTATGTATTAAAAACTGCTGTTTAAACATATTGTTTGCATTTTATATTATTTTTTGCCTTCTTACTGCGCATAAATTCATGTAAATTTACATGGACACTTCAAATATTGTCAATTATATGTTTTTGTAATTGAATATTCGATATTAAGATTTTAGAAAACTAACTTTTCCTAAAACGTCGTTCAGATGCATTGAAAATTGCCGTTTAAACGAGTTGTTTGCGTTTTATGTTATTTTGGCCTCATAACTGTGCATAAATTTGTGTAAACTATTATAAACACTCCTAATATTTTTGTTATATGTTATTTTGGCCGCATAACTATGCATGAATTCGTGCAAATACATATGGACACTTATAATTTTGTCTATTATATATTTTCATAATTAAATATTCAATATTAAGATTCTACGACACTTATTTTGCCTAAAACGTCATCCAGATGAATTAAATCTGCTCTTTAAACGAGTTATTCGCGTTTTATGTTATTTTGGCCTCACAACTGCACGAAAATTCATTCAAATTCACATGAGCACTCCTAGTCTATTATATGTTTTTACAGTTGAATATTCAATATAAATATTGTACGAAACTCATTTTGCACAAAACATCATCTGGATGCATTAAAAACTGATGTTTAAATAAGTTGATTGCGTTGTATGTTATTTTGGCCTCATGACTACAATTAAATTCGTGAAAATTCATATGAACACTTTTAATTTTATCTATTATATGATTTTATAATTAACGTTCAATATGAAATTTTCTGCGACACTCACTTTGTTCAAAACATCATTCGTATGTATTAAAAACTGTTGTTTATATTGTTTGTATTTTACATTATTTGTTGCCTCCTTACTGTGCATAAATTCATGAAAATTCACATGGATACTTCAAATATTGTCTATTATACGTTTTTGTAATTAAATATTCAATATTAATTTTGCCTAAAACTTTGCCTAAAACTTCATCCAGATGCATTGACAACTGCGGTTTAAATGAGCTGTTTGCGTTTTATGTTATTTTGGCCTTATAATTGCGCATAAATTCATGCAAATACATCTGAAGACACATAATATTATCTATTATGTGTATTTTATAATTAAATATTCAATATGAATATTCCACGATGCTCATTTTGCACAAAATATTATCTGTATATATTAAAAACTATCGTTTAAACAAGTTGATTGCATTTTATGTTATTTTGGTCTCATAACAGCACATAAATTCATGCAAATTTATACGAACACTTATAATTTTGTCTATTATATATTTCAATAATTAAATATTCAATATTAAGATTCTACAACACTTAATTTGCCAAAAACGTAATCCAACTGCGTGTAAATTCATTCAAATTTAAATGAACACTCCTTAGATTGTCTATTATATGTTTTCATAGTTGAATATCAAATATGAATATTCTACGACACTCATTTTGCACAAAACTTCCTCTAGATGCATTAAAAACTATTGTTTAAATAAGTTGATTGTGTTTTATGTTACTTTGCCTCATAACATAAACTAAATTCGTGAAAATTAATATGAAATACTTCTGATATTGTCTACTATATTATTTTATAATGAAATGTTCAATATGAATTTCTGTGACCCTCATTTTGCTCAAAACATCATTCATATGTATTAAAACTGCTGCTTAAATATGTTGTTTGCATTTTATGTTATTTTTAGTCTCATTACTCTGCATAAATTCGTACAAATTCATATGGACACTTCAAATAATATCCATTATATATTTTTATAATTAAATATTTAATATTAGCATTTTACAACACTAACTTTGGCTAAAATTCATCCAGATGAATTGAAAACTGCTATTTAAATGAGTTATTTGCGTTTTTTGTTATTTTGGCCTCATAACTGCGCATAAATTCATGCAAATTCATATGAACACTACTAATATTTTATATTATGTATTTTTATAATTAAATATGCAATATGAGTATTCTATGACACTCATTTTTCACAAAGCTCCAACCGTATGTATTAAAAACTGTCGTTTAAATAAGTTGGTTGCATTTTATGTTATTTTGGTATCATAACTTTGAATAAATTCGTAAAAACACATCTGGACACTTATAATTTTATCTATTATATGTTATTATAATTAAATATTCAATATTAAGATTCTACAATACTTATTTTGCCTAAAACGTAATCCTGATGAATTAAAAACTATTTTCTAAACTTGTTGTTTGCATTTTATGTTATTTTGGCCTCACAACTGCTTGTAAATTCGTTCAAATTGAGATGAACACTACTAATATTGTCTATTATATGTTTCTATAATTGAATATCTAATATGAATATTCTACGACACTAATTTTGCACAAAACATCCTCTGGATGCTTCAAAAATTATTGTTTAAATAAGTTGATTATGTGTTATGTTACTTTTGCCTCATAACTGAAACTAAATTTATGAAAATTAATATGAACACTTCTAATATTGTCTACTTTATGATTTTATAATGAATCAATATGAATTTTCTGCGACACTCATTTTGCTCAAAACATCATCCATATGTATTAAAACCGCTACTTAAACATGTTGTTTGTATTTTATGTTATTTTTTGCCTCATTACTGTGCATAAATTCGTACAAATTCACATGGACATTGTCTCTTATATGTTTTTATAATTAAATATTCAATATTAATATTTTACAAAACTAACTTTGCCTAAAACTTCATCAAAATGCATTGAAAACTGCTTTTTAAATGTATTATCTGCGTTTATGTTATTTTGGTCTCATAACTGCACATAAATTCATGCAAATTCATATGAATACTTCTAATATTTCATATTATGTGTTTTTATAATTAAATATTCAATATGAGTATTCTACGACACTAATTTTTCACAAAACTTCATCCGTTTGTATTAAAAATTGTCGTTCAAATAAGTTGGTTGCATTTTATGTTATTTTGGCCTCATAACTTTGAATAAATTCGTGCATAATACATATGGACACTTATAATTTGATTGTGTTTTATGTAATTTTGGCCTCATGACAGCAATTAAATTCGTGAAAATTCATATGAACACCTAATTTTGTCTATTATAAGTTTTAATAATTAAATATTATATATTAACATTCTACGTCACTTAATTTACCTACAACATAATCCAGAGGAATTAAAACTGCAGTTTAAACGAATGTTTGTGTTTTATGTTATTTTGGTCCCACAACTGCACGTAAATTCGTTCAAATTCATATGAACACTACTAATATTATCTATTATATATTTTTATAATTGAATATCCAATATGAATATTCTGCTCCACTCATTTTGCACAAAACATCCTCTGGATGCTTCGAAAACTATTGTTTAAATAAGTTGATTGTGTTTTATGTTACTTTTGCCTCATGACTGAAATTAAATTCGTCAAAATAAAAATGAACACTCTTAATATTGTCTACTATATGATTTTATTATTACATATTTAATATTAAGATTCTACGACACTTATTTGGCCAAAAACGTCATCCAGAAGAATTAAAAATTGTTGTTTAAACGAGTTGTTTGCTTTTAATGCATTTTGGACTCACAACTGCACGTAAATTCGTTGAAATTCATATGAACACTCCTAATATTGTCTATTATATTTTTTACAATTGAATATTCTACGACACTCATTTTCCACAAAACATCCTCTAGATACATTAAAAACAGTTGTTTCAATAAGTTGATTGTCTTTTATGTTACTTTTCCGTCATAACTGAAATTAAATTCTTGAAAATTAATATGAACACTCCTAATATTTGTCTACTATATGATTTTATAATTAAATATTTAATATGAATTTTCTGCGACACTCATTTTGCTCAAAACATCATCCATATATATTAAAACTGCTGCTTAAACATGTTGTTTGTATTTTATGTTATATTTAGCCTCATTACTGTGCATTAATTCGTTAAAATCCAAATGGACACTTCAAATATTGCCTTTTAAATATTTTTATAATTAAATATTCAATATTAGGATTTTACAAACCTAACTTTGCCTAAAACTTCATTAAGATGCATTGAAAACTGTTGTTTAAATGAGTTGTTTGCGTTTTAGGTAATTTTGACCTCATAACTACGCATAAATTCATCCAAATTCATTTGAAAATTCATGATATTGTCTATTATTTTTTTTCATAATTAAATATTCAATATGAATATTCTATGAGACTAATTTTCCTACTTCATCTATTTGTATCAAAACTATCGTTCAAACAAGTTGTTTGTATTTTATGTTATTTTGGTTTCATAACTGCGCATAAATTCACTTAAATTAATATGAACACTTCTAATTTTATCTATTACATGTTTTAATAATTAATTATTAAATATTAAGATTCTGCGACACTTAATTTACCTAATATGTATCTAGAGGAATTAAAACTGCTGTTTAAACGATTATTTGTGTTTTTATGATATTTTGTCCTCGCAACTGCACGTAAATTCGTTCAAATTCATATGAGCACTTCTAATGTTATCTATTATATGTTTTTACAGTTGAATATTCAATATGAATATTCTATTACACTCATTTTACACAAAACGTCCTCTGGATGCATTAAAAATTGTTGTTTAAATAAGTTGATTGTATTTCATGTTATTTTGGCCTCATGACAGCAATTAAATTCGTGGAAATTCATAACACTTCTAATATAATCTATTATATGATTTTATAATTGAATGTTCAATATGAAATTTTTTGCGACATTCACTTTGTTCAAAACTTCATTTGTATGTATTAACAACTGTTGTTTAAACATGTTGTTTGCGTTTTACATTATTTTTTGCCTCCATACTGCGCATAAATTCATGAAAATTCACATGAACACTTCAAATATTGTCTATTATTATATGTTTTTATAATTAAATATTCAATATTATGATTTTACAACACTAACTTTGCCTAAAACTTCATCCAGATGCATTGACAACTGCAGTTTAAATGAGTTATTTTCGTTTTATGTTATTTTGGCCTCATAACTGCGCATAAATTCATGCAAATTCATGTGAAGACACATAATATTGTCTATTATATATTTTATAATTAAATATTCAATATGAATAATCTACGACGCTCATTTTTCACAAAATTCATCCGTAAGTATTAAAAACTGTTGTTCAAATAAGTTGTTTGCATTTATGTTATTTCCTCATAACTGCGCATAAATTCGTGCAAATTCATATGGTCACTTCTAATTTGATCTATTATATGCTTTAATAATTAAATATTTGATATTAAGTTTATACAATACTTATTTGGCCAAAAACGTAATCAGGAAGAATTAAAAACTGCTGTATAAACGAGTTATTTGCATTTTATATAATTTTGGACTCACAACAGCACGTATGAATATTCTACAACACTCATTTTGCACAAAACATCATCTGAATCCATTAAAAACTATTATTTAAATAAGTTGATTGTCTTTTATGTTACTTTTGCGTCATAACTGAAATTAAATTTGTGTAAATTAATATAAACACTTCTGATATTGTCTAATATATGATTTTATAATGAAATATTTCATATGTTTTAAAAATGCTGCTTAAAAATGGTGTTGATATTTTATGTTATTTTTAGCCTCATTACTGTGCATAATATCATACAAATTTACATGGACACTTTAAATATTATCAATATATATTTTGATAATTAGATATTCAGTATTAGGATTTTACAACCCTAACTTTGGCCAAAATTCATCCAGATGCATTGAAAACTGCTATTTAAATGAGTTGTTTGCATTCTATATTATTTTGGCCTCACAACTTCTCATAAATTTGTGCAAATTCATATGAACACTTTTAATATTTTATATTATCTGTTTGTCTAATTAAATATTCCATTTGAGTATTCTACGACACTCATTTTTCACAAAGCTTCATCCGTATATATTAAAAACTGTCGTTCAAATAAGTTGGTTGCATTTTATGTTATTATGGCTTCGTAACTTTTAATAAATTTGTGCAAACACATATGGACAATTATAATTTTGTTTATTATATGTTTTTATAATTAAATATTCAATATTAAGATGCTACAACACTTATTTTGCCTAAAACGTAATCCAGGTGAATTAAAAACTGCTTTTTAAACGAGTTGTTTGCGTTTTATGTTATTTTAGCCTCACAACTGCAGGTAAATTCGTTCAAATTCATATGAACACTGATAATATTCTTTATTATATATTTTTACAATTGAATATTCAATATGAATATTAGACAACACTCATTTTGCACAAAACATCCTCTGGATGCTTTAAATACTATTGTTTATATAAGTTGAGTGTGTTTAAACATGTTGTTTGCGTTTTATATTATTTTTTGCCTCCTTACTGTGCATAAATTCATGAAAATTCACATGGATACATTAAATATTCAATATTAAGATTTCACAACACTAACTTTGCCTAGAACTTCATCCAGTTGCATTGAAAATTGCGGTTTAAACAAGTTGATTATGTTTTATGTTATTTTGGCCTCATAATTGCGCATAAATTCATGCAAAATCTTATGACAAAAAATAATATTGTTTTTATGTATTTTTATTATTAAATATTCAATATGAATATTCTACGACGCTCATTTTACACAAAAAAATCATCTGTAAGTATTAAAAACTATCGTTCAAATAAGTTGTTTGCATTTATGTTATTTCCTCATAACTGTGCATAAATTCGTGGAAATTCGTATGGTCACTTCTAATTTTATCTATTATATATTTTAATAATTAAATATTTAATATTAAGATTTTACAATACTTATTTTTCCAAAAAAAATAATCCTGAAGAATTAAAAATTGCTATTTAAAAGAGTTGTTTGCGTTTTATGTAATTTTGGACTCACAACTACACATAAATTCGTTCAAATTCATATGAACACTCCTAATATTGTCTATTATATATTTTTACAATTGAATATCCAATATGAATATTCTAGGACACTCATTTTACACAAAACATCCTCTGGATACATTAAAAACTATTGTTTAAAAAAGTTAATTGTGTTTTATGTTACTTTTGCCTCATAACTGAAATTAAATTCGTGAAAATTTATAAGAACACTTATAATATAGTCTACATTTTGCTCAAAACATCTTCCATATGTATTAAAACATCTGCTTAAACATATTGTTTGCATTTTATGTTATTTTTAGCCTCATTACTGTACAAAATTCGTACAATTCACATGGACACTTCAAATTTTGTATATTTTTTTATAATTAAATATTGAATATTTGTATTTTACAACACTAACATTGGCAAAAATTCATCCAGATGCAATGAAAACAGTTATTTAAATGAGTTGTTTGCGTTTTAAGTTTGGCCTCATAACTGCGCATAAATTGTGCAAATTCATACGAACACTCCTAATATTTTATATTATGTGTTTTTAATTAAATATTCAATATGAGTATTCTACGACACTCATTTTTCACAACACTTCATCCGTATGTATTAAAAAATATCATTCAAATAAGTTGGTTGTATTTTATGTTATTTTGGCCTCATAACTATGAATAAATTCGTGCAAATACATATGGACACTTATAATTTTGTCAATTATATGTTTTTATAATTAAATATTCAATATTAAGATTCTACGATTCTTATTTTGCCTAAAACATAATCCAAATGAATTGAAAACTGATTTTTTAAGTACTTAATTTAGTTAATTATTAAGCACTAATGATATGAGAATGCATTTCTTAACCTTTTTAAATATGAATTAGTGGGTAAAAAGTGATTGAACATTTTTTTAATTTAACGGCCGTGTAAAACCATTAAAACCTTTAACCGTTAACTGATCAACTCACCATTAAGAGTTATTAAACGTTTTTTGAAAACTTGGTTTTACGTTATTTTGGCCTCACAACTGCATGTAAATTCATTCAAATTCATATGAACACTACTAATATTTTCTATAATATGTTTTTACAATTGAAGATCCAATATGAATATTTTACGACACTCATTTTGCACAAAACATCCTCTGAATGCATTAAAAACTGTTGTTTAAATAAGTTGATTGTGTTTTATATTTTTTTGGCCTCGTAACTTCACTTAAATTCATGAAATTTTTTATAAACACTCCTAATATTGTCTATTATATGATTTTATAATTAAATGTTCAATATGAACTTTCTGCGACACTCATAAAGCTTCATCCGTATGTATTGAAAAATGCTGTTTATACATGTTAAATTTATTTTATGTTATTTTTGTCCTAATTACTGTGTTTAAATGCCTAAAACTTCATCCAGATGCAAAGAAAATAGCTGTTTAAATGAGTTATTTGCGTTTTATGTTATTTTGGCCTCATACCTATGCATAAATTCATGCAAATTCATACGAACACTCATAATATTGTCTATTATGTGTTTTTATAATTAGATATTCAATATGAATATTTTATGAGACTAATTTTGCACAAAACTTCATCTGTATGTATTAAAAACTATCGTTTAAACAAGTTATTTGCATTTTATGTTATTTTGGCTTCATAACTGCGCATAAATTCGTACAAATTCAAACGAACACTTCTCATTTTGCATATTATCTGTTTTAATAATTAAATATTAAGATTCTATGACACTTAATTTACCAAAAACGTAATCCAAAGGAATTAAAATTGCTGTTTAAACGAGTGTTCACGTTTTATGTTATTTTCTCCCCACAACTGCACGTAAATTCATTCAAATTCATATAAGCACTCCTAATATTGTCCATTATTTGAATATGAAATATAAATATTCTACGACACTCATTTTGCAAAAAAAAAATCCTCTGGATGAATTAAAAATTGTTGTTTAAATTAGTTGATTGCGTTTTATATTATTTTGGCCGCATTACTGCAATTAAATTCGTAAAAATTCATATGAGCACTCCTAATATTGTCTATTATATGATTTTATAATTAAATGTTCAATATAATTTTTTTGCGACACTCATTTTGCACAAAACATCATCTATATGTATTAAAACTGCTGCTTAAACATGTTATTTGTATTTTATGTTATATATAGCCTCATTGCAGTGCATAAATTCGTACAAATTCACATAGACACTTCAAATATTGTCTATTGTATATTTTTATAATGAAATATTCAATATTAGGATTTTACACAACTAACTTTTCCTAAATTTTCATCTAGATTCATTGAAAACTGCTTTTTAAATGAGTTATTTGTGTTTTATGTTATTTTGGTCTCATAACTGCGCATAAATTCGTGCAAATTCATATTAAGATACATAATATTGTCTATTATATATTTTTATAGCTAAATATGAACTATGAATGTTATACGACGCTCATTTTGCACAAAATATCATCCATATGTATTAAAAACTGTCATTGAAATAAGTTATTTGCATTTTATATTATTTTGGACTCATAACTATGAATAAGTTTCTGCAAATACATATGAACACTTATGATTTTGTCTATTATAGGTTTTCATATTTAAATATTCAATATTAAGATTCTATGACACTTATTTTGCCAAAAACGTAATCTAGATGAATTAAAAACTGCTATTTAAATGAGTTGTTTGCGTTTTTATGTTATTTTGGCCTTACAACTGCACGTAAATTCATTCAAATTCATAAGAACACTACTAATATTGTCAATTATATGTTTTTACAATTTAAAATCCAACATGAATATTCTACAACACTCATTTTGCACAAAACATCCTCTGGATACATTAAAAACTATTGTTTAAATAAGTTGATTGTGTTTGACGTTATTTTTGCCTCATAACTGAAATTAAATTCAAAAAAATTAATATGAACACTCCTAATATCGTCTACTATATGATTTTATAATTAAATATTCAATATAATTTTTTGCGACACTCATTTTGCTCAAAATTTCATTCGTATGTATTAAAACTGCTGTTTAAACACGTTGTTTGCATTTTATGTTATTTTTTGGCTCATTACTATTCATAAATTCAGAAAAATTCACATGGACACTTTAAATGTTGTCTATTATATGTTTTTATAATTAAATATTAAATATTAAGATTTCACAAAACTAACTTTTCCTAAAACTTCATCCATCTCATTGAAAAATTGTTTTTTAAATGAGTTATTTGCGTTTTTATGTTATTTTGGCCTCAAAACCAAGCATAAATTCGTGCAAAATCATATGAACACTCCTAATATTGTCAATTATGTGTTTTTATAATTAAATATTCAATGTAAATATTTTATGAGGCTAATTTTGCAAAAAACTTTCATCCGTATGTATTAAAAACTATCGTTGATATAAGTTGTTTGTATTTTATGTTATTTTGGCCTAATAATTGCGCATAAATTCATGCAAATATATATGAACACTTCTAATTTTGTCTATTATATGTTTTAATAATTAAATATTAAATATTAAGATTCTCCGACACTTAACTAACCAAAAATGTAATCCAGAGGAATTAAAACGGCTGTTTAAACGAGTGTTCACATTTTATGTTATTTTGTTCTCACAACTGCACGTAAATTCGTTCAAATTCATATGAGCACTCCTAATATTGTCTATTATATGTTTTTACAGTTGAATATTCAATATGAATATTCTACGACACTCATTTTGCACAAAACATCCTCTGGATGAATTAAAAACTGTTGTTTAAATAAGTTGATTGCGTTTTATGTTATTTTGCTCTCATAAATGAAATTAAATTCGTGAAAATTAATATTTGTGTTTAAGCTAGTATATGAAGTGAAAACTACGGTTTAAACGAGTTATTTATGTTTAAATTAATATATGAAGTGAAAACTATGGTTTAAACGAGTTATTTGTGTTTTATGTTATTTTGGCCCCATAACTGCGTATAAATTCATGCAAATTTATATGAATATTTTTAATATTTTATATTATGTGTTTTATAATTAAATATTCAATATGAATATTCTATAACACTCATTTTGAACAAAACATCCTATGGATACATTAAAAACCGTTGTTTTAAAAAAATGATTGTGTTTTATGTTACTTTTGCCTCATAACTGAAATTAAATTCCTGAAAATTAATATGAACACTTCTAATATTGTCTACTATATGATTTTATAATGAAATATTCAATATGAATTTTCCGCGACACTCATTTTGCTCAAAACATCATCCATATGTATTAAAATTGCTGGATAAACATGTTGTTTGCATTTTATGTTATTTTTAGCCTCATTACTATGCATAAATTCATAAACCTTCACATTGACATTTCAAATATTATCTATTATCTATTTTTATAATTAAATATTCAATATTAGAATTTTACACCACTAACTTTCGCTAAAATTCATCCAGATGCATTGAAAACTGCTTTTAAATGAGTTGTTTGCGCTTTATGTTATTTTAGCCTCATAACTGTGCATAAATTTGTGCAAATTCATATGAGCACTTTTAATATTTTATATTATGTGCTTTTATAATTAAATATTCAATATGAATATTCTACGACACTCATTTTTCACAAAACTTTATCCGTATGTATTAAAAGTTATCGTTCAAATAAGTTGGTTGTATTTTATGTTATTTTGGCCTCATAACTATGAATAAATTCATGCAAGTATTATGGACACTTATAATTTTGTCTATTATATGTTTTAATAATTAAATATTCAATATTAAGATTCTACGACACTTATTTTGACTAAAATGTCATCCAGATGAATTAAAAGCAGTTATTTAAACGAGTTGTTAGTGTTTTGTGTTATTTTGGCTTCACAACTGCGCGTAAATTCGTACAAATTAATATGAGCACTCATAATATTGTCTATTATAAGTTTTTATAGTTGAATATTCAATATGAATATTCTACGACACTCATTTTGAGCAAAACATCCTCTGGTTGAATTAAAAACTGTTGTTAAATTAGTTGATTGCGTTTTATATTATTTTGTGCTAATTACTACAATTAAATTCGTGAAAAATTCATATGAACACTCCTAATATTGTCTATTATATGATTTTATAATTAAATGTTCAATATGAATTTTTTGCGACATTCATTTTGCTCAAAACATCATTCATATGTATTAGAAATTGCTGTTTAAAAATGTTATTTGAATTTTATGTTATTTTTTGCCTCCTTACTGCACATAAATAGATACAAAATCACATGGACACTTCAAATATTATCTATTTTATATTTTTATAATTAAATCTTTAATATTAAGATTTTACAAAACTGACTTTGCCTAGAACTTCATCCAGATGCATTGAAAACTACAGTTTAATTAGTTGGTTGCGTTTTATGTTATTTTTGCCACATAGCTGTGCATAAATTCATGAAAATTCATATGAAGACACATAATATTGTCTATTATATATTTTTATAGTTAAATATTCAACATGAATATTGTATGACGTTCATTTTGCACAAAATTTCATCCTATGTATTAAAAACTGTTGTTCAAATAAGTTGGTTGTATTTTATGTTATTTTGGCCTCATAACTATGATTAAATTCGTGCAAACACATACAGACACTTATAATTTTTCTATTATATATTTTTATAATTAAATATTCAATATTAAGATTCTACGACACTTATTTTGCCTAAAATGTAATCCAGATGAATTAAAAACTGCTTTTTAAACGAGTTGTTTGCATTTTATGTTATTTTGGCCTCACAACTACATGTAAATTCGTTCAAATTCATATGAACACTAAAAATATTGTCTAATATATTTTTATAATTGAATATCCAATATGAATATTGTACGACACTCATTTTGCACAAAACATTCTCTGGATGCATTAAAAACTATTGTTAAATAAGTAGATTGTTTTTTATGTTACTTTTTGCCTCATAACTGAAAATAAATTCGTAAACAATAATATAAACACTCATAATATTGTCTACTATATGATTTTATAATCAAATATTTAATATTAAGATTCTACAACACTTAATTTGCCATAAACGTAATCCAGAGGAAGTAAAAACTGTTGTTTAAACGAGTTGTATGCGTTTTATGTTATTTTGGACTTACAACTGCACGTAAATTCGTTAAAATTCATATGAACAATCCTAATATTGTCTATTATATGTTTTTATAATTGAATATCCAATATGAATATTCTACGACATTCATTTTGCATAAAACATCCTCTGGATACATTAAAAACTGTTGTTTAAATAAATTAATTGTGTTTTTTGTTACTTTTGCCTCATAATTGGAATTAAATTCATGAAAATTAATATGAACACTTCTGATATTGTCTACAATATGATTTTATAATGAAATATTCAATATGAATTTTCTGTAATACTCATTTTTCTCATAACATCATCCATATGTATTAAACCGCTGCTTAAACATGTTGTTTGCATTTTATGTTATTTTTGCCTCATTTGCATAAATTTGTGCAAATTCACATGGACACTTAAAATATTATCTTTTATCTGTTTTTATAATTAAATATTAAATATTAATATTATACAAAACTAACTTTGCATAAAACTTCATCAATATGCATTGAAATCTGTGGTTTAAACGGGTTGTTTGCGTTTTAAGTTATTTTGGCCTCATAACTATGCATAAATTCATGAAAATTCATATGAACACTCATAATATTGTCTAGTTTTCATAATTAAATATTCAATATGAATATTTTATGAGACTAATTTTGCACAAAACTTCATCCGTATGTATTAAAAACTATCGTTTGAACAAGTTGTTTGAATTTTATGTTATTTTGGCCTCACAATTACGCATAAAGACATGCAAATTCATATGGACACTTCTAATTTTGTCTATTATATGTTTTTATAATTAAATATAAAATATTAAGATTCTACGACACTTAATTTACCTAAAATGTAATCCAGAGGAATTAAAACTGCTGTTGAAATGAGTGTTCGCGTTATATATTATTTTGTCCTCACAACTGCACGTAAATTCATTCAAATTGATATGAGCACTCCAAATATTGTCTATTATATGTTTTTACAGTTGAATATTCAATATGAATATTGTATGACACTCATTTTGTACAAAACATCATTTGGATGAATTAAAAATTGTTGTTTAAATAAGTTGATTTCGTTTTATGTTATTTTAGCCTCATAACTGAAATTAAATCCGTGAAAATTAATATGAACACTCCTAATATTATCTATTATATAATTTTATAATTAAATTTTCAATATGAATTTTCTGTGTCACTCATTTTGCTCAAAACAATGATCTTATGTATTAAAAACTGCTGTTTAAACATGTTGTTTGCATTTTATGTTATTTTCAGCCTCATTACTGTGCATAAATTCATACAAACACATGGACACTTCAAATATTGTCTATATATATTTTTATAATTAAATATTCAATATTAGGATTTTACAACCCTAATTTTGGCTAAAATTCATCCAGATGCATTGAAAACTGTCATTTAAATGAGTTGTTTGCATTTTATGTTATTTTAGCCTCATAACTGTGCAAAAATTCATGCAAATTCATATGAACACTTCTAATATTTTATATTTAAATATTCAATATGAATATTCTACAATACTTATTTTTCATAAAACATCATCAATATGTATTATAAACTGTTGTTTAAACAAGTTACTTGCATTTTATGTTATTTTGGCCTCATAACATAGAATAAATTCGTCAAACACATATGGACACTTATAATTTTGTCTATTATATGTTTTTATAATTAAATATTCAATATTAAGATACTACGATACTTATTTTGCCTAAAACATATTCCAAATTAATTAAAAACTGCTTTTTAAACGAGTTGTTTGTGTTTTATGTTAGTTTGGCCTCACAACTGCACGTAAATTCGTTCAAATTCATATGAACACTACTAATTTTTTCTATGATATGTTTTTACAATTGAATATTTAATATGAATATTCTGCTACACTTATTTTGCACAAATATGTGTTTTATGTTACTTTTGCCTCATAACTGAAATTAAATTCGTAAAAATAAATATGAACACTCCTAATATTGTCTACTATATGATTTTATAATTAAATATTAAATATTAAGATTCTACAACATTTTTTTTTGCCATAAACGTAATCCAGAAGAATTAAAAATTATTGTTTAAACGAGTTGTTTGCGTTTTCTGTCATTTTGGACTCACAATTGCACGGAAATTTGTTGAAATTCATATGAAGACTAGTAATATTGTCTATTATGTGTTTTTACAATTGAATATTCAATATGAATATTGTACGACACTAATTTTGCACAAAATATTCTCTGGATGCTTTAAAAACTATTGTTTAAATAAGTTGAGTGTGTTTTATGTTACTTTTGCCTTATAACTGAAATTAAATTCATGAAAATTAATATGAACACTCTTAATATTGTCTACTATATGATTTTATAATTAAATATTTAATATTAAGATTCCACAAGACTTTTTTTGCCAAAAACGTAATCCAGAAGATTTAAAAATTATTGTTTAAATGAGTTGTTTGCGTTTTATGTCATTTTGGACTCACAACTGCACGTAAATTCGTTGAAATTCATATGAACACTCCTAATATTGTCTATTATATGTCTTTACAATTGAATATCCAATATGAATATTCTACGACACTCATTTAGCCTACCAGAAGCAAAGAAAGGTGAAAGCAGAAGTTCATTAAAGATCAGGCAAGCTGGTTACATTAAAAACTGTTTTTGAAATAACTTGATTATGTTTTATGTTACTTTTACCTCATAACTGAAATTAAATTCCTGAAAATTAATATGAATACTTCTGATATTGTCTACTATATGATTTTATATTGAAATATTCTATATGAATTTTCTTCGACACTCATTTTGCTAAAAATATCATCTATATGTATTAAAACTGCTGCTTAAATATATTGTTTGCATTTTATGTTATATTTAGCCTCATTACTGTGCATAAATCCGTACAAATTCTCATGGACACTTTAAATATTGTCTATTATATATTTTTATAAATAAATATTCAATATTAGGATTTTACAAAACTAACTTTTCCTAGAACTTCATCCCGATGCATTGAAAACTGCTTTTCAAATGAGTTATTTGCGTTTTATGTTATTTTGGCATCAAAACTTCGCATAAATTCATGCAAATTCATATGAACACTCTTAATATTGTCTATTATGTGTTTTTATAATTAAATATTCAATATGAATATTTTATGAGGCTAATTTTGCACAAAACTTTAATCCGCATGTATTAAAAAATATCATTTAAATAAGTTATTTGTATTTTATGTTATTTTGGCCTAATAATTGCGCATAAATTCATGCAAATATATATTGACACTTCTAATTTTGTCTATTATATGTTTTACAATTGAATATCCAATATGAATATTCTGCTACACTCAATTTGCACAAAACATCCTCTGGATGCTTCAAAAACTATTGTTTAAATAAGTTGATTGTGTTTTATTTTACTTTTACCTCATAGCCGAAATTAAATTCATGAAAATTAATATGAACACTCCTAATATTGTCTACTATATGACTTTATGAATAAATATTTAATATTATGATTCTACAACTTTTATTTTGCCAAAAACGTCTTCTAGAAGAATTAAAAATTATTGATTAAATGAGTTGTTTGTGTTTGAAGTATTTTGGACTCACAACTGCACGTAAATTCGTTGAAATTCATATGAACACACCTAGTATTATCTATTATATGCTTTTATAATTGAATATCCTATATGAATATTCTACGACACTCATTTTGAACAAAATATCCTCTTGATACATTAAAAACTGTTATTAAAATAAGTTGATTGTGTTTTATGTTACTTTTGCCTCCTAACTGAAACTAAATTCATGAAAATTAATATGAACACTTCTAATATTGTCTACTATATGGTTTTATAATGAAATATTCAATATGAATTTTCTATGACACTCATTTTGCTCAAAACTTCATTCGTGTGTATTAGAAACTGTTGTTTAAACATGTTGTTTGTATTTTATGTTATTTTTTGTCTCCTTACTGCACATAAATTCATGCAAATTCACATGGACACTTCAAGAATTGTTTATTATATATTTTTGTAATTAAATATTAAATATTAATATTTTACAAAACTAACTTTGCCTAAAAATTTGTCCAAATGCATTGAAAACTGTGGTTTAAATGAGTTGTTTGCATTTATGTCATTTTGGCCTCATAACTGTGCATAAATTCGAGCAAATTCATATGAACACTTGTAATATTTCATATTATGTGTTTTTATAATTAAATATTCAATATGAGTATTCAAGAACAATCATTTTTCATAAATCTTCATCCGTATGTATTAAAAATCGTCGTTCAAATAAGTTGGTTGCATTTTATGTTGTTTTGGCCTCATAACTATGATTAAATTCGGGCATAATACATATGGACATATAATTTGATTGTGTATTATGTTATTTTGGCCTCATGACAGCAATTAAATTCTTGGAAATTCATATGGACACTTCTAATTTTGTCTATTATACGTTTTAATAATTAAATATTAAATATTAAGATTCTACGATACTTAATTTACCTACAACGTAATCCAGAGGAATTAAAACTACTATTTAAACGAGTGTTTGTGTTTTATGTTATTTTTTCCTCACAACTGCACGTAAATTTGTTCAAATTCATATGAGCACTCCTAATATTGTCTATTATATATTTTTATAGTTGAATATTAAATATGAATATTCTACGACACTCATTCTGCACAAAACATCCTCTGGATGCATTAAAAACTATTGTTTAAATAAGTTGATTGCGTTTTATATTATTTTGGCCTCATGACAGCAATTAAATTCGTGAAAATTCATATGAACACTTCTAATATGATTTTATAGTTAAATGTTAAATATGAAAATTTCTGCAACACTCACTTTGTTCAAAAATTCATTCGTATGTATTAAAAACTGCTGTTTAAACATGTTATTTGCGTTTTACATTATTTTTTGCCTCCTTACTGTGCATAAATTCATGAAAATTCACACGGACACTTTAAATATTGTCTATTATATGTTTTTGTAATTAAATATTCAATATAAAGATTTTAGAACACTAACTTTGCCTAAAACTACATTCAGATGCATTGACAATTGTGGTTTAAACGAGTTGCTTGCGTTTTATTTTATTTTGACATCATAACTGCGCATAAATTCATGCAAATTCATCTGAAGACACATAATATTGTCTATTATGTATTTTTAAATTAAATATTCAATATGAATATTCTACGACGCTCATTTTGCACAAAACTTCATCCGTAAGTACTAAAAACTGTTGTTTAAATAAGTTGTTTGCATTTATGTTATTTTCTCATAACTGCGCATAAATTCATGGAAATTCAGATGGACACTTCTAATTTTTGTCTATTATATGTTTCAATAATTAAATATTTAATATTAAGATTGTACAACACTTATTTTGCCAAAAATGTAATCCGGAAGAATTAAAAACTGCTGTTTAAATGAGTTGTTTGTGTTTTATGTTATTTTGGACTCACAACTGCACGTAAATTCATATGAACACTCCTAATATTGTCTATTATGTGTTTTTACAATTGAATATCCAATATGAATATTCTACAACATTCATTTTGCACAAAACATCATCTGGATGCTTTAAAAACTAATATTTAAATAAATTGATTGTGTTTTATGTTGCTTTTGCCTCATAACTGAAATTAAATTCGTGAAAAATTAATATGAACACTTCTGATATTGTCTACTGTATGATTTTATAATGAAATATTCAATATGAATTTTCTGCGATACTCATTTTGATCAAAACATCATCCATATGTAATAAAACTGCTACTTAAACATGTTGTTTTGCATTTTATATTATATTTAGCCTCATTACTGTGCATAAATTCGTACAAATTCACATGGACACTTTTATATTGTCTATTATATGTTTTGGTAATTAAATATTTGATATTAAGATTTTAGAAAACTAACTTTGCCTTCATCCAGATGCATTGAAAAATATGGTTTAAACGAGTTGTTTGTGTTTTATGTTATTTGGCCTCATAACTGTGCGTAGATTCATCCAAACTAATATAAACACTACTAATATTTTATATTATGTGTTTTTATAATTAAATATTCAATATCAATATGCTATTTTTCACAAAACTTCATCCGTATGTATTAAAAACTATCGTTTGAACAAGTTGTTTGCATTTTATGTTATTTTGGCCTCACAATTACGCATAAATACATGCAAATTCATATGGACACTTCTAATTTTGTCTATTATATGTTTTAATAATTAAATATTAGATATTAAGATTCTCCGACACTTAATTTACCTAAAACATAATCCAGAGGAATTAAAACTGCTGTTTAAATGAATGTTCGTGTTTTATGTTATTTTGTCCTCACAACTGCATGTAAATTCGTTCAAATTCATATGAGCACCCCTAATATTGTCTATTATATGTTTTTACAGTTGAATAATCAATATGAATATTGTACGACTCTCATTTTGTACAAAATATCCTCTGGATGAATTAAAAACTGCTATTTAAACATGTTGTTTGTATTTTATATTATTTTTAGTCTCATTATTGTGCATAAATTCGTACAAATTCACATGGACACTTCAAATATTGTTTATATTTATTTTTATAATTAAATATTCCATATTAGGATTTTACAACCCTAACTTTGGCTAAAATTCATCCAGATGCATTGAAAACTGTCATTTAAATGAGTTGTTTGCGTTTTACGTTATTTTGGCCTCATAACTTCGCATAAATTTATGCAAATTTATATGAACACTTCTAATATTTTATATTATTTGTTTGTATAATTTAATATTCCATATGAGTATTCTACGACACTCATTTTTCATAAAGCTTCATCCGTATATATTAAAAAGTGTCATTCAAATAAGTTGGTCGCATTTTATGTTACTTTGACCTCGTAACTATGAATAAATTCATGCAAACACATATGGACAATTATAATTTTGTCTATTATATGTTTTTATAATTAAAACGTAATCCAGATGAATTAAAAACTGCTTTTTAATCGAGTTGTTTGCGCTTTATGTTATTTTGGCCTCACAACTGCACGTAAATTCGTTCAAATTCATATGAACACTACTAATATCGTCTATTATATGTTTTTACAATTGAATAACCAGTATGAATATTTTACAACACTCATTTTGCACAAAACATCCTCTGGATGCTTTAAAGACAATTGTTTAAATAAGTTGATTGTGTTTAATGTTACATTTGCCTCATAACTGAAATTAAATTCCTGAAAATTAATATGAAATACTTCTGATATTGTCTACTATATGATTTTATATTGAAATATTCAATATGATTTTTTTGCGACACTCATTCTGCTCAAAACATCATCTATATGTATTAAAACTACTGCTTAAATATGTTGTTTATATTTTATATTATATTTATCCACATTACTGTGCATAAATTCGTACAAATTCACATGGACGCTTTAAATATTGTCTATTATATATTTTTATAATTAAATATTCAATATTAGGATTTTACAAAACTAACTTTTCCTAAAACTTCATCCAGATGCATTGAAAACTGGTTTTTAAACGAGTTATTTCGTTTTTATGTTATTTTGGCCTCAAAACCACGCATAAATTCATGCAAATTCATATAAACACTTCTAATATTGTCTCTTATGTGTTTTTATAATTAAATATTCAATATGAATATTCTATGAGACTAATTTTGCACAAAATTTCATCTGTATGTATTAAAAACTATCGTTTAAAAAAGTTGTTTGTATTTTATGTTATTTTGGCCTCATAATTGCGCATAAATTCATACAAATTCATATGGACACTTCTTATTTTCTCTATTATATGTTTTAATAATTAAATATTAAATATTAAGATTCTCTAACACTTAATTTACCTAAAATATAATCCAGAGGAATTAAAATGGATATTTAAATGAGTGTTTGCATTTTATGTTATTTTGTTCTCACAACTGCACGTAAATTTGTTCAAATTCATATGAGCACTCCTATTATCATCTATTGTATATTTTTACAGTTGAATATTCAATATGAATATTCTACGACACTCATTTTGTACAAAACATCCTTTGGATGAATTAAAAACTGTTGTTTAAATAAGTTGATTGTGTTTTATGTTATTTTGGTCTCATAACTGAAATTAAATTCGTAAAAATTAATACAAACACTTCTAATATTGTCTATTATATGATTTTATAATTAAATGTTTAATTTTCCGCGACACTCATTTTGCTCAAAACTTTATTCTTATGTATTAAAAACTGTTTTTTAAACATGTTATTTGCATTTATATTATTTTTGCCTCATTACTGTGAATAAATTCGTGCAAATTCGCATGCACGCTTCAAATATTATCTTTTATCTGTTTTTATAATTAAATATTCAATATTAAGATTTTAGAAAACTAACTTTGCCCAAAACTTCATCCAGATGCATTGAAAACTGCTATTTAAATGAGTTATTTTGGTCTCATAACTACGCATTAATTCGTGCAAATTCGTATGAACACTCGTAATATTGTCTATTATGTGTTTTTATAATTAGATATTCAATATGAATATTTTATGAGACTAATTTTGCACAAAACTTCATCTGTATATATTAAAAACTGTCGTTTAAACAAGTTATTTGCATTTTATGTTATTTTGACCTCATAACTGCGCATAAATTCATGCAAACACACATAGACACTTATAATTTTGTCTATTATATATTTTTATAATTAAATATTCAATATTAAGATTCTACGACACTTATTTTGCCTAAAACATAATCCAAATGAATTAAAAACGGATATTTAAATGAGTTATTTGCGTTTTATGTTATTTTGGCCACACAACTGCTTGTAAATTCGTTAAAATTCTTATGAACGCTACTAATATTGTCAATTATATGTTTTTATAATTGAATATCCAATATGAATATTCTACAACACTCATTTTGCACAAAACATCCTCTGGATGCTTCAAAAATTATTGTTTAAATAAGTTGATTGTGTTTTATGTTACTTTTGTCTCATAACTGAAACTAAATTTATGAAAATTAATATGAACACTTCTAATATTGTCTACTTTATGATTTTATAATGAATCAATATAAATTTTCCATAGAAGTTAAATTACATCCCATGTATCTTTATCCATAACTTGGAAGTGAAATACCATCCCATACGATGATTATAAAACTTCATTTGCAATTCAATTTCCAAACAGGCCTAGAGCGACGATATTCCTTCTTTTTCAATAAAGCATGCTTTTTCTCAAACAAAGTTGTCCGCTAGAAGATGATGCTTTATCCATCAAAACAGCAGAAATGGCATGCAATCAGTTCGAGAAAAATGAGGAAAAAATCCACCACGAATGAAAGGTCTTCCAGTATTATTTACTTTTTTAATTATTCCAGTCTAGAGTACTGAAAATATTTGAACGGATCAACCCGTTTCATAAAAAATCGTGACTGTGATATGTACTAGAAGTTCAAGCAGCATCAGCTCTGAGTGATAGTTGAAAGTAGAATAATGGGTATTAGGCTTTGCCTTTTGACTAGTCTTCGGTCCTGAGCCTCAAAGCGTGACGGTCACCACTCCACCCGCTCGAAGCCTATATATATAACCGACCCGAGTAGCATCATTTTGCTTCTTTGGATTTGGTGAAGGAAACCATGGGGAGGGGCATAGCGAAAGAGAAGCACCTTTTTCTTCCTGACCCGCTCTATATGAGATTTATGGGTGATCCGAATTCAGAAAAATCTAATTCTAGCAAGGATCTAATTTGAAAATTTTCAAAATGATCCCCTCTAATCATTTCCGCCTCTATCCGTGACCCTTCTAGACACGATCCATGCCTACCCGTACTTATCCGCACTTACCCGGATCTGAACCCATGCCTACCCGAATATACCCCTCTCTACCCGTATGGGTCTCTGCTAGACCCGAAAACCTTGATTGTTGTTCTTAATTATAATTTGAGAATCCTCTTTATTATTTGATTATCTTCGAATGTTACCCAAAATATTGTTGAAGTTTATCAATTGTAGCTAGGCAGAAATAGACGCATAGGTAAACCATGAATGTTACCAATAATTATTGTAGTGAGAAAAGATGTAGTATCATTTTGCATAGCATTCCATTTGAAAATGATGCAGCCATGCATGACACAAAGAGAGTAAGAGTGAACTTCTTAATATACTTTAACACTTGATTTTTTTTCCTCTTTTTTTTTCATCCAACATATCATAGTTCTTAGTATAACTACGGATACGTCAAATAATTTGTTCATAATAAGGGATCCTCCGCTTAGGATAAATGCAGAGGGGAAAAATACATAAAGGTAATAATGCGGGATGAATGAGTAGCTGAACACTCAATTAGTGGCGGAATCAGAAACGATCGATAGAGATGTTCATATTAAGAAATTAAAATGTCTGAGTCAGAAAAACTTTATTTTTTATTATACAAACTTTATTTTTCAACGAATCAAAGAGATGCTCGGATGCCAGCTAGCACCTACCTTGATGCCGCCACTACCTTGATGCTCGGATGCCAGCTAGCACCTACCTGAATGAAAGCGTCGTTGCATTGAGGATTTTTTGACTTTTTTGTGAAATTGAAAAAAACAAAAATCAGACCAATGCCCACCCCTTAACTCATCCGGACCGGCCCTTGATCCACCCGTCTCAATCTATAAGGATTCAATCCGTGAAGGTCCAACACAGATTGAATTATAATATTCTACTTTTGACCATTCTAACACGGATCGTCCCTTTGGTACTCATCTTTGTTCCATGATTCATTCTTATCTGTGGTCCCAAAAAATTTGAACCAAACCGTTTCAGACCGCCCGTATTCTAATTCCCTATTCCAGCCCCATTTACTGCCCCCCGCTTGTCACCTTTTATCAATAAAGCCCATATGTAAGTGCATTTCCACCACAGGCCCAAATGACATTGGAAAATGGGAGACTTTGGATGCCTGTCCTAAGAGATTCGCCTCCTTTTCAGCAGTACTGGAAATCTGGAAGGTGCGCTGTCACTTTCGCTACACTGTGCACATAATATGAGACAATTTCGAAGCATGGCTGAGATATTTTTGTATCTTTCTGTGAAAGGGAGCTGATCTCGGACCGTCTGATTTAACATGAGTGGATCCAAATCTGTTAAAGGTTCTTATCATGCAATTTTGAAGACAATTTTCAATTTGAATTTTGTTGAACCTGACAATTCGCTGTTTTTTTCAATCTCCTGGACGCTACAACCGCGGTTCCTCTTTGTTCATCAGTTTATCACGTGTCCTTGTCGCGAAGTTCAGATCATCAGTGCCTTTCTACATGTAAAGATCCATGTGCCTTGTCCCATGCAAAACATTCAACGCATTGACGAATAGTGAATTTTGTGTTGTGCTACAAAGAGTAAACACACGGAAGGTTATTGGCTGTGGCGTCGTCTCTTTTGCACCGAGAATCATTATTCTCTATGCTTGTCAATTGCCTCCATGATTACATCCCACTCTTTTTACCTCATGGCTCATGCCAATGCTAATATATAATAATATATCAGGGAATTGTAAAGGGAATTGATTGTTCGTGCCTAGCTATTAGTGTTAGCTAATATATTCCGAGATCTTACTTTTCAAAATGGCTTCTCCACATAATAATTAAAATATTATTATTTTTCCGAGATAATTTATTTACTATGTGCTATGTATTGTTATGTATGATGTATCTAAGAAATTTGATCTGATTGATTTGAATGATATTGACTGGTTCATAATGAACCGAAAGAAAAGGTGCGATATAGGAACTCATCATAATAACCTACCACTACGTCTACCAGTGAAGAAATTGAACTTTATCTTGGTAGTAAAGAATACAAAAATACAACAAGCACCAGACATCGCGCTTACGGGTCGGTACGGCTTCGCCTTGGCAAAATAATCCATTGTCAAAATAAAGATAGTAATTTGCAACAATGGAGGAGGCCAACACATACGTCGCAGGCTCGCAGCCTCACCGGTGTGGTGTCCCCATCGCACCCACGTGGGTCCCATGCTCACTCTTACGCTGGCGTACTAATCACAACTCGATCCCCTTAAGGTGGATCCCGCAGCGATTTTTAATAATATTTTTTAAATAATTTTAGTTTTAATAATAAAAATTATAAAATTAAATTTTTTAATAATATAAATAATAGCGTATCATTATTCGTGTCGCTTTACAAAAACGTCATTAACATTAAAATTTTATTTTTCTTTATTTTTAATTATTTTTCCTAAAATATCATTGACATTTTTTCAAAACCATAAACACATACTATTGCTAAGTTTAAAAAAATAATGAAGACAAATTTTCAGTGATGCTTTTGTAAAAAAGCGTCAATCTGACTGATTCAATTATACAGCGTCATTAACGATAGTTTTTAACAAAAATAATTATTAGTAAATTAATATTATTAAAAATAAGAGTGAGAAACGGGTAAGTTCAAAAATACGAATAGCAACGCGCGCATCTGGCGATGGCGCGCTCATTTTTTTTTTTTTTTTTTTTTACGAAACGCGCGCGCGCCGATCGGGCGCGTTTCCATTTTTTTTTTTTTTTTTTTTTTTTTTTTACGAAGCGCGCCGCCGCGCGGTGGCGCGTTTCCTTCTTATATATTTGAGATGGAGTCGCTACGCGGGTATGGACGAAACGCGCGCCACCGGCGTGGCGCGTTTCATTATTTTTTGAAACGCGCCACGCTTGCCGGTGGCGTGTTTAAATCGCGCTCCGCCGTCGTGGCGTGCCTTTGCCATTCGTATATTTGAAATTTTACGGTTTTCACTCTTATTTTTAACAATATCAATTTACTAATAATTATTTTCATTAAAAACTGTCATTAACGATGATGGGTTGTTATTTATATTTTTTAAATTTAAATTTTATTATTTTATTATTTTATTATTTAAATTAAAAATAGCCGTGGACCCCGCGGTTTCTCCTCGAGTGACCAGTGACTAGCGACAGGCTACCTCAGTAGAAAATGGAAGAGAGAAGAGAACCGAGCTATCGCCTATTGGATTTTTATCCGCTGCCATTGTTTGTGATGGCAGGCCCCTACCATCGGGTCTATGACAGTGGGACCCACTAAATAAAAAATAAAAACACTCTCTCTATTAACTGAATCTGAGCCGTATAAATTAAATCGGGCCATTCAAAAACTATGGCAGGATCCTGCCATTGTGCAGCTATGGCAGCAGATTCTGATCCATCGCCTATTGACTATAGCGAAGTGTCGTGCATGCATTTTAAATTTCTGCGATTTTCATTCCTTCCTCTTTCCTTTTCGCTCTCTCTCTCTCTCTCTCTCTCACTCCATTATTTTTCTCTTTTTCTCCTCTCATACAATAGACTCTTCTCCTTCCACCATCAATCTGTCCCAAACTTTTGTCTTATTCTTTCACCTCCTCGTCTCCTCCCCTTTCCCCCACCCCCTTGTTGCTGTCGCCCCACCCTCCGATCTCTGTCTAACTTGATCCACATGAATTTGAAGGTAGCTTCTGGTCCGATCATGTCGCGCAGGTGATGCTTCTTTTCCAATCGTGCCGTGAAGGAGCGTAGGAGTGAAGTGGGGTTGTGGAGACGAGAAACAGGTGGCATGGCGACCAAGAGGTGCATGAACACCGGGTGCATAGCGGTTCCGCCTGGAGGCGAGTGGCGGAAGGGTTGGGCCCTCCGAGCTGGTGGGTTCGCCATTCTCTGTGATAAGTGCGGGTATGGCCTTTCGTGAGTCCACTTCTTTTTTGGTATTTTCTTTCTGTTTGTTATTCAGTTTTGGTATAACGTACAAGTTTTGACCCAAAAAAAGGTTGTGCGTACTGCGTTCTATGTTACTGATTGTCTGGATAGCCATTGTTTCATTTTTAAGTGGAAGAATTAAGAAAGCACGACGTGCTTTAATAGTTTAATTGGTTAATTTAGTTATTAGTAATATTTCTTCTCGGGTGCCCAAATTTTCAGGTCCGAGCCGCATGTATTAGTTTCTCATTTAATTGGCTAAATTGATTACATAGCCGCAGCAGAAAATCTCCCCCTTAAATGACCCAAACTTTCAGGTCCGAGCCGCATGTATTAGTTTCTCATTTAATGCTCCATTGCTATTTCGTCCTTTGGAATCATTTGAATTGAACTTTACCAATTCTCATGATGAGTTTGGGACTATTGTCGACAAGACAACAGCCAACAGTAGAATTTATTGACATTGCCAAATATATACCTCCTTTTTCATTGTAGAGATGCCATTATTGATCTCTGTTCCATTATTCAAATTAAGTATTTGTCTTAACGTCTTTAATTGTGTATTAGGTTGGCTTATGACCAGCACATATTTTGTGAAATATTTCACCAAAAGGAGTCCGGATGGAGGGAATGCTCTTACTGCAGAAAGGTTAGTGATAATGATTCAAGCAGCAAAGTTTATTAAAATGACAGTGGAGTAACCTTAATAAATTTATCAATTCCATCTTACCTTTTCTTCTGTTTTGTTTCGTAGCGTCTCCATTGTGGGTGCATTGTTTCAAGGAATGCATTCAACCTTCTTGACAGTGGAGGTGTTCAGTGCCTTAATTGCATCAAAGCTTCAGGAGTTCAATTGGTAAGATCGATCACCTTTTTTTGGGTACTTTTGTATGTTGCATGGCCCTTTGCAGATTGATTCACATTTTGTATTGTTTTTGCAAATACACTTATGAATTTGGTTCATCTGTAACTAAAACCCAACTGGCAGCTGCTAATGATAAGTCATGAAAAGCTGATTTCCCTGAGATTTTTCATATTAGTAGTTAATTGAACTGAACTGGTCCTTAATAAGTCCATACAAGCTTTGGACTCACCCTAGAATCTCCATGTATTGATATAGTTCAATTGGGCTTGCAAAATGATGCTTATTAGAGATGGTTAGGCGAGAGGTCAACGTTTATATAATGGCCCACCATGCTTTATATAGACCCGACCTAACTTTATAAATTGGGATGGGTTTTCTGATCTGAAGCATTGAACTGATTATAACCAGATAGTTCAGGTATAATGATGATTCATTGTGTGATTCCAGTAAGTAGCAAATGTGAACTTGACATTACAGGTTTTCCTACCAGCTCATTTTCATTAATTAATGCTAAAAAGTGAGGGAACAAAAAGATGTTTGGTCTAGATTAGATATCAGGTTACCTTTTGTGTTTTTTGCAAACAATTTCAGATATGGAGTGAACATTTTCAAAAATAAAAGAAAAGAAGTAAGAATTTTACGACCATATTTCATCACAGAATTAAGCTCGTAATTTGTTGCAATGGTCCCTTGATGAAGTTTTGCATATGATTTGACTCTTGATATTGCATAATCTAATCTGCAGATACCCACCCAACCAATGACTAAACTCTTAGCATATCCACAAATGCATCAGAGGCCATTTCCTCTTTCTGCAAGGGGTCTAAGTGAGGAAGTGTTACAAGGCCGAGCCATAGACATGCCAACAGTTTCCTCTGACGCATTTGATCTCAATCAGGTCAAATGGGAAGAAAAACCCGTTTTATCTCTCAACCGAAACCCATCCTTCATAGGGACCTCTTCCCAAAATACCCTTGATATGAAAGATATCACTACAGAAAATAATAGTAACAACAACAACAACAACAATAACAATAATAACTCTGAATCATTGGCTGAGACTTGTTTGAGCATGAGTCTCAGTCTTGCTAATACTTCAAACATAGAAATGCCTACCATGCTCCCCCCAGCTGAGTTATCTGGACAAAGGGCTTGTCATTTTGTACCCAAACCGTCAAAAGTCATTCCATTTGATGCCATGAAGGATCGGGGCACGCTACCTCACATGCGTGTTGCAAGGCCACCAGCTGAGGGGCGAGGGAGGAACCAGTTGCTTCCACGCTATTGGCCGCGGATTACTGATCAGGAGTTACAGCAAATTTCAGGAGAGTATCCTTTTATTTAGATTCTGTTGTTAGCTAAGGTCTTAGGTTGCAATGTTAGGAATTAAAACTAAATGTATGGTCATTGTGTTGCATCCCTGCTATGTTGTCTGTTGGGTAGGTCACTGCACCCATCATAGCATAAAAGAAACCTGGTGCACGAATGTTCCCTTTTATATTATCTGATTTTTTTTGGAATTAATTTTGTTACTTTAACCCATCTTATCTCAAAGCTCAAATACAACAATAGTTCCATTATTTGAGAAAGTCTTGAGTGCAAGTGATGCAGGTCGGATAGGCCGTTTGGTTCTCCCAAAAGCCTGTGCTGAGGTACAGAAAATTAAACCCCCAAATTTTCATATATTTTCTGAAAGTTCAATTTAATATACGGTGTTTGCTAACATTTTCAGGCATATTTCCCCCCGATTTCTCAACCTGAAGGGCGACCATTGATAATTCAAGATGCTAAAGGGAAGGAATGGCATTTCCAATTTCGGTTCTGGCCAAACAATAATAGTAGAATGTACGTATTAGAGGGGGTCACACCATGCATACAGTCTTTACAGCTACAAGCTGGAGATACAGGTTTGTATTTTTATTTGGGGAAATTTCTTGTCCACTTGACTAAGTGATGCTACCAGTTACTGTCATACCTGTAAAATATGTACATGTTAGGACCTTAATTTTGAATTTGCAGTTTCTTAGGAATAAACATTTATAACCTAAATGTCAGGGTTTTGCCTAGTCCCAAAATGGTATCACACCAGCCTACATATTTGCTCATTTTATGATATTTTTTTCAACTTTTTTTTTTGTTGTGTATTTTTTTAGTGACTTTCAGCCGTATAGAACCGGGAGGGAAACTTTTCATGGGGTTCAGAAAAGCATCCAACACAGCAACTCTGCTGGTAATCTTCTTCAAAAGATTAAAATCCTCGAGACATTTATCGAAATTTTTGGTGTTATTTACTTCTAATCTTCAAAGTTCATTGTGCATTTAGTACCTCAACCTTGACTGATATAAAAAAAAATCCCTTTGCATTCATACAACAACAACAACAAAGCCTTTAATCCCAAATAAATTGGGGTAGGCTATCCCTTTGCATTCATGTTAGAAACTTTTATGATCCTTCTCTTCTAAGCAGGATTCTCAGATTTCTGCTATTGCAAATGGCACCTTCATGGCTGATCCATTATTTGTCCCTCAAGCTGACAATTTACAAATAGTAAGCCGATACCCTGGCTTTCTTCACTCAAGGAAGCTCGACCATCTCAATTCATCTGACAGTGACGTCGGTTGGTTTAATAAGACAGGGAGACTGTCGCCTAATGAAGGCTCCTTGCTACAGCCATTACAGAAGAGAAAACACATTGGGTTCAAGAACCAAAGGGTATTGATGGATAGTGAGGATGCACTGGAGTTAAAGCTCACCTGGGAGGAGGCTCAGGATTTGTTGAGACCACCACCAACTGTAAAACCGAATGTGGTTCTCATGGAGGATTATGAATTTGAAGAGTATGATGTAAGTGGATTTCCTCCCTCTCTTTTTTTTCTCTTCAAGAGAAGTGATATGGATTTTTTTTCTTTTTGGAATTTTTTTTTGGCGTTAAAATAACAAAATAAGGGACCCGTTTCTGCTATTGGAGTAATTTTATGGGCCGACAAAGTATTTTTTTTTCCTTGATCCAATTTAACTTGGCCTGATGTAAATGTTCCCTATTATATTTTTTCTGATGCGTGTTTACACCTATTATATTTTTTTTATGATTCTGAATGATTTGGTAGTTATTACAGTTTTGTTGATGAAATGTCAGAGCAACTGATGATGTGCTGTCTTATGCAGGAGCCTCCTATTTTTGGGAAGAGAACCATCTTCACTGTGCGTGCTTCAGGGTAAGAATTTGAAATACTTCCATGCTTTTCTTTTATGGTCTATTTTTGACAATCCCAAGCTTTATTACATTTAAGCTCAGAGGCTGGTTTATATATTTCTGTGCAACATTGAACTTTTGAACTGCACTTTGTTTGGCAGCAATGCTTACTCTTGAATTTGAGACAAAATGAACTTATCTTGTATTCAATCACTACAATGCCTCTACAATGCCTTTATATAGGTATACAACGGTGTACAATAGGAAAGACATAAATATTAATTGGTACTTTGATAGAATTGGAGAATGAGAGTAATCTTTGATTATTTTGAATGAATTGATTACAATGTCTAAGCCTCTATTTATAGGTTAATGATTTAACAAACTAACTATTTAGTCTAACTAATTAATTTCAATCACTAAACATCTTCCATATCATACATCACATAATATCTCCAACTAACCTATACAATTCTATTCCTATACTCTAACATCCCCCTCAAACTCATCGTGCGGTACGCATGATGAGTTTGCACATCTTACGAGTTTTAACATCTCGATTCATGAATTTGATCTCCAAATGCATCACGGGTCGTCTTGAAGAAAGATAGAAGGAATAAGAGCTCTTTTGGCTCAAGAAAAAAAACTATTGATTGTTTCATGCTCATTTGAGTCATTTTGAAACATCAAATAGAAGGATCTTTGTCCTTTTTAACAACAATTCGAGACTCGTTTGAGTTCTCTTCAAAGAAAAGAAAAGAGAAATAGAAGCCCGGTGCATGGTTTGATGATCGGGAATTTAATTGGGAATAGAGATTTTGGTTGTGAATTATAGGTAGGTTTTGAAGAATTGGAGATGAAATTAGATGATTATTGTGGGAGAATTTGGGACAACCTCATCAACAGACTTTCCTTTGCATCAGTATACTTGAGTGAACTCTTGAGAAGCTAGTGTTTGCTGGTATCCTCTCGGATGTCTTATACTCTTTGTCCATGTCTTCTGTTAGGTGGAAACATGCCTGCAACTGAGTCTTGTAATGCTTGGAGATCCTAACTTGTGAAACATCAAACTCCTTCAGTACATCAGTGTGGCATAGTTCAAAGAGATGTTGAAACCACAATAGTAGCAAAGAGAGAGAGATCAGGGATATCTCGAATAGTAAAGGAGAGCTGTTGCGAGGTGGAAGAAAGGGAGAGGAAAGACCTGGAAACTGGTACGTGATGCAAACCTCATCAGAATCACAGGACGAAGGCGAGTTGATTGTCCTGTATGGGCTGGATCTGATCGCTATAGCTGATGATGAGCTTGACACGTCCGACGACGACAACATAGTGAGCAAGGACAGGAGGTGGTGGTGGTGGTGGTCGCGCGTTTGCTAAGTGGAGATAGTGGCGTCATCTCTCTTGATCTGAGATGCTCGAGGTAGAAGATCAGCGCACGATGACACCGGCGTGAAATTGCCTGTTGAAAGCAAAGGCAAATTGATACTTGATGCTCGCGATAAGGAAGCACGGAGATGTGCGATTTTGAATTTTATTTCTTGTTTGTCGCGAAGGGATCCGCCTCCTTCAGGCCGTGTTCCCTTTCCCTTTCAAACGATGGATAGGCTGCATCACTCTGAGCTTGCGCAACTCTTCCTCACGGCAGAACTCAGCAACTCTGAGCTTGCGCGTCGTACTGGCACCTCGCTCCAGTGCGATTTCTGAGCTTGCGCATCGCTCAACGATGGATCTTGATCGGATATATTTAGATCGGATCTTGATCTTGCGGAGAAGAACAGGAGAAGGGCAAGAATAGAAAGAGAGAGACAGAAATATAGTAGAATAGAGAGTTAGAGGTTTAATTTCTGGAATAAGGTAGAATAGAAGGTTTATTTATTGGGAATAACTGAGAAAAGGAGCATAAATGCGGGAATAGAGTGGAATAAGACCCATAGTTTCTGGAATAGGCGTTGGCCTAATTCCAACAATGTTTTGTGTAAGATACAGAAATTGTAAAGAAGAAAGATTGGGTTGAAGAAGAATTTTATTCTATAATTGGGTAAAAAGATAACATAAGAAGTGTTTGTATAATTGTTCTGAATTCTCGCTGACAAACAACTCAAAAACAACACTATTTATACTAAGCAAAATTACATTAGTAAAAGAAAAAGATAAAAGATAAAAAACAAGCTTTAATGGATAGAACAGTTGCTAACGGCTTTGCTGCCATATTCCAACCGAACGTCTCAAACATCTCCATTTTTGTCTGTACTCTTCTCTCCTGTGGAGACCACAATAGTCGATCTGCTAAGGCCCATCGCCTTAATCTGTGGAAGGCCCATACTTCCTTCTTCACCTTTCTTTTCCTCCGGCCTAGCTGTTGATTTATTTTCCTTCATTGCACCATTGGCCAAGTCAAATTCTTGTCCAACGGTCACCGGTCCAATTGGTGGAAACTCAGGAATTTGGTGTGCTGACATTTTGGCTCTGATACCATGATAGAATTGGAGAATGAGAGTAATCTTTGATTATCTTGAATGAATTGATTACAATGTCTAAGCCTCTATTTATAGGCTAATGATCTAACAAACTAACTATTTAGTCTAACTAACTAATTTCAATCACTAAACATCTCCCATATCATACATCACACAATATCTCTAACTAACCTATACAATTCTATTCCTATACTCTAACATACTTGATATCTCTAATTGATACTCATAAATACTTGCTATATTTAAATAGATACCAACACTCTCCCTCGAGATGGGTAAAAAATATACATTAAGCCCATCTTGTCACATGATCCAAATCTAGCGAACTAAGCCCCATGATGTGACAATCGATCACTTACTCCTTTGTGGCTACATGTCCCAGCTCTAGTAATCCGCTATTTAGCTTCTCCTTGATGAAGAATTTATTAATCTCCACATGTTTGGTTCTGTCATGTTACATGAGGTTGTTGGCATTGTTGATTGCCAACTTATTGTCACACCACAATTTCATCCGGGCCCCTTGATTCATTTTGAGCTCCACCAATATGGATCTTAACTAGATCATCTATGCAACACTCAGGTCATAGCTCTATACTCTGCTTCGGCTATGGAATAAGCAACCATTGGTTGTTTCTTACTCTTCCAGGAGGCCAAATTACCTCCTACAAGCATGTAGTATCCATACGTGGACTTCCTGTCGTCAGCACAACTAGTCTAGTCTGAATCGCAATAACCCTTGATGTTCAAGTGCCCATTCTTCCGGTAGATCAGCCACTTCCGTGGTGCACTTTTTAGGAACCTCAGAATCTGATACATTGTGTTCATATGATCCTTCTTAGGATCATGCATATAACGGCTTGCCACACTCACCGCAAATGATATGTCTGGACGAATGTGGCTCAAATATATCAATCGTCCCATTAACCTCTGGAACATTTCATCGTCGATCGGCTCACCTGCCTCTGCACTCGCTTCGACTTCTGATCAATAAGCGTAGTCGCGGGCTTGCAATCCAGCATACTCATCTCTTTGAGCAAGTCGAGCACATACTTCCGTTGGGACAAAATAATCTCCTTTGACCCACGAGTCACCTCAATCCCAAGGGAGTATTTCAGATGTCCTAGATCTTTCATCTCAAACTCTCAGTCTCACCTTCAGTCTTGCAATCTCATCCTCATCATCGCCTGCGATGATCATGTCATCTACATACACTGCAAGCATCATGATGTGACCTCTTTCTCGTTTAAAGAACACAATATGGTCAACATTAATTTGTTGATACCCCATGCCAACCATAGCCTTCCTGAACCTGTCAAACCAAGTTCGAGGAGATTGCTAATTCATATAAAGATATCTTGAGTTTACAAATCTTACCAACTGTTTAGTTTGTGCCGAATTCAGGTAGAATCTCCATATATACCTCCAACAAATCACTACGAAGAAACACATTCTTCACGTCAAGTTGGTGTAAAGATTGTTTGTCCCCACAAGTACTTTGGAACATTCAACGCAATCATCATATTCCGAGCTACCTCAAGGAGATGACGATTTTTTTTTTTTTGTACCCTATTCTGTTCTGGTGTGTATGAGCAAGTGGTTTGATGCTGAATTCCCTGAGATGACAAGTACTCTCCAAATGTCTTGTTGGTGTACTTTGTCCCATTATCATATCTCAATACCTTTACTACAACCCATATGAGTCTGAACCTCTTTGTGGAAGTCTCTAAAGCATGCAAGCACGTCATTTTTATTTTTCATAAGATATAGTTAAGTAACACGAGAACAACAATCGATAAAAGACACAAAATATCGAAATCCATTGAAAGTTGTTGTTGGATAAGGGCCCCATACATCAAAATGTATCAACTCAAAAACACAAGAGCTCATATTACCAGAACTAACATATAAGCCCCTAGTGTGCTTTTCCAATTCACAAGCATCACAAAAAAAAATATCTTTCTTAGCCTTTTCAAATAAACGGGGATACAATCGACTCAAAAGACTTAAAGAAGGATAATCCAAACTCCTATGGTGAAGGAACAACAAGTCCTCCACACTACTCTTGTCTCTTCCCAATTTCTCAACTATAGATGAAAGGACCGAGTCCATTACCTCATGATCTATGTACTACAATCCACTACGCCATGTCCCAGTCCCAAAAATCATTCTCGTCCTCCTCTCTGAAGATCACTTATGAAATATCAAACAAAACAACACAATTTAGTCGGAGGATAATGATATTTATAGATGAGATTTACAGGAAAAGGAGCATGCAAAATTTTAGACAAAGTCAGTGTCGGCACATTTTACCGTACCCTTATCAACCACAAGCTGATTCGTACCATATGTTGTCTTGACACTTAATGGAACTGCTAGGTGATTATAGAAAGAAAACTTCCTAGCAGTACAACACCCGTCACATGCCCGGATGCCTCAGAATTAATAATCCATTCAGATGATCAAGATGTGGAAAATAAGCAAGAGCAAGCGAATCACATGTACCTTGGACTTTGGCTACAGAGTAAGCAACATTATCTTTGAACGAAGATGAGGTGGATACACCATTTCCCGCCCTCGCTTCCTTCTGTTCCCTCTGAAGCACCTCCAAGTACATTCTATCCTCTTTCGAGAAGACAACACTCGACGCAAAGTTTTCTTCCTCCCCCTTTATCACAAGATTGGTCCAATATCTTCCTCGTCCACCACCTCTCCTACCTCCATGGCCACGACCTCTGCCTCCAGACTGCCCCTTTTCCACTCGAATGTCCTTCCTTGGGTGGCTTAGGGCAAACCTGCCTTAGGCGGCTTATCTCCCCACAATTATAGCAACTGCGAGTCTCTATTTGTTCACCTGTCATATCTGAGCTCGTAGTAGCCAAGGCGGATCGCGTGTCAGATGGCACATTGGGCTCAGAGTGTAGCCTCATGCGACTCTCCTGTATCATCGCCACATTGGACTCGTCCAATGATGGGATCGTCAGCTGGGTTAGGAGAACTGATCCACTATGGTCAAAGACTGGGCTCGGATCTTCTAGGAACTTCATCGTTCTTCCTTATGCAAAGATCTTCCCTTTCTTGCACTTCGAGTCCTTACAGCTCGACATTGGCGAGAAGTGATCCAAATCTGCCCACATCCGCTCCAGATAGATGGCATACTCCTGAATCGATTTGTCACCCTGTATTACTACATTTATATCTCACTGGATTTGGAACACCCTCATGTCAGATAGCCCTTTAGTCTCTTCCCAACTAGAGCGACCTCAATCCGACGCGACCAACTCAGATATGTAGCCAGTCCATCAAGCTTCAGATCCACGAGAGGAAGATCTAGCTTAACCTGTACCTGAGCGGATGCGGAGTTAGTGACCCTCGTCGAGACGCTCGCTCCCTGTATGAGCCTGACTAAGACTTTCAGGATCTTGGGATCGATCTTCCTTAGAAGTTTCAATCCTTTACCTCTCGCACCATTTTCCTCTTCGGACATCTCTTACTCGGATTTAAGTCCCGATCACACAGATCGTATGCGACTTCCTTCCTTTTCTTCCAAACCTGACCTTTCACTCCTAGATTTTGTCATCTCAAACTTCTTTTTTTCTTCTTGATTCGATCTTGATTTACTTGACCATCTAAGACCGAGATCCCAAGCCCAATCACCCTATCACGGGTATCGTGGGGTATAGATCCCCACGTCGGCCTAATCAACCAACGGGGCCGACTTAGTCTACGGCCGGCCTTAGAAGAGAGGAGCTCGGCCTCAGGAAGAGAAGGAAGTGAGAGGAAAAGAAGGGTGCTGCTGGGCGGTTGCTACAGTAGCCGCGAGACGAACAGTAACCGCGTGATGAACAGTGCCACGGAACAGTCAATCCTAACTCTGATAACAATTTGAATTTGAGATAAAATGAACTTATTTTGTATTCAATCACTGCAAAGCCTTTATATAGACGTACAACGGTGTACACTAGAAAAGACATAAATACTAATTAATACTAATTGATATTTGATATCTCTAATTGATACTCATAAATACTTGTTATATTTAAACAAATACCAACACTTACTAATTATAGAAACCCTATTTTGGATTACCAATTAAACTCAGATAACAGTGGATATAAATTTTGGTTCCAAACCGAATTACATCTTTTTCCTCTGATATTTAAATTTGGCAGCATCAACCAGAAGTAATTTTGGAATTTAGTATTGTCAATTTGCATTTTCAATTTGAAATTCAATTGCAAAATTTAAAACATGCAAATTGCAACCGACTGTGTTATTGAGTTCAGGGATCAAGATCAGTGGATCCAATGTGATGAATGTTTTAAATGGCGGCGACTGACCATAAATGTTATCATTGCATCAAAGTGGACTTGCTCTGACAACACATGCAACCCCAAATAGTATGTCACTTGTTACCTTGTTAAAATTTCAAAAAGATGGTAAGAAATGATTGCTATCAAATCAGTAATGTATTTTTGCAGTTCTTTTTGCTCTGCACCAGATGAATTAAGCCCACAAGAGATACAAAATCTTCTACAGCAATATGAAGGTAATAGTGCTTCTCATTGCAGTTCTGTATTTTGAGTGAATTCTTTTACTGGCATTATAATTGAATGATTTGAGTTAAGTAAGAAAATGGTAATATTACTGAACCAATGTAACATATGGTTTGCATTAATGGATTTCATGATACTATAAATATGTTTTATGTAGTGCATCTAGTATTCTAAATAGTCCTGTCGTGTTCCATCACAAAACCAGAATTTTAATATGATTTTGCAAAGCCAAATATTTTCAACCATGCACTATATGGTGCAGAGATCAAGAGGCAAAGAAACGGAGGGCATAGTTTCAAGCGAAATTTCTCAGAACTGGATGCATCTGGGTTAGATGCATTAGCTACTGCTGCAACCTTAGGGGACTCGACTAATGTAAACCAAGCTATGCCATCAGCTGCACAGACAACGAAGCACCCACGACACAGGCCGGGCTGCACATGCATAGTTTGCATCCAGCCTCCGAGCGGGAAAGGCCCAAAACACAGCCCATCTTGCACGTGCAATGTGTGCTTGACTGTGAAGCGCCGTTTCAAGACTTTAATGATGCGGAAGAAACAGAGGCAATCAGAGAAGGAAGAAGCTGAGGTTAACAACAACAAAAAGCTTTCTTGGGCCGCAGGTAAAGATGAAGCTGAGGGCAGCAACTCCTCCAGAGGTACAATATTGCCTGTTTCAGATGTGCAGCGAGAGAGTGAATCTGGTAATGTGGGTTTGGACATTAACCGGGCAGGAATAGATTTGAATTTCCACCCAGACCCGCAATCAGGGCCAAGCATGCTGAGTCTCCTGGAGGTTGCAAACCGACCTTTAGAGAGTTATTTGAAACAGAATGGGCTTGCCAGCCTGGCAGGTGAGCTTGGTGGGAGTTCTAGTAGCATGACAGTCCCAATGGCACCAGTGGAGAGTGAGGAGAGAACATCTAGTGATGCTTCACGCATGGCTTCAGTGAACCGGGAGCGGGAGAGTTGTTTGGAGGAAGGTCGTGAGACTAACGCCAGCCAGGACAAGGTTGTTACTTGTTAGTGACGCTGTATAGAACCCTTAAAGTTTACTTGTCTTGACTTGTGTATTTATGTTGGTGGTGGTGGTTGAGGAAAGAGGGACGGTGAACTCAACTCCTCTCTAATAGTATGGATTTCTTTGGTACGCTCCAGGCAGGTCTGGGTTGTTCATATCAGATCGATTGAAGGGCCTAGATGAAGTCCAATTTTGTATAAGAAAAATTGTCAGAACAGATAGGCCCAAGGACGATAAATGGTTAAGAGTTGATTTTGGAATAAGGCTGCTCAGATTTGCCTAGGACTCTCCAATGAAATCTGTATGATTGCAGAGGAGACCATTGCAAGCGTGCATGTGTGTTGTGAATGTGTGTTGTTATTATTAGAGAATATTACGGCTATTATATTAGAGGTTTTTGTGCTCTTTGGGTACTTTTATTATAGCAACAGAAGGAATATATGGACTATATCGAAATGGTATCTAGCTATTAGGACTAGAAGCCCTTAGATAAATTGTATTACATGTATCAGGACTGGAGGTTTTGTATCATTAATTATTAATTACAGACGGGTGAATTGAGCTTGCACTATATGTCTACATGATTAAATGAATATTGTCGGTCATGATATATACACGATTGGATAATTGTTTAATTTGACTTCATTTTGTCTAGACTTTTTTAGTCTAAAGGCTATATATGTTTTGTTTATAATTTAAAATCAGCACTCATCATAATCGAAATCTCCAAATGCACGTTCTTGAGTTGTGAGTTGCTAATCTAATGTCTTTTAAAACTGAGTTTTTAATTTAACAACTCTTTTCTATAATTTTTAAATTAAAAATCCTTCTTCAACTCAGAAATTGAAATTAAAATAGCAACTGATGTACAATTTAGTAACACATTAGTCTTATACAAAAAAAAATGTTAAAATAGTTTTAACTTGCATTATATGAAACAGCGAAAAGGGCATGTTGCCTTGGACTTCCCAATGAAATCCGTGTAATTGAAGAGGAGACCGTTCCCAAGCATGCACAGTCGCGTGTGAATGCGTGTCTTTTGTTATTATTTTGATAATGGGAAGGGATCACTTGACAATGGTTATCATGAGAATTTTCACAATGGTTATTATGAGAATTTTGACAGATTTTTAAATAAATATAAAAAATTTTAAAAATAGAAAAAGCTTTATGGATATATTTTTTATACTTATAGATTGTTAGTAATTTAAATTTCATATAATTTTATTATCATTTGATAATTCATCAAAGATCGTAAAATTATAACTGTTGTAAATTATATAAAATTTTAATGGTCCTTGATTGAGTATCAAACAATAATGAAATTGTATGAAATTTGAATCACCATCAATCTATATGTAATATCTCAAATTAAAAGTAAATTTATTTGTTTGAATCATTTCATAAATATTTATAACTTGAGGATCTAAATGAAATGTAGAAATAAAAAAATGGTGCTACTGTTAGACTTCTTTGAGCAAACATGTGGCAAACCAATGGCGGTGCACCCATATTAATCTCTGTCTCACCGTAAACAAATGAAAATAACCGGAAAATGAAAATAGGGAGATGCTCGAATAAGAAAGAAGCGAACACAGAGAAGAAAAATGAAAAGCCAATAGCAAGAAATGAGAAATGAAAAGATTAAATTGGAAGAAAAAAAAATCATCTTTAGCGTTTTCTAATTAATCCAGGTACCACAAATCGATTTAAGAAACGTCACGTATCGAGTCAAGAATCAGAATTGAGTTGCAAGTCAAAATTATATTTCGTATCAGGTAACTGGATTTCTCTATAATTTATATTTAAATATTATCTGTTAATCGTGTTAGTTGATTTTTGACTTATGATATGGATTGATGACCTGAGTTGTTTGAATTGATTAAATGTTAGGTAATCTGACTTCTCTATAGCATGTATTTGATTATTATAGCTTATATTTCATTATTCATTGACTGATTTGTGACTTGAGATAGGGGTCAATGACATGAATTGTGTAGATTGTTTGGATTGATCTTTGATTTGTGATATGGATCGATGATTTGAATTTATGTGGACCGATCTTTGACTTGAAATATGAGTCGATAACATGAATTGACTGGATTATATGAACTGATATATATATTGATAAATGAAACTGATCAAATTATGCATAGATGTGCACGTCGTAAGTGACCCTTTCATTAACTTGAAAAGGGGTGGTTTGCACAAACCTGTAAAATGTTGTGAGCGATACTAAGCTCTGCGGAGTCCTGCTTATCAGCAGATGAATGAGATATATCTCTCTCGTACCACCGAGTCTAATTTGTGATCTTCATGTATATGCATAATTGTTAAGTATGTGCTTAATAGTCTTAAATGCATTTAAGAATGAATTATTATAATTTAAATATTTTGGATTAAATTATTTATAATCATATTATAAAGAAGTCGCGTCGTTAAATAACCGGGTATCGAGATTTATAGCTGACTATGTTTTATTTTTGTCTCTCTTGCTTACTTTTTCTTTTAACGATGTAGGTTACAAACCGTCGGATGGATGTAGAAAATACTATCTCCGTAGCACCTCGGTCTGAAACGTTACACTATAAGTAGAGGAACATACCCATAAGGTTTTTTCTATTTTTAAGATTTTTTTCATATTTATTTGGAAATTCATTATCAAGATTGTCAAAATAACCCATTGTCAAATGATCGCCGCCCTTTGATAATATTGTGGCCAGGGGTGTTAACGGATCAGATAATATTCAAATTTATCCGTGATCTGATTCAAAAAATAGTAAAAATTATCCGATCCACATTCGTATTGGGAGATATCTCTATCTGTATTTGTATCCAAAATTTTTTTATGGATAAAAATACAATTTGGCTATTACCTATATGTATCTAACTGTTTAGCTATTACTCATCAATATCCGACATTATCAGAATGTACCAATCCGATATTATCAGAATGTGTATCCAAAATATTTTTATTATATATTTTTTAATTAGTTTTTTAGTGTACATTATAAATCTAATTTATTTTATATCCAATTTGTGTTAATGTATCATATTTTTTATATATTTAAACTATTAATATAATAATAATTAATATTTAACTTTTATAATTAATATTTATTTTTTATAATTAATGATTCTATCAAAAAATAATATATAATTAATTTTCAATAATACATATAATATTTTTATTTAATATCCGAAATATGAATATTCATATTTATATCCGTCTGATATCTAATCCGTATCCAGATATCCATCGAGTATTTGATCCATATCCGAAAAATTATAACAGATATGAATATGATAAAACCATTATCCGTTCGTATCTTATCCATTTATACCCCTAATTACAACTATTTTTATTAGTTTTTTGTGCTCTGTTGGCTAAAGTGCGGATCGATATCCGCTACCATAAAATGTTTGACAAATAAAGTATGGTATAAAATCTGAATTGTCAAATTTATTTAAATTTAAAGGGATTATTATTATTGAGTCCTACTATTAGCTGCACAATGATTGATTGACTGTGCTCCAGAGGGGAAAGGAGTGGGTACGCCTGAATGTGCACTATTAGATTGTGCACACTAAAAATGAACCGTCAGATTAGCACATTGCTTTAAGATTCCACCAGCTTTGATGACCGCTTGGAAAATAGAAAAGAACTTCTCTCCCCCTTCTCTTTCGTTTTCTCTAAGGGTCCGTTTGGCAAATCAAGGAATAGATTTGAAAGAGTGGTAATTTTGGAAGAGTGATAGAATAGTATTTTTTTTGGAAGAGTGGTAGAAGAGTGGTATTCTTAACTATTCGGAAGAGCGAAAATATCGTTTGGCAGTTGTTACTCAGAATAGTTAAAATATGAATAATTATGATACTAATAATGATGATGATTATAATAATAGTAAAATAATAATCATAATAGTAAGATAATAATAATAATAAAATAATAAAAAATAATTATAATAAATAATAATATTATAATAGTAATATAATAAAAATATAAACATAATCATAATATAGTAATATAATAATAAAAAATTATAATTACAATCATAATTATAATAATATAATAATAAATAATCATAATTTTAATAATATAATAATCATAATCATAATCATGATAATAATAATTATAGTCATAATCATAATAATATAATCATAATCATAATAATATAATAATAAAAATATAATCATAATCATAAAAATAATTATAAATAATTATAAATAATTATAATAATAATAATAAATTAATCATAACTATAATCAACATATAATAATATAATACAACATAATAAAATAATAATAAAGTATTAAAAAATAATCATAATAAATAATAATATTATAATAGTAATATAATAAAAATATAAACATAATCATAATATAGTAATATAATGATAAAAAATTATTATTACAATCATAATTATAATAATATAATAATAATAAGTAATCATAATTTTAATAATATAATTATAATATAATAATCATAATCATGATCATGATCATAATAATATAACCATAATCATAATAATATAATAATATAATAATAAAAATACAATCATAATCATAAAAATAATTATAAATAATTATAATTATAATAATATAATAAATTAATCATCACTATAATCAACATATAATAATATAATACAATATAATAAAATAATAATAAATAATCATAATCATAATCATAATCATCATAATATAATAATATAATAATATAATAATAAATAATCTTGATCATAATAATATAATAATAAAATAATTATATTTATATTCATAATATAATAATATAATATTAAAATTATATTTATAATAATAATAAATAATATAATAATACCAATGGTAACGATAATATAATAACAATAATGATAATAATAATGATAATAATAATTTAATAATAATAATATAATGATAATAATAATAATAATAAATAATCATAATATTAATATAATAATAAATTATAATCATAAATATAATATAATAATATAATAATACTAAATCTTAATCATAATCATAATATAATAATATAATATAATATAATCAAACAATAATCGCTATTCCGACGAGAGCTAATCCGGTATTCCACCTATAAGTTGGTATCCGGATTAGCGCTATTCCGCACTCTTCTACTTAGTCTAAAATTCGTTTGGCAATCGGAATAGCTATTCTATTCCAACTTTTTGCTATTCCATTGGGTGCCAAACGGACCCTTAATTTCATAAGAACTCTAGGACAAATGCCTCCATCTTCGCCCTTCGACGAGATCTATCGCGAGCATCCTACTTCTTAAGCCAAAGTCCAAAATTATTGGACAATGTGGCAGCACAATCTTCCTCTCCCACCTTAAATACCTAAGGAAGAGCTGGAGTCCAAGTCTGAAGCGGTGGGCCGGTGGCGATGGCGTCAATTTTTGTGATTTTTCTATCAAAGTTGATGTATATATTTATCTCCAGGTCATTCTTATTTTTTGAGTAGCACGTGCAACAATTGAGACATGGATTTGTAAGGTTTAGAAATGACCAAATAAAATGTTCTTTTTAGTTAGAATTGAAGGGATGGATAGAGGTATCTTTTGATTGACATATCGGCATGCACATACAAATTGAATTTGTCAGTTCATGAGAAGAATGTGAGTGTCGCACCTTATATTTTGTTTTTAAATTATCATTCTTTACTGATTAGTTATTTATCAACTTGTCTGATTTATACTAGTATAATTTCTGAATCACGTTTACTATTTATCTGGGTTCACATTGTATACATCATTAAATACTAATTTAGAATTGTCATGCCAATTGTTATGTTCAGAGGGATGCTGGAGGGAGATGAAGACGATGCAGATATTTTTTCACAACATGATATTAGACCAAATCTAGCTGGTTTTTGTTCACTTTTGTTGTGATTAGCTATTTCACTTTGTATTAAGCATTTTCTTGTTTAAGAGACTGAATACTCGAGAGATTATTGTTTATTTTCTGAATATTTGTTGTAATTGGTGAGGTATGAATATGATACTTCCAAATGAGGAGCTTGTATATGCACATGAAATCTGAAAATAATAGTGTTTGAATTGAGGGATTGAGTTGTCACTTATCAAAAATGATTTGTGATTACCTTTACTTTTTTATCTTTCTTATGATATTTATTCATTGTAATCACAATTTTGCAAAGTTGTGATTGCAATTTGCAAAGTTCAATTTATGAGATTTATATATGCAAAGTTGCCTTCTCTTTTGTATATCAGTGATGAAATATAATTTTATTATTAGAAATCCACTAAGTTCAATATTATTACGGATAAATGATTTCATAATTAAATATCCAAGGATGTTGATCAAAGAACCAATATCCAACTACAACATTCAATCATAATTATAACTATTAACATTAAGAATTACAACATTACAACTAGAATCATAGTCAAAAGTATTATCTGAGATGATGATAACAACAAACAAACATGACATGTCTATTAGGTTAACTTTCTATAATTTTGTTTTATATTTTGATAAACTGTATTAATTTTCAATATATATATATATAAGAAAAAAATCCAATTTAATTAAGATGAATTCACATTAGAATAAATCGAAGAAAAAAATTGAGATATCTAAGTTCGAAAAAGACAAATCGACTGAAGAGAGCAATTTTTCAATCTGATTAAATTTCAAGTTTGTCTCATAACTGGTGCCATTGCTGTTGCATGCGACTCTGTCTCTGAGCCTCTAGCTCTGTTTCAAATGATTAAGGTGTGGAAGAAGGCGGGTCCGCCACATCGTCTAATAATTTCAGAGTCAGGATTAAGAAGTAGATGACTAGCGATGGATGCGGTCGAAGATGCATACATGAGAGGCATCCATTCATTGTAGCTATGGTTCTTTTTTTTTCTGAAACCGGAGAAAATGAAAAACAAAAGAGGGGGGAGAGAGGAATTTTATTCGTATTTTATTTATTTATCAAGCGGTCATCAAAGTTAATGGAATCTCAAAGCAATTTATTAATCGGACGATTCAGTTTTAGTGTGCACAATCTACTAGCGCACGTTACCCACTCCACTCCCGCTCGGAGACTGGACCAGTCCCAAGTCCCAATCTCTCTGCCACTCTCTCCACTCTCAAGTCTCCGGAACAGTCTCTACTCTCTAGAATCCAGGTCCCGCACTTTCTTAGAAAATTAAATGGAAAAAAGTAACTCTCCAAAATCCTAATCCATCTTCCATCATGCAGTGAAACTCCACGAGCTCAGCATTAACAAAGCTAACCCATCGTCCCATCCCCATCAGGCCATCACACATCACACGCCACACCACACCACAGACCTCCGTCATTTCCCTTGCTTTCTCTCTCAAACAAATGCAACAAAACAAAACCACGGATCCGCCGCCTCCTTCCCTACCCCACCACCCCTCGCCACTCCCCTCCCCTCCGTCGAACTCTAACCCTAACCCTAACCCTAACCTCAACCTCCCCTGTGCTCTTTCTCCTCCACCCAATGCCTTCGGAGGTCCCGCTTCTCAGCATTGTCCTCCTGCCCGCGGGTCCCACCACCGCCGCGCCAGATCTGAGGTCGCCTTTCGCATCCCAGATGATCTCGACCTCAGCTCCGGGGATCCCGTTTCTACTGGTAGCTTCGACGAGATTGGATCAGAAGATGACCTCTTCTCCACTTTTATGGATATAGAGAAGATCAGCAGCAAGATCGAAGGAAGTGGGTCGGGATCAGAGGGAGGAGGTTTTAGTAGGGATCGAAATGGGGAGAGCTTGGGAGGAGGAAATGGTAGCGCGAATGGAAATGGTGTCCCAAGGCCAAAGCATATGCATAGTAATTCCATTGATGGATCTGCAATGGTGGGGTCCGGTGGGCCTGGTGCACTCTTGAGCGAAGTCATGGAGGCTAAGAAAGCCATGAGTGCTGAACAACTTGCTGAGCTCGCCGCAATTGATCCAAAACGAGCTAAGAGGTTTGTTTTGTTCCTTAGTTGAAATTTGTGTGGTTTAATTAGGTGCAGTTAGCTAGCATCCGTTCTCATTATTAGGAGGATTGTTCAAATTTCATATTAAAATTTTGCGCTTTTTTTGCGCTTTTTTTGGGCATCATTGCATATTACACTTTCATCAATCTGTGCAATTTAGTAATTAGTGAATATACTATTTAGGATTGCCTATTTTGGGGCTGTTATGCAATAATTTAGAAAGGCTAACCCAAAAGACCACCAATAAAATGCAGAATCCTGGCCAATAGGCAATCAGCAGCTAGATCAAAAGAAAGAAAGGCACGCTATATAACTGAGCTTGAGCGCAAGGTACAAACTCTTCAAACTGAAGCCACTACTCTATCTGCCCAGCTCACTCTGTTTCAGGTACAGTTTTGTGTTAAAAATACTTGTTACTCCTTGTATTGTTATTACATCTATCTCATAAGATTATTGTCCTGTAAACTAGGAAAGTTTGAGCTGACTAAGGACCATAGCGTGTCTGGTAAATACTGGTGCTTAGCATACCACTGTCATACCAGTGGTGCTTAGCATACCACTATCATACCAGTGTTATTGTGCATTTACACCCAAAAAATCAACCCAACTAATTCCTTAATTCTGCAGTTATGCCTTAGATCTTTAAAATGGTTGTCACTTGTGCAGTTAAGTTCGAGTTATCCTATATTTCCTTCAGTTGGCAAATTAAACTCCAAAAACCAGGAAAGAAGCTGCAACAAAATTAAAAGCAAAAAAATAACCAAAATAGTGCCTCATTAGTTATTTACTCTTTCATGTTACAAAAAGATCACGGGCATTAACCCTTAGCTAGGTGAAAATGTAACTAATAGCCACAATCCAATTCATATGTAATAAATTATGATCATGCTTTTCTTCAAACTAAAAAATGTTTCAAAATTTGAGCTAACCTGAAGATTACATATGTACCCCTTGTAGAGAGACACAACCGGGCTTTCTGCTGAAAATGCAGAACTTAAAATAAGGCTACAAGCCATGGAACAACAAGCCCAATTGCGTGATGGTATGCTTCCTACTTATATATTGATAAGGTCTTTTTCATTTAGCGAAGTTTTGATATCTTAATGTGTTATTTATCTGGTGGTTGCAATATGTAACTTGTTGTTAGTCTATCATAAACTAATACAAATCATAGTAGTAATTCTCAGGACCTTTTAGGTACTTCTGTTTGGAACGGATGGGCTTTCTGTAATTTCAGTAAGATACTGGTAATTAATTGTTGTTGTATCACCTTATAGTCTTATACATTGGCACTATATTCTAAACCAGTTGGTTCTAGCTGGAATTCCAAAGTCAAAACCTCAGATCTGGGCCTATCATTGGCATTTTGACTTGTGAGCAAACTTAAAATTGTGTAGTCATCTCCCCTGTGGTATTTTAAATAATCAAAATCCTAGTCCCTTGATATGGTCTTTATTGATAGATCCTTGCATTGTCTAAAATTAATTCTCTAAGGGGCCTGCTGATATCTGCATATAAAATTGATATAGCAAGCAATGCAGATGTGGCTTTTGTATAATCATTGAAGGGCATATTCTGCACTACAAAATCTATGTTGTAATCTATCAGAAAGGTATACTGTACCGGAAAACTGCAAGCTAGAGGATTAAATAAAGTTTTACCAAGTCAAAGTTTATTCTTTTAAGGAGGCTGGTTTAGGTGTGGTAATTTTGCAGCCAAAAACATCTAACCTTAATTCATCTCCTTATTTATTAACAGCATTAAATGAGGCACTGAAGCAGGAAGTAGAGAGGCTGAAGATGGCAACAGGAGAGCTGTCAAATCCAAGCGAAACATTTAATTTCGGGATGCAACACATCCCTTCTTTCAACCATCCATCCTCCTTGTTTGCTTTATCACAAGGTCAAGCGCAACAGCAGCAACCACACCACAGCCAGCACCACCACCACCACAATACCCAATCTTTCCCCCAATTCCACCATCAGTCTCCATTTCACCACCCCAATTCCTTTCCTGACATGATGCAACAAGAATCAATTGGTCGGTTGCAAGGCCTGGATATAAGCAAGGGGCCTGCTGTTGTGGTAAAATCTGAGAGTTCTTCCATTTCTGCCAGCGAGAGTAGCAGCACCTTCTAGCCTGACCTAATTTCTTAGATTGATTCACTTTGTTTATAGACTGACCTATTTGTTGTTTGTTCGTTCATGCTGCTTTCTTCTTTTCGGGCCTTCTGAAAATTGTTATTCATTTGTTGTTCGATTTGTTGGTTCTACTACGGGTGGAAAAATGTTTGTAATTTGTTTTGGTTTGTTCAAGTGTTGTAATTTATGTTGGATGGATGGAAATTTCGGTTGTTTTTTGTTGGATTATTTTAGGGGTGGAAACTTGTTATCTTGGGTTTCTTTTCTATGCTTATATTTTGGACGATAGTCAAAAGTGTTGTAATTTTGTTTGTAGTAATTCTGTTCTGGACATGCCTTGTAAAGTACTCAAAACGTAGTGTTTTTTTTTTGTAGTAATTGCTTATATTTTCCCCAAACCACTTGCTTTGTTGTCACTTGTATGCTCATCCCTATAGCGAATCTGAAAAAAAAAACTTGAATATGGTTGCTTAATGTTCGAATCAGTTGTTAAAAATCTCCAAAATGTGATTTAACAACTCTACGGGCAGTACCTTATCCATAGAAATATACTGAGAGATGTCTGCTATTTTTGCTATCACGTATTTAAGAGCACAGACAGGAAGGCACGGATAAATAATAATGTAATATATATTGGCATTGTGCCTCTTGCCTCAGACTTCATGCTTAACAGTTACGCTTAGAGGTTTGAAAACTGGACGGGACGGGGCGGATGAAACTCCTCCGGGTCACGGGTGAGTGCGGGGCACGGGTGGGGCGGGACGGGACGGGTTTGAGCGGTCCAAAATTAGAAAATTCCAACCCGATCCGTGTTGGATCCCTGCGGATACGACCCTCATAGTTCGAAATGGGTGGGCCACAGGCGGTCCAGGTGGGTCATGGTGGGTGGGACGGGTTATTTCTTTTTATTTCGAAAAAAACATCAAAAACTCAAAAAAATTCCAAAAATTCCAGAAAAATTGAAAAAAACAGAAAATAAAAAAATAGAACTTAAAAAATTAATCATAATATTTTATATAATTTTTTTTAATTAAATCAGTTTTAATAATTATAATTATTTAAAAATATAATAAAATTTCAAAGTTCCAAATAATTCTAAAAAAATCAGAAAAAAATAATAAAACCCGAAAAATTATATCACAATTTTTAAAATAATTAATTTAAACTAATTCAGTTTTACATATTTAATTGTTAAAAAATAAAATTTATAAAAATTTTAAGTTATAAAATATAGTTTTTATAATTATTTTGAACATTAATATTTATAAAAATTATAAGTTACCCTCCTCGTTTATTCCGGACTTGGGTTTAAGTTATAAAATATAGTTTTTATAATTATTTTGAACATTAATATTTATAAAAATTATAAGTTACCCTCCTCGTTTATTCCGGACTTGGGACCGGCCATGTAAAAAGAACATAGGCCGAGTTCTAACTTTTTTTATTAATAATATTCTTAAAAAGTAACTTAACTAATAATAAAAATGTTAAAAAATAGATGATAAGATTAAAAGAGTTTATAAAAACATACCGAACATCTAGCAATCGTCATTCAAGTACCATAAATCGTTGTCTTCAACGTTAATATCACATGCACCGTCAGAATCATCGTCCGGGCTTATAATCATATTAGTGCCACTTTCTTGAGTTGGAACTGCACGAGTTGTTGCCTTAAGTGTGGTATCATGTTGCAGGCGTTCTTCAGCATCTATCCAGTCTTTCAAGCACATAAGCTTCTCGAAAAGATTTGCACCCAATTTGGTGCGTTTGTCAGTCAAAATCCTATTCACCGAACTAAAATACGATTCGAAAGAAACCGTTGACACGGGCACTGCAAAAATATCATGAGCCATCATCGTCAATGTTGGATAGGCAATTATATTTCTCTTTCAGTAATTGAGAACGTCAATTCCATCGTCTTTCATACTTCCCAAATAATAAATTAGTAATTCGTTATTGTTAATTTGTTGATGTACAAAATATTCATCCGTCCGCAACTCACTTAGCAACCCAGACACACTATTACTTCTATTAGGATTAAAAAATATGCATAATACGAGTGAGTAAAGTATGTAATAAATAATATAAATAAATTTATTTTTCTATGTGTACCTAGTGTTTTGGCCGGATAAAGAAGCTTGATTGATATTTTATCGGGAGTTGTAAATATTGAACATATCTTCTAATAGGTTAGACACACGAGCTTCCTCCTCAGTGTAAGGTAGACATAGATTATTTTTATATTTTGAAGCATCAGTACAGTATACTTCTTCTTGAATGACGGATGAAGACAACTTACGATAATAGTCACCGCGGATACTTCTTCTCCATATTTGAGGAATTTATCTTTCATTGCTTGTAAGATTGGAACAAGAGAATGGTTGAGATTTTTCGCATCTTCCATCTCGAGGGCCCTCAGTTGAGTTATTCAAGATCTCGGTTATGACACGCTTGTAAGGAAAATAACGATGGAACATCCGATATGTTGAATTTCATCGGGTGTTTACATCTCATGGTACTCTTAACTTGCTCAAGTTTAATCGCTCACATAAAGCATGAAATTATTGTTTTCTTACATTGTTTGAATAAATATGGTGAAGACTATTTTTGAATTTCATAATTAATTCATCAACACCGAGTGTTTTAATACATGCCTTAACGGTAAGGTGAAGAATATGACAAACACATTTTTGATGAAATATTTTTTCATCCATAATAGGAATTATTGAATGAGTAAAAAAGTCAATTGATTTTATATTATTACTCGCATTATCAAATAAAATTGAAAAAAAGTTTATTTTCTAAATCTATTTTTAAGTTGTACTCTTTTAAAATATTTATAATAGATTGAAAAATAATTTATGCAGTGTGCGAAAAATCCATGGTACGAAAACTTAGGACTCTTTTTTGTAACAATCAATTGTCATCAATATAATGTATTGTAATACAAGAATAACCAAGATCATGTTTACCAGCAGTCCAAATATCAGATTTAATGGAAACTTTATAGTTGGCATATCCAAATATTGCTAATAATTCATTTTTATGTTCACAATATTATTATTTTTTATCTCATTAACCATTTTTCTGTGGTGGATTCTTTTATACAATGGTTGGGCACACCCGTGTATAACTAATCAAGCAAAACATAAATAATTACCCATACTTATCGGTTGTTTTTTATGTGTAATATATCGGACAAACTCACTTAGCATTTTATTTTCATCACATCTTTGGTGGATTCTACTACCATCCGAATTTATCACACTTTGGACGAAACTGTTGTCTGCATGTTCTTGTGGTTCCTCATTTATTAGCAAGTGTTTATCAGCATATTTTTTAAAATTACTTAGACCGTTTGACTTAATATATCGGTAATTTACCTTATAATTTTTAACTTTGCACTTCGCACTAATTAAGACATCGCTCGCATCCTTAGTCATTTCATAAAAGCCACACCAAGGTGCGTCATAGGTTGGGACAAGTGGTCTCTTTCTCTTTCCTGCGGGTTCAGCTTCCATTGGTGAAGGCGGTACACTAGGGTTTGGAGTTTCTACCACAGAGGATGGTGGTGCCGGAACATGTGACGGGGTTCTACGATTATTTCATGTTGAGTAAATATTTGTTGAGATTGAGGTTGAAGTTGATAGTTAAGATCTTGTGGTAGTGGAAGGTTATCATGTCGACGATAGTCCGATTCAGAACTACTTGCATTCGGATCTGGATAATAATCTTCACCAAAAATCTCCACAATAAACCGATGAAGAAAATCATCAACGGGATGATTTTCCATTTCTAGAAAAAAAAATAAAAAAGTTATAAGTGAAAATGAATTTAACGTAATGTAAATGAATTAAAACTACAATAAAATAAAACTACGAATAAATAAAAAAATAAGTTTAACGTAATATAAATGAATTAAAACTACAAATAAAATAAAACTACGAATAAATAAAAAATAAATTTAACATAATGTAAATGAATTAAAACTACAAATAAAATAAAATTACAAAAAAAATAAAAAAATGAATTTAACGTAATGTAAATGAATTAAAACTACAAATAAATAAAAAAAATGAATGTAACGTAATGTAAATGAATTAAAACTACAAATAAAATAAAAAATAAATTTAACGTAATGTAAATGAATTAAAACTACAAATAAAATAAAATTATGAATAAATAAAAAAACAAATTTAACGTAATATAAATGAATTAAAGCTACAAATAAAATAAAACTATAAATAAATAAAAAAATGAATTTAAGGTAATGTAAATGAATTAAAACTATAAATAAAATAAAACTATAAATAAATAAAAAATGAATTTAACGTAATGTAAATGAATTAAAACTATAAAAAAATGAATTTAACGTAATGTAAATGAATTAAAACTAAAACTAAAATAAAACTACAAATAAATATAAAAAACTAACCTCCAAACTGTATATAGCAAATTTGATAAAACTTTCACTTTTTGTCCTATAAAAAATAAATAACAATACTAGAACTAGTTTTTTAAATTGAAATAATATACTAGAACTATTTTTTTCTAAATGAAATTATGGAAAATTGAGTATATGAGGAATTGAGAATGAGAGTTTAAATGAGAGAGAGAAAATGATTGAATATTTTGGATAAAAATTGGGGTGGGTATTTATAGATATTAATTTGTATTTTTTATATTTTTTTCAGAATTTTTCTGTCATTTTTTTTATTAAATTTGAATTAAAGTATAATGGATTTGATATAAAGTGAGTTGGATTTGAAATAAAATGATTTTGATTTGAAATAAAGTCCATTATTCCATCGGTTACGGGTTCGGGTAGCACGGGTCGGGTCCGGGTATCACGAGTATGGGTCCGGGTAGCACGTGGTCAGGTCCGAGTGAGCGCGGGTCGGGTCGGGTTAGCGCAGGTTTACCCAGCTGGGTTCGGGTGGCTGGTTTGGGTCCGGGTGAGCGCGTGTCACAAGTGAGAGCAGGACGGGTTTGACGACTCCATTTTTAATTTTTTAGACCCAGCCTTTACTAGGACCGGACCATTAGCGGGTCCGGATCTACCCACGGATCTACCCCGGGACGGTCCAGGACGGGTGAGAGACACAAATTTACACGGGACGGATCTACTCGCACAATTTTTTTCATACCTCTAGTTACGCTACTTCCATGGCTTATTTGTGATGGTAGCTACAATCTCGATTCGGTAATTCATATCTAGTTCTAATAATAGATCAAATATAAATTCACTTATATTTTATAATATTTACTTAAAAATTGTAAATTGTATTTAATAAAGGTTAGAGACTTAAATGATGAAGTATATTTATTAAATTTAAATTTACATAAAAGACATTTGATTTTGATTTCGAGAACAAAAAAAAACCTTATAAATATATTATTTTACTCATAGATTAATGGTGATTAAAATTTTATATAATTTTATTATTATTTGCTAGTTCATAAAAAAACCATCAAAATATTATACACTTTGCAATGGTTCTAATTTAACGGTCTTTGATGGACTGTAAAACATTAATGAAATTGCATGAAATTTAAATCACCGTTAATCTATAAGTAGAAGAACACACTATAATATTTTTTCTATTTTAAGTTTTTTTTCTTCATATTTATTTAAAGATTCATTATCAAAATTATCAAGTGATTCCTTCTCTTTCTCTTTACCTATATACTTAAATCACATATCTAAATATCTAAATCATTTATCTCAACACTTAATTTATCATACTATTGCAAACGACCCCAATAAATTATTATTAATTAATTTGCACTGACAACGAGGACCCCTAAAAAGACCACATTGTCCTTGTTCTAAGATACAGGGGCAAATGTTGGACAACTCCAATTTTATTTGGGTTGGTTTGGCAAATCAAAGAATAGTTTTGGAAGAGTGGTAATTTTGAAAGAGTGATAGAATAGTGATATTCTTGACTATTCGGAAAAGCGAAAATATCATTTGACAGTTATTCATCAAAATAATTAAAATATGAATAATTATGATACTAATAATGATGATGATGATGATAATAATAGTATAATAATAATAATAATAATGATAATATAATAATAAAATAATAATAATAATTCATAATCATAATTATAATAAATAATAATATTCATAGTTATAATAATAATAATACAATAAAAATAAAAATATAATTATAATATAATAATATAATAATAATAATAATAATAATAATATAAATAATAATAATAATAATAACTAATTTTAATTTTAATAATAATATAATAATATAATCATAACATAATAATATAATACACCATAATCAAATAATAATAAAATAATAATCATAATCATAGTCGTAATCATAATAATATAATATAATAATAAATTATAATCATTATCATAATATAATAATAAATAAATAATTATAATCATAATAATATAATCATACTATAATTATAATATAAAAATATAATACAATATAATAAATAATAAAATATAAGAATAATAATAATAATAAAAGTAGTAATAATCATAGACAAAATCATAATAATATAATAATAAAAAATAATTATAATTATAATATATATAATCATAATCATAATATAATAATAAAATTATAATCATAATTATAATAATATAATAATAATATAATATTTATAATTATAATATAATAATATTATACTAATATCATAATTATTATAATACAATAATAAAAAATAATAATATAATAATATAATAATAATACTAACAATGATGATAATATAATAATAATAATCATATTCATCATATAATAATATAATAATTATATAATCATAATCATAATAATAATACTAATTAATAATATTATAATAATGAATAATAATCATTAGATAAATATAATAATAAATCATAATCATTATCATAATATAATAATATAATAATCATAAATCATAATCATAATATAATAATATCATACAACATAATCAAATAATAATCATGACGAGAGCTAATCCGGTATACCATCTATAACTTGATATACCGGATTATCACTTTTTTACTTTGTCTAAAATTCATTCGACAAATTAATTTGTCCGAATAATAATTTTTTTCCTATTTTTTCATAGAGGGCCAAACAAACCGAAACTTGCTAGCTGGTACGAAAAACAATCACAACAAGTTACCATTTTTCTTGGAAGTGATGACATTTTAATTTAGTCAAGTCTTTTGATTTGTATGAATTTCGAATCGCCTTAGAAATGGATCTCATCATCAACGCTAAAAGTATGGATGTCAATATATATCATTATATAATCATGACATATTGTTGCTAGTTTTATTTGTTTTAATTCATCATCATGCAAACTGTTATCGTCAAACCTGGAGAAGAGATCAAAACAACATGACTTTTGCATCAATCAGTATTTTTCTTGGCATATGACCGTCATGGCATGACAAAATGCAGTATTATTTCTATTTGACCATTTTCTAATTTGGAGAACTTTAAACAGTCAAAAACCTATATTATAAATCCGAACATGCCAGGTGATCTTTTGACAAATTGGGACGGGCGGGCAAGGCTTTAAACTTTTTGAGCATGTTTAATTTATTAAATGATGAACAAATCACGTGGCAGTGATATTGTAAATCGTAATAGAACCTGTTTCAGTGCTTTGTTATACGGAGTACCGTTCCTTTCTGGCTTTTTCCACAGAAAGCGCCTCTCGCACTGTATTTTCCTATTTAGTTTACTTTTCCATTTGGCGACGACACCGTAACACTGTACTCCTTTTTAGCCGCTCAGTACAAATGCACTGGCATGAGCCGCATGACAAAGCTGTTGGGAAAAAATTACCGCTGTAATTAAATATTTTTACCGCGTGCAGTGAGCTCGGCACGCAAATGTGATATGTCAATGCAGTAGCCAGTAGCAAACCCGAGAATTTTTACAGACTGTCTGACAGCTGGACCCCGCAATATAAAAATCCGCGGTCCCACACCAAGCAATAGCATGTTGGAGCTGAGCTTCTGTGCAAAGCCGCGATGGTGATAGCGCAGTCGCCGCACCGCATTAGGTCAGACTCGGACTCGAGCACAGGGAGAAACCCCCTCCTCGCCCCTCGTCGCAAAATCAATTCTCTTCCGGGGCGCCGCCTGTCCCGATCCCGGCGGGACCGCAGGTCCAGATCCAGCTCCAGCTCCAGCTCCAGCGGCGCTCCCCGCTCTCATCCCATGGGTGCCACTCGGCTTGTCGCCTCCTACGACGACGTGGTGATTAAGTCACCTAACGACCGGAGATCGTACAGGATTCTGCACCTCCCCAATGGTCTCTTTGCGCTGCTCGTGCACGATCCTGAGATTTACTCGGATAAATACCCGTCTCAGTCCGAATCCCAACAAGCTCCGGAGGAAGATGAAGACATGGAGGAAGTAGGCAGTGACAATGAGGAGGAAGAAGAAGAGGCGGAGGACGATGAAGAGGAAGATGACGATGAGGAGCTTGATTCGAGTGAGGAGGAAGACGAGAAAAAAGGAGGCGGCAGTGAGGTGAATAAAAAGAAGGGCAAGGAGCAAACTGTTAAAAAGGTTAATTTTGTTTCGATCTTCTTTTGTTTTCAACTATCACTGTGAAAGCCGGCAATAGCAGTGGGTGTTTTAATGTGATTATAAGGTTGAACTTTGAAAAGTATAATGGTTTTAATATTTGGAAAATCCTTTGATGGATGTGACAGAATTTTTGATTGTTTAGGAGCCTAACTTGCTGTTTTAAAATTTAGTGGGGTTTGCTAAAGTTCAAGCATACTTTTCACAAGCCTCTTCCAATGCTTATCTGTTAATTAGTGGAAAGATTGAAAAATGAATCCTAATGCTGAATTGGTCGTCTCAGTTTATACACTCTTACAAACAAAATTTGAGTTTTCAAAATTACTTCTATATGCAGCCTAGGTTTTTGAATTGTTGTGGGCTTTAATAAGTATATTAATCAGAAAGTTAACTATTTTACTCTATTTAACTGTTAGGCCGCAGCAGCACTATCTGTTGGAATCGGTAGCTTCTGTGACCCTCCCTATGCTCAGGGGTTGGCCCACTTCCTAGGTTTTTGAATCCATCTTTTTTTTTTCAAAGCTTGTATAATTAACTCTTTTGGTGAATCAAATGTTGTTTTAGGACATTTTTTTATTGATCTGAATTGTTGTGGGCTGCAGAACATATGCTTTTCATGGGAAGTTCTGAATTTCCAGATGAAAATGAGGTCTTCCTTTCTTCCCTGACCCTTCCCCCCTCTAAAAGAAGATAAGAGAAATGATGGTTTACTTCTGGTTGAAGGTTTCCAAACTAAAACTGTATTTCCATTTTTCACTTTTTCTTCTACAGTATGATAGTTACTTATCTAAGCATGGTGGTTCATCAAATGCTGTCACGGAAACTGAGCACACTTGCTATTTTTTCGAGGTCAACCCCAAATTTCTTAATGGTGCCTTGAAAAGGTAACTAGTTTGACTGCTACTTTTAATTTGTGGCATACTACCCCTTAAGTCTCTTCACATAACATTAAGATCCTGATTAATTTGCTTTTTAGGTTTTCTCAATTCTTTATATCACCACTTATAAAGGCTGAGGCTATGGAGCGTGAAGTCATGGCAGTTGACTCAGGTATGTTGTTTGCTATCGAAATATGATTTACATCTTTCCGAGTTGTTTCTACCCAAGTGTGCTACTTATTGCATTAAAGTATGATCCTTGGCGTTTCCATTATATATTATGTAAAAAGAGATCATAATTCATTAGATTACAGGGCAATAATTCTGTAATATAAACAGTTGTTGGAAAGTTTTAAATTGCTTCATACAATCTGATGTATCTTTTTCTTCTTTTAGAGTTTAAGCACTATGTGCAAAGCGATAACTGCCGGCTTTTTCAAGTCCAGTGTCATACATCAGCACCGGGGCATCTTTTTAACAGATTCTGCTGGGGTATGATTAAATTGGCAAAGCATTTGATGCAGTTCATTGCTTAAATTGACCTTTTTAAAAAAAAATTATGGGCACTATTTTGACTCCTATATGGCAAACAGGAAATAAGAAGAGCTTGTCTGATGCAATAGAAAATGGTATTAACATCAGAGAAGAACTTCTAAGACTATATAGGGATTATTATCATGCTGGAATCATGAAGCTAGTTGTCATTGGAGGGGGTAATATATTTTTTTATTTTTCTCTATTTGTGTCATTATTCATTTTATCCAGAAGTTGCACAATACAACTAAACTATAAGCTAAATTTGCTGTTATTGATATTTTCTTAACAGAGCCTCTTGATGTGTTGGAGGATTGGGTGGTGGAATTCTTTAGCAAGGTCAAGGAGGGTCCTCAAGCTGATATCATTGTTGAGAATTGTCCCATTCCTTTCTGGAAGTCTGGTAAATTATACAGGCTAGAGGCTGTTAAAGATCTTCATACTCTCCATTTGTCATGGACTTTGCCATGTCTTAAGAAAGAGTATCTAAAAAAACCAGAGGATTACATTTGTCATCTCCTTGGCCATGGTTATTATCCTCTTCTTATTCTTAAATTTATAGCCTTCTATAAGCTGTTTGAAGATTCCTTATAAAACTCATGGTAGATTAGAGTTATGACACACATTTTGATTTTCTCAGAGGGAAAGGGAAGCGTACTATATTTATTGAAGGAGAAGGGATTGGCAACATTTCTATCAGCTGGTATTGGTCAAGAAGGAACGCAAAGGTCATCTCTTGCTTATGTACTCAACACTGCCATTCATCTTACTGATGAAGGATTAGAAAAGGTACATTTGACTATTTATATATATTTTATGTCTAACTGCAGTATTTTGACCATGCTTGATATGAATTCTCAGATGAACACCTCAAATCAAATAAAGTGTTCACCCATAATTAAAATTGATTACCTAAGCAAGCACACTGCAGGAGAGAGGCTTGACTTGTTAACTTTTGTTATTACATGCAGATGTACGATGTCATAGGGGTTGTATATCAGTACTTAAAGCTGCTTAGTCAATCCAAACCACAAGAGTGGATATTCAAGGAACTGCAAGACATTGGGAATATGGAATTTAGGTTTGCTGAAGAGCATTCTCAGGATGAGTATGCTTATTCTCTTGCAGGTTCTTTTTCTTTCTGTTATTTTCCTATTGAAGTGATTCCTTTATAAATTCTGTGGAATTCATAAATTCAATTTATATGTGGTACCAATTTAATACTGTAGTAGGCTTGTGGTACAATTTTAGCACTTTGTCAGCTTTTAACTCATGCTATTAATTTTATATTGCAGAAAATGTACGGCTTTACGAGGAGAAACATATTGTTTGTGGAGAACATCTTCATGAAGAGTGGGACCCAGCACTGGTGGAATATGTTATGAGTCTTCTATCACCTGACAATATGAGGATTGACTTAGTCACTAAATCATTTGATAGTTCCCAAGGTACGCCACCTTAAGAAAATACCATTCTCTTTTTGGTTGTAGAAGTTACAAGCAAGATAGATTCAAAGGGGACTTCAGTTTTATATTTGTTCCTCCGGTGCATAGTAAGTTAGTAACTCTGTTTTGTTTCTTTTCTTCCTAAAACTGCAGCTGTTCAGCTTGAACCATGGTTTGGTTCACGGTACACTGAAGAAGATGTTCCCTTGTCTTTTCTCCAAATCTGGCGGGACCCACCAGCAGTGGACCCACTTCTGCATTTACCTCTGAAAAACGAGTTCATCCCTATTAACTTCGCTCTGCGGAATGCTGACATGGCAAAACCTCAATCCCATGTCAACCCTGTTTGCATTATTGATCAGCCCTTCCTAAAATTTTGGTACAAGCTGGATTTCACATTCAATGTTCCCCGTGCTTGCACCTACTTTTTGATAACTGTTAAAGATGGATACCGTACTCTAAAGAGTTCCATATTAACAGAGCTATTTGTAAACCTTCTCAAGGATGAATTGAATGATACCATATATCAGGTCAGGGAATTCTTTTGTAGATCCTTCATTATTTTAGATGTTTTATGCTTTAGTATTACATTTCTTATTTTCATTATTCGTTTTCCCATTCAGGCTTATGTGGCCAAATTGGAGAGTTCTCTAACCATTACTGGTGACAAGTTGGAGCTGAAGCTTTATGGTTACAATGACAAAATCCCAGTTCTTTTGTTGAAAATTGTGTCATTGTTACATAACTTCTCTCCGAAACTTGATAGGTTCAAGGTACTGTTTCTTTTATTTTAAACTCACTTTCCATTTGTGGCGTCCTTCACATTTTACTTTAACAGAATTAAGGAAATTGTGAATCTTTCAGGTTATAAAAGAGAATATGGAGAGATGTTACAGAAACACGAACATTAAACCCGGTAATCAGGCAACCTACTTGCGGTTGCAAGTTCTTCGCGAAAGGTTTTATGATATTGATGACAAATTAGCTACTCTAACAAAGCTAAGGCTCTCTGATTTGCTGCCTTTTATACCGAATCTTTTATCCCAGGTATGGTACTATTTTATCCCCATAATCAGAAAGAGGATAATTGGTAGCTGAATGAATGAATACTTTATGGATCTGCAGTTGTATGTGGAGAGCCTGTGCCATGGGAATTTATCAGAAAATGAAGCTGTCAAATTATCAGAAATTTTCATAAGCACCTTAAGTGGAAAACCATTGCCAGATGAATCAAAGCATCATGAAAAAGTTGTTTGTCTTGCACCTGGTGCAGTGCTCCTTAGAAGTGTTCCTGTCAAGAATGAACTAGAAGTTAATTCTGTTGTTGAGGTTTCTCTCCCCCCCCCCTCCTCTCTCTCTCTCTCTCTCTCTCTCTCTCTCTCTCTCTCTCTCATCTCTATGTTTGTGTGCATCAATGTTAAGACTTATGGCTTTTATTTAATTGCAGTTGTATTATCAACTGGAGCAAGAGAGAGGAAGAGAAACGTCCAGATTGAAATCAACTCTTGATCTATTAACTGCTCTTATAGATGAACCGTATTTTGACAGGCTAAGGTAATTGTTACTAAATAGATGGACAATATTTTTACTATCTAAGATGATTTTTTTAATCCTGTGTATGGTGGATTAATGAGTGTAGCTTTTTTTGGTAAAATAATATAGGACGAAGGAGCAACTTGGTTATACATTAGATTGTAGCCCACGAACAACATACCGTGTAATGGGGATGCTATTTCATGTGCAATCATCAAAATTTGGCCCGTCTTATTTGCAAAGTCGGATTGAGAATTTCTTAGAGGGTGTACCTGAGATATTGGTACGTATTCCATATTTACATATGTTGGGATTTCTTATGCAGTTAAACAAATTATGGTTATCCACAGTTGTGAACTTATTTTGTGTATCTGAATATTTATTCCTTTTTCCCTTTTTAAGAATGGATTTGATGAGGAGAGCTTTAAGCAGCACAAGGACGCACTGATATCGGAGAAGCTGGAAAAAGATCCATCTCTTACATCTGAAGCTGATGTCTACTGGTACCAAATTGTTGACAAAAGGTGCGTATATCGCTCTCTCATGTTCTTTTTAGCTCCCAGCCGAAGTACCATTGTTTGAGGCTAATTTTTAAGCACCTTTCTACCCAATATGATATGTGCTGCGCATCATCTGAAGTTGTACTTGGTAAAATAGATTTTTTAGTTGTAAAAATTACTGATGTATTTCGTAAGTGTCTTTGTTCTCAGTTCCTTGGCAACAATGTCAACATATGAATTATATGGATCGTGCCTTTTTTGAATTGAAAGGAATTAGTTGTGCTTACGGTTTGATATGCGCCACAGGTACCTGTTTGACATGCAAAAGATCGAGGCCGAAGAGCTGAGAACAATCGAGAAGAAGGATGTGATTGACCTGTACAATACATATTTCAGACCGCAATCGCCAAAATGCAGACGGTTTGCTGTACATGTGCGAGGATGCAGTGTAGACCCAGCTGATGATTTGGCAAAAATGCAAGACAGGTCATGGGTAACAATTGATGATGTTAATTCTTTTAAGCAGTCATCAGAGTTTTATTCTAGCCTCTGCTGAAATTTTGGATTTCAGTTGCCCCCTTCAAAAGACAATAAGGATGAAAAAGAAAGAAAAGAAAAATAAGAGCGGTGGTAAAACCTAAAAGAAAACAAAAAAAAAGAGAGGAAATTTTATTGGGTAAGATGGGGCCCGCTGCTGTGTTCTTTCGTTTATGAAACTTTGGATGACGGAGCCATAGTGATTGATGGTGCCTCACAAGTGGAAAGGTCGAGGGGAGGCGTCAATTTTGATTAAATTAAAATTCTATGTAATTTGCAAATTGTAGCAGGTTCATGTATTAGTAGTAATAGTTTGATACAAGGGTAGTGACTCAGGTGGTCTTCTTGTGTTAGTCTTGATAATTTGAGTGTACAACGCCTTTTTCTTGCTATAAGATATTCAAATATTAATATTTTTGTACTATTTCCGCGGTTCTATTTTATTGCTAGTGTTCCGCTATATTTAATTTCCTCACCTAAGTGTGTAAACTCTGGCCAAGCAGAGAAAAACGAGTAACAATAAAGAGTTCCGACTTCTTTTATATTGTAAAAAATGCCATCTTAAATGATCTTCATTATTTTCAGAGTTGAAGCGAGATAACCGGTAGTACAGCCTGTTTCATCGAAGTCCTGCAATCTTAACCCCATTGTCAATTATTGTTTTAGTAGCAATTGCTATGACTTGCCGGTGTTTTAGGTCGATTTCTATCCACAAGCCTGGTCCACTGAACGATTGATGGTACTCATGGGCTTTGGTGGATCAAACTCACTCGAACCAGGATTCTGAACGCCAAAGGATTTAAATAGCATAAAAGGCAAATCACATTAAATGTTTCGGTGGCATAAGTTGGAATGGTAAATGTTGTATGTGAATTGTGACACCTCTTTGATAGAATATTTAGAGTTCTGACTTGGAGCTAGAGGTTTGTTTATATCCGCCGGGTACAACCTGTACCCGCCTATCCATATTCGTTATCCGGGATATCTGTATCCGTGCTTGCGGTACCCGTCGGCAAAACACTACTTGAGCCCCTATATCATATCATTACTAAGAAAGCAATGATAATGACGGCATAAAAAAAAAAAAAGAGAGAAAAGTTGGTCCTCAACTATTGTGTTTGGTTCAAATTACCCCCTAAATTGTTTTTTGGTTCATATAGGTCCTTAAACTCTTTGATTTGTTCAATATACTACTTTCCGTTAGGATTTACCATTAAAATGAGAATAAGTCGTCTCTCTTTCCTCTCCGTTTTCTTGTTCTTGCTCCTGTTTAGGGGTGTCAATGGGTATGGTACGGGTCGGGTGGAGACATTTTCATTATCATATCCATGTTAAATTACTCTTACCCATACCCCATCCTTACCCATTAAAATTAGACTTACCCATACCCTACCCTTACCCGTTAAAATAAACGGTAATGGGTGCTAACAAATAATATTAATGTATTACTTAATTTATTATTATTTATAAAAAAAAAATATGAACTCATTATGTTCATACAAATACGTATCTATTTTACTAGTATAAAATAAAAATATAATTATGTAAACAATTCTAACTTGAGTCATTTCAAAATAAATAAATTAAAAAATAAGCATCTCTAGTCAAACTTTTTAAGTAAAAAAATAAAATATATTTAAAGCAAAAATAACATCTTGTCTAAAATAAAATCTAATATTGTCCATTTAATCATTTTAAGAAGTACTCTACTAAATATTATTTAAAAATTATAACTTATAAGATGGTTAAACTTGAAAAAGATGATAACTATAATTCCTAGTAATTAACTCATAAAAATCGGGGCAACTAAGAATACTCCGAAGTTGTGCGTTAATGGTCTGGACCGAGTTTGAAACTACTAGCCATTAACGCACAACTTCAGGTTGTTCTTACCAATTCCCTATTTTTTATTTTATTTACCAAGAAAATTATTACACGAGATATTATATTGAAAATAATATAAGTTATTTTTTTTAATAATTTACCCTATAGGGCAAACGGTTACGAAATGATTTTACCCATACCCTTTCCCATGTACTTAACGAAATAAATTTTTTACCCTTACCTATATCAAATAAGTTAACGAATTTTTTTTTACCCATACCCATCTTATCGAATACGGTATGAATCGGATAAATGAGTAAAAGGGTATCATTGACACCCCTACTCCCGTTTTATCCGTCTTTCAATTTTTTTTTCTCCGAATCAATCCACTAGAAGAGAGAGATAGCCATATAGGTGGTGTCCTAGACAAGTGGAACCATATCACTCGGGAGCGAAAAAGCTTCAGTGCGGTTCTTTGAATCAATCGATAATTTATTAACGGTTATGAAGAATAAAGAGATGCATCAAAATTCGTGCGATATTTCCCCGTTGTGATCTGGTGTTTTCCTAGACAAGTAGACTTTGATTTTTCAAGCATTATTCCCCTTTCTACTCCAAGCTTGCACATTATATGATTGGGTATGATGTTGACCATCTCAAACATTTAAAATTTTTGTTAACTGAGAGCAGATCATATTAACAAGTATATCACGTTCAGCCTTGCGCTTTCCAATGAACTGATTTTTTTTATTCTAAGAAAAAATACAGATGAATTAGGAATTTGTATAGTAAAATTGTAATTCTAATTTAAAACATATAATTTTGTTGTAAATGATATTTTACATGGATATAAAAAATAATCTTACACTGTTTAAAATAAGAAAACACCACAAATAACAAAATAACTATCGACAATGAAACTCAATATGTTTCTTTTCTTTCTATGCTTATGTAAGCACACATAATGTGTTTCATAAGAGCTCCGATCATTAGATGTATTATTTTTCTGAAATTTGTTGGAGAAATGAAACTGGTTGAATTTGAGAAAGAGAGGAGAGAGAGATACTGTCAAGTTTTAGAAAACAAAGAAAAATACAGAGCATGATGTTATGGCAAGACGGAATATGGAGTGTGACATGGCAGATGTTATCTTTACATTTGTTCTTCCAATACCCATGTGTTCATGTATGGTACTGTTTTTCCAATCACTACGGGCAAGGAAGGATTATTTTATATGTTAAAAAAAATATAGAAAAAATATTTTTTAAAATTATAAAAAAAAGGGTCACAGACTGGATGTTCATAATTTTTTTATTGGAATTTAACGTTGGTATGTTTTTTAAACAACTAATAAAGTATTTTATAATATATCAAAAATTTATGAACATTAGAGCAACCAATTTAGAGAAAAATGACCTAAAATATAAAAATATTACTGAAATTTTAGTATGTTATTTTGAACTTTTTTATATTTCAGAAAAAATTTCTCTCAATTTGTTGCTCTTAAGTTTATAATTTTTTTAATATGTTATAGAGAACTTTATTAGCTTTTTAAAAATTATAAGAACGTTAAATTCTAATAAACAATGAGAAAGTTATGAATGTCGAAAATTGACGTTGAGATTTAGGCCGTAGACTGAATCTACGTTTTTTTTATATTATTGTAAATATTTTTTTAATTTCATTTTGTTATTTTTTTTATATATAAAAATAACCCGGCAAGGGATCATTGTCTCAACAGTGATATGCAGCGCATGTGGCAACATCCAGATGGAGAGCAATAAGGGCCGGTCTCTAGAAGAAATGGGCACTGATTTTCCTTAAGAGGATGCTGGTTCATTTGGAATAAACGAAACCAGAAAATCAATGGGGGAGGCGCAACAACAGCAAAGAATTTGACAGTTAGAATAATAAATGAAGTAGCACTATGGCAGAAACATAGTTTGCAAATCAGAGTGGTAGGAAAATAATAGGCAGTAGACAATTCTTTCACAGAAAATGAGTATCCCCACATGTTCATTGCTTCATTCAAAAATACTGCTTTGTCTTTTGAAGATCTCAATTTCACTAACATCGTCAATACTGCTTAAAAGTGAACAAATCAGTAACATAAGACTTGTCTATCCACAACTCGGATAGACGGCAATATGCAATTCTTATTTTGGATATAATGCTAGTTCAAACTGGTGCAGGGTAAGGATTTATTGTTCAATTTAATTAATACATGTTGATAGCCACTATCAACCATTTAAAAAAAAACACACACACACACAGCATGAGAGAGAGAGGATGCCTTTATCTCAGGCTCCCAGCGACATGAATGAAGAAGAGAGCTGAGTAAAACGTGAGATGAGGAAGAAATTAAGAGAGATGTGGTTTTCGTTATGTATTAACAGTAAAATTTAACAGGAGAGCAGATTGAACCAAATCAAAGAGTTCAAGGATTTGTTTAAACCGAAAAATAATTTATGGGGCAATTTATGTAGGAAGTGGGTTAAGATTTAAGAATAGAAAAACGGTGAGATGTGAAATTTAAACACTAGAATATATTAAAGAATACTCAAAAAAATATTTTAGTAAATCTCAAAATATAAATAAAACTATAATCTTTTTATTTATAACTCTCACAACCTCACATTTCTCAACTCTCTCAATTTTTTTTTCTTTTCAGCTACAACTGATTTTTACTTTCTTTTCTCTTTGGGTGTGTTTGGATGGTGAAAAAATTAGTATAAAAATAGCATTGTTTGGGTTAATAGTTGAGAATAGTGTGAGGTTAGTGATATCTCGGAAAATATAAGAAGAATGCTAATTTTTACTATTTCGGGTTAGTAAAATGTTGTTTGGATAGAAACATGAGAATAGTGGAGAGAATAGTTAAAATAATTAATTATTTGTCAGTATTTTATTTAATAATAATATTTATTTAATACTACTCCATACTAATATAAAAGATTTTTTTATTATTTTCATTACCCTCATGGACACTAATCCGCTAACCCAATATTTTTTATGGGTTAGCGGATTAAATTGTTCTGCTGTTATTCTCGATTTCAATTTTGGATGATTACTAACCCGAGAACTATATTGCTATTCCCATAATAGTGCTATTCTACACCATCCAAACACCCTTTGTTTCTTGCTTTTCTCTTACTTAAAATGTGCTAGAATGCCTCTCCTTTTATAGCACAAAGAAGGTCTTGAGTTATAACTCTCATTTACCTCTTCTAATTAATTTTACAACGCAAAAACTTCATCTTTTAATACAAAAACGTGAATAGCTACAACATATGAGTTATGAGGCTTAGTTACTAGTTTATTCAGTGAAACAAAGGTTTTTAGTAATTAATCTTCAAATTTATAATTTGAGATGTGATAACTCCAACATATGCTCCTCAAACCTAAAGTTGTCGCATGCCTAGCACACTTCTGAACTTCTTGAATGCATTAATCGAGAGAGTCTTCGTAAAAATATTTGCAACTTGCTCCTTAGTACTACCCAATGTCACAATCTTTTGTTTTACTTGATCTCTTAAGAAGTGAAACCGGATCTCAATGTGTTTGTTTTTCCCATGCATCACTCGATTCTTTGCAAGTTGAATGGCTGACTTGTTGTCGACGTAGATAATAGTCGACTCAAGTTGGGGATGGTCTAACTTTTTCAGAAGATTTCTTAGCCAAAACTTCACATGCACTAGAAGTTGTTGCCATATATTCTGCCTCGTATGAAGAAAAAGCAACGATATTTTATTTCTTTGAGGTCCATGTGAATGTAGTAGACCCCAGAAAAAACATATGTCCAGTGGTGCTCTTCATTTCATCTTGATCGCCTCCCCAATCACTATTTGAATATCTATACAAAACTTTTCCAGCGCTCTTTGAATAAAATATGTCAAAATCTAGTGTTCCTTTGAGGTACCTGAGAATTCATTTTGCTGCCAGCTAATATGATAACTTTGGCTCTTCCATGTACCTACTCATAAGTCCAACTCCATACACAATATCAGGTCTTGTGATTGTGAGATACCTTAAGCTTTTAACAAGACTTTTAAAAATAATCGGCTCTATGGATTTTCCATCACCTTCTTTTATTAACTTTGTTCCAGTTGTAACTGGTGTGCCAACATAATTACACTTTGTCATCTTGAACTTCTCTAGAATCTCTTTGACATACCTCTTTTATGAGATGAAAATGTCATCTAATTGCTGCGTGATTTCTATACCGAGAAAGTAGCCCATTGGACCACAATCGGTCATATCAAAATTTTCAAACAATGATTGCTTGAACTCTCGAAATATGTTAGGGTTGTTCCCTATAAATAAGAGATCATCAACATACAAACAAATTATTAAAACTCCATGTTTATTTTTCTTCATATAGAGGGCATGCTCAAATGGATATTTGACAAATCTTTTTATCTCCAAGTAGCCATCGATTCATGCATTCCATGCTCGAGGCGTTTACTTGAGCTCATACAATGCCTTATTTAAACGATACACTTTCTTCTCAGCTCCTTTGACAATGAACCCTTCTAGTTGTTCGACATAGACTTCTTTTTCAAGAACGCCATTTAGGAATGCTGACTTCACATCTAGTTGATGAAGCTTCCAACTGTGATTTCTGTAAGTGAAATTAGCATCCTTACTATGTTAAGGCGTGCTACAGGTGCAAAGACTTCATCATAGTCAATGTCATGCTTCTGCTTGCAACCTTCAGCAACTAGACGGGCTTTGTAGCAATTGATCGAACCATTTGCACCTCTTTTAATTTTGTATACCCATTTAACACCTATTGCCTTTTATCTTTTGGCAACGAGACTAGCTTTCATGTACTATTCTTCTTAATTGCTCGAATCTCTTCCTCCATGACAATCCTCCAATTATCATCTTGCACAACATCATTAAAGTTAAGAGGTTCGATATCCATATAGAGACAAAAAAGATTTATCTCGTCGCCATCAATTTAATGGGTTCTCATATATATGTCCTCAAGAGTTCTTATTCGTCTGGATGAGAGGTTTTCGCTATCATTGGATGATGATGCTTTAGAGGTTGGTGTGTTTGGTTGCTCTTGTTGTTGCTACTGGCCTTCTTCGGATTCTTCTACGACACATTCTCATCGATTTTATTTTCGGACCATGTCCAAGCTTCATTTTCATTGAATATAACATCTCTACTCACCACAACTTTGTTGGTGACCAGATTGTAAACCGTGTATGCCTTGGATGTCTCACTATAGCCGACGAAGATGTATTTTTCTCCGCAATCATCAAGTTTATTTCTTTTAGCCTCCAGGATTTGTACATACGCTACACACCCAAATACTCTTAGATGTGAAACAGTCAGCTTCTCACCACTCCATGCTTCCTGAGGGGTCATGTTTCACATACTCTTTGTTGAACATCTGTTGAGCAAATATGCAGTGCATGCTACTGCTTCTGTCCAAAATTCTTTTGATAAATTCTTTTCTTTCAACATTGTTCGCACCATGTCAAGAATAGTGCGGTTTTTTCTCTTAGTCACTCCATTTTATTGTGGAGTATATGCAGTTATAAATTACTGATGAATGTATGCTTGCCTGCAAAAATCTTGAAGTTGCTTGGAGGTGTGCTCTCCACCCCTGTCAGATCTTAGTGTTTTTATTTTATATCCGCTTTATTTTCAACAAGATTCTTCAAACTTTTAAAAACATCAAATGTTGCTGACTTTTTTTTAGAAAGTACACTCATATCTTTCTACTATAATCATCAATGAAGGTTATAAAATACTTATTATTCCATGTGATACTGACACTAATGACCCACAAATATCGGTATACATCAGCTATAGGGGTTGTTTTGCTCTCCAAGATTGGCTTTTCGGAAAGGAAAGCCAATGTTACTTGTCGAGCGTGCACACCTCATACATATGATCCGGCTTATCAATTTTAGGCAAACCATGCATCATGCACACCTTTCGAAGGAGTTGAAGTCCATCAAAATTGAGGTGTCCAAATCATAAGTGACACCTCCATGAATCACTATCTTTTGCTAATAGACATGTCTCCACAAATGTATTGAGATATATGGAAAACATTCTATTATTTGACATAACCATCTTAGCGACTAGTTGTCTTTTGACATCACGAAGTGTAAGAAATCTATTCTTTATGTGAATTTGTACCATCTTTCAAGTAGTTGTCCGATACTTAAAATATTATTTTTCTTGTTGGCACATAATACACATTGGTGATGAATGTTGTCTTGCTATCTTTTTGTAAAATTTTAATGGTACTTTTACCTTGCACATCGAGTTTGGTGGAGTCACCGAGACTTATATTTCCTTTTATCTCCTCCATGTTTGAAAATATTTTTTTTACCACACATGTGGTTACTTGTTCCTGAGTCTAAAAATCACATGTCATTCTGCTCTTCTGCTTCATTTCGAGCTAATAACAATGTCAGATCATCTTGAGTCGATGCTTCTGCAAAGTTCGACTGTCTGACTTGTTCAGTTGGCTTGCTTCTGCAGTCCGATGCATAATGTACAAATTTCTGACAATTATAGCACTGAACCCCTCTGCCTCCACGATCACGTCCATATTTGCCTCGATCGCGTCTTCTATCGTGATTGCTATTTGTCTCTTGACTTTGGTCATTGTTGAAGTGATGTTGCGCCCCCTACCTCTACCACGACTTATGTTACTACCACATCGGCCTCCTTAGTTCGTTAGAGTCAAATTTGACTCTAATACTTGCTCCAAATTTATTATTGTTAGCGGTGTTTTATTTTTCTAGATCCACTGCTCATGTAATTAAAGGGATCCCATTAATTCTTTAATTGTTATTTTTTTCAGATCTTTTGACTTCTAAATTTTACGACTACATGCTCGAATTTTGATGTAGAGATCGCAATGCTTTCTCCATCACGTGAATATCTTCAAGTTGCTTGTCATTTCATTTCATGTCGTTTATGATGATAAGTAGTCATAAATCGATTCATCCTCTTTCATTTGAGCTGCTTCAAATTCAACCCGTAATGTCTAGAGTCAGATTCGTTTCACACGGTCTACACCCACAAAGATTGTACCAAGTGTATCTCATGCTTGCTTACTTGAGGTAGCTTTTGCAACATTCTCAAATGTTGCCTCATCTAAACCTTGATAAAGGAGAAATAATATTTTGCGGTCTTTCTTTTATTGATCGCGTATAAGAGCTTGTTGTTCTATCATAGCCGCAGTGAACTCTTCCTCAGTGAGCTCGGTATACTCAGTTGTCATAATTTCTCAAAGATCTTGGCTACCAAAAAGAGCTTTTATTTGAATTTTTCATCTCTTGAAATTATCTTTGATTAGTTTCGATATTTGAGAAAATAACAAGTTTGAGGCCATTTTTTTGGTAGGTGGATCGAACTAAGGCGATACCAATTTGTAGGAAGTGAGTTAAGAATAGAAAAAACGATGAGATGTGAAATTTAAACACATGATATATTGAAGAACACTCAAAAAATATTTTATTAACTCTCAAAATATAAACAAAAATACATCACACTTCTCAACTCTCTCAATTTTTTTCTTTTTTCAGCTACAACTGACTTCTACTCTCTTTTCTCTTGCTTAAAATAAGCTAGAATGCCTCTCTTTTTATAGCACAAGGAAGATTTTAAGTTGCAACTCTTATTTATATATTCTAATTAATTCTACAACTTAAAAACTTCAGCTTTTAATATAAAATGTAGACAAATACAAAGTATGAGTTATGAGACTTAGGTTACTAGTTTATTCAATGGAACAAAAAAATAGTAATTGATCCTCAAATTTGTAATTTGAGATATGATAACTTCAACAATTTAAATCAAACACAATGTTTGAGGGACCAAAAAGATATTTTCTCAAAAAAAAAAAAACTACAGTGAGAAAGTCAAAACTAAAACAAAATGTTATAACCATTAACGAAGCTATGAAAACATATTTTACCAAAATATATATGCTATGTGTCATAAGGATTTCATAAAAAAGAATGTATGAGTGCAGTCAGTAAAAACTAAAAAGCGGTGCTCTAGCCGAGGTTAGAAATGGTTATTTTATTTGCAAAAGCATTCCGAAAGGGCAAAAAGGTTCCAAAATGCTACTGAAGTACTGATAGAGTGATAGTATCTAAGAGAGCAGAAGGAACGATCAATCTTGGTCGGAGGAAGCACATGGAAGGATATGGAAAGATGGGTCAAATATCAGAAACGATCACATTTCACAACTAAAGACCAAAGAGGGGATTAGAGCACACATGCGCCTGTCCCCAAACCAAGCGCACTTGCACCGCCACCTACCTCTTCCCTCTAACATTAGCCTAAGAAAACCAGAAAAGCAAAGCCTAGAGTCCAGACTCCAGATTGGCCTCATTTGGACTGGAAATTCAGGTCCACTGCATGCACATATGACATGGACATGTTTGAATGTTTCATTGGGTTATAACTTATAACGCCGCACATACGTCCATTGTCCCGGGCCCAGATGCCTGTGGAGATCCCTTATCGAGATAATGCTAAGTTGGGAGATTGTTTTGTGTGCATGAATAGATATTTGATGTGTGACTGTAGAATGTAGATTGATTTGATATTTGCACCTCTGTACCTAGCAGCACATATATGACCAATGGTCGGTTTCGCAATTCGTCTTTGGACTTCTGATATGAATATATGATTATCAGAAAAAAATAATATATATGTTTTCTTCTTTCCACGATTAATGAGGGGAATAAATTTTCTCATATGTTTTGCTAAACAAAAATGCTCCTTTTCCCATATTTAAAATGAGGTATTTGGAGAGAACTACACAATAACAAGAGAAGATCTGTCTTTCGTAAACTTGTCGGAAAATTGAGATTGTCAACGCAGGAAATATGAATGCAATTAGTCCAAGTGTTCAGATTAATATATACTCGTGATTCACAAGGCATAGTGGTACCGCTATTTGAGTTTCTTCTATGTTATTTTTTTTTTCTGAAAATATGGTCCATTTCTTTCTATGTCAGCTTTTTTTTTTTTTTTTTTTTTTTTTTTTTTTTTTTTTTTGGGGGGGGGGGGGGGGAGATTTCAATGTTAATTGTTAGCAATAAGGATGCCGCTATGACCTCCGCCATTAATTAGTCCCATTTTTGTTTAATTTAAAATCTCATTTTTATTTATTATTCTCGTTAGAGAGATGTTTTTTTTGTTTTCATTAATTAATTTCATTCGGACAGGGCTCTACTATATTTTAACTAAATAAGTGTGGAAAATAGGAAATTATGTCAATTAGGCGGTCATAAATAGTGAAATCATTTTTATGCGACATGCAAAAATATATTGGAAGATTTAATCGAGACATTTAAATGATAGAGCGAAGGATCTTTTGAATGCAATAATAAAAAATTCTATGGAAAACCAAAAAGACGACATCAAACAAAAAGCAATATCAATGTATAAATTGGATCTTTTATTTTAAAAGGTTCATGATTCAGTATTGTATTAATTTGTGTTTAAATATTTAGTATTCCTATGCTCGTTCTTTTCATATTTAGGTTGAGCTATTGGCTATTTTACTCCGGCCACTTGCATATTGTAAAAAAAATAAAGTAGACCTTCAATGCATTTTAGTTTTTATTTAAGAATCTCTCTGTTCTTAGATTTAAATAATTGTATCCATACATAAAGAAATCCAAATTCCAATTGACTTTCAATATGAATCGACACCGGTTATATCCATTTAGCACAATTTGAGGAGTGGATAGCATGTGGCACTCGTTGCAAACATGTGGACATGTAAACATGAATGCTAGCATATTTTCTTCGTTTCTACTGATTTTTTTTTATGTAACAGAAATTACTGAAGGTGACGCAGAATATTGCCATGTTGCTATATATTTTGAAAGATTCCACAACAAAAAAATGAGTTCCGAACATTACTTGGCCGGATTAAATCATTTAAAAATTATTGTTTTCATTAGTGGGGGGCACTGATTGTACTACAAATCAGAATTATTTAATGGTCCAATTTTTTTTGGGGACAAAATAATTACTCAAAAAGCACTGTCTACAACACCTGATGTTTTTTTTAACACATTACAAGATATGCATTCGTTTAAAATATACATTGCATTGCATAATAGCAGAATTTGTGCTCATTCACGAGCCGTGTACTCGTCTATTTTAATTTAAAATAAAGGTTGACCAACATCAATTCTAAGATGATCAGTTTTTGTTTTAATTTGTCAAATGTACTTGAATTTTATTAAAACATGACTTGAACTTCAAACTCATTTTCAAACCTTCTGAAATAAATACTCGTCTTTACTAAAATGTGCAGTCACTATTTGAACTTTCAAACTATTTTTTAAATCATTTCAAAATATAGAGTTATGCTATAATTAATCATAAAGTTTAAAATATTTTTCTCCTTTGCATCATATTTCTTATTTTTGAATTTAAAATACATATTCAACCGATCAAAGTGATATCTATATTAAAATATACTTAGAGACCAAATTTTATATTTAAAAAAAAATAGGGCTAGAAAATACATTGAGCTAATGATTTTTCACCCCCAAAAAGATAGAATTTTTTTAAAAATATATATAAAATTTAGTCTCCAAATATATTTTAATATAAAAAACACTTTAAACGGTTGAATTAATATTTTAATTAAAAAATAAGATATATGACGCAAACTATATAATATCATTTTTATTTCACGACTCAACATAGAATAGCTCTAAAAAATAATCACATTGTTGAAATAAACATATGTTTCCTTTTACTTTTATAGAGAGAAAAAAGTCCATGACCAACTGTACTCTTTTTCTTTTTTAATTAACACGGACTGTTCTTTTTCTCTATTATATTATGTATGGAATGGGATCCCTTGATAATGAGTATTTAAATAAATACAAATAAAATTTTAAAAATAAAAAATTTATAGACAGATTCTTTTATTTATAGATTGATTGTGTAACTATCAAACGATAGTAAAATTATATAAAATTTAAAATACATTTAATTTATAAGTAAAAAAATATATCTATAATTTTTTTTTAAAATTATTTATATTTATTTTGTAAAGATTATCAAAATAACTTATTGTAAGGCATCCCTACCCATTATGTATTATGTGACATAATTTATGTCGGGATATTCTCAATTAAATTGTACTCCTATTCTAAGTTAACTTTACATCCTATATGGCATTATTGATTGCAAGCTTCCAAAAAGTCTAGCAAAATACAGACGCAACTCCCGACTTCCCATGTGAGGCTAACATGGTGGGCCCTCCTTTTCCTACTACTTTAGGAAGAATTTTCAATTAATAGGATTAATTTTGGACGGACAATATCATTCATGTCAATCAAAATTATATATATATATATATATATATATGAGTAAAATTAATATATTTCTAAGAATACGGAGTCTTTCTGTACTGCTACAACAACAACAAATTGGGATATATCTAAATATTTTCGAATTTTGATTTATATGTCTCAATAAATTCAGTATATTAAAATTCTATGGGATATAATTTTTTTCTATTTTTAGAGTTTCTTAAGTGCTTGTTTTAGATTTTTTATAATGATTTATTTTCATATGCAAAGATTAATTATTTTATTAGTATTTTAGATTTATCTTAAAAAATATGAAATATATACTTATGAAACTAAAAAATAGTAAATTTTTATATCCTACAATATTTTGATATAAAAAAATTTATTGAGAGAGAATCAAAATTTAGAGATGATTAAATATATTTTTGAGTTGAAAGTACGGAAAAACTTTATACTTCTAAGAAAGCACTCTAGCTTTACTCTCCCTCCCCTCTCTATATATAATAAATGTATAAATAATATAAAATTATAAAAAGTAATTGTAAATATAAGTTTTTAGGTGTCAACGATAAAATTGAATCGTTATTTTTGCAAATGATCACTTGTTTAGAATGTCGGGTGTGCTTGAGAAAATTAATTTTGTGTAAAGCACCGAAAAGAAAATTGAGGAATCTTCATATCATACTGTTTATCATCTCTGCTATTAAATTTCTCATCCATATTTTAGAAGATATTTTTCATTGTTGGAACTGAACTTCTGCTTCAAAATATAAAGTTCACATCTTCATGTGAAAATAAAGAAAATAAAAATGAAGATAATTAATTAATTAATGTAAATTTCAATCATGAACACATAATTAATGTAAAATAAATGCATAATTGAGAGAAAAATTGACAATCATAATTTAAGAAAAATAAAATTCATAATTGATGACAATCTAAGAATAAAAAGAATTTAGATGGGATGACTGATATTAACTCTAGAAATTCAACAAAAAATTTAGATCATTGTAGAATAAGAACACTTACGTTACATGCTTAATAAGAAAATATATATTTGCAAGAAATATTCGATTTATTGCGAAATATATCAGCAGTTTTTCATCCCTGTGTTCTCCAAAGAGATGATTCCTAATTTTATTATTAATTATGTTCAAATACATGAATTAATTGAAGAGCATTTAAAATGTCTATGCTAAAATGTTTAGCTTTGAGATGATAATTTTTTAATATATTTAGCACCGGTTAAACGATTCCTTGGTTATTTGTTTGTCGCTTTCTACATCTTCTGTTTGGGAATCAAAATATTTGTATGCATTGTTTATGTATTAGAAGGATCTACTTCGAAACGAAATGGTACAAGAAATCAGGAATTTATTAATCAGAAAGCTAAATTATGAGATTCCTATACAAAGGTCTGATCAATAATAGAACAATAGTCACCGACAACGATACGCATACGCTAAACATTATATATTTACCGAGTAAACTCGGACATGCCTAGTAATAATTGCCAATTCATTTCGTTTCCTGTCTTTTATTTGGTCCCAAACTTTTTACTATTGATTGTATACAATTAATGGGTGTTACTTCTCCTATTTCACTAGAAAAATCTTAACTCAGCTTACTAAACTTCTATGTTTTTCTTTACCGTTACGATCAAATACAATTAATTATCATCTTTATTTTCAATTTTTGGAATTAAAGAATGATAAATACATAGCATACTAGCCAGGATTTATTTAGTATGGGGACTGTACATTATTAGAGCATTAAATTAAAATTAATAAATTAGAGGGGTCCATATCTAATTCGAATGGACTTTTTAGCAGACATATATTTTCCTTTGAAAAATTGCATACAAATGAAAGCTTCAGACATCAAATGCTCAAGGTAAAAAAAAAAAATAAGTAGCTAGCATGTATTTCTTGCGTGGTTCTCTATGAAAATTAAAGAATTCACCTACTATCCTTAAACACAATAATAGCAGCTACTACAATAATTAGTGCATAATTAGGAGGTGCCGATAATTAGTGATGTGCAAACATCTTTTTTTTTCTTATCTATTAATGATTTAATGTCACATGTAAGATTGCCAGATCAGATTACAGAAAGAACTATAATGGAGGTCTGGCCCATCTAAGAAATTAAAATTTATACAAAATATTAAAAAATATAATGTATTTTGAGATATTTTGTCTATTTGATACTTTCAATATTTTTATATAACGTCGAATATAAAATTCGGCACCTCTAATTTGAAATTCTAATTTTGCTCATGTAACAAGTAGCAGGTCGAGCGGACAATTGTTTTGTGTTTTTTTTTTAATTTGATACGAGATATAATAAAATTAAATTAGCGGTTTTCTTCATAAGGTATAAAAAAATGGGAATTAGTCGATACGGTGATATATAAATTTGTCCAGTTTGGTCTAATCACTAAAACAATATTTTTATACGGAAGATTACCAGTTTGAAATCAAATGGAGAGGTTTCTTGTAACATTTAAAATGGTATGATTTAATTCATCTTGATTTTTTTTTTAGAAATAATCCTGTTTAAAGCAGGGTTCAACAAAGAACTCTTAGAAACTAACACATCCCTAAAAAGTAAGCTTTTAGAAAACGTTCAAAGCCTCATAACCTTAATGTGACCATTTAACGGTTAACAATTTTAAGGATTTATATGGTTGTTAAATTAAAAAAAAATGATCAATCATTTTTACCTGTTAATTGATATTTTAAAAAAACTAAAAAAAGCATTCACATACTATTAATACTTAATAATTAACGAAAAAATATTATTATAATATTATTTAAATACTTAAAATTAAAATCTTAAATTATACTCGAACAATTATATCCAAAAAAAATTTAGAGTCGCTAACTACTAAGACTTAGAACAAAATAAATTTAAAGGTTTTAACGTGAGTTAAAACCGTTAAAATTGTTAAAAAAACGCATTTAACGGTTTTACGTTAAAACATTTAAATCATAGAAAACCCATTAAATATATTTTTTCTCAAAAACTTAACGTCAGAATTTATCAAAATCGTTAAAACAATTTTAATAAAGTTTTAACTCCATTTCTTAAAAGCTTACTAAAAAGGGACCGAATATGTGAGTCTACAATATTTAAGGAATATAATAAAAAGGTAAAAGGAGAAAAGTGTAATGACAAAACTGCACTGATTTCTATTTATATTCAGTTTGAAATTAAGTTGGAGTATTTTTTTATAAATAATTTTCTATTTTCAAAATCTTTAATGAACTTTTAGATTTTTTTTAGAATTTCATTGTCCAAAGACTGGTTCACGGCTATATCAGGAATTACTTAACAGTTAACACTTTAACATTATAATATTGCGTTTTTTTTTTGTTTTCTTCGTTTTCTTTCTCTTTTTAATTTTTCACTTTTCATCTGACTGCCTGTATATACTGATCACAAGATTGTGATCGCTGATTAATGAAATTAGGACTATAACTCAAGTTTCATCTCGATAATATAGTCTTCAAATAAATAAATAATTAGTAACATAAAATTTTAAATATATTTAATAAAATTTCACATTATTTTTTATCTATAATATTTTTAAATGCTAAATAATAATGATAATTATTATTATAACACATAATAATCTATAAAGATTATATAAAAAAATTGAATCATTTTAAGAGTTAAACTTTAGTATATTACACACATTACTTTAAATGATGAGAAATACTATTTTATATGAACCCTTAAATTCAAGTGGATGAATAGATTTAAATAAAATCAATGATATAGATGATGTGACATACTTGAAAAACTTAGAAGTTGAACTCTCTTTCTATATTAAAAATTTGAGGACCTAAATCCTCATCTTTTTTCTTAATTTTTTTTTCATTGTCAATATTATAAGTGATGTCAAATACAATCTAATGTTACATAGCTCTGTGTAAACTTTTATGATTCGCATCTATAAATTTTTAAAATGTCTAACGTTGCAGTGTCGTTTTTGTATTATTTTTTTCTTTCCTAAATGACTTGATAATTTTCACTAATATTATATATCTCTGGATAATCTTTTCAGAAAACACAAGAGCTCATTAAAAGAATAAGTGTAGAGAAAATTATTGTAATTATAAGTAGCGACCTTTCTGTATTTTGTGTCAATTTTCTCCTAATTCGGAATTTTGAAAATAAATTTGAATTTTTTTATTATAACTGTTCTGTCTGCGGTTCAAATTTATAGATCGTTATAAATTTAGACATTTACAAATTACTACGTATATATACCACTATGGAGAAGCCAGATCCGACCTTAGACCCAATAAATCTCAATCATTTTCAATGAACCACGCTCTGCAATAGAGACTCTGTGCTTCAGAAAATCTATCAACTGTCATACTTAAAAGTATTATAATGGTATAATTTAAATATGACAATGAGATCCACTCAATAATAATTCCTCTTGAATCTAATTCCCGTTACAGCGTGACCCGAACATTAAAATTTATCAATGGTTTCTTTGTGATTCTATTATTATTGAAACAGAAGAGGGATCCTATTATTATTGTTATTCCTCAAAAAAAAAGTTATTATTATTATTATTTAATCCTTTCAAGGGCCCGCTTTAACTGCCAACTGATCTGGTCCCTATTTGGCTACATGTGCACCCCACTCAAAACTCAAAAGCAACCCCTAGTGCCAATGATTCTCTGCTAAGCAGTCCTTATCTTTTCACTCTAATGTCAGTCACATCTTTTTTTTTTCAGTTTTTTTTTGAAAAAAAATTAAAAGACATCAGTGAGAGTGACATTTTTTTCACTAACGTCAGGACAAACACAAAACAATACAAACTCTAAGTTTAAAAAAAATAAAGATGTCACTCCCAGTGGCGTCTTTGCACAACGCGCCAGTGAGACTGATTCCTATTTTTAAAATTTTGATTTTACCATTTTTATTATTAAAATTAAGATTATTTGAATAATTATTATAAAAAAAATGCAAAAAAACCCTACGGCCAATCGGCCATGTAATTTTCTCCTTATATTTTATAATATTGATCTTATTATTCTACCAGGAGTGTATTGCCCAGAATTTTCTATTGTCAAATCGAAATGGTGGTAAATTGTTCCTACAATTTTTATCACATTTGTGTGTTTCTTTGAAAAGTTTGGGATTGTATAGAATTTACGAGCTGAATTGACTACGATAGATTAATTTTAATATATTTATATAAGAGAATGAACTTTAAAGCGGCAACATTTTTTTTAAAGTATCACTCGTAGAAAAATAACAACTTGAATTCATTTTTGTCAAGCCATAATTGCGAAATATAAATATAAAGGGGAGGATCTTGATAATGGATTATTTAAACAATTTGAACAATAATCTCTTACTTATAATAAAATTTTAATTTAACGGTATTTATTGAACTATCAATAATAATAAAATTATATGAAATTTGAAATATAATCAACTTATAAGCAAAAGAATGTGTCTATAATTTTTTTCTATTTTTTTTCTATTTTTATTTGCTATTTATTTAAAGGTTCATTGTTAAAATTATCAAAATAACATAATGGATCCCTCCTCAAATATAAAATTCATAACTTGCTAAATCAGAAACTTATAACACTAAATTTAAAAATGAGTCTTTCCTTTGCAACATGAGCAGCTATGTTTACGCGGTTCGTTGTTCTAGTAAAGCATAGTAATTAAGGACGGAGCTGCATTAATAATTATGATACTTAATAATTTGAACAATGGTTTTTCAAATAGATTTGAAAAGAAAATATTCGTAAAATTTTGTAAACATTTTTTTAAATGAAAGGTTCGTTGTTTTTCAATTTTTCAATTTAAGTGTTTTTAAACTTTTATTAAATATTAAAATTATATAAATTCGTAGTGATTCGAAATGATATGTTACAAAGTGACCATTCAAATTTATATAGAAATTATCAATTTAATCGTAGTCGATAAATCTCCACCCAACCCATTAAAACCCATGTAATAAAGTGACCTATTACAAATTTTATGCGAAAGCAGCGTACTCTTTGCTCGGCCTTTATTTGTTACTGCTGAATTCATTACAGTCCGACTATGCACGAAATTTAATTGCATATATTTAGTTATTTATTTAAGTATGTACCTATCCAATAATTGATCCTTTAATTTGGACATAATAAATGCAACATAAAGACACGATCTGTAGATACTGCCTTAAATTCAAATTTAATAAATGTGACCTTAAATTACTTGATGACAATAGCTGTAAATAACCTATTGGCATCGTCCCATACTTGTATTATAGATATTAAGCGATTGATCTCATGCAATATTTTTGCCTTATGTCAAATATATGTTGATTTAATTAATTCGATGCCTCTTCCCGAATTGATGAAGTTTTTAATGCCTACTGATTTTTTTTCTTTTTCTGTTGTTTTTTTTGAAATCAAATACGTGTTTTATGTTATTTTATTTTGTTATATACACTGCATGTTAAATCTATCACCTGATTCGTATATATACAAAAATATTATTCAAATTTACAAAAAATAAAAATGCAGTTGTGTTTATAACTATGTAGATACGATACTGTATCAAATTTGAGACTCCTCGAAAATTTGATGGATCAATTCATCCTAAAACTATAATTTCACCACTAAAATATCTTAGTTGTTTGAAATGTTAAATATGTTTTAAAACAATCCAAATTTAATACATACTCTAACATGAGAGCATATGCACAGCTAATTTTGTTATTTGAATAATTTTTTCAGATATATTATCTGAAAAGTTGAATTGAATATATAATTTAGTGTATTGATTGAAGGGATAAGACTGCTGCAAGCGATTCTCTAGTGACCAACAATCTCAATTGCTTACATTCGACTTATTTAATATATACAGAGAACATTATTTTAAATATAACTTTTATCATGATACCGGAAACAAACGAAAATATAATTACTATCTATATCACATGAAACAAACAAAAGTTTATATAAAATAAAAAAAAGTAAATCAGAATCAATCAACAATATCAAGTCGTAAGTTTTGACCAGAGCTGTAACCGAGAATAGCTATTTTCAGATTGAAAACAAAGAACAATACAGTGTTAATGTGTGTGTGTTACATTTATATGCCTGGAAATTCGGGCTCGCTAGGGGATGAAAAGAAAAGGATAACAGACAAGAGTACATATCATATCAACACTTCAACAGGATGTGTAGCAGAGAGAGCATCGCCACCTCACATGATATTATTACATTTATGTCCCGAATTTATCGAATTCATAGCGGATAAGAATTCGATAAAAGACCAAACATGGCTATTTTACAATGAAACCCAATGTTATATAACTTTTCAGCAAATAAGACTTTATATTTGCTTACTAAATTATATAAGGGCATGTCCGGCATGGATTAGTTTTGGGAACGAAACTCAGCGGACACTAAAATTTCCAAAAAACATATAACATGTTTATGTTCTATACACTTTTGTATGAGCTAGCTTATCAGCTGACAATATATTCAAAACTTTTACGTATGTCATATCTTAGTGTCCCATAATAATATTCGTTAGCATTTAACAGAAAATCTCTTAATTAATTAATTAATAGATCAACTTCGATTGAAGATATTTTATCTTTAGATAAATAATGTTTTCTCAAATATGTTGGATTTTTTTTGGAAACAAATAAATATAGACATATTATTTTCTCTTAAAAAATAATTCGATGTTCTATTAGATGCTATTAAATATATATATCATTATAAATTACATAACATTTTATTATTTTTTATATATAGGATTTGTACAACGTATAGCAGTTTTTATGCTGTTGGATTCTAAAAATGCCAGTTTTATGGTTGTCAAATTGTCAGTTGTCAACGAATCTCCATCTCATTTATATTTTTTACGTAAAGAAAACTATTTACAATTTATAAACTTCAGAGTAGGGTGTTAATTTTTGACCCAATCGACGGGTTAACCTGACTCGATACGAATCCGACCCGATCCGACACGATTCGAAAATAAATGGATCGGATATGGGTTCAATTTTTTTTATCCGAATCGGGTCAGGTCGGGTTCGAATCAACCCGACCCGATTAATTATATTTTTTGAAGTAAATTTATGATTTAGTACTAATTAAAGCATAAATATACACTAATTACATACTAATTAAGATTAATTATAAATTAATCAATATTTTATTGCTGAAAATTATATAAAAATATTTAATAAATATTTAATTATTTTAGACGGGTCGGGTTAGGTCAACCCGTGACCCGTTGGATCGGATATAGATTAAAAAATTTTAATCCAAATTTAATCGGATCAGATTCAAATTGAATCAACAATAATAATAAAATAATATGACCCGATCCGACACACTCTACTTCAGAGTATACACCACTAAATACAAATTATATATCCGCATCTACTAGTAAAGTAAAGCAACTAAATTTTACCCTATAACCATCATTGTATCCGCCCACAACCTTTCAGTGTTTCACACTTCCACCAAATACCAATCTAAGTCTTAGTACTTTACAAGATCTCATCAATATCCTTGCAAGCATTAATCCCCCCTAGACGCACTTATTTAACCAATCTTCGATCCAAATCTGCTATTATTCTTATCAATGGTAAGGTCCTACTTTTATATATAGATTTTACTTGTAGATTGATAGTTTATGAAATTTCAAGTAATTTCATTAATATTGTAGATTTTACTTGTAGATTGATAGTTTATAGATTTTACTTGTAGATTTTACCATTAATTGCAAGCATTAACCCCCCCTAGACGCACTTTTTTAACCAATCTTCGATCCAAATCTGCTATTATTTTTATCAATGGTAAGGTCCTACTTTTAAACTCAAACAAATACAAAAAAATCTTAAAAAATAAATTTATATATAAATTTTACTTGTAGATTGATAGTTTATGAAATTTCAAGTAATTTCATTAATATTTGATAGTTCATCAAAGATTATCAAATTTAATGATTTTTTATTAATATTAATAATGGTTTCAAACTAATGGTCCTTGATGGACTATCAAACATTAATGGAATTGTATAGAATTTGATAGGCTACCAATCTACAAGTGAAATAATATATTTATATATATATTTTTTAGAATTTTTTATATTTTTTTGAAATTAAAAATAGAACTTTATTATTATCCAAAAATAATAGCAGATTTTTATCCCCAATCTTCACCTCTATCTCCACTATGTCACCATTCGAGCCACAAAAAGGGAAAAAACAAACCAGTATTTCTCAAACAAAATCATCACTTACAATGAACTAATTTCTGCCAGAAGAAAACTACAAAACACAATCATCTTGGCTCTGCCCTTGCTGGAAAAGAATTGGTGTGCCTCATCTGATAAGCTGGTTAAAATAGTGAAGCAACTAAATACCCAATTCTTATCAATAAACTATCCTCAAATTTAAATTTGGTAATAAATGTATGCTAAAAAGTATGTCGCGTGCTAAAATATGAATGCGCACTCAAATTATCCTTATAAAATTAAAAACTTACAAAAATATTAGATTTAATGTGAACAAATGAAGATGAATTTAACAAAAATATATTAAAATTGAAATATACATCTTGCATATTTATATTAAACCAAATTCAAATTCAATAACTGTTATCTCTAATTCTGTCTAGGCCAGAAGGAGGTGAGAGGGTCATAAATCTTCCAATGAAAGAATTTAAGATAGTTTATGATAATTATATTATAATTGTATTATTTCAGTCCTTCAGAATTTTAAACATGATATCTTAAATTTATATCAAATTATTCTAATATTCTCATATATTTTGTTGAAACTTCTTCACATATAGGGCTGTCAATAGGTAGGGTAGGGTACGGATGAAAATATTTTTATACTCATATCCATTAAAATATTTTTTATCCATATTTTATCCATATCCATTATTTTTTTTATCCATACCCTACCCTTATATAATTTAGATAAATAAATAGCATTAAATAAATATACTAATAAAGTGCAATAATAATTAACATTTTAGATATAATAAAAATCATATATTTTTTCATGTCAATTATCATAAAAAACATATACTAATTACTATATATATATATATAATTTAACTATATATATTTATTAAAATATAAAATAATTATATTTATATAATTTATCTAATAGATAATGGATAACGGGTAACGAAAATCCCTTACCCATATCCATACCTAATAAGTTAATAATTTTTTTCTTACCCATATCCATACCCGATAGTGATGGAAATGGGCTGGGTTTGTGTCAAACTCGGGGCCCGGCTCGACCTACCCGGCCCTTGCCTCCGAGTCTAAAATTGTTGGCCCGACCTGCCCATGGTGTTTCACGGGCCTACCCGCTCGTACCCATCCCTGCCCGAGTTGTTGCACAATCAATTATTTTTTTATTTGATTAAATATTTTTCTCTTCTTAATTACATCATACCTTTAAAAAATAATTATTATATTTAATTAAGTTTGTAGTTTGTACATCTCCAATGAAAATAGAATATTAATATGATAATTAAATATCTAATATATAATATATCAATATTTTCATAGCACAAATGTATATATAAATGTTAATAACTAGTGTTATTATATAATTTAAGAGATAATATTATATTGAGATCTATAATAAAAAAAAAATATTGATTCAATATACAATAATATACACATAACACATACCAATACATTATTAAATTTTATCGATACTACTGGTCGGACGGGTGAGCCTTACCTTAAACTCGTACCGTCCGATCCGTACTTTTTGGCCGGCCCGACCCTACCCGTTTGACTTCCGGGCCGGGCAAGTCGACTATCGGGTCGGGCTGGGTCGGTCCGGCAGACCTAACGGCCCCGAGCTCTATTGACATCCCTAATATCTGATAACCTAACGAAAATAAAATTATATCCATACCCGTCTTATCAGATATAATACGAATCAGATAAACGACCAAAAGAATATGATTCACACCCTATTCACAGATAAGCTGGTTAACATAGTTTTCCAGTACGATAACGAGCATTATAATCGTCTCGTAGCTCTAATTTCCATAAGCATTCACAAGGATCGAGCCCAACATAAAAAAATAAAACAAAATGAGAAAATAAAGAAAGTTAGCTCATTATCGGTCGATATAAATTTGCACTACAATAATCAAAAATCGTTGTCCGTTAGTTCTCTCACTTTTGTTCAGGTTTGCATAAAAAAAAAAGTCGGGCTCATGATTTAGTTTGGAATCGGCTCGAGTTTCACTTAATCTGACTCGAACTAACTTAATTCGAGTTAATTTAGTTTGATAGTTAAAAAAATTGAGTTTAAGTTGGAGTTGGTTGACTATGCTTAAATAATAATAATTTATATTTTTTTGTCGAGCCCTAATTCAATTTCATCATCTCAGTAGTTTAGTAGTGTTTTTACTCGCACGATACTCATCTCATATATCTGACTCAATAATTTTTTTAAGTCTATCCATTCAAATTAGTACAATAAATATGTCATTAAAATCATGGTTTATTGATATATTAATTTCATACCAACTTTTTTACCAACTTTGTAAACGTATCAGTCTTGTAATTTGTAGATATATCAAACATAAATATCAAACCGAATGAACACATATGAATTGGCCCTTGAAGCAACTTGAAATGACAAGCTAAACTTGAGCTGAAGTTTTTAGTTCATAACGTTTTACAAATTCAGTTTAGCTCAACTCGCATTTTATGAGTTGAGTTTGAACTTGAGGTTAGCTCGCTCAAATTTTACTCATTTTCAACCTTGCATACCGCCAGATCATTTTTGAATTTTTGTGTTTTACTCTTGAGCTCATGTAACTGTACAAGAGTTATTTGGCAATGAAAAAGGGGACAGAGAACCTAACCTTCAATCAAAATATGTGCTGGAGTTATAAAACGCGGGGAAGATGTTTAGAATGTGAACTCTGGGGACGGTAATCAGAGCAGAATTGCATATGATGATGATGATATGGGGTTTTGCAGTGGGTCCCAATGGGGCTCGAGGAGAGTTGGTACTTGAACCGGAACCAGACCGGCTGCATGTGCGCTTGATTCCATAACCGCAGCAATCAGTTTCAGATTTTTCTTTTTTATTATTATTTTTCTTTTGCTTTTGACATGGGCCTGACTTCCACAGTAATTTACATAATAAGCCCATAAAAATATTTACAAGATAAATTAACTGAAACAAACCAACCCAGCCCCACACATGTGACACCTCTTACTGGTATACATCTATATATAGACCACCTTGATCACTGCCAAAGCATCAACAAAAACCCAATCACACCTCACAAAAAGCTAGTCTGAACACTTTTGAACTGCTGAGAGTTGTGCTCCTACCACAATGGCGGTTGCAAAGTGCCTTTTCTCCTTTGCCCTGCTCTTTTGCATCTCTTCCTTCTTGTTCAATTTACCAGGAGCAAGTGCTGATTACGGCGGATGGCAGAATGCGCATGCGACATTCTATGGTGGCGGTGATGCATCCGGGACTATGGGTTAGTAAACTTGTTCTGATCACAATTCAACCCTGAACCAGCAATTAGTCATATTAATTAAAGCCTCAATCCTCAAATTGTAAAATTAGTGATACAATATTTTTCCCTTTTCTAATTCTTTTTCTGAACATTTACAGGAGGGGCTTGTGGATATGGGAATTTATACAGCCAAGGATACGGAACCAACACCGCTGCTCTCAGCACTGCATTGTTTAACAATGGGCTGAGCTGCGGTGCGTGTTATGAGATGACGTGTGCCAACGATGCAAGGTGGTGCCTGCCTGGTACAATTACTGTCACGGCCACCAATTTCTGTCCCCCAAACTATGCTCTGCCGAACGACAACGGTGGGTGGTGTAATCCCCCCCTTCAACACTTCGACCTGGCTGAGCCTGCTTTTTTGCAAATTGCGCAATACAGGGCTGGCATTGTGCCCGTCTCCTTCAGAAGGTATAAATTCATTAATTTGTTAATGGCAATCCCTAATAGAAACACATATTGAGGTAGCATATCAGCATGCCCGTAGTTGTTTGTCAGAAAGTTAAAAAAATTAGTCCTAGAATTTTTTAAGTAAAAGGGTAATTAGCCTATCTCTGAATTAAATTAAAATGCTTTAATCTCGCGGCTATGCTTGAAACATTAGAAAAGCAATTGCATGTGAATTTGTTATGCCGAATAAAACAGTGATCAGTGAAGTCTGTAACTTATACTAGACAGTGGTAACCATATTGAAAGTAAGAAATTGAAGGCATCGCTACTACATCCCAAAACAACTTTAACTTTACTATCTTTTCCAACGGAGAGGGAAAATATCTAATAAAAAATAATTTGTAAAAATTGCAGGGTGCCATGCATGAAGAAGGGAGGAATAAGGTTCACAATCAACGGCCATTCCTACTTCAACTTAGTTCTGATCACCAACGTAGGCGGTGCCGGTGACGTGCATGCGGTCTCAATCAAAGGATCAAGTACCGGGTGGCAAGCAATGTCACGCAACTGGGGCCAGAACTGGCAAAGCAATTCTTACCTTAATGGTCAGGGGCTCTCCTTCCAAGTCACCGCCAGCGACGGCCGCACCGTCACGAGCAACAATGTCGCACCTGCCGGATGGCAATTCGGCCAGACATTCCAAGGAGGCCAGTTTTAGGATTTAAAACTTTTATGGCAAAGAAGAACAGAGAGATTTTTCATTTGGAGTTGAGGTTTATGGCATGTGTTAAGAAAAAATAGTGTGGAATTCGGGGCTGGTTCTTTGCTGAGGTGGCTAATAAAGCACCCGCAGAGGCCCAAAAGAGGTTGTCACTGAATGAGACATAAAAATTCTCATTTTAAATTGATACATATATTAGGAGTGTTTGAATATGATTTTTATTTCATGAACGATTTTTGCAGTTCATGATTTGATGCGTGTAAGAATATTATTATTTACTTACAGCTTGCAATTTCTCTTTCTCTTATAAATATTTTTGTTGTTCCCAATATATTTTTTAAAAGAATAATATTTTGCTTATGCAGTAATGTCTCTTAAAAATATAAATATTTATATCTTTATGTAAAAAAAAAGATAAAAAAGATAAATAATAATTAATGTAAATTTTAGTCATGAATATATAATTAATGTAAAATAAATATACAATTGAGAGGAAAATTGTCATTTAGAATTTAAGAAAAGTTGAAATTAATAATTGATGGCAATTTAAGAAAAGAAGAAACAAAATAGAGCAATTGTACTTCTAAATTATGTTGTATTTCATATAGCAATTAAAATTGAGAGAAAATTACAACTTCAACACAAATAAGCATAAAATAGTAATATTATTTGACGAATAACTCAATTCGATGACTGATATTAGCTCTAAAAATTCAATAAAATATGGACCATTACAGAATCAAGACACTTACGTTTTTAATAAAGAATAGAGATTAAGTGACAACTAGGCAACTATGACTATCTTTGGCCAAAATGGCTTGACATAATCCAATCATTTAGATTAACAAGTTAAACGATCTAGATGTGGCATAACTCAATTAGATAAAAAAATCCGTCTGACCCGATCAGATCCGAATTTGACTTGATTTATTTTTTAAAAATTTAAATTGACCTGATCCGATCTGAACTCGAGATCTAATGATATGCAATCCAACCAAAATCAATAAAAAAAAAACAACATATAAATTGATCCGAACCGACCCAATCCTGACCTGACCCGACTCTATTTCTTTCAGAAGATCAAACTGATCCAACCTGTCCGAATCTAAACCCGACCCGACTCGACTGATTGCCACCTCTATTAAACGTAGTTAACTGTAGTTTCAAAAGGCCGATTACTGTTTCCATATATATGGGCTCTGAAGTTGGGCCCTTTTGAGTTCAAGTTGGGGCATAAAATCTCAACTGCATGTCAGGGTGAGGGTCAGGATCATGATTAATTGTACAAAAACTAACGAAACGAAAAATGTCAGATAGACTTTGACTTTGACGGTCTTCCCGGATCGAACGGTCCAGTATCAATATAGCCTGCTATCTCTGTTCACTGCTATCTCAGTTCAATACCAATACTGGTGTTGTCCAGTACAGTATTGATAATTACAATCTTAAATTATCCATGTTAGCTCGCTTGCGGTGGATGCCATGGCTCGATATTCGCCTCAACGCTTGATCGTGCCACAATGTTCGTTTCTTGCTTTTCCATGTGACTAAGTTTCCGCCTACAAATGTGCAAAAACCGGTTGTTGATTTCCTGTCAAAACTTCCAGCCCAATCTGCATCGGAATAGCCACATACGTATTAGTTCTATTATTTCTCATCCAGATTCCCTTTCCAGATGTACTCTTTAAATACCTAAGTATCCGTTAATGGCATCTAGATGGGAAGTTCTGGGGTATGCATGAATCTACTCACTCGCTTACAACAAATGATAAATCAGGTCTGGTTACAGTTAAGTATATCAATTTTCCTACCAGTTTCTGATATTGATTAATATCCTCAAGAGGTTCACCATCCTCAGTGTTAAGTTTTACATTTATATCAACAGGAGTTGATGCTGGTTTACACCCCAATTTATCAGTTTCCTTAAGCAGATCAAGTACATATTTTCTTTGAGAGATGAACAACCCTTTTGATAAGTGTGCAATTTCAATCCCTAGAAAGTATTTCAATTTTCTTAAATCTTTAATATCAAATTTTTGTTTAAGGCCACTTTTAATAGCATCAATTTCTGACTGACTATTTCCAGTTATGATAATGTCATCAACATAAACTAAGACTACCGTTATACCATTCTCATTGTTTTTTATAAACAAGGAAGTATCAGCCCAACTAATTTTAAAATTACATGAAAGTAAAAATTGACTTAATTTTCCATACCAGGCTCTTGGAGATTGCTTCAGTCCATAAATGGATTTATTTAGCCTACAAACAAGATTAGACATATTTTCCCTTTCATGACCTGGGGGTAAGGTCATGTACACTTCTTCCTCAAGTGTTCCTTGAAGAAAGGCATTTTTAACATCCATTTGGTGGAGACTCCAACTATTATTAACAGCAATGGATAATAGAATTCTAACTGTGTTCATTTTTGCTACAGGGGCAAATGTCTCATGATAGTCAATTCCATGGGTTTGTGTGTACCCTTTGGCTACTAACCTGGCCTTATATCGTTCTAAGATTCCATCACTGTTATATTTAATTTTATACACCCATTTGCAGCCTACCGGTTTCTTATTTTTTGGTAAAGGGCATATGGTCCAGGTTTGATTTTTTTCTAAAGCATGGAGTTCTTCATCCATTGCCTTACACCATTTTGGATCCTGTTTTGCTTCCTCAAAGTGCGGCCGGTTCTCATTGTTGAAATAACATTTACAAAGGCATAATGTTCTTTTGAAACATTTTTATAAGAAACATAATTTTGGATAGGATACTGTACCGTATACGTTGTGAAATCCTTTAACCTGGTGGATGCTCGTGTTTGGCGAGTTGATCTCCTCAAATTTTGCTCAATTTCTGAAGCTTGGACTTCTGTGGGTTCTTCAGCTTCTTCATTCTCCCCGCTCTTCTTCATTGTTACATTAGAGATTTTTTCTACAAAAATTTCCCTTCTTTCTTCGTTAGTGGTGCAAGGTAAGATAAAATCACTTGAATTAACTTGTTCACCCTTGTCTTCTTCAATTTTTGTAAAAAGGGTTCATTTTCAAAAAGGTTACATGTCTAGAAATATAAAGCTTATTTTCCTTGGGGTCATAGCATTTGTATCCTTTCTTTTGAGTAGAATATCCAAAAAATTGTTTTTATGAAGTGAAATCAAGTTTATCAATTCTATTTTTATGCACAAAGCTTGTACATCCAAAAATCCTCAAGTGTTCTAAATTGATTTTTTCCCATAAAGAATATCTAAAGGGCTTTTAAAGCTTAAAATAGCACTTGGTATTCTATTTATTAAATAGTTGCAGTAAGTGAGAACGCTTCCGACCAAAAAATTTTGGGTACATTGTTTCGAAATAAAAGGGTTCTTGTTACTTCAAGGAGGTGGCGGTTTTTTCTTTCAGAAATTCCATTTTGTTGAGGTGTGTAAACACAAGAAGTTTGATGAAGAATACCTTTTTGTTTTAAATAATTTGAAAATTTTTGATTAATATATTCAAGATCAAGTATATATCCTAAGAATTTTAATTTTTTTGTTAAATTGAGTTTCTACTAAATTTGAAAAAGTTTGAAAGTGTGAAAATACTTCACTTTTATTTTTCATTAAATATAACCATGTTGCCCTAGAATAATCATCTATAAAAAACACAAAATACCTATACTCATTATAAGAACTTACGGGAGCAGGTCCCCAAACATCAGAGTGGACCAATTCAAGGGGTCCATTGCTGTTAGTTTTGGAATCACAAAAAGAGAAGTTTTGTATGCTTTGCAAGTTTACAAACCTCACAATTATTACAATCTAAATTTGCAAAATTAAACATAGTTTTTAAAATTTTGTCAGAGGGGTGCCCAACACGCTTGTGCCAAAGTTTTCCTAAATCCCCATCTTTTGTAGTATTAAGACTAAACTTATTGCTATCCAAAAATAAAGCCCATTTTCAAGAAAACCCTCACCAATCTTCTCTTGGTAATTAAGTCTTGAAAAACCACAATATTTTCTTTAAAAATAATTTCACAATTTAATTCTTTTGCAAGTTTGCTAACGGACAATAAATTTATCGAACAATTTTCAACAAGGAACACATCTTGAAGGAAATATTTTGAAAAAATACTAATCATACCCCAACCTTTGATTTTAATTTTCTCATTATTTGCAACAAGAAATATTGGTCACTTTGGGTTAATCGATAATTCCTCGCATGTTCTCGTTCCCCGTCATATGGTCGGGTTGCTCCCGAGTCCAAAATCCATTTGGTACAATTTGTTGGAGCTATTTTAGGTGCAAAACCAACCGCTAGACATTTATTAAATATTGGTCTCGTTATTTACGGCCGGGCCGAGAAATTCTGGTTATTCTTTTTTTTTCATCCAATTTTTGTGCGCAACCCAACACTTTGGGCTTGGTTTTCTCATCCAAGTCGAACCTTTCACAGGGCTTCGTTGTTCGCCCATGACCGAATTGATATAATTAAAGGAGTTGCTTGGTTGTTGGCCCATGACCGAATTAAAGGAGTCGCGTAAAAACCCGATTGTTGGCGCCCATTAGACTTCGATCGGCCCAAAGCAATTTGTGCGAGTCGGCTTACGGTGGATTCCGCCGACGACTCGAGTCCGTATAACTCGCCGGGATCGAGCCGCTTACTCGACCGCATCACTTCCTTTCTTCTCCCCCGGCTCGAATCTAGGTTTTCCGCTAAATACGCCTTGCGTGGTAGCTCTCCCCGGTTTCGTCCGCCGCCTCCGCTCGACCCTTCCACTGGTTCGAGGTGTGGGTTCGATTCCAAAGAAATTTCTCTCTCGAGACGGCCGTCCCGATGACAATGGGAACACCTCCGACCGCCCCTTTCTTTCCTCAAGGCTTCGAGAGTTCATGGCGGTGAAGGCGTGGCTCTCGACTTCGGTTCGGTCGAGACGCTCATCGCAACTCGCCGTGACTCCTCTTGCCGGATACGGCCGTTACACCCGCAAATGTTAGTTTCTCCGTGTTGTCGAGAATCGAGCTCGGATTGAGTCATAGCTTAAATCCGAGCATCGAGAAAGGTATAGATCCGGTCTAGTTCATCCTCTTCGGAGCACCGCTGTGTCAAGTAGTAAATGGTCTATATACTTTGAGTTCTCGATACTGATTTTACCCGTCCGATTAACCCTGACATCGTTTTGAGCCTCGAGTCATTTGAGTGATGTCTTTTTTGATTTAGAAAACGTGGGAGTTATTGCTTTGGTTGCTATGTTGATCTGTTATGGCATCCCACAATTCCTGGGTCGATTCGTAGTGTACAAAGATTTCAAGTAAATGTGAATTTAAAGAGTCGAGAATCGTAGTAAATGTTTGACCGTCAAGAATGTCCCACTCTTCTTGGGCATCTCCCGTGTCCGTGGGTCCGGGTCGTTGCCATTGATAAATCCCAAAGCAATCCTTTGCCTTTGAGGGAAATCTTGGCCGCCTGGACCACGCTGTGTAGTCATTGGTCCAACTGGTCCACTTCACTGTTCGCCAGATCCGACGCTCGTTTCCTCCTCCCCCTTCTCCGATTGCCCGTACAAGTTCCGATCCTAAGCTTCCAGAGGAAGAACCCTTGGTCTCCGATCGGTCCTAACATGGATCCGCTTCGGCACGCTTCCACTGCTCCGGGCGCAAGCTTCCAGTTGTCTCCTTCAACCACGCTCAAGCTTCAGAAAGGGGACATCACCGTATGGTCCGTCAATGGTTCCACTGATGCAATTGTAAGTTATTATTAAATCCTTTTTCCTTTTGAAACTTGATTTATTACCATTAGACATATAATTGAACGGGTACAATGATTGAACGTAATTGCTGTGATTTATAAAAGATGGAGGAGGTCGCGGTTTTATTTAATGGTCAAATTCCTGTGATATATATTAGCTGTATGTATAACTGGTTTACATGTCGCAACTTATTTTTTTTGTTGTATGATATATTTTATAATGCTAACTAAGTCACGTGATTATCTTAGGTAAATGCAGCTAATGAAAGAATGTTGGGTGGTGGAGGTGTAGATGGAGGTAATTATCAATATTTTCTTTGAGGAAAACACACATTAATTACCTTGATCATTTGTACAGTTTGTCTATTTAATACCTTGACTCTGTATCTATATAATTCTGGCAATGGAACCAGTGGCCCTGTTGAGGTCACTTTGTCAAAAAAAAAATACCATGAATAGTAATATTAAAGTATTTTTTTAGCCATACATAGTGCTGCTGGACCAGAACTTTTGGAAGCATGTAGGAAAGTGCCAGAAGTTAGTGCCGGTGTGAGATGCCCCACCGGAGAAGCCAGAATTACCCCGTCAGTAATTACATCCTCACGTTTTATCTAATCCATCTCTGTTATATGATTCCTTAACTTTATTTAACTAAAATTATTTATTGGTTAAATAGAGCTTTCCGGCTTCCTGTGGCTTACGTGGTACACACTGTTGGACCAATTTATGACATGGATAGGCATGCTGATGTTTCCTTGAGAAATGCTTACAAGTTATGTTTTGGTCTCATCAGAGTTTGGTTGTTCCAGTATTTATTAATTTTTGGATATTATTGGAATAACAACAATGTGCTCATTTCAGGAATAGTCTTAAGGTCGCTAAAGAGAACAATGTCCAGTATATTGCTTTCCCAGCTATATCATGTGGCGTGTTCCGGTACTAGGCTTCAGATTTGAATCCTTTTAGATTATTTTCTAGAGCACCTCCTGTTGGTGTGGTGGATTTTAACTCATTCATTTCTATGTAATCTTGTAGCTTTCCTTACAAGGAGGCTGCGAAAATAGCTATATCTACCGTGAAAGAGTTCTCAGATGACTTGAAGGAGGTGAGTACTACTTCCATTATTCTCTAACGAATTTTGAAGTAAAATTATTGATGTTGTATTGGTTAATGATTATCCAACTATTAATTATAGCCAAAAGTGTTATCCTGTTTTGATAAATATGTTAATTTTTTTTTAAATTTGAGTGATGCTAATATTTATTAAATTGACAGAGTATTTAAGATATGCCCTTTTTCCCCTTCTCTCCTTACTTTTCTGAGCGTATGAACATACAATCAGAAGTCTAACTAAGGAACATATTGTTTCATTTTCATATTTAATTTAGAAAGGTTCTTTTATTACCAGTTGATGGTACCATTTTGCTTTTTTCAGTAATCGCAGGTGCATTTTGTTTGTTTGCAGGTGCATTTTGTTTTATTCTCAGACGAGCTTTACAACATATGGGTTGAGACCGCACAAAAACTGTTTGAGGTGGGCTTTAATTTCAATTGTTTCTGTGGGCTTAAGATCAAGTAGAGATTATCATCGCAATATCACATGATAAAATAGCTTTACAACATAAACAGGACTTATTTTTTCAAATGTTACCAGAAACTTTTAAGAAAATAAGCGGGCACCAGGATACTATCTTTCGCCAAAATCGCGTGGCATAATCCAATCATTTATGGATAACAACAGATTAAAGCCTATAACTATAGTTTTACAGGGTCAATACAATTCCAAAAAAATTGGGCCATTGTTGGTTCCAGGAAATTCGGATCCTTGATGTCAGGATTTACGATTATTTTCAAACCCTAACTATGAAAAACTAGTGAAAAATGCCAGGAAAATCTTAACGGCTCGAATCTGATCGAGTGGTATCAATTAGGGCTGCACAAAAAAGCTTGGGCTCATGGCTCAGCTCGGATTCGGCTCGGGCTCGAGCTAAAATGACTCGAGCTAATTTGGTTCGAGCTAATCTAGGTCGGTAGATAAATGAGCCGAGTTTGAGTTGGGGTTGACTTGGCTCGTGGGTCAACTCAGCTCGAATAAAAAATATTATATATATATATTTTGCCGAACTCTAATCCAATAACTTTCTCTTATTATCTCTCACAATTTCACCATGTCAGCGGCTTAATGACGTTTTTTACTCGTTCGTAATTAGATTCGTATATCTGACTCGATAGTTTTTTGTTGGTCCATCCATTCAAATTAATGCAGCGAAGATGTCATTGAAAATATAGTTTGTTGATATACTAATTTTGTACCAACTCTCATATCAATTTTCTAGATATACCAACTTTATAGTTTATAGATGTACTAAATTTAAATGTCAAATTAAATTAGCGCACATGCATTGGCTTGTGAGCCGGCTCACGAGCTAGATCGAATAGTAATGAACCAAGTTTGAACTAGGTTTTTCAGTTCGAAGCGTTTCATGAGCCGAGTTTGAGCTAAGCCCACTTGGCTCGGCTCGACTCGACTCGATTCGTTTGCAGCCTTAGTATCAATATGCTCAGATCAGACAGCAACCGAACTGCACACTGCACGGTATTCACTGTTAGATAGGATTTCACTGTATGAAGAATGATTGAAAAGGCTTTAATATAGTAGCACCACAACTATGAGTTGAGTTAGGTTATTTAGGTATAAATGTTTATCCTCCTCCAAAGAAATGGGTATGGTGAAATATTATTCAAAAGGTTAAAGGTCCATATGTTTTCGATTATTATCAAAATTTTCTCAATAAAATTTAGTGTAATGCAATGTCCAATAATTTTATTTTTGTTGGGGAAACTGTACTTAGTAGCCGAAGTAAGCACGTAATGGTGCAGACGTTCCTGATGGTGGTGGTCATGTGCCAGTGAACAAAAATGAAAAAAATTAGTTCAAAATATATACAAATAAACTATATAATGAGCTATTACAAACTGAGCCAATGAAAAATCATCGAGTTTGAACCCGAACTGAGTTGATTGAATAAAAAATCATTGTACTTGAGCTCGAACTGAGCTAATAATGAAATCTAATCGAGCAAGTCGAGCTTGAGCTAATATCCTTATCTCGAGCGAGCTTTTACTTATAGCTCTATAACATTCTCGTGTTTTCTATATTTGTGTAACAAATAAAACTATTAATAACATGTATTTAAAATCCAAAGTAAAAGACAATAACAGATAAAAGATGATTAATTGAATACGAGTCTGTTATATTATCAGGCCCAAATTAAGCCCAACAAATCTCACACCGTGCATTTCGTCAATGCCCTATCGCATCCATGCCATACGAGTCCGTTATATTATTAGGCCCAAATTAAGCCCAACAAGTCTCACACCTTCCTTCTATCTAAACCAGAAACAGCTTCCGCCAATCATACCTGCAGTCTATCTCGAAACCTGAAATGGATAAGAGTTGTATGAGCTTTTTGAGATCGATCATGCAGTTACGGCCAATCAAGCAGAGATTCGATTGGCCTTCCAGAGAGCTGACATTAGAGGACTGAAACCCAAAGCATCAGAAAAACTGTACGACATACGATCAGACAGGATGATGTATTCAATTTTTACTCTGCTCCCAAGTCCCAACAAACAAGCAACGGATTGAGTACATTAGACAGGATGATGTATTCAATGTTGTATGAGCTTTTACTTATAGCTCTATAACATTCTCGTGAAGAAGAATCCTCTTGCTCCTCCGATCGGTTCAACCATGGACCCGGCTCGCCACGCTTCAACAGTGTCAGTCGCTAGCTTCCAGTTTTCTCCTTCAAGCGCGCTCAAGCTTCAGAAAGGGGACATCACCATCTGGTCCGTCGATGGTTCCACTGACGCAATTGTAAGTTGGCTGATTTTTGTTATTTTAAATCCTTTTCCCTTTTGAAATTTGATTTATCACGATTAGTCAGTAATTGATTGTAATTGTAGCGATTGATAAAAATAATGAAGGACAGGAGGTGTAGATGGAGGTAAAATTATCAATTTGTTCTCTGAGGAAAACAGGCATTAAATATTTGTACATTTTCGTATTTCATACCTTGGATAGTAATATTTCAAGTATTTTTTTTTCTTAGCCATACATAGAGCTGCTGGACCAGAACTTTTGGAAGCATGTAGGAGAGTGCCAGAAGTTAGTGCTGGTGTGAGATGCCCCACTGGAGAAGCCAGAATTACACCGTCAGTAATTAATCTAATGATTCTAATCCATTATCTGTCCTGTTTTGTGATTCCTTACATTTTTAAATAGAATAAATTATTGATTAAATAGAGCTTTTCGGCTTCCTGTTGCTTATGTGATCCATACTGTCGGACCGATTTTTGACATGGATAAGCATTCTGATGTTTCCTTGAGAAATGCCTACAAGTAATGTTTTAATATCATCAGATTTTTCTTGTTTCTGTATTTATGAATTTTGGGTATCATTTTTAAATAACAGCATTGGCTCATTTCAGGAATAGCCTGACGGTCGCTAAAGAGAACAGTGTTCAGTATATTGCTTTCCCAGCTATATCATGTGGCATTTACCGGTACTGGGCTTCAGATCTGAACCCTTTTAGGTTATTTTCTTTAGTACCTTCTGCTGATGTGGTGGATGTAACTCATATATTTCTTTTATAATGTTGTAACTTTCCTTAAAGGGAGGCTTCGAGAATAGCTATATCTACAGTGAAAGAATTCTCAGACTGCTTGAAGGAGGTGTGCCGCTCTTCTATCATTCTCTAATGAATTTTGCACTAAAACTTACTGATATTATACGGATTATCAACTTACCAAATAAAGCCAAATTATTATCCCATTTTACAGAGTATGTTAAACACTTTAATGCGAGTGATGATAATTTTAGATTTATTTCTATAACAAGAACATTTAAGCAATTCCATGTTTTTTTTTTGAAGGAAAACATCTCAATACTTTATGAATTTCTTTTCCAAGTATAGACCTGCACTTGAAGGTTTTATTTAGGACCTTTTTGTTTTATTTTGCAGTATTAATATAGAAAGGTAACCCATTATCAGTTGACAGTACTATTTTACTTTTGTTCTGTAATCGCAAAAATATTTTGTTTGCTTCCAGGTGCATTTTGTTTTATTTTCCGATGAGCAACATATGGGTTGAGGCTGCACAAGAACTGCTTTAGGGCTTTGATTTCAATAGTTTCTGTGTGCTCAAGTAGAGATTATCATAGTACGATAAAATAGCTTGATTATGGGTGCAGTTTCATTTCCAGACTTTGGTAGCCTTATACGAGAATAAGGTCGATCATGTTTCTTTTTCTGTTTTCTGGGGTTAATCAGTTAGCAGTGAGTGTGTCCTCTATTTATAATACTATATTCAGCAAAAAAATATTATATATTATTTTATATGAAATTTTATAGTTTTTAACATATTTTTAACATTTTATTATTATAATATATATTTTATTTATATTATATGAAACAAACTATTCCCGAATTATACTCATATTATACCCGAACATTAAATTTTTAATCCCGTTGAATGTTTCCTAAATAAAATATTTCCTAAATCACGAATTTATTACTATGATTCACAAAAATGATTCCCATGCTCAAATTTGAATTGGAAACAAGGTACAATTATAATCTGTTCGCCACAACCAAATTTACAAGTCTATGGACATCTATTATTAACCCCTCCCCCGAAACCAAAGAAAAAAAAGCAAAAGTTTATTTGCATAAGGGGCGTGTTCATTGCATTTGCGAACTCAGATCACGAAGCTTTTTCTTTCTTGAAGCCTTTGGGTAGTCTGCTGATAACATTTTGGTCGACAACTTTGTAATGCTTGGATATATTACGGTGGACTATGCCGGCATAGCGATCCACACGCTCCTCAAATTTATTGTATAGAGCAGGCAGTGTTATAGTCATAATGCTTCCTAACATATTTCGGATGAAAACATTAGAGCATATTTTTGTTGAATATTCTGTGTAAAATAAAATATATTTAACGCATATTTAAGATGGTGCATTCATAACAACTCAAAGAAAATGTAAAAAAAAAAGTCAAAAAGAAACAAACGGAAATTAGTGGATAATAAAAATTGGGTACAGGAAGGACCAAACTGGTAGGTGCATACAGATACCTTGCTAGCAACGGGAATTGACAAAGACAAAATGGGATCATACCTATATAGGCACAAGTGAAGAAGGAAAAGAAATTGCCAACAACTGACAATAGCCATAGGAAGCCCACAACCTTTGCATTTAAAAAAACAGAATATACAGACAAAGACTGTTAACAATTGAGAAATATTAAATAATTCAAATGTTTTATAACAGAAGTAATTGAAATATCAATATATCACAGAACACTAATCCTGTACCTGAAAAAATAGCCTGAAATCCTTGCCAAGGGTGATATCATGAGCAATCATTAACATACTGTTAACCCTAGCACGGAATGTGGCAGCTGTACTATTTACTATTTCCTCTGACACAACCAATTCTGGGACGGGTTTCAATTGCCTGATCAACATAAATCATATGCAATTTTATGGAAAAAGAAAAGACAGGAGAATTTGCAAAGAAATACTAGCAACTATGTATATTTGCAGTACCAGACCTATGTACAGAAAAAAAAAAACACCAACAACTAACATGAGGTCCAAACGAGATTCAAAATGTGCCAAAAAACTAAAATAACAGCACACCTTGTTCAGTTAAAAGAAATCCTACAAAACTTTAAACACATTCATATTTTGTTTTGTGTCTGTTTAAAAAAATAATAAAATATATATCTGCTGAATTGGGTCTCACTCTCTTTTTGTCTCAACCATTTGTTCGACCTATGTTGCAGGGGATTTGGGTCAAGAACAAATAGTTAAGCTACCAAAAAGAAAGTGTATCCAATTTAGCAGATATATTTTTTTTAATCAGCCAAAACTATTTGTTCTAACCTAAGTATCAAAACCCTAGGTTCCTAATCACTAGCTGTTTCTAAAAGTAATTGTAGGATATCCCTTCAGAATTCTAAAATAAGTAATTTTTGCAAATGTGAAGGAGAAATAGTGGATTTCTTTTCTGGCCAAAAAAGGCGATAAGATGTTAAGTGTTGTTTGGTTCCCTGGATCTTACTTGTTTAGTAAGGAAGCGGCATTAGCTCTGATAAACTGCACTACAATCAGAATTAGAAGCACATCAGAGCAAATTGTCAGAAATGATAAACCCGATTTTTCAAACAAAAACCATGCAGCCGTGACTATTATGATACTGCTGATCGAAGCCCTTGGTTTCTTCCAAAGAATTATGCTGGAAACTGGAAATGAATAAAATATTAAAGAAATTATGCGAGAAATTGGAGAGCTGAATGGATCAGCTGGTATGATCCAACTGATGCATGTGATTTGTATTTATATTACAAAAAAAAACTAGCAAGTTTCTTGTTCTTTTGGTTCTCTGACCAAAATACCAAAATCTGGTTTGATCAAAACAAGTTGACAAGCACAAAAGCAAGGTCCTACCAGCTGATCTAGTCAGGCCACGAATTGAATGCTAAAAATGGGAAAAAAAAAAAGAATCCTGTGAGTAATAGTAATAGAGTATGAAGCGGATAGTTATAGCAAGTACAGTATTCAATAGAAAAATTGCTTCTCCCCCAAAAGTTCACCAACTACATCACATCAAAAACTTTAGAATGGCCTATTGCAAACCACTAACAAAGAATGGGTATAATAATACCTAAATTCCGGATTCAAATTCGCGAGTCCAGTTAATTTGCAAAATTCAGCATAGCACAGGACTATTATGAAGGTTACATTCGCAAATTTCCACTGGCGAGAATACATGATCTTTTCGAACGGGTATATGAAACCTGGAAATCATTTAAGAACTAAAATCAACGCAAAATAGACGACAAGAAGTACCTTTTCCATCTCCAACTATCTGATGAACCGATCGTTTCGGATCAAAGAGCCGATAACCCCCGTTACTGGAGGAGCTACACTGATCGGCCGAACCCTCCTTCCTCGCATCTGCCATGGAGATCTCTCCATTCGTACGCTCCTTCGCACCCCCTTCCATCTATTTGACCTCACCCTTCAGTTCTTCTAGAAACAAACCAATTGTCAAGACTTCAGAAGTTTCCTCTTGGGAACGGTCCAAAATAAGCACGCAATCATTAATGTCTAAAGACCAGAGGGTTGATTCCGTAATTATTCTACTTTTCAACTCCTTTTTCCGCGAATATTTTTAAATGAACTTGAATTTTGTTTAGTTTCTAATATGTATGAATGGTCTGGCTTTCGGCGGGGAATGGAGGGAGAAATGGTATTTTACTTCTTCTTGGAGTGTTTCTTTACGAAGAAGTGGGATTTTGGAAAATACGAAATTGGACATGGTAATGAGATTCTAAGTGCATATGAATGTGATAATTTATGTGTTGGGTCGCTGACAAATAGTTACCTCCTAATCCTATCACATGAAGTTTCTTGCTCCACACAATTCTGTCTCATTGTCCGCCGCACAGGATCCAGTTCCGATCTTTGCGAGTACAGAATCAAAAGAGATTCTCGCTAACAACCGTGTATTCTACGGTTATCATCATTAATTAACTACCGAGTACGGACACAACACAATTGAGACATGCAAAACTAATAAATTACTGATTTTCTTATCAAATACCAGCATGATACCTTGAATTGAACGACAGAGATTATTAGGTTCTAAGCAAATTGACTTCACTCAATAGCGGAGCTTAATTGAAAATTAAGAAGGGGTCAATAAATTTTAATTAACAATATCAATTAAGCTGGAGGGGTCATTTTATACCTCAAATAAATTTTGGTTTAAAAACAATAATATTTTAAGTATTTTTGGAATAATAGGGGTCATTGGCCCCAACTAAGCGGACTTCACTTGTAAATTAATAAAGTCTGCATAAGTTTTTTTTTCTCATTAAAATTAGAGGTGGCAATAAGCAAGAAGCGGGTGGGTTGAGTTCGAGTTTGGGTGGGTCGGATGGGACAATTTGATTTTTAAAAGAAATCGGGTTTGGTCAGATCAGATCGAATCAATTTATATATATATTTTTTATATTTTTAATTGATTACGATTTGATTGTAGGTCATTTGATCTCGGATCGGGTTGGACCAAGTTAGGTCGGATTTGAATCGGTTAGATTAGTCTAACTTTTTTAAAAAATCAGGTCAGTCTGACTTTTCTAAAAAAATCGAGTCGAGTCAGGTTCAAGTCCGAACCAGTCGGGTGAGTTTCTCGAGTCAGATCAGATACCGCCATCTATAATTAAAATATATAATAATTTGATAGCTAGTTACAGTGGAGAAATGAACTAGATAGGATTGGGCGTAGTTGGTAATTTTTTTTCTAATTTATAGGAGTAATATATATATTTGAAAGTTCTCCGTAGGTGCACAATTATAAAACTTTTTTATGGGAACATATAATAAGAATCCAACCAGAGCCCATATAATGGGCCTTAAATATGAAGAAATTATTTATGGTATTGGTAACTTAACAAATAGTAACATACTGTTACCAAATAAGAGCCCACATAACGGGCCTTCAATAGTTGAGATCGTTTTCGCTCTAAACGTAACATGATTTGATTTCTATCGTGATGGATCTTGGGTTGAGCTCATCTCGTAAGAATTAATTGGGTTTCTGTACCATTTAGGCATTTATTACATAAGATTGGGCTCGGCTACCAGATATCATACTGTTATGTAGTCAATCTCGCAACTGAAAAATAAAATAAAATAAGAATTCATCTCACATCTCTAACATGGAAGCCAAATGGTATCCACATTTTCCTCGGCATGCAAAATCAACAAAATAAGATTTGATTCCGAAATTCCGAGCACAGACATATCTTACACTAAAGAAAATTTATAGAATGTAACAACCAATCCGGACAACCGCATAATTCAATTCCATTCAGGGAAAACAAAGCCGTGGAAGTAGAACTCTACACGCTACACACCAACACTTGGTATTACCGAGGGGTGTAAACGGATTGGATACTGGATAATGATTTTACTGTATTTATATCTGTTATAATTTTTCAGATATGATTCGAATACAAATAGTTCAGATAGAGATACATATCAAATATTTGACGAATATCTGAATAAATATACATACATAAATACGAATATAAATATATTTTATATGTTAAATAAAAATATTATATGTATTATATTATTGAAAAATAATTGCATACTATTTTATGATAAAATCATTAATAATAAAAATATATTAATTATTATTATATTAATAGTTCAAATATATCAATGAATTATAAAAAAATGATATATTAACACAAATTAGATATAAAATAAATTAAATTTGTAATGTACACTAAAAAATTAATTAAAAAAATATATAATAAAAATATTTTGGATACTTATTCAGATAAAATCGAATAATATCGGATTAGATATCTTCAAATAGTGTCAGATATTAATAAATAATAGTTAAACGGTCGGAAACGGATAAATAATAGCCAAATCAGATCGGATAATTTTCACTATTTCTCATATTGGATCATGGATAAAATCAGATATTATTCGATCCGTTGACACCCCTACTGATAAGCACTCAGCGCTCCTCTGTGACATCCATCTTCTCCAGGTGTTAATCCATGATGCTCTTACGCTCCATTTCCATCTCCTCCAAGATAACCCGTCCACAATTTGTGCACACTGACGACAACGACAGTTCCCCCGCTGCTGTATGAGTACGACATGCTGGAGCCTGTTATCATTGGTGAGATCATGCGGTTCCACCACCAGAAGCACCATCAGACGTACGTCACCAACTACACTGCAGTGTTGAGCTTCTTGACTCCGCTATGGAGAAGGGAGATGCATTGGCTGTCGTCGGTCTCCTTTGTTTTTCTCTTAATAGATTAAAGAGATCATCAATTAATATGCTGTAATTGCAATAGGAGGTCAACTTTTGTGAGGTTAATTTAGTTAGGAAGACATTTGATTCCTGGGTTTTGGACTGTTAGTTAGGTTTAATTCCAATCAAAGTTTGTTAGTTATAGTCAAGTTCAACCCTCCAGTTCCTGTCGATTATTTTGTCAATTACAATATCCATTGCTAGGAATCATGCATGTAATAGAAATTTTGTTCATGAAAAGACAAAAAAGTTGGCTTGCATGACTGGAACAGGGTGGAATCTTTACATCGTATGGATGCATTTTGGTCATTAGAAGTGGTACATATATGGGAGCAATGCAATTTTGCCCGGTCAAATAATTAATTGGGACCAATTCAATACGATCATTCAAAGTTAGAGATGAAAATGAGCCGGATTTATGTCAAATTCGGGTTTGATCCGTCCTTCAAAATTCATGGCCCGGTTTATTAGTTTTTACCTTCGGGTCTAAAATTGATGACCCGATCCGCCCGTATTCGTCCCAACCCGACTTTATCAATAATATTTTGTTGCTAGAATTTTTAATCAAATTATTTCATAATCAATTAATCTTGGTTATAGTGGCTGGTTTTTGAAAAGGAGATGAAGATACTATGTTATATATATACCATCATAGTATAAGTTATTTTTTGTCTAAAAGTTATTAAATATTTACGCCAACTCTTTTATTTCAACATTAAAATATTATAAGATAAAAAAATTCACATTTATCTAATATTAAATTATAAATTCACCAAATTATAGAGAAAATCTATAATAAAGACTATATTTAATCTTGGATGAGATTTTTGCACATTATGAGTTAATGATCCGGACTTAATTTTCGTTTGTCTTTTTTATTAGTAATTTTTTTATTAATTAATTTTATTATTAAAATTATAATTTATTTCATAATTATTAAAGAAAATCACGGAACAAACCATGCTAACGATCTAGATATATTTTTGTGTGAATATTTATCGCAGGTCACATCAAACACACAAACTTTTGGAAGAATCTCAAACCCATTAGCGTACATTTTACTTCTATGACCCCTATTTGCAAAATAATATTTTTGTGTGAAATAGAAAGGAGTAATTAAATTGACAGGCTGATGGGGTAGGCCATCACTAGGGTTGCAAAAGAATCAAATTTAGAAATTCAATTAAACTAGGCTGTGTTAATTTAATCAAACTATCTTATTAATTTTATAATAAAATAATTATATTATTACATATATTAGTGTCTAAATAGTTAAAAAATATCAAATGAATTATGAATTATAAATTTTTCTTACATCCCTAACTATAACCATCACACAAGAAACTCGGTTGGCAATGTTGGCAAATTGATACCGGTTTTGGTTAAGTGTACTCAATTAACAATTAATTTTGACTAGATTATATTATAAACCAAAGAGAAATGTGTTTCATCAATAAAATATGGGGTGGGATCCCTTGACATTTTTGTTTTGTTTTGACAACATTGACAATTAATTTTAAATATATTCATATTAAATCTTTAAAATGGAAAACTTTCTCAAACATATTCTTAAACTTATAAATTGATTGTGTTTTAAATTTATGCAATTTTAGCAGCATTTGATCTTTCATCAAAATTCACTGATTTTAACCCATTAGATATGTAAATTTGATGGAATATCAAATGATACTCAAATTGTATGAAACTTGAAACACAATTAATGTATAAGTTTAAAAAAATGTTTGTCAAATTTTAAAATATTTTATGAATTTATTTGAAATTATTTGTCAAAATTATCAAAATAAATAATAAGTGTCAAGGGATCCTACCCATAATTTTGCTGAAACAGATTTCTCTTTATAATATAATCTTGGTTATAGTGGTTGGTTTTTGAAAAGGAGATGAAGAGATTAGAAGTTGAGACTACTGCTAATCAGGTAACATGCATTTTGAAAAGCAATTTCATTAGTGAAAGGTAATGATTAATTAGTGATATTTGTATTTAATTCACGCTGTACTTAGAGGATCCACTAGTGACTAAAAGGTGCGACTTCGTTTCCCTTTAGGTATTGATGTGCGGGAGCATGCATATTACTATTTAAGTAGTAACTGTTAAAATTTCTTACAATATTTTGCTTCAATATATATTAACTTTTTGGCATGCGCGTTTATAGTACGAAAATGTGAAGGCAGACTACATGAATAATATATGGAAGGTAATGATTATTAATAAAAAAAAAAGTAAAGATTGGGAATATGATGGGGAAGTTTATGAAAGAGAGACTTCATGATGTGATCTTTCTGTAAATGATAAAATTAAGCGTGTATGTGTGTCTTGTTGCGCAAATGCAATTAGTAAGTTTGTAGACATTCGTGTTGTCCAAATATAGAGAATTCTCTTATGATTCCAACTTTTATTTTTCTGTGGACAATAACCACTTCACAAAAGAGAGAGAGAGAGAGAGAGAGAGAGAGAGAGAGAGAGAGGGAGAACAAATCTGGAGCCAATTGCGGAGTTGTGTCAAATGAGTTCGTTTTCACTATGACATATTCCAGAACTAACTAATATCTGTAATCTGTTGTTGACTGAAATGTGGAACCAAATGCCTGGTTTAGGTGTTCTCTGAATCTGAGTTTTGGCATCAATTGCGTCTATGTCCACTTTTGCCAATGATTGCATCAAGGCTTTAAAGATTTGTAGAACCAAACCGACAAGGATGGCTAGTTAGTAACTTAGTACCCGTCTTTTTGTTGCCCTTGGGCCTTGGCCTTGTACGAGGGATATCTTGAAAGCGCTCCTAAAGGTAGCTTTCAGATTTTAACTGAAAAAGCCAATAGTAAGGTTTAGAAAGTTCTCTTTGCTTTTTGAGTAAAACATATCTTTCCTCAGAAAAATTAATTCCTATGACCTAGTGCGCATGCAACTATATTTGGATTCCTAACATCAACTTGATTTTCTCAGTGAGGCAATTAAGAGCACTTCAATTTGGACTATCATGACCGAGGATTAGGTATAGTCCATAAGGACTCGGCTCCTAAACTCGGTTCGATCAGTCCTTTAAAAAAATTGATTCTTATCCGGTCCTTAAAAGTTTGGCCCGACCATTTTTAATAGTAAGGGATGGATTTTTTAAGGGTCAGATTTAATCTTTAAAAAATAAATCTTTCTAATCTGACCTTTATCCCTTTTCAGTTTTTACTCGGCCCTTTCTTTAATATTTAATATTGTATATTAATTACACTTAAAAAATAAAAAATAGAAAAATTAAACAAAATATCCAAACAGAAAAATATAATTTAATATTTTTATACAAATATAAATTAATATAAAAATACTTAATCAGAAAAAAAAAATGTACCAGGCCTTTATCCATCGATCCTTATCCGGCTCTTAGGGCCTGGAGGGCTTGGTAATGGCCGGACTTATCCCTAAAAAATCAAGCCCTTATTAAATATGACCATTACCCGACCTTTTTGTAGGCCCGACCCTCGAGAAGCATGTCCTGGCCCTTAAGGATGATGCCTACCGAGGACTTCAACTTTGGACTATCATAACCGAGGATGTTGGATTTTGATAAGAGGGCAATAATCGGATTTGCAATAGTTTTTTGAGTTCAAACTCATTAGTTAATCGGATATATATTAAATTAAAAATTAATAATTATATATATATATATATATATATATAAATTCATGGGGTTAAAAATTAGATCCAAAATGATCAAAATAACAAAAAATTGACTTCAAAATACTATATATATTTTTTAAATTCGGAGGATGCCAGCTGATCATGGCAGCATACTCTTCTAAAATTGTTCTAAGTTGATGCATCAATAATCATGGTATAATTAGCGTTGATGAAATTAAATTTTGAATAAATATTTTTTGAACTCTTAGAAATAATACTAACTTTGAATATTTTATATATACTAGTATCTTATCCTGCGTTGCAATGAAAATATTATATAAAAAATAAATAATTTTTTCATATACTTCTCATAAAAATAATCATTCAAGCATATTAATTAAAAATCCATAGAAAATTTACAAAAGTGAAAAAAAGTATCTATTTAGTTTCAAATTGAAAAATGTGAAGAACCCAGCCACTCGCATATTGAAGAAAACAGCATTGTTGCTGCTCTCAAATTGCATTATATCTCTCAGCTCTTCTGAATGCATGTACTCTCACTATCACAAAAAAAAAACGTTTTAGAACCAGTTATATAAAGAATTTAGTATCGGCTATGCAACCGGTTGTAAAGCTATGCGGTGCTAAATGTTTTTATAGTTAGAACATTTTATGGCTCATTAAGGAAAATCTCCAAAATATTCTCTTGTGTCAAAACCTCATTTAAAAAATCATTTGTATTGCTATTTTTTTCACAAGAGTTTTACAATTTTACTAAAGTTTCTAACCCATGCATCATCACCATCACTATCATCATCACTATTATCATGCATGAATGGAGAGGATGTCATTTTCTTTTTTAGAGAAAGATGAGAGTCAAACTCATAAAATTAATTTTTGTGTTTATGAAAACTTGAACTCATAATTTTTTGAGATCGTCCTAATTAACTATCATTTGAGATAGTAGACCATTTTTTTGAGATCTCCCTAATTAGATAATTAGCTATCATCCTAATTAACTATCATCCTAATTAGCTATCATTTGGTGCTACGACTACGCGTAGCACCATAGCCTAAATTTTTATTAAATATATTATATAAAATAAACTTTTTTCCGAATTTTAAATATCGCTGAATGTTTTTCGAACATCATACTTGTCATTATGGATCAAACTCAGCTCATGAAAATATGAGCCGAATCGAATCAAGTTCATGAAACGCTAGTTACACTACAAGCTGAAAAATCCTGCTCAAACTCTGCTCACAAGCTGGCTCATCAAGATTTAATGCAAGACTAATATAATAGTTGGTATAAATTTGGTATATCCACAAACTATATTTTTAATGACATTTTTATTGTATTAATATGAACGGGTATAATGATAAAAAAATATTAAGTCAGTTATTTGAGTTAAGTCACAAATGAATAAGAGGCGCTGTTAAACCGTTGAGATTATGAGAGAGAATGAGAGAGAGGTTACCAATTTAAAGTTAGATGGATAAAAAAATATATAAATTATTATTATTATTCGAGCCGAACTGAATTAAAAACTGAACTAAGTCCATCAAAAGATAGCTACCCACAATAAGTATGTTATCCACCTGAGCGGCCCACGCTACAGGGTAACAGGGAAGAAGCTGTGAAAAACGCAACAATAAATCTATAAGCATAGGATTATGGATAATTAATTTATAATTAATATTAATTATTATATAATTAAGGTATATTTAAGTTTTAATTATTTTAAGAAAATATAATTAATTGGGTCGGATCAGGTTGACCCAAATCTGACCCGATTCAAATTAAAAAATAAATAAATCCATTTCCGATACATTTATCTTCGGGATAATGTCGGATCAGGTCAATAATTGACACCCCTAGTATAGACCTAGTTCAAAACTAAAACCCCACGTTAACTAAATTATTCAAATAAGATCTCATGGCTAGGGTTGCAAACGAGTCAAATTCGAGCGAGTCTAGTTTAGCTCAAACTCGACTCATTATTATTTGAGCTAGCTTGCGAGTTAGCTCACGAGCCAACGCATGTACATTGACTCGATTTGACATTTAGATTTAATACATCTACAAACTATAAAATTGGTACAAAATTAATATATCATTAAACTATATTTTCAGTGATAACTTTGCTGTAATAATTTGAACAAATGAACCAACAAAAAAATATCGAGTAAGATTTACAAATCGAGTCACGAGCGAGTAAGAAAAGTCCTTAAACCACTGAGATGATGAGAAATATATTATCGGATTAGAGTTTGATAGAAAAATATATATAAACTATTATTGTTTAAGCCGATTCAAAACACGAGTAGAACCAATTATCTTTTAACTCAAATTCAGTTCTTTTAATTATCAAATCTAATTAGCTCGAACCGAATCCGATTTTTTATGCAGCGCTACTCGCAGCCATTCCATCTGTGATCTGGGCCGGTGACTTTCACCGTAAGACCAGTCCAAAACGCGCGAAGAACTTATCTTTCCTCTTTTTTTTTGGCAGTGTGCGGACTCAATCACTCAACTGAACCAAATACAGATTGTTTAGTAAATGAAATAAAAAAAACGAGGTAAATAATATGACTGAACTGGGTTTTTGCATTTTACTTCGAACCGAAATTGAAACCCATCACTCTATATTTAGTTTTAAATTTCATCTTAGTTTTTCTACAAAATTATTCTATTTTGATTAATTAATTATTTAATGATTTATTTATTTATTTCATTATATTTAATTATTTACTCAATGATTTAACTTATTTTTAATTGATTGTTTAATTTTCATAATGTTGTTATTCTATCCGAAGTTCTTAAGCAAACAAATAGAGATAAGATCGGAAGACAAATCGAAATCCGAGCATTTCATCTAAAAAAAAAAAAAAAAAAAACACTGATCGAGACGTGCTATTTAACCACAAAAAGCTCGTAAATGAGATTTATAGGGTTAACAGTTATCATAGATAGCTATATTTAGTAGCATTTATGATGTGTTTTTAAAATTAGTTACTTTTAGTTTTTTTAATATTAGTGTATGATTATATTGTAGTATCAACTAATGTGATATACTTTATAAATTTTTTAACTACATATTATTATTGAATACATAATATTATATTTAACATATTATTATTCAAACTATATTTTTTTTAAAATGAAAAATATTTAGTGTCGATTTTAAATTAAAAATCCGGTGCCAAATATGATAAAAAGAAGCTAAATCTTTAAAAACATAAAATAGTAAATGAAAAGAAAAAAAAAACATAAAATACTAATTAATCATGTTATGATAATTATAAAATAAGAACATTATATAGTTAGAATAATAAAATATTAAATAAATATTATGAATATTGATTAATTATATATCGATCGGGAACATCGGATGAAATAAGAACATTATAATAATTAAATTATCAAATAAGCTAAATTATTGAATAAAATATTAGACATAAAAATTAACTAAATAAATTATAAATAATAATAAATAAACTATTAAATAAATAAATAATCAAAACAGAATAATTTTATGTAAAATAATTAAGACTGAAACTCGATCCACAGTGACTAAGACCGAATTTCCAAGTTAGGAGAGCAAAAACATAGACATATTATTTACCTTATTTTCTTTATTTTATTTGCTAAAAAAAAAATCCGGAACTGATACAACATTCGACGTTTCTTTCTAGCTGCTTTTGTTAATTCCTTATTGCCCCGGGATATGTTCTATTTCAGTTTTTTCTATCTAATTTTTTAGGAAACGGATCATTTCACAATGACTATCTTGATAATCTTAATAATGACTCTTCAAAAAGATTAAAATTGAAAAAATTATAAATATATATTTTTTTACTTATAGCATCTGTATCCTATTATCAAATTGATTGTCAAATTTCATTTGACAATTGTCATTTGAATTTCAAGGATGTAGAGATTAAGTAAATTTAGATAATTGTCTAAATTTGATAGTCCATTTGACAAGCCACATCAGTGAATGAGCAGAAAATTAATTATAAAAATATCATTTTGATAATTTCATTCTATTCGAGATGTCATTCTTAAAATGAATTATCAATTTGATGACGTAACATGAAAATTTAATTTTGACAATCACACCAATGCGGTTGCTCTTATAGATTGATAGTGATTTTAATTTTATGTAATTTTATTATCATTTTATGGTCTATCAATGGCCGTTAAATTAGAACCGTTATAGATTACATAATTTTTTGATAGTCTTTGATGAACTATTAAATGATAATAAAATTACATAAAATTTAAATCAGTATCAATCTATAAGTAAAAAAATATAAAAACTTTATTTTATTTCTATTTTTTTATATTTATTTAAAAATTCATTATTAAAATTATCAACATAACCCATCATCAAAATCCCTTCCCAATTTTCTATTCGTCTTCCGTGCGAAAATATTTTGCAATAAATATTATACCATCATTCAAATTGAGGATGCTGGGAGTAATCTGATCCGCTGCGCCAAGGCAGACAGCGGTCACCAGTTTTGATCCACAGGAAAAACAGTAGCTCAGTTATCTTTGAAATCCCTTTTTTTACTTTTTTTTGGAACGACAGAGCGAGGAAAAGGAGTGCTGCTCAAAAATCAAAATTGACATTGCAACTTAATTATTTTTTTAATATTGAAATAATTCAATTATATATCAGAAGTATGACTTTACTTTACATGGACTGCTGAATTTATCAACAGTATATTATTTAAATTTCATGCAATTTGAATATTATTTGAAGATAAATCAAATGATGGTAGTTCTCAAATCATTAAAAATTTTACAAAAAAAAAACTAGAAAATTTCCTCACTCTTAATAATTATAACATTTGTTCCATACAAATTATATCTTAGATGCCAATCTTAATTCTTTTTTATTTTTACGTTTTAGCTGTTATCATATTTATCAAGATAAATAGGCACCGACTCCTCTTCTTTGCATAATCAATTATTGTTTTTTTTTCTTTTAACCTCCTTTTGGCCTGTTGCTATCCATCCAAAACAGAAACTTCTTTCATAGTTTCACCAAACAACCATGTTCCTGTAAAAAGACACACAAAAAGCCACAGCGATAAGGTGATCTGAACAATATTATGACTTGCATTAATTTAAAATTATATGCTTCAATTTTCTAGATTTTTTTACAACACAAGTTAGTATCTTTGGTTCGACCAACTTATAATAATCTATTAACTTAATTGATCATTTAAAGGTTTTTAAGAGCACTTTAATTCTTATAATTTTTTATTTATTTCCGATCATTAAAACTACATTTACCTCAATCCGTGAAGCGAATCTTTTGTAATAAACTGATATTATCTTCTAATATACTAATGTATCTTCTCAGATTTGAAAATTGAAATTATTCATCAGCAATCGATTCACTACTATAAGCAACTAATATATCTGTCATTGTATATCAAGTACATATTATTTTTTTCCCTTCATGTACCAATAATTCAGCACGCTAATATCAACATTAAATAAGCACTAGAAGACGCAGTCTCAGGCGAAAACCAGTTACTAGACACGTGGCGACACCTGGCTGGTCGTATTTGCATAAACATTTACTTTTTTTTTTTTTTTTTTATGTTGATGTATATCCATGATCCCATCTCTTTCGCTGCGTTTGACTTTGACCCTTAAAATTAGTTACGGGGTTTAATTTAAAATTCAATCACAATAAATTTTGGATATTTCATTTTTCACCCCGATTGTGCCTTTTTGGCCATTGTAAAGCGTTTGTGAGACGGTAGTTAGGAGTGTATAAAGTATTTTATCCTCTCTACAGTTCTAAAAAAAAGGATTCCAATTTTTGGAGTTTACCCTTAGGATAAGTATGTATTGTCTTTTTATCACCTTACTTGCCATGGCAATGGCATTCACCTAACCAATTCCATGCATTTGCCAAAACCACCGTTTAATATGGTACAATCTTTCCAAAAATAAGAAGATGGTACAATCCGAAGATTGTCATCTCTGTTTTCTTAAACAAATTGAAAAAATCTGAGCGTATATACGATTTTTTTTTTCTTTTTGAGATAATATCAATGTGTATAGGAAACTGAAAACAGGGACTCGCGGTGTTTTTGTCCGACACAAGATTTTTCTGTCACACTTTACGCAATTTTAAGTTTTAAACAATAAACTATTTTGGGGTACGAACTTATAAATGGAAAGCATTAAAGGAGACTTATTCTCAGTGGAGGGTAAAAACAGGAAAGTTACGTTGCTTTGTAGTTGTGAATTTATGCGAGTTGACATTTAAATTGTTCCATTACACAAATAGTGGTCAGAACTTTTGTTAATTGCCTACGGCTGTTTGAATAAAAAAAAAAGAAAATTTCTTAATTTTTTTTGTTCTCCTCCATTAAATTTCTAAATTAATTCCGTGAAATAAATACCAGAAAAACCTCATTTTGAAAAAATCTCTAAAAAAAATCTCAAAATTTACTGGACAATTCAAATATATGCACAAGCAGCAATACCTTATTTTAAATTTTAAGTTTTGAAAGAAACCCTAAATGAAGTTTTGAAAGAATGCGAATGTCTTGACATCTGACACCCAAAAAGAGTCTCATGGAATCATGAAAATTGAAGTTAAAAAATAACAAATTTCGTTTACTAAGTAGCATAGACATTTTAAAGTAGGCTTGTAGGTAAAATGAATTACTCAATCCACGATCGTTCATGGACCCGACACAAGTTTTTCATAATTTTTACAATTAACTTTAACTCCAGCTCTATCTTCGATCAATATTTTGCAGTGGTAAATCACTTTGAGTTTATCTAAAAATACGGATGTTGTGTTGGATATGTGACTACATAAAGAAAGATCGAATAAAAAATGATGATATACGAAATAAATTTGGAGTAGCATCAATTCAAGAGAAATTGGTCTAACACCATTTTTGATAGTTTGATCATATTCAACGAAGGTCTTCTGAGGCATCATATGCAGTGATATTCTAAGTCGCCCTGATAACACAAGAAAAAGAAGAAGTCGACCGAGATTGACATGAGAGGAAGCAATAAAAAAGATTCGAAGAAAAAAATATATATTCAAAGAGTTTGCTTTGAATATGAGTGCTTGAAAGATGACAATCTATGTACCAGAACCTTGATTGAAGAGTTAGAGTCTAGTAGTAGAATTATAGATTTCAGATTCTTAGTTTTTCAATTCTTAGATATTAGAATTTTAGAATTTAGAGTTAAGAATTTAGAAATATATTTTATAATGTAGGTTTATTATTTTATTTTATTATTAGTATTATTATTAGCATTATTATTAGTATATTATTAGCGTCATTATCATTATTATTATATTATTATCATCATTATCATTATCATTTTTATTTTATTTATTATTATTACTTTCATTATCATCATCATCATTATTATCATTGATATTTGAGATCTATGATCTTATGTTTTCAAATTAGATTTCATTTCTAGTTTACCCCAATAGACTTTGTTGTTGTTGTTGTGGTGGTAAATCATGAGCTTACTAAATTTTCGTAGTATAGTATTTTTTTCCCTGTCAACAAAATTGCACCTAATATTTTTTTATAGTAAAGTTTTTAAAAATAAAATGAGAGAATTTTTATTGAAATAGAATTTAACCATGGCAGCCGCATTATTCTTTCTAAAAAAGATTTTGAAAATTACCTAATCGTAAATGTTATAAAGGCCCCTCGAGAATTGAGATTTATAAAGGTTACATGTTAGGAGACCCGAATTCACCAGTTGAGGCAGGCGGCAGGCCAGTTCAGTACCAAAAGCTGACGTGGCAGACCCTTAAGCATTGTCAACTTTTTTTTTTTTACCATATAGCCCCCCTTTGTCCTCTGCCACTCCTATAAAACCAGTTCTTTGGCCTCCGCACTTCCTCCTCGTCCGAACAAAAACAGAGAGAGAGAGAGAGAGAGAGAGAGAGAGAGAGAGAGAAGGCGAAAGAGACACAAACAGAAACGAATACCTAAGGAGGGAAAAAGGGAATTAGTGGGTTATTTGGAGGGGGGTTTCTTAAATTGGAAATCCAGATCAGGGAAATTTTTGGCAAAACCGAACCCGGGTAACTCGTCTTGCTCGCAGCTCCGTTTGCCGGAACCCCATTTCTCTTATGCTGTAACGATTTAGAGAATGGGGGATGTGTGGGAGAGGGGAGCTTATGTGAGACCGCGCGGGCCCCGCTCGTTATTCACCGTGCCAGTGGCACAAAAGCCGCCTAAACTCAGTTCGATCAGGCAAGAGGCGTGGTACCTGGCCGAGAGGCGCGCAAGCCAGATCGTACGCTTGGTGCAACCCACCGTGGAGTCTAATACTAAGCGTACGCGAGTGATTGCGTATGTTCAGAAGCTGATTGGTACTTCTATTGGAACTGAGGTGAGTTCTTTAATCTCCAATTTTGCTTTGAAATTTTTTAATCTTTGTTGGTTTTGTGCTTTGATCTTGCAAGGAATTGTTTAGAGGTTGACGTGGTCAGTATTTTATTCGGATATTGCATGTGCGGGGGGACTTGTTTAAAGTGGGATTGGGGCTGATTAAACAATTGGTGAATTTGATTAGAGTAATATTTTCGAGGATTTGTGGGGCTTTTGACTGATTTGACTGCAAATTCTATCTGGATAAGGGGAATTTTGGTCATATTTTTAAGAGGAAACTTCTTTACAGTTGTAACTTCTCAACTCCAAACTTTAGTTTTGGTTTTGACAAACCAAGGTCGATTGTTGATTGAGGTAGGATAAGTGAGAATTCTATGTAAATTGGTACCTAAATTACACGTGCATGCAATTCTCTGTGATGGCCTTGCCTACCGAGCACCTTCTTAACAGCATCTATGGATACCCAAAAAAAAAATAATAAGGAGAGAGAGAAGTGATTGTTGATTGAATAGTTTGTATAAAAGCTTTTTTCTCCTTAAGTTTATATTTCCAATCCCGGTTCTATTCACTGATCATTCTCTCTTTATGCTGTTGAGAGGGTGATGATATAATATTGAATTTATCTGAAGTTCACTTGCAACCAAGTATTGATGAAATATGTTTTTGATCTGATGAATAAATTATTTCCTCATTCAAATCTCCAAACAATTTTTTTCCCGAAACAATATTTTGTGAAAGGCCAATAGAAGCCAGACATTTGCATCAATAAGCTAGTAGCTATTCGACAAAAAAAAAAAAAGATGATGCTCTTGATACTTGAATGTCTGTCAAATAGTATGACAAAATTTAATTTGCAAGGCACATTAGAAGATCCAATCTTTACCGTCGGGGGTAATCCCTAATCTCTTAACAGAAAGCATTGACACAAAAAAAGAGAATGAATTGTTGATTAAATAGCAAAATTTTTAAAGTTTTTGCCGTTAACTTTAAAATTTATATACATGGTTTTCTTTACTAAGTATTCTCTCTCGGTTCTGTAAGTGTAATGTACCTGACTATTAAAATAAACGTTATTGAGTTAAAAATAATTATACTATTCATTAGATGTTCAAGTATCCAAGAGCATTAATTATTTAATTTTGTTTCATCCGGTAGCTAAAGTGTTATAAATGCATTTCTATGGCTTCTATTGGCCTTCCGCAAACTATTTTCTCGAAAAAAAATTACTTTGGAGATGAACAGGCAAATAATTTATTGTTCAGATTTAAAAAAGAAACCTGTTGTATTACTACTGCAAGTGAACTCCAGATGACTTCAAAATTATTCCTTCTATTCAGGTATGATTTCACTATTCAACTGCATCAAGACAGAAACTTGGTGGGAAAACATTGGATAAGAATTTAAGGTTGAAGGAGAAAGCTTAAATGACTATTTGCATAAACTGTTTAGGGAAATACACTACATAACAATCACATTCTTTTCTATTCCATAGTTACTGTTAAGAAACTTGGAATTATCTAGGACATTAATTATTGGATCTTCTTATGTGCAATACTAGTTAAAAATTGCCATACTATTCAACAGACATTCAAGTATCCAGAGATTTTTTTTTCTTGGCAGCTAAAGCCCTTATTAATGCATTTGCATTTCTTATATTGGCCTTTCACAAAATATTTTTTCGGGGAAAAAAATGTTTTGAAGATTTTGATGAGAAATAACTTACTCTCCTAGATAATTCCAAGTAAAAGTCAAGTACTCAAGCACTTCTATGATACTTGCATAATTTAGATATGATGCCTTCACTAGTGTCATACTGAATATTATTTAGTTTATACATTGCTGACAAGCTATTGTATTTCTTTCTGGAGATGATTGGCAGCAATAGAAACTCATTAAATTTCATCTTTTTTCTTTTTGTACAATTGACCCTTATCCTGATATCAGGATACACATCTTTATAGTCAATATCATAGCTTTCATATCCTTAAATGACTTAATGTCAGCTCATCATTAGTAAGAGCTTTAATCTTGATGAAGTATACACACAACTTTGCTAAATTTCTAGTAGCAGGTCTTTACCAGCCTTTTTTAGTATCATAAATTCCTGATAGTAGTATTTTTATGTCATCTTTTTTAGGTTGTTGCATTTGGTTCAGTACCATTGAAAACATTCCTACCAGATGGTGATGTGGATCTGACAGCTCTGATCGACTCTGTGGTGGGAGATACACTTGTAAATGATGTACGGTGTATACTTGAGTCTGAGGAATCTAACATTGATGCTGAGCTTGAGGTCAAGGATGTCAAGTTTATTGAAGCTGAGGTATATGTCCTTTCTGTACTACTTTTTAATTTGTTTATATATATCTACTTTTTATTTTTTGCTTTCTCTGAACTTATATTTTTTCTTTTTTTCCATTTTATTCTCGGGAAGTTGTAATTTGTATTGTGCCGCCACTTTGGTTGCGGCTACAAGGCCAATAATTTCAGTTCTTGGTATTGGTACTGATTCCCTGATTCCCAATAAAACAACTGACATATTTTCCAGGTTCGACTTGTTAAATGCCTAATTGAGAATGTCATAGTGGATGTCTCATTCAATCAAATTGGGGGGCTCTGTACTCTCTGCTTCCTTGAGCTGGTATGTTAACACTTCTATTGTTACTGTTAATCTTTGCATAATATCACCATGGGAAGACAGCCTATTTGGAAAGTCTGTTTTTAACAGGGTATCTGGTTAAACATTTCCCACCAAGATTGAGGATATATATGCATTCAGAATAATGAAGGGCTTATTCAAAAAAGGATAATTTACTTAAAAAGTCAAATAAATTGATGTTTGTATCACTGTATGTGTTGTAGGTGGATGATTATATAGGAAAGGATCACCTATTTAAAAGGAGCATAATACTCATTAAGTCATGGTGCTATTATGAGAGCCGAATTTTAGGTGCTCACCATGGTCTGTTCTCAACTTATGCACTTGAGATGCTGATTCTTTACATATTTAACCTCTTCCACAGATCTCTCATTGGTCCCCTGTCTGTGAGTTCATTTCTGCTGTTTTCAGTTAAATATTGTACATTCATTGGCAGCTATCATTAAATATGGTTTGCATGAGTCTTCTTTATATTTTGTTTGCTTTTTTTCAGGTTTTATACAAATTTTTGGAGTATTATAGCAAATTTGACTGGGAAAAATACTGCATTAGTCTTTATGGTCCAGTTAGGTTATCATCTTTGCCTAACTTGGATGGTTAGTACATTTTTAACTCAGATGTCTATCCTATTTCTCTTGATACGTTGCTAATACTTGTTTCTTTCTTTCCGTCTTTCTTCTTTACCATGTGCAGTTGAGATGATAGATGCAGAGTGTGATGAGTTGCTCTTTACTCGACAAATGGTCACAAACATACTGACAAGCTTTTGTTTCCCTCCTCAAGAGCAATCCAGTAAAGAATTCATCACTAAGCACTTGAACATCATTGATCCTCTCAAGGAGAATAACAATCTTGGCCGAAGTGTCAGCAGAAGTACAAATTTTCTGTACCTAAGTCTAAGAAAAAAAAAATCCATTTACATTCTCCTTTGCTCACCTAACATGTGTCGTTCATTTTAAATCTTACAGGCAGTTACTATCGTATCAAAAGTGCTTTTTCCTATGGAGCTAGCAAACTTGGTCGCGTACTTATGACTCCCTTTTATATGATTCCTGACAATATCGCGCTATTTTTTGCTAACACCCTTCAAAGAAACAATATTGTGAGACTACCAGACATTGAGACTCTAATCGACAAGGACATCTCCCAACTGAATATTGTTGTTGATGAGAATGTGCCTGTAACAGATGGGTCCGAATCGGCATCTGATGTTTTAGATCTCACAGGGAACCTGGAGGTTCACATGACTTCACTCAGACGTATACTACTGCATATGGAGGACATTTTCATTCAGCACCAGGACAGGATACAGGACATTGAAGCCTTGAAGGTGTCAACTGAGGAGAACCAGCAGGAGCCAGTTTTCCAGAGTACCACCCTGACAAGGTGGGAGACAAATGGTTCAGCATTTGATCCATCACCAGGCACTACCTCCTCCCTCATCTCTGGTTCATGCAGCACGACAGAGGAGCAGAGTCAGAGCCAGTACCTCCACAATAACTGCATGTGGGACTCACAATCTCTGCAGCAACATGCATTTATGTATATGAGCATGAGCAATGGAGGTATGGTACAGGAAATGTTACCTGGAGTGTTACAAGGATCCATTAGCCCACAATACTCTTATGACCCTTATGCTAATATTGGGATGCAAAATGCCAGCTGGGAGATTCTACACAACCAAAGCAGTATGCATTATGGTATCGAGGAGACAATGTGGAAGCAGTCACAGGAATGGGAAATGACATACCAGGGAGGCAGCAACAGTCCTTATCAGTCATGTGGTACCGGAATGTACATGAATGCAGGTGTCAATGAGCTTCCCTTGTCCCTGAGGGTTGGTCTAGGCGACGTGAGTATGCAACGGGGTACTGGCACTTACCTTCCTTCAATGGTAATTGGACATTTTTCCTACTTTTTCTTTTCATATAAAAGGTTCCATGAATGCAAAGCAATATTACTTTCTTTTATGGTTTTGTAGAATTGTACAAATACCCAAAGGGATCAGCATGGTGGAAATGGAAGGTTGCGGAAGCAAGCCACTGCGTATCACCTTCAAAGGCAAAACCATAATGATAACAACAATAGCAGTTGGTACAGGGGTCCAAATATAAAATCCAATGAGAGAAACTTGTCTAGGAGAGGAAACCATTCCCACAACTTGCCATATACAGCTGCTACCAATAAAGTGAATTCTGAACAAGAGCCTCCTGTAGGAACAAACCCACAAGCTGTGCCTGCTTCACCTGCCTCTTCTTCTTCCATCCAACTTGACAAGAGTGTCGAGTTCGGGTCTTTGGGACCTGTTGTATTGGAAGGAAGCTCATGTGTTTGCAAGAGTTACGGAAGCACAATTACTGACAAGGAGGACAAGAAACAGGCTCCAGAAGGATCATTCAAGTGGAGCAGAAAAGTTAGTTTGATGGCTCCATCGGAATCCTCCCAAATCAGCACCTGCCAGGAAATTGTTAACACACTGGTGGAAGATTTTCCATGGAGTATGAAAGGATCCTTGAAGGTACCACAATCATCTTCTCTTACAAGTACCAGCAACAGCCAGGAGAAGGTGAACTTACCACTGATGGAAGTTCCATCTCCTTGTAGCAAGGAAAATGTCAAGGTATCTGAAGCACCTCATCCATGCAAAGAAACTGTTAAGGTGAATGCCAAAAAAGCATGGTCTCATACTCACCAGGGCGATTGCAAAGTCCTGCCTGATTTGCATCATCGAAGCTGGGCCGAGGTTTCTAAAAGGTAGGTCGATTCTGTGTTTTTTTTACTACAGGTAATAGTTTTATCTACTTTGACCTACTTTAAGGAAAATATGACAAACACTGAAATACATCAGAATTCAGAAGATTGAGAAATTGACAAAACAGGACCATCCAAACGGATATAAAAGGTTACTTGAGAGTTGACATCATGGACACTAATAAGATAAATCTACTTTAACTTTAGGCAGAATATTCTGCCTAATTTTTTTTCTTTTCAAAAAAAAAAAACTTCAGGCAGGATATTTCAGAGTGCGTATACCACTAAATTCCTTTTTCATTTTATTGATTATGCAGGGGAGCACTACCTTATTATTTGAAGGATGATTTCGACTTCCCTGCATTGTCCAGCTGAGGTGTGGTGATAGTGATGGTGGAATCAAACTAATAAAATAGATAATAACAGAAAAAGAGGAACAACATAGTATAGAGTTTAAGAATACAGGAAGAAAAAACTAACTGGTGGTAAGTATTGGATGGTTCGGATGATCATTGTGCAAGCGGCAAGCCAGGAGATTACATAGATCGTTTGTAGTGTATGGTTGTTTCTTACCAAATGGTCCCTATTTATTGTTTTCCTTGGTCTCAAATATAACAGGTGGAGATTAATGTGCTGTTTGCCTGTAGGATTATTCTGGTTTTGTAGATTTGGATTTCTTCTTATGCGTCTATCTAACCCAGTTCTTCTAGTGAAGGCTGTGCTTAAACTTTCTTTTGGTGGTAATTTATGTTGATGTAGTGCCATATTTATCTTTTTCCTTAGTTATATAGAAAAGGCAAAAAAAAAAGTTAAAAAGTATTTAAATAAAATAAAAGGTGTATTCTGGGCCATGTGTTCGCTTTTCGGCTATGGTTTCTTTGAGGGGTTATGTTTAAATAGGTGAATAATAGCATTTATTATTGTTTGCGAGTTATTGCCATGTTGTTCCACAGAATAATAGCACTTCCACACTGCTCTGAGCAGTTGTTCGAAATTCACCGAAAATCAAGTCAGCAACTACTCTAAGCAGTTGGGTAAGTACATTAATACTAATTATGCTCCCAATCCAACAAATACCCGAGGAGAATTGGTCAGTTAACACTTAACAGAAAATTGTTTTTTTTCCATTATATTTGAAAAAAAATGATAATTGCAACTTTATTTGCGTCTATGTTAGATATAAATATTTTTCAAACATAAATAATTTCTTAAATTTCAAAATATATACTCTACTTGACATTATTGTGTGTAAATAAGATGGGCAGGATGTGGAGTGCAGGAATCATTTATCTATTTTGAAATATTACATACTGATCTTGGTCTATTCAAGGTTGATGTGTGTATTTAAATAATACTAGAAGAGAACGACCCGTTGTGCGGGATACACAATTATGACAAAAGTTTTTGTACACCAATGTCAAAAAAAAAAAAAAAAACTAAAAAACGGTACCACTGTCACCCTAAAAAATGATACCTAAAAAGAGAGAGGGAGAGAGAAAAGAATCATAACAAAAGCAATGCAAATGAACTGGTTAATGTAAACAATAGTACTTTTATTTTTTATTAGAAGAAGATGACATGAGAAAATACCCAAGGCGCATGCTTTTATTTTTTTTTCTTCTCGTTCTTTATTTATTTTTTCCTATTTTGCTATATTTGTTGATGTTTTGTTGTGTCAGTTCGGTACTTTTAGATATTTTATGCATTTCAAGGTTGACAAAATATAGAAGTTAGCTGGATTTGATGTATTAGAAGCAGGGGTTTTGATTGTTGCCTCTTGTAAGGATATACTTCATCCGTACAATTTAAAATATAATGCAATGCAAACTTATGAAGATTGTGATTATATCATTACAGAACATTTTGAATAGAACTTCACAATTGCTTATTCACAGTACGAATTGCAATTGCAATAATCAACATCACAAAAGTACATAACAACTTGTTAGTTTAAAATCCTCATGCTTATAACAAATTATTCAAAAGAAAAAAACGAAAAAGACACAAGTATTCAGGCTAGCTCTTGATCAAGGCACCACTTAGAACTAGGTGCCAATTATAATGACAATTAACAAAAGCCAGCAAAGCTTGATCAACCTCATGCCATGATATATGTATTCCAGCATTGCAACACTGCATTCAAACCATATAATGTTATTATGAGCGTTGGTGCACACAAAGAAATCAGAACAAGGAAATATCTGTTCTCATCACTTGAGAATTAAAAAATCTGCAACAAAAGCACAAGGCAATCCTGCCCGGTACAAGGTAGGGATATGTCACAAAAAAAGCAATGCCGATAGTAACAAAAACAGCACCAGGGCGCCAAAGGAACAATGACACAAACACAGATAAAAAAAAAATGACAACATAACATAAACAACAACAAAAGGCACCTCTGGTCGGTACCAAATTGGTACTAGTTTTCCAATCAACAAGTCCAAATTAAGCAAACCAGCAACAACAAAGAAGAATCATTTGAGCTAACTTACTAATTTCTGAAGCATAGCCGATGCAAAGCTGGGTAAAGGGAATTTAATAATTTCTAAAGCATAGCCGATGCAAAGATGGGTAAAGAGAGTGAGTTCAATTAATCTGATTCGAAATCAACCCTCGACGGACAGCTTGCCATAATTTTTTTTTCTGGAAACTTGACTTTCGGCCCTCATATCATCAATGGCACCATCAGCTTCTCCTCGAATTTCGTCGATCACCGCTAATTAAGGTGCGGAGGAAGGTCGTGCCATCGAGTCCTCCGATAACTACGACGTACAGAGCGGAAATGGTCTTGAGTAGGTGACACTGGCACTGGCACTGGCACTCTGAAAAACCTTGCTCGAGAATCGGAGAAATGGCAATCGTCCATTGGTGGTTACCCCTCCGGAACCATAGTATAGATATAGATATGTTAATTTTGTAGAAAATCAAGAGACAATGTGTCATGAAATAAACTTTCGAGCAAATATTTTTGGGTTCGGTACCCTCTTTTGGGGTTTTGATCTTCTGCTTAGGTGGCTGTAATTTTTGATGTGCCATCGCTTATGAAAAAAGGACAATAAGCGGATCCATGAATTCTCATTATAACACATGATAATATTATGTATGCTGCCGTGCAATATGTCATTTATTTTGAATTAATTTGAAAGGAAACTTCACCTTACACGTGAATTCGCATTATGTAAGCTGCGGTGTAATATGTCATATATTCGCATTATGTAGTTTTGCTAGATTTGTTTTGTGTCCCCTCATTTTCCACGAAAAGAATAGCGGTGCTTTTCAAGGGGGATAAAATATTACTCAGCATAAGACGGTGATGATTAACGAGGCACTAAGTTTAGTCATCTCTTCTTCACAGTAACTGCTATTCTTTTGGCACTAAGTTCTCCTAAGATGGTAAACCCTTTCACCATGCTAAGTAAGTTTACCATCTTTAGACATTCAGCAGTGGTTAAGATGTGTATGCTGTTACAAATTGGTAAGAGCATTAAGTAGTTAATGTAACAGGTTAAGATGTGTATGCTGTTAAAAACAGGGTTCAGTGTGCCAGTGTGTCATGGGAGCCTAGATGTGTACCGGGATGTTTGGTTTAACTGATGTAATTTGCTAGATATACGATGTAATATGTTGACAGCCTCTGTCAACCTTTCAAAAAAACAAAGTTTACCATCTTTCACCGCTATTCTTTTGGCACTATGTTCACAAAATTCTTTCACATGCTTTCATTTCTTCGCGAAATCATCACTTTCACCGTTATTACTATCATATTTTTTTAATTAAATATTTAAATAATTATATTTTTAATAATAAGAGTGATTAAATTGAAATTTTAAAAATAAAAATGTTAGCATACCACTGTCAATGACGTTATGTAAACATGTCACTCAGACTGACGCATTTAAGCAAAACACCACTGGGAGTGACGTCTTTCATTTTTTTTTTAATATCTCATTCAAATCATTTTTAAACTTAATTGGATAGTGGAGGAGCTAGTGAGAGAACGCGCCACTCCCACTGATACAGTTATATTTTTTTTAAATAAATAAATAATTAATTAAAGACGTCACTGCTAGCGACGTGTTTGCAAAACGTCACTGATAGTGACGCACTATCATTCATATTTTTAAAATTTCAATTTAATTACTCTTATTATTAAAAATATGATTATTAAAATAATTAATTTAAAAAAATCTGTTTTACTACCGTGATCGTTTCCTCACAGTACTCTTTCACCAGTTACCATGCTTTTCCAGGCAAGCGCCAAATTTTACTCAGCAATATACCTCAGCGATCTTTCCACCAAACCACCACGACGCCTTCCAAGTTCCAAGTTCCAAGTTCCAACTAAGGGAGCAATACATGCAAAATTGCAACCTCTACACACAACAGCTCTACATGCAAAATTGCGACCAATCCTTTACGGAATAAAACAGCATAATATTTGAAGTGCAATCCGAAGGATTCATCCGAATAGGATTGCATGGACAAATAGATCATCCGAATAGGATTGCATGGACAAAATATTGCCCATAAAACATTCTAAGTTTCTCAACAAGGAGACAAACTAGTTTTCTTTTAAATATTCCTTTTTTTACAAAGAAACTAAAGAAAGTGTCATTCCCATAAATTCAATATGGACAATGACTACACTCGGGAGTTCTCTGCATATGGTATCCTATTCAAATATTAAACTGAAATGTTTTTCTTAACAAGATTATTCAAAAGAAATACAGCATATGGAACCTTAATGGCAACAGACATACAAAAACAAATAGATCATCCTATATCAAAGATCTAGCTTGAATAAACTGAGCTAGAAGGGGTGAGGATATACATTTTGCAACCATGCACTTCGACTTGAGCCGTCAAACTTCCCGCAACATTCTCATCTAGAGTCAAGTGCTGGAGATAATTTACAAGAAAAAAAGTAAGATATACTAAGCTATATAAGTCAACCTGGTTATATTCAGATATTTCTCTTAAATCAAACAAATACGTCAAAACTTGTACTCACACTCCATACATCTCTGACAGAGTATTGGGCAGACGTACCAAGCCCCAGTAATTCTAGATCAGCTGTAATGTTGATGGCTTCAGAACAGCGATTCCATAGTACAACAGCTACTCGTTTTCCTGACAGAGGACCTGCCCATACCTGTTGATCGAAACATATGCAAAAGAAGTAAGATCTTTTGTTATTAGTTAGGTAGCCTTTTTTCCACCTTAGTTCCAATCCTGATTTTGGTTCTTGTGGCTGCGCACAGAGATTTAAACGGACAAAATAAAAACCTGGCTGCAATTATTTGTCCCTTCAGCATAGATTTTTCTTCCTTGTACTCCAAGATGATCTTCATTAAACAAATGGATATTGTTTAAGAAGTTATGTTGACAATCAATGATGGGTTACTAATGACAGCAGAGAGAATCTTAACTAAAACTAAACAAATACAGGATACCTTGGTTTACAGAAATAACCTCCTCATTGCTCAAAATTTCAAATGTTTGAGAAGTCATATTTCTCACATCACATCCAATCAAAAGAGGGGCCTGAAAACACATGTAATGGATGTAAGACTAACATCATGCAAAAGAGTATATATTTACTTTCTTATTTTTCTATGTTTGAAAATTTTAATAATTTACTGAAAAGGGTCACCTTCATCAGAGCCCAGATGCTAAAATGAGAACGGTATTCAACATAAGTCATGCCCCTATTGCCCACTTCCAACATATCAGGATCTGTAACATGCAACTTGTAGAGTTAGATGAAGACAAAGAAATAAGGAGAGACAGAGAGAAAAATTAAAGATGCCTACAAAAAGAGGGCTTGGGTCCTCTTTAGTAGTACATACTTCATTAGGCCAAAGAGAAATGTGTTTCATCAATAAAATATGGGGTGGGATCCCTTGACATTTTTTTTTGTTTTGACAACATTGACAATTAATTTTAAATATATTCATATTAAATCTTTAAAATGGAAAACTTTCTCAAACATATTCTTAAACTTATAAATTGATTGTGTTTTAAATTTATGCAATTTTAGCAGCATTTGATCTTTCATCAAAATTCACTGATTTTAACCCATTAGATATGTAAATTTGATGGAATATCAAATGATACTCAAATTGTATGAAACTTGAAACACAATTAATGTATAAGTTTAAAAAAATGTTTGTCAAATTTTAAAATATTTTATGAATTTATTTGAAATTAGTTGTCAAAATTATCAAAATAAATAATAAGTGTCAAGGGATCCTACCCATAATTTATTTTATTGCTGAAACAGATTTCTCTTTATAATATAATCTTGGTTATAGTGGTTGGTTTTTGAAAAGGAGATGAAGAGATTAGAAGTTGAGACTACTGCTAATCAGGTAACATGCATTTTGAAAAGCAATTTCATTAGTGAAAGGTAATGATTAATTAGTGATATTTGTATTTAATTCACGCTGTACTTAGTAAGTTTGTATGTGTGTCTTGTTGCGCAAATGCAATTAGTAAGTTTGTAGACATTCGTGTTGTCCAAATATAGAGAATTATCTTATGATTCCAACTTTTATTTTTCTGTGGACAATAACCACTTCACAAGAGAGAGAGAGAGAGAGAGAGAGAGAGAGAGAGAGAGAGAGAGGGAGAACAAATCTGGAGCCAATTGCGGTGTTGTGTCAAATGAGTTCGTTTTCACTATGACATATTCCAGAACTAACTAATATCTGTAATCTGTTGTTGACTGAAATGTGGAACCAAATGCCTGGTTTAGGTGTTCTCTGAATCTGAGTTTTGGCATCAATTGCGTCTATGTCCACTTTTGCCAATGATTGCATCAAGGCTTTAAAGATTTGTAGAACCAAACCGACAAGGATGGCTAGTTAGTAACTTAGTACCCGCCTTTTTGTTGCCCTTGGCCTTGTACGAGGGATATCTTGAAAGCGCTCCTAAAGGTAGCTTTCAGATTTTAACTGAAAAAGCCAATAGTAAGGTTTAGAAAGTTCTCTTTGCTTTTTGAGTAAAACATATCTTTCCTCAGAAAAATTAATTCCTATGACCTAGTGCGCATGCAACTATATTTGGATTCCTAACATCAACTTGATTTTCTCAGTGAGGCAATTAAGAGCACTTCAATTTGGACTATCATGACCGAGGATTAGGTATAGTTCATAAGGACTCGGCTTCTAAATTCGGTTCGATTAGTCCTTTAAAAAAATGATTATTATCTGGCCCTCAAAAATTTGGTCCGACCATTTTTAATAGTAAGGGATGGACTTTTTAAGGGTCAAGCTTAATCTTTAAAAAATAAATCTTTCTAATCCGACCTTTATCCCTTTTCAGTTTTTACCCGGCCCTTCTTTAATATTTAATATTGTATATTAATTACACTTAAAAAATAAAAAATAGAAAAATTAAACAAAATATCCAAACAGAAAAATATAATTTAATATTTTTATACAAATATAAATTAATATAAAAATACTTAATCAGTAAAAAAAAAATGTACCAGACCTTTATCCATCGATCCTTATCCGACTCTTAGAGCCCGGATGATTTGATAAGGGCCGGACTTATCCCTAAAAAATCAAGTCCTTATTAAATTTGACCATTACCCGACCTTTTTGTAGGCCCGACCCTCGAGAAGCATGTCCTGGCCCTTAAGGATGATGTCTACCGAGGACTTCAACTTTGGACTATCATAACCGAGGATGTTGGATTTTGATAAGAGGGCAATAATCAGATTTGCAATAGTTATTGAGTTCAAACTCATTAGTTAATCGGATATATATTAAATTAAAAATTATATATATATATATATATACTTATGGGGTTAAAAATTAGATCCAAAATGATCAAAATAACAAAAAATTGACTTCAAAATACTATTTTTTTTTTTAAATTCGGAGGATGCCAGCTGATCATGGCAGCATACTCTTCTAAAATTGTTCTAAGTTGATGCATCAATAATCATGGTATAATTAGCGTTGATGAAATTAAATTCTGAATAAATATTTTTTGAACTCTTAGAAATAATACTAACTAATTGAATATTTTATATATACTAGTATCTTATCCGTGCGTTGCAATGAAAATATTATATAAAAAATAAATATTTTTTTCATATACTTCTCATAAAAATAATCATTCAAGCATATTAATTAAAAATCCATAGAAAATTTACAAAAGTGAAAAAAAGTATCTATTTAGTTTCAAATTGAAAAATGTGAAGAACCCAGCCACTCGCATATTGAAGAAAACAGCATTGTTGCTGCTCTCAAATTGCATTATATCTCTCAGCTCTTCTGAATGCATGTACTCTCACTACCACAAAAAAAAATATTTTAGAACCGGTTATATAAAGAATTTAGTATCGGTTATGTAACCGGTTGTAAGGCTATGCGGTGCTAAATGTTTTTATAATTAGGACATTTTGTGGCTCATTAAGGGAAATCTCCAACATATTCTCTTGTGTCAAGACCTCATTTAAAAAATCATTTGTATTGCTATTTTTTTCACAAGAGTTTTACAATTTTACTAAAGTTTCTAACCCATGCATCATCACCATCACTATTATCATGCATGAATGGAGATGATGTCATTTTCTTTTTTAGAGAAAGATGAGAGTCAAACTCATAAAATTTATTTTTGTGTTTATGAAAACTTGAACTCATAATTATTTGAGATCGTCCTAATTAACTATCATTTGAGCTAGTAGACCATTTTTTTGAGATCGCCCTAATTAGCTAATTAGCTATCATCCTAATTAGCTATCATTTGGTGCTACGACTACGCGTAGCACCATAGCCTAAATCTTTATTAAATATATTATATAAAATAAACTTTTTTTCGAATTTTAAATATCGCTGAATGTTTTTCGAACATCATACTTGTCATTATGGATCAAACTCAGCTCATGAAAATATGAGCCGAATCGAATCAAGTTCATGAAACGCTAGTTACACTACAAGCTGAAAAATCCAGCTCAAACTCAGCTCACAAGCTGGCTCATCAAGATTTATAATATTGGGATGCAAAATGCCAGCTGGGAGATTCTACACAACCAAAGCAGTATGCATTATGGTATCGAGGAGACAATGTGGAAGCAGTCACAGGAATGGGAAATGACATACCAGGGAGGCAGCAACAGTCCTTATCAGTCATGTGGTACCGGAATGTACATGAATGCAGGTGTCAATGAGCTTCCCTTGTCCCTGAGGGTTGGTCTAGGCGACGTGAGTATGCAACGGGGTACTGGCACTTACCTTCCTTCAATGGTAATTGGACTTTTTTCCTACTTTTTCTTTTCATATAAAAGGTTCCATGAATGCAAAGCAATATTACTTTCTTTTATGGTTTTGTAGAATTGTACAAATACCCAAAGGGATCAGCATGGTGGAAATGGAAGGTTGCGGAAGCAAGCCACTGCGTATCACCTTCAAAGGCAAAACCATAATGATAACAACAATAGCAGTTGGTACAGGGGTCCAAATATAAAATCCAATGAGAGAAACTTGTCTAGGAGAGGAAACCATTCCCACAACTTGCCATATACAGCTGCTACCAATAAAGTGAATTCTGAACAAGAGCCTCCTGTAGGAACAAACCCACAAGCTATGCCTGCTTCACCTGCCTCTTCTTCTTCCATCCAACTTGACAAGAGTGTCGAGTTCGGGTCTTTGGGACCTGTTGTATTGGAAGGAAGCTCATGTGTTTGCAAGAGTTACGGAAACACAATTACTGACAAGGAGGACAAGAAACAGGTTCCAGAAGGATCATTCAAGTGGAGCAGAAAAGTTAGTTTGATGGCTCCATCGGAATCCTCCCAAATCAGCACCTGCCAGGAAATTGTTAACACACTGGTGGAAGATTTTCCATGGAGTATGAAAGGATCCTTGAAGGTACCACAATCATCTTCTCTTACAAGTACCAGCAACAGCCAGGAGAAGGTGAACTTACCACTGATGGAAGTTCCATCTCCTTGTAGCAAGGAAAATGTCAAGGTATCTGAAGCACCTCATCCATGCAAAGAAACTGTTAAGGTGAATGCCAAAAAAGCATGGTCTCATACTCACCAGGGCGATTGCAAAGTCCTGCCTGATTTGCATCATCGAAGCTGGGCCGAGGTTTCTAAAAGGTAGGTCGATTCTGTGTTTTTTTTACTACAGGTAATAGTTTTATCTACTTTGACCTACTTTAAGGAAAATATGACAAACACTGAAATACATCAGAATTCAGAAGATTGAGAAATTGACAAAACAGGACCATCCAAACGGATATAAAAGGTTACTTGAGAGTTGACATCATGGACACTAATAAGATAAATCTACTTTAACTTTAGGCAGAATATTCTGCCTAATTTTTTTTTTCTTTTCAAAAAAAAAAACTTCAGGCAGGATATTTCAGAGTGCGTATACCACTAAATTCCTTTTTCATTTTATTGATTATGCAGGGGAGCACTACCTTATTATTTGAAGGATGATTTCGACTTCCCTGCATTGTCCAGCTGAGGTGTGGTGATAGTGATGGTGGAATCAAACTAATAAAATAGATAATAACAGAAAAAGAGGAACAACATAGTATAGAGTTTAAGAATACAGGAAGAAAAAACTAACTGGTGGTAAGTATTGGATGGTTCGGATGATCATTGTGCAAGCGGCAAGCCAGGAGATTACATAGATCGTTTGTAGTGTATGGTTGTTTCTTACCAAATGGTCCCTATTTATTGTTTTCCTTGGTCTCAAATATAACAGGTGGAGATTAATGTGCTGTTTGCCTGTAGGATTATTCTGGTTTTGTAGATTTGGATTTCTTCTTATGCGTCTATCTAACCCAGTTCTTCTAGTGAAGGCTGTGCTTAAACTTTCTTTTGGTGGTAATTTATGTTGATGTAGTGCCATATTTATCTTTTCCCTTAGTTATATAGAAAAGGCAAAAAAAGTTAAAAAGTATTTAAATAAAATAAAAAGTGTATTCTGGGCCGTGTTCGCTTTTCGGCTATGGTTTCTTTGAGGGGTTATGTTTAAATAGGTGAATAATAGCACTTATTATTGTTTGCGAGTTATTGCCATGTTGTTCCACAGAATAATAGCACTTCCACATTGCTCTGAGCAGTTGTTCGAAATTCACCGACAATCAAGTCAACAACTACTCTAAGCAGTTGGGTAAGTACATTAATACTAATTATGCTCCCAATCCAACAAATACCCGAGGAGAATTGGTCAGTTAACACTTAACAGAAAATTGTTTCTTTTTTCCATTATATTTGAAAAAAAAATTATAATTGCAACTTTATTTGCGTCTATGTTAGATATAAATATTTTTCAAACATAAATAATCTCTTAAATTCCAAAATATATACTTGACATTATTGTGTGTAAATAAGATGGGCAGGATGTGGAGTGCAGGAATCATTTATCTATTTTGAAATATTACATACTGATCTTGGTCTATTCAAGGTTGATGTGTGTATTTAAATAATACTAGAAGAGAACGACCCGTTGTGCGGGATACACAATTATGACAAAAGTTTTTGTACACCAATGTCAAAAAAAAAAAAAAAAAAAAACTAAAAAACGGTACCACTGTCACCCTCAAAAATGATACCTAAAAAGAGAGGGAGAGAGAAAAGAATCATAACAAAAGCAATGCAAATGAACTGGTTAATGTAAACAATAGTACTTTTATTTTTTATTAGAAGAAGATGACATGAGAAAATACCCAAGGCGCATGCTTTTATTTTTTTTTCTTCTCGTTCTTTATTTATTTTTTCCTATTTTGCTATATTTGTTGATGTTTTGTTGTGTCAGTTCGGTACTTTTAGATATTTTATGCATTTCAAGGTTGACAAAATATAGAAGTTAGCTGGATTTGATGTATTAGAAGTAGCAGGGGTTTTGATTGTTGCCTCTTGTAAGGATATACTTCATCCGTACAATTTAAAATATAATGCAATACAAACTTATGAAGATTGTGATTATATCATTACAGAACATTTTGAATAGAACTTCACAATTGCTTATTTACAGTACGAATTGCAATTGCAATAATCAACATCACAAAAGTATATAACAACTTGTTAGTTTAAAATCCTCATGCTTATAACAAATTATTCAAAAGAAAAAAAATGAAAATGACACAAGTATTCAGGCTAGCTCTTGATCAAGGCACCACTTAGAACTAGGTGCCAATTATAATGACAATTAACAAAAGCCAGCAAAGCTTGATCAACCTCATGCCATGATATATGTATTCCAGCATTGCAACACTGCATTCAAACCATATAATGTTATTATGAGCGTTGGTGCACACAAAGAAATCAGAACAAGGAAATATCTGTTCTCATCACTTGAGAATTAAAAAATCAGCAACAAAAGCACAAGGCAATCCTGCCCGGTACAAGGTAGGGATATGTCACAAAAAAAGCAATGCCGATAGTAACAAAAACAGCACCAGGGCGCCAAAGGAACAATGACACAAACACAGATAAAAAAAAATGACAACATAACATAAACAACAGCAAAAGGCACCTCTGGTCGGTACCAAATTGGTACTAGTTTTCCAATCAACAAGTCCAAATTAAGCAAACCAGCAACAACAAAGAAGAATCATTTGAGCTAACTTACTAATTTCTGAAGCATAGCCGATGCAAAGCTGGGTAAAGGGAATTTAATAATTTCTAAAGCATAGCCGATGCAAAGATGGGTAAAGAGAGTGAGTTCAATTAATCTGATTCGAAATCAACCCTCGACGGACAGCTTGCCATAATTTTTTTTTTCTGGAAACTTGACTTTCGGCCCTCATATCATCAATGGCACCATCAGCTTCTCCTCGAATTTCGTCGATCACCGCTAATTAAGGTGCGGAGGAAGGTCGTGCCATCGAGTCCTCCGATAACTACGACGTACAGAGCGGAAATGGTCTTGAGTAGGTGACACTGGCACTGGCACTGGCACTCTGAAAAACCTTGCTCGAGAATCGGAGAAATGGCAATCGTCCATTGGTGGTTACCCCCTCCGGAACCATAGTATAGATATAGATATGTTAATTTTGTAGAAAATCAAGAGACAATGTGTCATGAAATAAACTTTCGAGCAAATATTTTTGGGTTCGGTACCCTCTTTTGGGGTTTTGATCTTCTGCTTAGGTGGCTGTAATTTTTGATGTGCCATCGCTTATGAAAAAAAGGACAATAAGCGGATCCATGAATTCTCATTATAACACATGATAATATTATGTATGCTGCCGTGCAATATGTCATTTATTTTGAATTAATTTGAAAGGAAACTTCACCTTACACGTGAATTCGCATTATGTAAGCTGCGGTGTAATATGTCATCTATTCGCATTATGTAGTTTTGATAGATTTGTTTTGTGTCCCCTCATTTTCCACGAAAAGAATAGCGGTGCTTTTCAAAGGGGGATAAAATATTACTCAGCATAAGACGGTGATGATTAACGAGGCACTAAGTTTAGTCATCTCTTCTTCACAGTAACTGCTATTCTTTTGGCACTAAGTTCTCCTAAGATGGTAAACCCTTTCACCATGCTAAGTAAGTTTACCATCTTTAGACATTCAGCAGTGGTTAAGATGTGTATGCTGTTACAAATTGGTAAGAGCATTAAGTAGTTCGTGTAACAGGTTAAGATGTGTATGCTGTTAAAAACAGGGTCCAGTGTGCCAGTGTGTCATGGGAGCCTAGATGTGTGCCGGGATGTTTGGTTTAACTGATGTAATTTGCTAGATATAACTGATGTAATTTGCTAGATATACGATGTAATATGTTGACAGCCTCTGTCAACCTTTCAAAAAAACAAAGTTTACCATCTTTCACCGCTATTCTTTTGGCACTATGTTCACAAAATTCTTTCACATGCTTTCATTTCTTCGCGAAATCATCACTTTCACCGCTATTACTATCATATTTTTTTAATTAAATATTTAAATAATTATATTTTTAATAATAAGAGTGATTAAATTGAAATTTTAAAAATAAAAATGTTAGCATACCACTGTCAATGACGTTATGTAAACATGTCACTCAGACTGACGCATTTAAGCAAAACACCACTGGGAGGGAAGTCTTTCATTTTTTTTTTAATATCTCATTCAAATCATTTTTAAACTTAATTGGATAGTGGAGGAGCTAGTGAGAGAACGCGCCACTCCCACTGATACAGTTATATTTTTTTTTTAAATAAATAAATAATTAATTAAAGACGCATCATAATGACGTGTTTGCAAAACGTCACTGATAGTGACGCACTATCATTCATATTTTTAAAATTTCAATTTAATTACTCTTATTATTAAAAATATGATTATTAAAATAATTAATTTAAAAAAATCTGTTTTACTACCGTGATCGTTTCCTCACAGTACTCTTTCACCAGTTACCATGCTTTTCCAGGCAAGCGCCAAATTTTACTCAGCAATATACCTCAGCGATCTTTCCACCAAACCACCACGACGCCTTCCAAGTTCCAAGTTCCAAGTTCCAACTAAGGGAGCAATACATGCAAAATTGCAACCTCTACACACAACAGCTCTACATGCAAAATTGCGACCAATCCTTTACGGAATAAAACAGCATAATATTTGAAGTGCAATCCGAAGGATTCATCCGAATAGGATTGCATGGACAAATAGATCATCCGAATAGGATTGCATGGACAAAATATTGCCCATAAAACATTCTAAGTTTCTCAACAAGGAGACAAACTAGTTTTCTTTTAAATATTCCTTTTTTTACAAAGAAACTAAAGAAAGTGTCATTCCCATAAATTCAATATGGACAATGACTACACTCGGGAGTTCTCTGCATATGGTATCCTATTCAAATATTAAACTGAAATGTTTTTCTTAACAAGATTATTCAAAAGAAATACAGCATATGGAACCTTAATGGCAACAGACATACAAAAACAAATAGATCATCCTATATCAAAGATCTAGCTTGAATAAACTGAGCTAGAAGGGGTGAGGATATACATTTTGCAACCATGCACTTCGACTTGAGCCGTCAAACTTCCCGCAACATTCTCATCTAGAGTCAAGTGCTGGAGATAATTTACAAGAAAAAAAGTAAGATATACTAAGCTATATAAGTCAACCTGGTTATATTCAGATATTTCTCTTAAATCAAACAAATACGTCAAAACTTGTACTCACACTCCATACATCTCTGACAGAGTATTGGGCAGACGTACCAAGCCCCAGTAATTCTAGATCAGCTGTAATGTTGATGGCTTCAGAACAGCGATTCCATAGTACAACAGCTACTCGTTTTCCTGACAGAGGACCTGCCCATACCTGTTGATCGAAACATATGCAAAAGAAGTAAGATCTTTTGTTATTAGTTAGGTAGCCTTTTTTCCACCTTAGTTCCAATCCTGATTTTGGTTCTTGTGGCTGCGCACAGAGATTTAAACGGACAAAATAAAAACCTGGCTGCAATTATTTGTCCCTTCAGCATAGATTTTTCTTCCTTGTACTCCAAGATGATCTTCATTAAACAAATGGATATTGTTTAAGAAGTTATGTTGACAATCAATGATGGGTTACTAATGACAGCAGAGAGAATCTTAACTAAAACTAAACAAATACAGGATACCTTGGTTTACAGAAATAACCTCCTCATTGCTCAAAATTTCAAATGTTTGAGAAGTCATATTTCTCACATCACATCCAATCAAAAGAGGGGCCTGAAAACACATGTAATGGATGTAAGACTAACATCATGCAAAAGAGTATATATTTACTTTCTTATTTTTCTATGTTTGAAAATTTTAATAATTTACTGAAAAGGGTCACCTTCATCAGAGCCCAGATGCTAAAATGAGAACGGTATTCAACATAAGTCATGCCCCTATTGCCCACTTCCAACATATCAGGATCTGTAACATGCAACTTGTAGAGTTAGATGAAGACAAAGAAATAAGGAGAGACAGAGAGAAAAATTAAAGATGCCTACAAAAAGAGGGCTTGGGTCCTCTTTAGTAGTACATACTTCATTAGGCCATGCCAAACAACTCTAGGTTGTTGACAGGGACAGTTATATGATTAGAGTTGATCAGGACCCTCAAGTGAAACAGACAACAGTACAACACAGTTATGCCTGGGATAATCCAATAATATCTGTAAAATTGGAGTGGAGACCAAGTGAACAAAAAGTACCATTCCATCCACCAGGTCCTGCATATGATGCCCACTTGTCGTTTTGGTCAGCAATTGAAGTCATGCTAATATTTTGTCCGTCATCAATGCAAACGTAAACAATAAATAATTAAATGAATATGTAGTAGATGAGATGAAAATTTCCATTCAATTTGATGTCAAATGGTTACCTTTCCCATGTATCAGAAATATCATCTGTTGTCCGCCAGCTATTTCCAACATTTCCAGCCCACAAGGCTGGATCATCCACACCCCTTTAATTAAAAAAAAAAATCCATCAAAAGCTTAATAAAGAAGTTCATGGTCTGTACATTGGAGTTTGATTGTATGACTTACCATTCACACAGGGAGTAAAATATCTTGCGCCCAGTTGAATTCAATGCATCTCGCATTGGTGGATAACTGTAGGAAAAAGAACCATACATGATGTTTAATATTTCACCAGAAATTAGAGAAGGAAAAGGATGGGTAAATTTTAGACTTACCGTTTTATTGGTTTAATACCCAAATTGTAGCAATTGTCGTACTTTAGGTAGTCGATCCCCTTCAAAATTGCCAAAAAAAAGAAAAGGAACAGTCAATGAACTAAAAGTTACAAAATGCAATTGAGAAATAAAAATAATATTTATGTCAAAGACACCTTATGAACTACTGGTCTAGAGGTGGCAAAACCTGACCCGATCCGAGAAACCCATCTTACTTGTCTAGACCCAAACCCAACCCAACCCGATTTTTTAAAAAAATCAAACTAACCCGACCCGACGAGATCAAATGACAATCCAATCAAAGTTAATCTAAGATCTGAAAAAAGTCGACATATAAATTGATTCGATCCGACCCGATTTCTTCTAGAATGCCAAACGGATCCATCCTGACCCACCCGATTGCCACCTCTAACTCTGCCACTACCACTGCCTAAAAGCAAACTGACTGGAACGAGATGTCAGAGCTTGGTGTCATAGTCAGAGCTGCTACAACAAATGCCTATAAGAATAAGATCACCTATGCTCTTAGGTTAACATTTTTTTGTTTGTTGTGATAGTCCTGGTTAATTTAGGTAAACTAACTTGATACAGTTCTTCTACCCCTCGACTAATATGTAATGCTGAAACTGGCCACAAGTCCTCCAATGGTACTAGCTGGTACCATCTAGTGCTACTACCATTGGGTATAACGTTTCTCAAATTAAATTTGAGATGCGTACACAAATGACCTAGTCGCTTAAGTGGTAGCTAACTAGGATGACCTCCAAGAGATCATGAGTTCAAACCTCCATGGGTACAAAAATGAAATTTGACAGCTAGACTCTCATCTTTCTCTCAAAAAAAAAAATTTAGATGTGTACATACCCACAAAGCAAACAAATCAGCATCATCAGATTCATGGTAAAGGGATCCAGGCCGAACTTGGCATGTAAAGATCCTGAAAGTTTCTTCAACATTTATGCTATTTTACATATTTAATTATACTGAAAAAGTTCAAGCCAGTAGGATTATAGAAGGATTGAGCATACCCAGCATCAGAGTAGATACCAAGATATAGGCCCTTTTTATGTACATAATCAGCAAGAGCCTTTATGCCAGACGGGAAATTCTTGGAATCTGGTACTAATTGCCCCTAAATTTTACAATACAAGTTACATATGTTTTTTGGAATGTATATGACATCAATATCAATATAGTACAAAAGTAGGTTAGTACCTTATTGTCTCTCTTCACATTTGACCAACAATCATCTGTTAAATTTAAGAGTACTTCTAGCATACATCATTTTTTGTGGTCCACCCTTTTGAGATTCAGACAACAGCCGTAAAAAAAATGTATGAAAATAACTCAAGCTTAAGAAGCCCTTCATCATTTTCAATACAGTTCATATAAACTTGGTCTCATATAGTAGTAATTTGACCACATCAAATGCAATTTCATGCCTGACCAAGAAAATTCCAATTGGTCCAAATGACCGACCACAGTGGAGTGCTAAAACTTTGCAAAATCCAACTTAAGAGTAAATTCATTTAGACTATTTTCAAAGAATTCACTTTAACAGTAATTAATTGGCACCACTGCCATTTAATTCTACCTCCATCACAGCACATGATCCAAATGAGTAGCATCTAAGATTTTATTTCTTTTTTTTTTTCCAAATTCTGTATAGTTCATTACGGCAGTTGTCAGAGATGTCAATTGGATGTACCACAAAATGACTGTAAACTAGAATCACTCTAAATTTTTTTTTAAAAAAAAAAGAGAGTTAAACAGGTGATAAGCTAACTTGCGTTTGTTTTTTCAAGCTAACTTGCATGACAATACCTATATTAACGTAATTGTAGCCTAGTTTAGAAAGTCCTGTGGAGACCAGTGCATCAGCTGCCAGATATTTAGAAAGAGAAAGACTTTTTAGTATTTAGAAGATAAGGCAAGCAAACATCTTCCTATTTCGTACTATTACACCTGAATTAAATTTTGACAAGCAAATAAACGAAATAATTTAAAATTATTTACGAAAATCTTAAAAAAAGGCCTGTAACGAACCTGTTTCTCTGATGAGTGTTTCATTTATATTGCAAGCAAAGAAATTCCAACTATTCCACCTAAAAATAACAAAGCCATTGCTCAATCAGTTACAGAGTAAAACAATCAGATAATGAACAATCACGACAATTCAATACCAGTGAAGAAGAATGTCGAAAGTACCAACACGTAAGATTGGATTTTGAAGAGAAAGAAGTACATACCCCATCTGAGGAGTGAGCGCGAGGCCGTTGTTGAGCTGCAGCTTGCCATAGTTGGAGGTATCGAAGGGTCGTATCAATCTAGAAGGTTCCTCCAATCCAGGCGGTAACCTCAGCGCACCCGTGATGGACGCCATGGCGAGCAGTAGAATCGTGAATAGTCGTAGAGAAGCCATTTCCAGATATTTCGGCACTTCTCTCGAGTCGATGAAGGCAAGGAAAATAGGCGACTTTAAAGAGGAGGAATAATGCTGCAAGTCTTAGGTCGGGCCACATTTCAGTTGCCCGGCCTACAAATACAGAAAAGATCCAGGCTTAGATAAGCATCTCCCCCTTCCTGGGTAATCAATCATGTAGTTAGAGAATTAATTAGGTGGACCAGGTCTTCTACTTATGCCCTATTATGGAGTGCATTATTAATTAATTAGGAACCTTTGTTGTTCCTATTGTGCTCCTACTTAGGCTTAGCTTTTTGGTTGAAACGTTATTTTCTTGAACCAAGTTCTCACTGCTGTGAAGGGTAAAACTTTCCTTCAGCTGCATCTGGTCTATGAAGATTGTACGTGTCAAAAGGGGATGGATGGATGGATGGATGGATGGATGGATTCTGTGGCCAATGCGCAAGCAAACGACTATGCAGCGCACCAAGTACAAGTACAAGTACAACAACAAAATTATTGTCAACCTCTTACTCTTAGTTAGGGGATGACAGGTTGCGCCTTGAGAATTGAGATCTAGGCGCATCACAATTTGCATTTCGGGACGGAAAGCATATACTCAACGGCAACGGCAACCTGGACCTCTAAATTCTGACGCATATTCCATTTCGCTGCTCTGTGCTTCTGTCCTTGCACTTGCAATGATTATCTGAAATAATTTATAATTAATTTAAGATAATCGTTCATTCAAGATTTTTTATATGTCATGCAGCAACAAAACTATATGTCTCAGCTATAGACCTCTATGGGGAGGGAGTAGGTCCAAAGTCCATTGGACCAATTTTGGTTCGATAGGTGATTTTAATCGTTGGATCTTTATATCTTATGATTTACATAATTATTAAAGCAACTGGTTAAGATTTGTTTGACACTCCATGGAATAGAAAAAAGTAGGAATAAAATTGCTATTCCGACGAATTAATTTGCCAAACGAATTTTAGACTAAGTAGAAGAGTGCAGAAGAGTGCTAATCCGATATTCCAACCTATAGGTGGTATACCAGATTAGCTCTCGTCGGAATAGTGATTATTGTTTGATTATGTTATATTATATTGTGATTATAATTTATTACTATACAAATATTATGATTATTATTATATTATTAAATTATGATTATGATTATGATTATTATTATATTATCATCATTGTTAGTATTATTATTATTATTATATTATTATTAATTTTATTATTATTTATTTATTATTATATTATAATAATTATGATTTTAGTATTATATTATTATATTATTATATTATTATTATAAATATGATTATATTATTATGATTATGATTATTTATTATTATTATATTATAATAATTATGATTATAATTATTATATTATTATATTATGAATATTGTTATATTATTATAATTATGATTATTTATTATTATTATATTATCATATTGTGATTATGGTTATATTATTATTATATTATTATGATTATGACTATGATTGTTATTATTATTTTATTATGTTTTATTATATAATTATATTATGATTAAATTATGATTATATTATTATGATTATAATTATTCATTATTATCATTATTATTATTATTATTTTATTATTATTTGATTAAATTATATTATATTATTAAAAATATAATTATTTATTATTATTATTATATTTATATTTTTATTATTTTATTTTGATTACAACTATGAATATTATTATTTATTATGATTATGATTATGGATTATGATTATTACATTATTATTATTATTATTTTTTTATTATCATCATCATCATCATTGTTAGTATCATAATTATCCATATTTTAACTATTCTGATTAACAGCTGCCAAATAATATTTTCGCTCTTCCAAATAGTCAAAAATATCACTTTTCTACCACTCTTCCAAAAAATATTATTCTATCACTCTTCCAAAGTTATTCCTTGATTTGCCAAATCAAAGTGCAAATCTTGACGCTATTCAATGGTAGATATGCTCATTGAACCCATTTTTTTGTCTGATGGGTATCGAAAGTACTTCGGCCTCATATTCTATAGGTCCCAGCTATAGATCTTTTTTGTTGTGGAGGTGGGGAGGTTCAAAACTCTTTGAACCAAAAATTGAGTTTAAAGCCTTTGAGAGCCGTTGATTTTGCATCGAGATTCGTAATAATTATTGAAAATATGAATTTTAAATTTAGATTTTATTGAAAGTACGAATTTCGATGCAAAATCAACGACTCTTAAAGACTTTGAACTCAATTTTTAGTTCAAAGGACTTTGAACCTTCCCCACCTCTTTTTATTGTTTAATTGTCCGTCCCAGGTCCCAGCTATACGCTGTATGTGGAGTGAATAAATAAATATTATATATTATTTTGTACTCCATCATTACCAAACAATGATCATTTATTTGTAAACCAAACAAAATCAAATGGTATATGTGAACCACCGAAATTATTATATTTTGAAAGTGAACCATTGTATATTGTATATTACAAAAATGCACGAGCAACTTTTAAGTTTGTAAATTACAATCTACTTTTGCTTTTGATATAGACTTGCTATGACATTTGTATTAATAAACAAATTATATTAGAATATTGATATAGCGGTAGATAGTGTGTGTTAAAATGTTTGTATTCACATCTCATTAACCACGTACACTTACGAATATGAATATTAGATGGATGTCTCAAATTTAATTGATATTAAAATTTAATTAATAATTAAAGTACATATATTTATATACATATTTGAAACAGATAGTCAATTAATATTATATAAATATGCAAATGTGTTATACTTAAGAATTTCAAAATAATAAAATAAGCATTCAAATTGAAAAGTTGAAAACCGATCTGCATGTATCATTTCATGTTAATAATGAATTAAATAGATATAATTCAAAGAAATTAATTGAAATGGAAAATCACAGTTTGAAATACATAACACCTGCTACTGACGGTATAACCGCATCATAATAAATAACACCTGCACTCTTGCAACTAAATTCCCCAAATTCCATAGGTTACTCACCTAATTAATTAGTTGCATATATATGCCCATTTTCAATTTTTCACACTAAAACCAGCTAGACATCGTTCTTAAGGGTCGGGTTAGACTTTTTAAGGGCCGGATTTAGCGAGCCTACGGGAGAACCGGATAAAGGCTGTGTTTGATAAATGTTTTTATAGGGTCAAGTTTAAAAATCTTATTTTTTAAGAGATGAACCCGTTCCTTGAGAAGCCCGGCCATTACCAAGCTCTTCGGACTCTAAGAGCTGGGTAATGGCCGGTAAGGATCAGCGGATAAGGGCTTTTTATATATATTTTGTTGCTGATTATATTTTTTTTAATGTTAATTTATATTTGTATAATTATATTTTTTTATTTTGGTATTTTATTTTATTATTTTATTTATTTTAGTTTTTTAAGTATAATTAATATATAATATAAAATATTAAAAAAAGAGTATGGAAAGGGCCGGGTTATAAGAGCCTACTTTTTAAAGATTGAGTCTGGCCCTTGAGAAATCCGACTCTTACCATTAGAAAGAGTTGGACTGGACTTTTTAGGGCTGGGTAAGTGCTAGATTTTTTGAAGGGCCGGATAAAGGACTGAGTTTTTTAAAGGGTCGTCCGGACCAAGTTTAAGGACCGAACCCTTATGAACTATCTTTAAAATTGGCTCATATGTGCAAGGGGACAAAAAAAGTAGCTGAGACCCATCAATGTGACAAATAAATAAAGAAACAAAAGAAATCATAGTCCCGAATTGAATTTGAAATTTGGTCTTGAATGGCTGAAATCGAATTTCAAACTTAATCCAGACTTCAAACTTAATCCAGACTACTAATATAAATACTTCATATCATTTTTTATATTATTTATTTTACTTATAAAAAAAATTGGATTGTAGAGAGCGAGAAAAAATTCCCAAAAAAAACAAAGCTAAGGAGAATTGCATCATCATGCCAAGATTCAATAGATAATACAGAAAATTTGACGAAATAAAATAAGAAAAAAGAATATCGGTCTTTAGTGGTGGGGAATGGGGTAACCACCTCCCTTGTACGCTTCAATTGATCGTGTCGTTGGCTTTGGCAGTGTGACTGATAATTATTTAGTGAAATCCACATCCTCTGTGTGTTTCCAGCAATGTAATTAAAAAATTATAGTACGAATGAAACTTACAAAAGTACAAATAGTTTCAGGCCGAGAATCCATGTGTTAAAAGGGTCCAATCCACTAATTGGTTGGGCCGAAAGGAAAGGTTAAAACTAGTTAGTACTCTTAGACTCGGTAGTGTTGGGTACTCTGTGTAGAATGTAAACATCAATGCGTACCACATAAGATGATAAGGATAATTTCGGACATGAGAAGAGGACAAGTGGACAACCATTCAACCAACCGACATTCTTCCATATTTGTCAAATGAAATTGACAGAGACCTATTTTCCCAAAATGTTCTCGTCTCTTTCAGACACACTGCTTCTTAAATCAAATGCCTAGACTACTCTCCGCTAATCATAAAGTACTAAAGTAGGCCATTTGCAACAGATGCCATATGTGTAGGATTTTGACATGCGAAATGGACTATTTGGATGCATCTGTTTGTACGGTGCATACGTACATATGCTCATAAGAGCGATCTTTTTCTTTGCTTTTCTTTTTCTTTGGATGCATCTGTTTGTGTCTTTATAATTCTATTTCTATTTCTATTTCTATTTCTATTTCTAGGAAAGGGGAATGAATATATCTGCCTCCGTACTTGTCCCCGTCCCTCCATTTTCCAAATCCGTATTCTTTGTGATTTCCCATTAGATGAAGTGGGCATATGAAATACAAAATTAGAAGTACGGAGAGATTTTTAGAGGGCATATAGTTTTTAGATGGAAGGTGCATGATTGAGATTAGAAAAAGCTGAACGCTTCTCGGTAAATTTCTACACTGAATGTAAATTCTCATTTTCCCCAGTCCTCACTGTCTTTGCTTTCGGGTCTAAAAAAAATTCGGACCCGACAGAAAATAGTGAAAGACTGTGAGAAAAATTAGGGTTTCTCATAATTTCTAGCTAGCAAGTGTGCCTAGCTAGTAGCTGCATATTAACTATAATAATAATAACAAGACATCTTTTTTCTTCTGTCAGTAAACCTGGATCATTTATGCATAAACAGAAAAAAATGAAACCTTTAGCTTTGTAATTAGTGTCTGACTCTCGTTGAGGTGTTGAATCATGGACTCTTGGATTTACTTACGACTTTTTCATTATTATATTCCTCGAAAAGTGGCTTTTCGATTCATGCGTGATATATATATATATTTTGTTGATTTGTCACCAACAAAACCTCTTTCACTTTGTTGTTGTTATTATAGAAAGCACAACAAACCATGCACGACAAAGCAACAAGTACACTAGTACACACTACACACTTAAATAGGATTAATACGATTAAGGCAAATGAAAACATCGCTAATTAAAGTATTGAACTACTTCTAGAGTACATCTTTGTTGACAAGGCATACATTCTGGCGCACCACCTCTTAATTAATAGGAACAAAAAAAAACAAATTGACTTTAGTGGTTAGTTTGAAAAGGGCCAAAACGAAAATTTAATATATCTAATTTCATTTTCTTACTGTAAATTTAAATTTAATTTTCTTTCTGTCCTCGATACTGTTTTACTTAATCTATACAAAAGATTCTACAGTCTTTCCAATCATTCTGTAGGAAAAAAGTACCGTGCTAAACTGGTAACATTTATATATAGGAATAGATTCAATTATCATCGTCCATAATGTTTATGTACTTATTTATGTATAAATTTAAAAATTTGAAGTTGGATGTATTTTTATGTCATTTCAATTATATATATGTGAAAAATCACAAAAATTTAAGTTCATTTGAATAGCCATTAAATAATGAATCTAAACTATAAAATTTGATCCGTTGATTTTATTAATGTTTGATGCATATATAAATAATATATAAATAATATAAATTTTTATATACATATATAAGATGATATTATAAAATATTTCTTCAATTAGTTTTGTTATTTAAGAATTTAAATAATAGTTATTTGATATTTAATTTTAATGATATTGATGTGTCTGCACGTTACGTATTCATGTGTCACACGTGCCGTGTTATTAAACGTGTGTGATCAACATATAAATAATTTTAACACGGTTAAACACACATATCTAATACGAACACGAACACGTCTAATACGTATTGCATATATATATATATATAGTATATAGTATGTATAAAATATTTCTACACATCGACACATCTAGCACATCTCAAACACACAATTATACATTTTTAAAAAAATATATATAACACGTGGAATAAAAATAGTTAACGAGTTACATGCAACAAGCACGCAAAATTTAAAATATAGACCGATGAGAGTGAGGGTTCTCATTTGTCTGGCTCTGCCACGTGAGTCTCCTTTATTGGACATTGAGAGAGTTCATGGATCAAGTGGACAGATTATGTTTTCTGTGAAGTCATCCGGCTCATTAAAATGATGCGATCTGATAGTACAACCTCTGTATAGAGAATAAGAGATGAATTTGAATTTGAAGGCTTTGAAATGAAAGAAAGAAATTTAATTCATTCATTATTTTTTTTTTTAATTTGATGGAAAAATTATATTGTCCTTTCATTTTTCACATTTTCATGAATTTTTCTTATTTTCAGACTTTTGTCATTTTTCTCCCATCTTCTGATTTTTTTGATTTTATCTGAAATTTATTGAATGTATATATGCTACAAGTGTTTAAACATGTCAAACACATATAACCATGAACACATGTGTCAAACACATAAAAATACTAACACGTTTAATACGATATGTTAGATGTATCACGTGTCTAACACGTACGTATTTGGGTTTTTAAAATTTTGTCATATTAAAACACACTTGTCTAAACACGTGTTAACACCATTTGAAACACGTCGAACACGTCACATGCTCATACGGACAACATGTACATTTATCAAATCACTATCAATTAAACTTGCAACTTATGTTACCTATCCTGTTTCGGTCAATTTTAAGTATTGATTGTCAGTAGAGTTTTGAAAACAGGACGAGGCGGGGCGGTCCGGTGAAATCCCTCTGAGTCACGGGTGAGCGCGGGTCACAGGTGGGGCAGGACGAGTTTGAGCGGTACAAAACTAAAAATCCCGATCCGACCTCGTGTTGGACCCCCACGGATAGAACCCTCACGGGTCGGGCGGGTGGGCCAAGGGACGGTCGGATGGGTCATGGCAGGTGGGGTAGGTCGGTTTTTTTTTCAATTTAAAAAAAGCCAAAAATCCTCAATGTAGTGCCTCCATTCAGCGCCACCCTAACCCCTGAAACGTCGTCATGCACTCATTTATTATGGCCGTTCGTTAGCATGAGTCGGGTCCGGGTAGCACGGGTCGGGTCCGGGTGAGCGTAGGTATGGTGTCCGGGTTTCTTGAGTTTACCCGGTCGGGTTCGAGTTGCGGGTTTGGGCGGGTCATGGGTGAGAGTGGGGCGGGTGAGAGCGGGTAACGGATGAGAACGGAACGGGTTTGACGGTTCTATTTTCAATTTTTTTATAGCCGGTCCTTTCTAGAACCGGATCATTAACAGGTCCGGGTCTACCTATGGATCTACCTGAAGCGGTTCGAGACGGATGAGGGACGCGAGTTTGTACGGAATGGATCTACCCGTTCGAATTTTTTCAAACCTCTAATTTTCAGATACAAATCCTGCATTTCATTGTACCTATATATGTATTCAACTTCTCATCCATCATGTATAATCATTACAATTTACCTTCTGAGCATTTTTTTCTATCCTGAAAGTACTCATTAAAGGAGATGGAGATAGAACACAAAACAGCTCAACACCACCTAACCTATAATATAGTGTAATCAGACTATATACGTAGCACAGAAAATGAATATTTTTGCATATTTTGCAAAAAAATGTAAATGATGTGTGCCACTGAGGTTCGTTTATAAAAAGTATTAAAGCAGATTTGATGCTTGCAGCGGGCTTACATCAATTAATAGATCGTTTTTTTTAGAAAAAATAAATTATTTTTTCAGAATTTGACATGATCGTTTTTTTTACATTGACTAGAAGTGATCGAAATTAAATTTTGGTCCCTTTTATATTTTAACTCGTTTCATAAGCATAAAATAGTGTAATGCAAAGGCCTCCTACTTCGTATAAAAAAGGATCATGCTAGATTTTGTGAAAAAAAAATGATTTTTTTTTCTGAAATAAAAAAAATTGTCAATAGATTTGATGAACACATCCGACCTCCCCTCAGTTTAAAAAAAAAGAAGGTTAGAATGATCGAGATACTGAATTTAATAAATGAAAAAATATATATTCAATCATTGTGAAAGAATAGTAAATCTATATTGTGTGTATATATATGCGTTTTGTTGTTTTAATTTAAATTAGTTTCTTGACATGGCTCTATCGATAGTAGACTTTCATGGAAAACAAATATAAGGAGAGAAAAAAATGTTATATTAATTCATTTGAGAACAGAAATATAACTACTTTTATGTATATGAGTTACAAGAAACACATGCACACATAGATCGAAAAAAATATATATATATATATAAATGCTAAAGCTTTAACTCAGCTATATATAATTGGCTTCAGAGAAAACAAACCAAATTTTCTGAAACACCTTAACAATAACATCATGATATTCTCTTGAATTGAGAGACAGATAGCATGCCAAAAGCTCCTCCAAATCTTTCAATCTCACAATGTTTTTCTCTACAATCATCTCAACCATGCTTTCCATAAAATCCTTTTCTGGATTTCTAGAACGCTTCACCACCAAATAGCTGTCCAACATCCATCTCCTCTGCTTCGCTCTCCAATTGCACCTAGGCGAAATCGGCTTCACCTTGATCTTGCTAGCCCTGCATCTCGGTTTTGTCAGAATTGGCCTTAGCTTGAGTTCTGGGCTTCTCGGTTCTATTTCAAATACTATATCTCGTGATGATTTCTTGTGAACTGAAACAGGGGATGTGGGTTTTGATTTGGGTTTGAATTTGACTGGCCGAGGCGGCAATTGACATGACATGTCGACTCGTTCTCTGCTCGGGAGGTATTGAGATGCTCTGTTTGGGACATAATTCTGTAAATTTGGTTGAAATGGTAGAGAAATTTCGAGCTTTTGTAATTTGCAAATGTCATCTTCTGATTTGTTGGGAGATTTTGAGCTGTTTCTGATTCTTCTAGGTTTTGCCATATCTCTTAGTTTGTACAGCCATGAGTTTGGCATCATGTCACACAGCCAAAAGCTGTTCTTCCCCATGAGATAGGGGGCAGCTTCTCTCGATGGACTTGAATTCGAGCTACCAATTCGATATTTGAAGAGATATTCTGGAATTATACGAGCAAAATGATTTGTTGAGAGAAGTTGGAGATTAGTGTAGAGTGCAGAGCAGGAAAAAGGTCAAGAGAGATACCGAAGCAAGTGCCAGCAAGTAGCAACATGTACAAGGGTTTTTATAGCAAAAAGAAATTATTTCTCAGCATGGTTGGTTTATAGATGGACAAAGTGTTTGTCTAGACTATAGGATAGCTTAGATCTTAGCTTTGGCCATAAGGAAGAAAGAAACGAGCTAATGAACCTAAATTATTGTGTGCCTAACCTACCAAACACAAAAGGATGCTTTTCAGTTGTCTTGCATGTACTGGTCCAAGCATCATTGATTAATTGCTAAGTGAGTTTTGTGTTCTAGTATCATTTATTACTTGCCTAACACACTATTAAACTACTTTAAGTTAGAATGTTTTAAAAATTCAAAAAAAGTATTATTTTCAAAACGCTTATAGATTGGTTATCATTTTATATAATTTAGATGCAATTTTATACTAATTGATCACCTGCTTTTAAATAAACTTTTTGAGTCATTTAATGAAGGATAAAAAGTTGCACCAAATTTCATCATCTTTCATTTGATGTGCATAATGCATAGATCACTAAGTACTAGCTACCACTGATTTGCTATATATGTTGATATTCTACATATTTTATCCTTAATGAAACCAATTTTATTAATGTTAATTTTGTTATAACAAGATAAACTATTCATATTCTCATCAGTAAAATGAAATTTGGATTAGTAGTAAGATACACATCGTCATGATGGGGGTACGTATTGAAAAATAACATGTTTACGTAGGGTAGTACTCGCATACAATTATCTTTCATGCATGGTATACTAATTTGTTAGTTAAAAATTATCCTTCAATTAAAAAATCAAGTTAATTATATGTTTCATTATTTGGATAGGATGCATCTGATTTCAGTCATTTGGAATTTAATTAATCATCGCTAAAGAGAAGTCATAAAAATATCCAACAATTTTTTTAAGGGTGGAGATCGCTTGACAATTAATTATTTTGACAATCTTAACAACTAAAATCATACAAATTCATAAAATTTTTAAAAATAAAAATAAACTTTACATATATAAGTTTATTTCATACAATTTGAATGCCATTTGATATTCCATCAAAGATCATTAAATTTAAAGGATTAAAATTATCATATAGTTGATGACATTTGACAGAATACCAAATGAAATCCAAATTGCATGATATTTTAAACACAATCCATTCATAAGCTTAATAACACATAGTCAATTGTTAGTGATTTAGTTGAAATAATATTTTAAATATCAAGTGGAATGTATCATAAAAGATGAAATGTACAGTGCAACTATCCATTTGATAAATACAAATTGTTGTCTAATCAGCACCCTAATCAAAATATTAGTTTACTTATCAGATCTCTAATCAAATTAACTACACAGTAGACACTGATGTGTGGCTGCTACAGTATCAGCACCTTAATTTGTTTAATTAAAACCAGCATGTTCTGTTAGAGACTCTACAGTAGACCCATATATATGTAATTATTTCTACAAATTGACACTAATTTGCACGTTTTTAAGCGATAAAGATTGCTTGTTCGGAGCAATTAAGAGGCAACAAAATAATTGGTTGCTTTTTACACTTTTTTTTTTAACATAATTTGCTTTTTACACTTGAAAGCTGGCATATTTGGAAACCAAGCAGCTTTACACTTCATTTTCTCCCTTTTTTACTTTTCATGAGCAATGAGAAAAAGGCTGGAGGTTGCTTTCAAAATAAGCCGTGCATGAATGGAAAAGAGATCCGACCAATTACCTTTTAATTTTTATACACAAGAGATCAGAGATGCTCCTTTGTGCAAATTCATGCACATCCTCTCTACATCAAGCCGTCTAAATTTGTCAAATTTTCTATTTTTAAGATTACGTCATTGTACAAAATTATTCATTCACATTATACAATGTTCTATTTTCTTATGTGCCATTTTCGTTCTCTTAATTTTAAAGAAATCGATCAAAAGTTTTCCGAAGTTTCAATGTCTGTTTTAATTTATCCAAAAGATGCCGAAATCCAGCCGACCATCTGATCTGAATTGAACGACTTTGATTTATCTCTGATGGTGTAAGTTCGTCTGACAATCGGAGAGGATCCCACATAGAAGACCCGACCCGACCAAGTCAATTAATGCTGATTGTCCCATGGGCCGCATGCACCGGTCATGGACCACTCTCACTTCTCTTCTCCTTCTCTTTCTCTCTGAGCCTTTTATTATCTAAAGTTTTTTTTTTCAAATTCAGTCTGTGGCCTAGGCCTGCATCAATTTCCATAATCTATCTGAAATTTTGAATGTTAACAACAAAAATAAAATTTGCAAAAAGGAATGTGCATGAATTCGCACCACTGTGTTCTCTAGTGAACCATGAACCGGTCATTGCGTTTTTATTTTAATTTTGCAGAAAAATCTTATGTTTGATTTGAGAATAAAGTTAAGGAGGCATAACTTTTATGTCAAGTTATGATTTCATAAAATATTCTTATTTGATTGAGCAAATGGAAGAATAAGAATATAATGATGATGATTTTTTTTATTTTATTTTATTATTATTGTTATTATTATCATTATTATTAATGTATTATTAATACAATTATAATAAGAAGAAAATATAATAAAGTGATAACTATAATTATTGTTCATTATCATTATTATTAATATAATAATAAAAAAATATGATATTCAAAATACTTATATTATCATATTAAAAATAATTAAAAGTTAACAATAGTGATAATATAATAAGAAGAATTTATTGTTAAATAATAACAAGAATACATTATTAATAATTGAAATATTATTACTATTATAACAATATATTATTACTAAACTATTGTTAATTTTATAATTACTATACTGGTTAAATAAATAATAAAAAATATAATATTTAAATATTTTATAATCATATTAAAAATATAATAAAAAGTTAATCATAATGATAATATAATAATAATTATTAAAATAATGTGAAAATAATAAATTGAAACCATATGTGATAAACACAATAATTATATTGATAAATTAAAATGAAGAATAAATAATGATGATCTATTAATATAAAATTTGTAATCATATATAGTAATATTAATAATAATTATAATAACAATTAATAATGATAATAATTATAATAATACTATTAATATGAAAACATATGTAATAACCATAATAATTATATTAATAAATTAAAAGTAAAAATAATAACGGTAATTTATTAATACAATATTAGTTATTGTAGTAACCATAATAATAATAATGATTATATTATTAATCATAATAATTATTAGTATATTATTAATAATAATAATTTTAATACTATAGTAATTATTATATTGTTAATACTACTACTAATAATAATAACTTTATTATCTTCCATATAAATTACGGACTCCACTGAGAAATAACTCGTGACATAATTTAAAAAGTCTTGAGAGGATCTTTAATTCAAGGAGTTATTATGTCAACTTCTTCTATTTTATTCCTTCTTTAATTATTTATGTTCGACTCCACAAGTGAGGGGTAAAAAATATATACCTCACTTATACCTCACTTATAGTCCGTAAGAGAGAGTGGTGATGCTAGAGAGCTAGAGCCTAGAGGGACAAAAACAAAAACGAAAAGAGTTGAAATGTGAGAGAGGGATACAAGAAGGGAAAAAAAGTATTCGCGGTATTGATATTTATCGTATCGATGAAACATTTTCCTTATTATAATTATGCAGTACTTATCTATAAATTTTTTAAGCCCTCCGAAAATTTTCTTCTTATATTACAACACACAACGCATATCCAAACTTTCAAAGTGGGATGGGATTGAAATGTACGAATTCAGTCCAGTAAGATTGGCGTGACACATCTTTATTTATTTATTTTCTTTTTGATTGAAAAGGCATGATACATCTGATCTTTTCCTGCAGTGAAAAGGAGCCATAAGTTACTCAACAAAAGGCTCTTTCCGTTTACATAAATTACATTTTACCACCACCTCTTGAGGATGCATGAATCAGACAATACATGGCCTCTTTATAGTACCCCATGTCAGTCCATTTCTTCTCCATGGAAAGAGAGAGATGATCACTCTCTCATCTCATATATGTTGGTTGTTGGCCTCGCTATAAGTACATTTTGGCATTTTGCTTTACGATTTTTATACTAACTTGTCTCTTCCACTGAGCCATTTAGCAACGTATTTGATATATAATCGTTATTAAATGAGTGTTGTCTAAGTTCATTTCTGTTGTAACGTAATCAATCGAACCTAGCCATGTTTATAGTTAATCAATGAAAACTATGTTTCAAATCATTAAATAATCAAAACTGATATATTTTATAATTTATATTGTTACATACAAATTCATGAAAAGATGGTCAAATACATCACATGTTATGTTGCAAATTTGCTGGAATGAGATTTACAATATTTTGATTGTCTATTCAAACTTCTAAAAGGCTTTATTGCATGCTTAGTAGGCTTAAAATTTTTGCCAATTCATGGGCTTTACACATGCGTCTTATAGGTTATAGCACGCTCATTAAACTTAATCACTTGGGCCCAATAGTAGGAGCAGAAAATAGATCCATACTTAGCCCATGGAAGGAAGAAGCGAGCAGGGATGTGCATGTGCTCCCATATTCTATATTAATTAAATAGTTACAATTATAATTCCAGGAATCAAGAGTACATACCTGAAACCAAATTTGCAAATATTTCGTAATATCCAAATGAATAAGTATAAGATGCTCTATGTGTTGCCTCCAATACATCATTAATGTGTTAGTGGTAGATAAATTTGCTGATCGAATTTTTAATAAGTAATTGACTGTTTAATTTTTATCAATAATTTGATTGTGCAAATTTTTACGAGCAATAATATTTCCTGATCGAACTGTTCGAATGTAAATTTTTACTAGTAAATTGATTGATAAATTATTACTAACAACAATATTCTCTAATTGAACTGTATATATGTAAATTTTTATTAATAAATTGATTGTGCAAATTTTTACCAGCAATAATATTTTCGACCGACCTGACCGCAACAAATCTTTACCATCCTAATTTTTTTCAATATAATAATTGTATAAAATATAATTATTTCTTTATCAAAATCCAAATCTATCATAACTCCGAGGGCAAAACCTTACGCATAATATCACTGTCCTATCCAAATTGGAAGGGGGTGATTTTTCGAAACTAAATATTTAGTAACAATTATCAACTAATTAATGGTCCATTATTTCAAACTTTCAATCGAAGAACTGAAAGGACGAGCAATTGAACCCCCTCCGCCCTCTAAACCACAAATTAGATCTGGTCAAAAGTGCAAAGTGTCTAATTTAGGATGTGTCGAGATGTATGTTGACAAAGATCTCAGAATATAAACGAGTAATTATGTCTAGCCATCATAATCTCCCGTTAATTAAACAAATGGGTATTATTTAAGATAAATATCATTGTTACATATTATAATCCAATAGCTAGCTCTCTGATGTGACCACCCACTCATGATACGTGGATCCAACCGAAACAACGCGTAAGCCATAAGACCTCTTCACCCTGTACTCCCTCTCCACAAACTTCCATTAACGGTCTCAAGTAACCTCGTAGCTACCTCTCTCTCTCTCTCGCAACCAAACTTCCATTAACGGTCTTAGGTAACCTTCAAGCTACCTACTCCGCACCGAGATGCCAAACTCACAGCATTGCTTCAATTGTACTAAAATGAAGCCATGTAAATGCAAAGGATTGCTTGACCTCTTGAAATGCCGACCATTTTCGAAGGTTTTCAAGTACTTGCGCCGAAGTGCCCAAAGAAGAAGGTCGTCTAGAAGATTTCGGTCGGTACATGCTGTTTTCTGGTCGTTGATATCCATGCGGTCAGATGAGAGAGAACGAGAGGCTGATAACCCTAGCTTGACCTTGACCGAGACCGAGACAGACACTGAGACCGTTCTTCGACCGCTACCTATTGAACCAACTCCTCTCACTTCCTCTTACACAAAAAATGAATCAGCTCCTCCTCCTGCTACTTCATCTTCCACGAAAGTCGAACCAGTTCCTCCTCTCAACTTGTCTAATGAAAATGTGGAACCGGCTCATCCTCCAATTACTGCCTCTTACACCAAAGCGGAACCAAGTCATCCTCCTCTCACCTCCTCCAACACAAAGGTTGAATTGACTCCACCTTTCGCCTCATCATACATAAAAATGACCACTCAGCTTAAGGACATTGGAGACAACAAAACCAAAGAAGATCTTGAGGTGCAGAAAGCATGTAGAACTTTCGAAAATTACATACTGGAGATGCTTTTGGAAGAGAGAAAGGTTAGAGATCTATTGGATGTAGAGGAGCTTATATATTGCATGGACAACTTGAAGTCCCCTGCTTTTATTGAATTGTTTTGCACCTTCTATTGCGAGATTTGTGTCGATTTGTTCTCAAATGAAGGAGATCAATCAATGCTCAAAGCTGGTGGCGATTATTAATGGTTCTTCACTGATAATATCTGATTGAAATGACGGGTTGTGTGCGATTGTTGAAATTCATATTTTGATTGAGGAAAATCCTAACACTTCATTGAATTTTGTTTTTTGAAGATGCGCTCACATGTTACATTGTAATCTCTATTGCCATATTTTTACATTTTTGAATTTTTGTATAGTTGATTATTTGTTTGTTATTGGTTGAAGATGATAGGAAGGGGCAGGTGCATTAGGGATTGATACAAATTAAAGCAGTCTCAAGTTATGAGGATGGAGATTGATGTTTTTTTTTCTTTTTTTTTTCCACTCGTTTTTAAACTACTACTAGGGTCTTATAAATCTTGGATGATATGTTACATACAATATTATACAAATTTTGTAATTACTTACAATTATGTTACAGTTCGATGTCCAATTTACATTTTTTTGACAAAGTCTAAAATATAACTCGTTGCATGGATGTGTTCATATATTATGTCAAAATTTTATATTTTAAGTTAAAAATGACCGATCCGATCGGTTTAATTTATTTTTCATATTAAATTCTTATAGAAAATCAAATTTTATATTTTTTTCAAATTTATTTGTTATTTTTTTTTTGATAGGAAGAAAATCATAACTATTGGACGATCCAAAATCCTTAAATCAAGCAACTTTCTCTTGTTCCAAAAAATAGCAAAAAAGTTTTAAAAAATATAAATTTTGATTTTCTATAAGAGTTTGATATGGAGAGTAAATTGAATGGTTTGGATCAATCATTTTTAACTTGAAGTTTGAGATTTTGATGTGGTACACTAATGCATCCGTGCAACACATTATATTTTAGACTTTATATATATAGAGAGTAAAGATATCGTGAGCTTAAGCTCACGAAGGCCTTCCGTGAGCTTAACTCAAAAAGTACATCAAATCATCTCCAAATTTTAATTTATCATACTCATTAAATTTTTTATATGAAAATCTGATGGGATGCAAAAATTTAGAGTGTCTTGAGCTTTTTAAGTCATGATTTTAATTTTTAAAAATTTTAAAAATAATAATAAGATATTCGATGTTTGAACATAATTTTTAAAAATTAAAAATGGTGACTTAAAAAACTCAAAATATTTCAAATTTTTGTATCCCATAAGATTTTCATATAAAAAATTTAATGAGCATGATAAATTAAAATTTAAAAATGATTTGATATAGTTTTTGAGTTAAGCTCACGGAAGACCTCCGTGAACTTAAGCTCACACTATCTTTACTCTCTCTCTCTTTATATATATATATATATGCGTACGCTTAGTAATTCATGTTTGTAGATAACATATTTGGTTTCTTGTTTTATTTCCAAAATGCATTGCGTATTAAGTGAGAGTTGAATTTTCCTTTGAAAAGAGTTGAATTTTCCTTTGAAAAGTTGAATCTGCATCAATTCATAAATACATTATTAATAAATATACATAAATATTAGTATGCATAAGGTTGATACTACCATTCTGGTCATTTCCCCCACGCCTAGATGGTGTCCGGACGGAACGCGACCATGTCTGAACCACAGCGCATCACCACCCCTTCCGAAATCCTTCCCCCTAATAGGGATAATGTGTTTTCCCTTACAGCAGCACGTGAATACTACCATCTTAGCCATTTCCCCCCACGCCCGTACCACAGCACATCATCACCCCTTCCGACATCATTCCCCTCCTATTAGGGATAATGCGTTTCACCCCTATAGCAGCACGTGAATACTACTATCCTAGTCATTTCCCCCCACGCCTGGATGTCGTATACATAAAGTTGAATCTGCATTACGGTACTTTACAAAGCAAAAAACCGTTATTATTTTGGGATAATATTTTATATCATGAAATCTCAAATGGTCAATCTAAGTTTCTCAATAATTTCTTCATGTTAAATCTTGTGGGATATTTTATGATTTTTTAGTTTTCTAGCTATTTTTAAATTATTTTTAAAATATGTCTTGTTTAAAACAAAATAGTCTATTTCAGAACTATTTTTGAAAATAATTTTGAAAAAATAGTTCAAAAGTTCAAAAAAATTATGAAATTTAATATCCCATAAGATTATGAAATGAAAAAATTATTAAGCAATTTAGATTGGTTATTTGAGATTTCGGAATATGAAATTTCATACCAAAATAATAATAATATTTTACTTTGCAAAGCACCATAAGCCATATCTCTCTATATATTTAAGCAATAATAATAATAATTTTTTTAAAATAACAAGTACAATTTATAAAGTCATGTGACCATGTCACATGGTTTGTTTTCCCACTCTTCATTTTCTTCTCTACCATTCTTTCAATATTTGTTTAGTTAATCTACCTTGACAAATGTTTCCTTCATTTAACAAACAAAGCTTTCATAATATAACTGGTATTTTAGTTTTTACATATATATACAAATTTCTGATAATATACATTTTTAATTTAAAATTCATTATTATAGACAATTTTCTCTTTTAAATTAACATAATAAAATTTCAGTTTAATAAGTATTTTTCTTTCATACAAAATATATAAACTCCATTACGTTGTTACGTTATTGGATGAACACTAAAGATGGACTTCAGGTATTTTCGCAAATGAATTGTAAAATTAATTGCCAGATTGTCACCTCAACTCAGAAGTTATGGGCTAAATTCAATCGCAATAAAATAGGCTTCTGACCAAAACCCAAATAAAGATTTTCCTTGGGATTAATCTACAGCCCATGTAATAGCCGGAAAGTATTTCAAGCCCCATACTCCGATGCAAATTAGAAAAGAGACCAGTGATAGAAGAACTCTCAACAAACATCAGATAAGAATATAAGATAACGATTGGAAAATATTGCGCCCGTGACTTCTCCATAATAAGATGGCCACGTTACAAGCTCTATATATACAGATGAGGAGCACTTGTCAATGTGGTATCCATCACATTGACACTATTAAGGTGTTCAAATTTCAGTAACCACTTGAAGAAAATATTAACGTACGTACCTTAAAAAAATTGAACGTGAGATCCAGCTTTTCATATAAAGAAAGATCTGCACACGTATATTATAAAGTATAAACTCTATAAATAATTGATTTTATGTTGTGCAATGTTCTTTAGCAATTTCGGCAGCATGGTCATGTTCGATGAGCAGGCAATGCAACTACGCAAGAGCATTTATTTGCTTCAACAATCTCAAGCATTATACATTCCCTCATACTATTACTATGCAATAATAATGAGAAGCGAAAATTGGGGAAAATATTAAATGCATCAGACCACTAGCCCAGTTTTATCCATCGATAATATTATTCTGGTAGCAGCTAGACTAATAAATATTTCTCAAATATATATATAAATTATATGGCTATATGCCCATCTTTTGTTGTCTAGCGTCTTTATATATGGTGTGGACCATTATGTAGCTGTGCATGTGACGAAGCATATTGATCCGTGATTCCCACTGGATTTCAATCCCAAAAAAAAATATTTGGGATTACGAGAATGTAGAGACTTTTCCTGGGTCAGTCCTGTTAGTGATTTTGACACCAACTATTATTCTTAATTTAATTGATAGGTCTCAATTCAGGAACCGAATCTGTTGGAAAATGCACTTTCTTGTTGTTGCTTTTATTATTTATTCTTTCATCCTGTAATAACAAAGTATGAGAAAGAGAGATAGAAGGCTCTCAAGCTTTTTAGTTTTCCACATGGTATCAGAGCCAGGTTCCACACTTGGGGCTTGATCACTTTTTTTTTTATTGTCAAACTTAGAGCTGTTGTCTCTAAATCAGATCTGAAGGAACTGCTTCAACTCGAGTTTACCTCAGTTCACCCACTGAACCAAAGTCTTTCTCTGGCAACAGCTGTCACTCACCTAGTTATTGATGGACGACTCACTAGAGAACTCCTCAAGGAACAGCTTGACAAATGTGCTGTTAAACGGCACGAACTATCTGCCATAGGCTCGGGCTATGGAAGTAGCTCTGGGAGGACGAGGCAAATGGGGGCATATCAAGGGCACCAACAAACCCTCTAAGTCAAAGAGTAAAGAAGATTCAGACACAACAGAGGAAGATGATGAATGGAAGGAAAATGATCTAAAGGTAATGTCATGGATTTTTAACTCCATGAAGCCAAAGATTTACGAACAATATGCTTATGCTCCCTCCGCCAAGGCTCTGTGGGATTCCTTGTACGAGATGTATGGGCAAATTAACAACTCATATCGGGTGTTTGAATTACAACAAAGTATCCTACAACTCAAGCAAGAAGATCTGACGGCCACTGAGTACCTTGGTGAAATGAAGAAGCTTTGGGATGAACTTCAACAGTATCGCCCCAAGGGCGAACATTAGAAGAATATGAAGAGAGAGAAGGAGAAGATAAAATCTTTCGAGTCCTTGCTAACCTCTCCACTGATTATGAAGATGTCAGACGAGAAATCCTCATCAGAGACAAGATGCCATCCTATGCTGCTGTGTGCGCCATCATACAACGAGCAGAGGCCCAGGGACGTGTCATGAAGTCTAAGGGCAAGGTATTTACTCAAAACCCTGTTGAAACTTCTGCTCACTACACTTCTCATGTTAAACCAGGAAACCGAGAACGCAAGGGATCAAGACCTTACTGCGACCACTGCCGCAAGCCGGTCATACCCGTGACAAGTGCTATGTTTTGCATCCTCATCTCAGACCGAAGTACAAACCCGGTTGAAGAGCCGCATGCCAATAAAGCCACTGTCCACCTGAGCACAAGGCCAGGAGCCAGCGACTCATCTGCAACTTCTCAAATTGATGAATTTCAAGCTCAACTTTATTTGCTCAATCGTCGAATTGAAGATCTGATGAAAAGGCAAGCATCATCCTCATCTGAACCGAATACTGAAAAGGCTGCCATAGTAAATGCATTTGGTAATAATCTTTCTTTACTTACTAGCTCGAATTATATGGTTGTTATCGACTCAGGGGCCACAGATCATATGTATTGTTCCAAAGAAATGCTAAACCAAACTGTTGAAATTGACTACCCATGGGTTACGGTTGCAAACGGTACTAAGATTCCTACCAAAGCTAAGGGTAAAACCGTATTTTTCTAGGGATATTGAAGCTTTCGTTGTTCCCGAATTAAAAACTAATTTACTTTCGGTTAGTAAATGGACTAATCAGTGGAATTGTAACGTGATATTTACCCTCAGAAAGTAATATTTCAAGACATAGCTTCAGAGAAGACGATTGGTGAAGGAAGACTTGTTAATGGATTGTATGTCCGAATTCTACTCCTTCGGCTTTTTATGACTCTAGATACTAGAGTTACTACAGATGTTTGGCATAAGAGGCTAGGACATTCGTCCGATAATATTTTACATAAATTGAATATTTCTATTATTCATGGTTCCAATAATTGTGACTCGTGTCATTTTGCTAAACAGCACAAACTACCTTTTTTATGATCATAACAATAAATCTGATGATATATTTGATTTAGTCCATTCAGATACTTGGGGAAATGCCCCGTTGATGCTAAAGAAGGTTTTAAATATTTTATTACATTTATTGATGATAAGTCTCGTGCTTTGTGGCTTTATCTTTTGAAATCCAAAAAGGAAGTTCTCACGATTTTTGAAGAATTCTGTAACATGGTTCGTAACCAATTTAACAAGTCCATTAAGATCCTTCGAACCGATAATGGAACCGAATACACCAATTCTGACTTCCAAACGACTCTTAGAAAATTGGGTATAATTCACCAAACCACGTGTCCGGGAACGCCCCAACAAAACGGTATTTCCGAAAGGAAAAACAGACATCTTTTAGAAATGACTAGGGCATTATTATTTGCGGGAAATTTGCCTAAATCGTTTTGGGCTGATGTTGTGCTTACAAGTTGCTATTTAATAAATCGGCTACCTAGTCGAATATTAAATTACAAAAGTCCCTTGGAAATTTTATATAATCGCAACATTAACATATCGCATCTTCGTGTGTTTGGGTGTGTCTGTTACGTGCACATACAGAATGGCAACAAAATGGAGCCCGTGCCAGAAAATGTGTTTTTTGGGCTATTCATCAGTAAAGAAAGGCTATAAATGTTTTGATCCGAATCTAACCGAATATTTTTTTCCGAGATGTTCAGGTTACTGAAAATCAATCTTATTACTATACTAAGCAGGGGGAGGATTATTCGGATATCACAGACCAAAGTCCGGGTGTAGATGTTATCCCGGACAAGGGGAAGACAGACTCCGTTAGAAGTCCCGAGCCCGTGATCGAAGAAGGCCCAACTGAACAGGAGCCCAATTCGGTTGATGAAGCCCATAGAACATGGCGATATCGAATAGGGAATTGGTTCGGCCCGAAGTTCCAAGTAGAAATTCAAAGTCGTGCAACTCAGAAACCAACTCGGTTCAATGATTTTGTTACCTACTCAACTATTTTTCCCATCCAACATCAAGTCCAGTATGGTAACATTTCCCATAAGTATTTCATTGTTTTGTAACTCAATTGGATAGTATTGAACCTACTAATTATCATGAGGCCCAAACTAAGAATGTCTGGATTGATGCAATGAATGAAGAACTTAAAGCCTTAGACAAAAATCAAACATGGGAATTAGTTGAATTACCACCGGGAAACAATCTGTAGGATGCAAATGGATTTACAAAACCAAATTTAATAGTGATGGGTCAATTGAAAGGTATAAAGCAAAATTAGTTGCAAAGGGATTCACACAAACCTACGGGATCGATTATAAAGAAACATTTGCTCCAGTTACAAAAATGAATACAATAAGAACTGTCATGTCGGTTGCAGTCAATTGTGAATGGCCTTTGTATCAAATGGATGTAAGGAATGCCTTTCTACAAGGTGAACTTGAGGAGGAAGTCTATATGGACTTACCTCCCGGTATATCGGGATAAGTGAAAAGACTGTATGTCGACTCAAAAAGGCAATATACGGACTTAAACAATCACCCAGGGCGTGGTACGGAAAATTGAGTTCTGCACTCACAAAGTCGGGTTTATAGAAGTAAAGCTGATTCTTCCATGTTTACTCAGGTAACGAATAAAGGTTTAGTTGTTATATTAATTTACGTTGATGATCTCGTGATAACAGGAGGCGATCTTGAAGGGATCGAGAAGCTAAAGAAACATCTAAAACAAGAGTTCGATATAAAATATCTTGGAGTATTAAAATACTTCTTGGGAATAGAAGTGGCAAGCTCCCATAAAGGTCTATTTCTCTCTCAACGTAAATATGCTCTTGATTTGTTAAGCTGAAACAGGTAAACTTGGAGTCAAGCCGGCAAGTATACCCATGGAAAATGGCAATAAGGTGATTAAAGATAATGAACCCCTGGAAGATGTTGGTCATATCAACGATTGTTGGTAAACTAATTTATCTTACCATTACCAGACCTGACATAACTTATGTTGTGAGCTATGTAAGTCAATTTATGCACAATCCAATGAAGGGTCATATGGAATTAATTCATCAAGTGTTGAGATATTTGAAGGAAGCTCCAGGACGGGGGATTATTATGAAAAAACACAATCATGTCAATTTAGAAGGATATACCGATGCAGATTGGGCAGGGAAGTCCTCATGATAGGAAATCTACCTCTGGATATTGCATGCTTGTGGGTGGTAACCTTGTTACATGGAAAAGTAAGAAACAAAACACAATTGCCAGATCGAGTGCCGAAGCAGAGTATCGTGCAATAGCTACCGCAACAAGTGAAATTGTGTGGATGTGGCTATTACTTAAAGAGCTGGGGTTCAATCAAATCAATCCGACTAAGCTATACTGTGACAGTCTTGCTGCAATTCACATTGCATCAAACCCGGTGTTTCACGAGCGAACAAAACATATGAAGTCGATTGTCATTATGCACGAGAAAAGTGATGGACAAGACCATTGAGACTCCACATATACGAAGCAGCGAACAATTGGCTGATGTTCTTACAAAAGCATTACCAAAAGGAATATTTCATGGTTTAATTAGCAAGTTAACCTCTAATGATCTCTACGGGTCAACTTGAGGGGGAGTGTTGGAAAATGCAGAAGATCCTAGCACTCACCATATTTAGAAGATTGAAGGCAATGGCGGTGGCTGTCAAGAAGATCCACACATCGAATCTGTCACAGCAGTTGGACCGATAATTATACAATAATAAATATTCAGTCTAAAGTCTAAACTCAGATATTTTGAAATATATCGGTTCTCTCAATTAACTTTGCACGTAAGTCAATCAAAGTAACTAATTGTGTTTTGTTTATTGCTTAATATTGGCGAACAACATTTTTATCGCTAATTAGCATTACCACAGAAAAGACTTCTGGTAACACTAATTGCATTTTTTAAATATTAATGAAAGATTCAATAATAATTTTTAATTATCAACCGTTATTAAATAGATGACCCAAAATAATAAAAAAGTACACAGAATATTAGTAACAGTTGCAGTGAAAGAGAAAGGCCATGAGAGGGAACCTCACAAGTCAAGGCCTCCGAGAGAACCTCACAAATCATATTTTTTTTTGGGAGGGATTGACAATGGCTATTTTCACAATCTTAACAATGCATTTTAAAATGAATTTGAAAAAATATTACAAATTAAAAAAGTTTATAGATATGTTATTTTACTTACTGATAGTAATTTAAAATTTATATAATTTTATTAATTTTATTGTCCATCAAAGATCATTAAATTGGAACCGTTGTAAATTAGATAAAATTTTAATGGTCGTTGATGAACTATAAAATGATAATGAATGTATGAAATTTGTATCACTATCAATTTATAAGTAAAAGAATATATCTTTAATTTTTAAATTTTAAGATTTTTCATATCTATTTGAATATTCATCGTCAAGGTTGTTAAAATAACTAATTATCAGGGATCCTTTCATCGTTTTTTTATAGTTTTTATTGATGTTTTTTTGGACTTTATGATCTTATAATATCATTTTCATTATTTTCTCTTATTTAAATGACTCAACGTTCTTCATTAATATTATAGACTTTACATTTAATATTTCTAAAAGCACAAAAACTTATTAATTGAACAAGTGTAAAAAAAAGTTATTACAGTTATAAATAGCAGACATTAGCCTGACAAAATTTTATAATAAATGATTCTTATGTTTTACGGGAACTGTTTTCCCAATTGGAAACTCCAAACTTTATAAATTTTAGAATGGTACGTTATAGAGCTCTTCGAGAGCATTTTAGAAAATATAAGAACATAAAATTTGAATAAATGATGAGAAAGTTTTGAGAACAGAAAATACATCCATTTACAAAAAAACGCTAGAAAAGTGTGTTCTCTTCCTTTCAAATTTTGATAGATTTTCTTTTATGGTTTTCTAATTTGGTGGTTTTTTCCTGACATAAAAAGCCAAAATCATTATTAATTCAGAAAACATCTTTAAAAATTATTTCAGCATATAGTTTTCAAACGAAGACTTCAAATACATAATTACTTATTGAAAAATATCTTAACAAATATTTTATGATATAATTTCCAATCACAATAACATATAAGAGATAAAATAACTTTGACGAAATTGCATCTGATTTGGTTGTAAAATCATTTAAATTTGTTTTTATTTTCAGGTGGATGGTTATTGCACGACTTGGCAAATCTCGTCAGATTATTACAAAAATAAGTTATGATTTGGAATAATGTTGTAAAATATGGTTCTATGGTTATATGGATGTCGCACTATCAGCACGCCTACGAATAATTATCCCATTTATAATTGAACAATCAACCGGACCTGTTCATAGACCAAACGGTATGAAAGTGATTTTAGTTTTATTTACGCTCTATCATCCTAATCCTAACTAACTTTTTGACTAATTTAATTGACCACTGATTTCTGCAGGTGGTTTAACACCGGGGAATATTTGTATAAATAGAAATCATTTCATAAATATTTTGCACTTTTCAAAACCCGTTATAAATAATTTGTGATATAGTATGAATCCACAAAGTTCATCCTAAGATCATGGTCCCCGTTGATACTTTTCTTTGTTTCAGAAATATTAATGTGCACTTATTTTCAGAATGAACTTTAAAAAAAAAAGAGTTCATCCTAAGATTATGGGTTTCCTTGTATTTAGATAGTTAAACAAAGGAAAAAATGGCAGTACCGTTTTAAGTAAATTTTTCAAAAAGAAATCCTTATTTTCGGAATGAATTATCTGGACTTGTATTGAAATTTTTGATATTTCAAATAATTTATTATCAATTTCAATATGTGTAAATTTACGAAACTATTTTGATTTGTACCAAAATTCCTAACAGCAGTCAATCAATCCGTTACATGCATGCTCTCCTTTTTGTGATAGTAGATAATTTAAAACGTGTCTCACTGATTTATTCAGCTTAGGAGACATTTGGAGACAAGTCATTAACTAGACTTATTTTTATATACGAAGAAGAAAATACATTCAAACGTTTAATTCAAATAAAAAAAATGCCACATGATAACCCGCCAAATTTAAATTCTACAATGCACCAAATGTCTGCATGTAATTTTACACACCATCTATTAATTAAACTAATTAATATCATGTCTACAAAAGTTTTGTCCATTTTAAGCTTTTTTATTTGATTAAAAAATGAAAATTATGGCACGCATAAAATGAAAAATATTTAATCATACATGTAATTATGTTAAAAAAATTTATGTCACGATTAGAAAAAAATTAGCTTTTTTATTTGATTGAAAGGTAACATCGCACGACCAAGATTATGTGTATATATACAGAAAAAGTCTAAAATGCAATACGTTGCACAGATATATCCGTGCAATGCATCAAATTTTCAAATTTCAAAGTAAAAATAATCCGAACCATTTAATTTATTTTTCATATCAAATTTTTATATAAAATCAAATTTATATATTTTTTAAATCTTTTTGCTATTTTATGGGCAAGAGAGAATTGCTTGATTTGAGAATTTTGGATCGTCCAACCGTGATGATTTTCTTCCAACCAAAAAAATAGCAAAATAATTTGAAAAAAATAAAATTTAATTTTTCTATAAGAGTTTGATATGGAGAATAAATTGAACGATTTGAATCAGTCATTTTTAACTTAAAATTTGAGATTTTAATATCATTGCATTTTAGACTTCTCTCTCTATATATATATAGAGAGAGAGAGAGAGGAAAGCTAAAATATAATGCAAAATATCAAAATTTAAGTTAAAAATGACCGATTCAATTTATTCTCCATATTAAATTCTGGTAGAAAATCAAATTTTATATTTTTTAAAATTTTTTTTACTATTTTTTGGGTAGGAAGAAAATCATCACTATTGGACGATCCAAAATCCTTAAATTAAACAACTTTTTCTTGACCCAAAAAAATTTAAAAAAAAATATAAATTTTAATTTTCTACGACGAATTTAATATGGAAAATAAATTGAACGGTTTGGATCGGTCATTTTTAACTTGAATTTTAGAGATAGTAACATTATTTAATGAATAATTTAATCCGATTAGTGATATTAGTTTTAAAAATTCGACAAAAAAATTAGACCGTTATAGGATCAAAACATATATGTGCTTAATAAAGAGTATATATATTTGTGTGAAATTATTTTTATGAACTTAACAACGGACAGTTGAGATTTCCAAACTTGAAATCCTGATATAAGTATAACGATCTGTTCGAAGTGTTTGTTTATGTTACCAGAATTGGTGCGAGTCTGATGTCAGCTTTGACGGATTTGTCTCCGAATCTCCACAATCTTTTTCTTTTGTAAAGCAAAAAATAAAAAATAATATTTTGTTCAGCCGAATCCGGGGATAAAGCTGGAATAAACTTTCATCAAGTTTCAATTTAGTTTCGTTCTTAACAAAATATTCACCAATACCCAACAAAATTCCTACATTTCTATATTTATTTATAACGCAATCCCTAGTCCCTACCTCCTCTTCCTCATTTCATTATTTATTTCTCATCTTAAGATTTATCTATTTAAGCCAACTAATCCTTCTTGCCACTTGCCACCAGGCGCATTGAATTTTATGAGAAGAGAGAGATAGTGTGTGATTAAATTGGTTCTCCTCTCCACCATCACCATCAGGCATCGATCTAGATGGGCATCATAATATAGTACAATGAGATATTCTAAAAGATATCGTAGAAGCTTCGAGCATTAAATTTAAGGTTCTTATCGTTCCAGAGTAGTGCCTAGTTGTTCCTCTACAATTTCAATTCTGTCAAGTTATTCACAAAAACAAAAAACAAAAAAAAAATCAAAAGATTTTGATTTGGAGAAGACATCAGAAAAAAGATGATACTAGTTGGTGGGTTTCATTGTTATAATTTGTTCATTAGTGGAGTTAGGCAGTTGGCCTCGAATCCAGCCTTCCCCAGCCATTACAAAATGTGCGCCTTTTGTAATGAATGGGATTTGGGACCAGCTCTTTTCATTTTTCTCACGCGTTCGGTGAGTTTGGTGCTTTCAAGAGAATCCAAATTGCATTCTTTTTTATCTCTCATCTCTGTTCTCTGTTCTCGTGTCTTATCCAGATCCAGGGAAAAGCATCCTGTCCTTTATTATCTTTCTTCTTTTTTGTTTTTCGGTGCAAAAAACCGATCTTTTGTTTTTACATTTTAACTATTATCATAAGAAAATTTTATAATTCATAATTCGTTCAGTATTTGATTTGATTTTATTTTGAGTTTAATTTGTTCAATCAGACTTTTTATTAGTTAGATTCGAATTTGATTCGGTAATTTTTTAATGAACTAGTTCGAATTTGATCTGTAATAATTCAATATATAATTATTAACATATATTTTTAACTATTTAGATAATAATATACATAATAATACAATTATTTTATTATAACAATAAAGATATTGTTAATATACTATTAAATTAATAAATATCAATTATTTTTTAATTTTAATATAAAATTAATAAAATACTAATTATTTTAAATTTAGTTATTTATGATAATATGAAAATAAATGTAAAAATTAAAATAATTGAGTTTGTTTAGAATTTGATTTCAACTTGAATTTGATTTAGTTCGAGTTTAATTTAATTTGAATTTAATTTAATTTAAAATATTTTAAAATTAAATTAAACTCAAATACTAACCGTTGGATAAATATTGAATGAATGCATGAGTACTGGAGCAGAGATGGGATTGAGAAAGAGAGAGAATGTTGCCTCTCACGTGGCTTTGCTTCCTTTGCATCTTACTAATTAATTCAGTACAAAAGGGGGCCCTTTCTTTTATCTCCTTCATCTCTCCTCTCTCCTCTCTTGTCTCTTCAGTTTACATTGCCATTTGCAGACCAGTTCTAGCTTGTATGCTCACAATCTCTTTCTTTTGAGTTTTGATTGATCTTCTTGTTTTGTCTTTTTAATCTATTGATTACTGTGCTAAGTGAAAATTCAGAGGTCTGCATTGCCACGGCTTTGATTATGGTTTGCGATTTTTTCCTTTTTCCTTTTTTTTTTTTTTTTTTGCAGTCGAAACTTCGAAGGTAGAAGCTTTTCGAGGCGCGGTAACGATATGTGTTGATTGAAATAAAAGCTATTGCTTCAAAATGGACCCTGAGTGTGGAAATATTGCTAAAGCTCGAACAGTGAGCTAATTATTTACTTTCAATTATCCTTTTATGTTCAATCCTTAGAAGAAATATCAATGTTAATAGTAGCATGCATCTTCTTTATGCCATCAAAATGTTCAAGTTCATTCCAATTAATTAAAATTGTTTTCCCTTAAAAAATGTAGCAGACTTGGCCATTTGGTTTAGACGAGTCATGAGTTCACTACATATATATCAGTTTCTTTTGTAGTTTAAAAATTGTTTTCTTTAATATCATTCCATCTTAAATTATTTAGAAAGATTCATGGCGAACGACATTATTGTTAGCATATCAGAGCCTGGGAGTAGTATATGGTGATTTGAGTATTTCCCCTTTGTATGTCTACAAGAGTACATTTGCTGAAGATATAACACATTCTGAGACAAATGAAGAGGTTTATGGTGCTCTTTCCTTTATATTCTGGACGCTAACACTAATACCTCTCTTGAAGTATGTATTCATAGTTCTTCGTGCCGATGACAATGGTGAAGGTAAATTTCTTGTTGAATTATGCATATCCCTTATTAATTTAAAGTTATTTTTCTGTGCTGCGTGAACTATACAGAAATACTCAAAACATGTGTGAAATAAGCCTTATAGAATTAATTGTTTGCTTGTATCTTCTTAGTTGAGAAGGGAAATTAAGAGGAATATATGGTGCTCTTTAGGGAAATTACTGAAATTAGGACTGAACCATCTTTATACCACCATCTACTTACTACTGTGCTTGATTCTTAATGGGGACATAGATGAAACATTCCTGCATGTACTGTGTTGCAAAAATTTATATTCTGATGGTGTATTTGAATGTTGCATAGGTGGTACGTTTGCACTCTATTCATCAATATGTAGGCATGCAAATGTTTGTCTCCTGCCGAACCGCCAGGTGGCAGATGAAGAGGTCTCGACTTACAAATTAGAATATCCAAAAGAAACAAAACGCTCATCTCATATGAAGATTTGGTTTGAGAAACACAAGAATCTGCACACAGCTCTTTTAGTTGTGGTCATGCTCGGTACATGTATGGTCATTGGAGATGGTGTTTTGACCCCTGCCATCTCTGGTAAATTCACTTTTATCACGTCTTATTAGCAAAATATCAAAAGTTTAGCTAAATTTCTTGTCTTGCTTTTTTAACAATCGACTTCCTTCTTATTTCTTTTGTAGTGTTTTCGGCTGTGTCTGGGCTTGAGTTATCCATGTCAAGGAACCATCATGAGTGTAAGATTTATATTTTTGTGTTTGGGGCATTGTAATATTCTGTGTCCTTTATGTGCTATGGTGCTATTGGGAACTAAGCATCATTATTCATTACGCATTAACTTGTTCATTTTTTATTGAACTATTTACTCTCAAATTGATAATCAATAGTATCTATTTATCATCACTGTGATTTTTCTCTGATTTGTTACGTTTCCAATTTGCAGATGCAGTGATCCCGATAACATGCTTCATATTAGTATGTCTCTTTGCACTACAACACTATGGCACTCATCGAATCGGATTTCTCTTCGCACCAATAATTTTAGCCTGGCTAATATGCATTAGTGCCCTTGGAATTTATAACATTCTCCACTGGAACCATCAAATCTATCAAGCAATTTCGCCGTATTACATGTACAGATTCTTGAAAAAAACAAAGAAGTCTGGCTGGATGTCTCTTGGTGGAATTCTACTTTGCATGACAGGTAAAAAGAAAACTAAGAAAAAGAAATTATTGGAATTTCATTTACACATGGAACTATTTAAGACTTTATGTAAACTAATGGTGTATGTTTAACTATAGGATCGGAGGCTATGTTTGCTGATCTTGGCCATTTTTCATATACTTCCATCCAGGTAATATTAATTTATGAGTTTTTTTTTCAAGAAAACCTCCCTTTCATCAGAATTGCAATTTCATTGCTCCTTTTTTCTCTAGGAAACTGAAAAGCAAATGATTGCTTGCATTTCTCATGAAATTTTATACAGCGGAGGAGTTGCAAAGTTCAATCAGATTAATATTATTTTGCAACTTATTATTCAGATAGCATTTACATCAATTGTTTACCCGGCACTTATTCTGGCATACATGGGCCAAGCTGCCTATTTGTCAAGGCATCATCAAATTCATTCAACCTACCAAATCGGCTTTTATGTGTCAGTTCCAGGTTTCTTTCTGATCCCTCTTCATGAGCTTTTAAATTGAAAAGGTCTTTATCATGCTAAAGGGACAAAGTGGTCTTTTATCTTTCTTACCCCAATTTTCCTAATAGTACCTGCAGGCTACTGTTCAATTCTTCCTTCTGTAATGAACAAGTAATTTGATTTTTCTTGAAAAACTGAGGAGGTGAAGGGTGCAGAGAGTTCTTTTTGTTTTCTGAAGCTAAGAAAGCATTAGAAAATGTCTTTTCTATATTGAGGGGTATGCATCATATTTTGAAATTTTGTAGGGTTACACATAAAAGAGTCATTTACAATGCTTGCTTGGTAGCAACACGTGCCTTTCCTAACTTACAGAAAGCGCAACATTGTCCGTACAATGTATCTATACTTATCTTGATGTACTAAAACATAGAAACTTAAACCTGAAAATGATATCCATGAAGAAATTAATAGTGCCAAGGTACTCCATGAGCTTTTAAATTGAAAATGTCTTTATCATGCTAAAGGGACAAAGTGGTCTTTTATCTTTCTTACCCCAATTTTCCTAATAGTACCTACAGGCTACTGTTCAATTCTTCCTTCTGTAATGAACAAGTAATTTGATTTTTCTTGAAAAACTGAGGAGGTGAAGGGTGCAGAGAGTTCTTTTTGTTTTCTGAAGCTAAGAAAGCATTAGAAAATGTCTTTTCTATATTGAGGGGTATGCATCATATTTTGAAATTTTGTAGGGTTACACATAAAAGAGTCATTTACAATGCTTGCTTGGTAGCAACATGTGCCTTTCCTAACTTACAGAAAGTGCAACATTGTCCGTACAATGTATCTATACTTATCTTGATGTACTAAAACATAGAAACTTAAACCTGAAAATGATATCCATGAAGAAATTCATTTATAATATTAATAGTGCCAAGGTACTCCATTAACTTTGGTTTGTTCTATTATTTTTTTGTAGAGAGTGTGAGGTGGCCGGTACTTATGGTGGCTATATTAGCATCAGTTGTTGGTAGCCAAGCAATAATAACTGGAACCTTTTCAATAATAAATCAGAGCCAGTCACTGAGCTGTTTTCCAAGGGTCAAAGTTGTCCATACTTCCAAAAAAATTCATGGCCAGATTTACATCCCAGAAATTAACTGGATACTTATGGTTCTCTGCATAGCTGTCACTGTCGGATTTAGAAACACCAAGCATATAAGCAATGCCTCAGGTACTAAACTGTATTAATTACTTCATTTAGGGCCTGATCGGTGTTCTCATTTTCTTATAGAATAAGGTGGAACGGAGATCTTCAGGAAGAACCCTTCTTCCATTTTATTCCAATTTTTAGAGATTGTTTGATACCTTAATATTAGAAGAACTGAAGAGGAGAGTATTGGCTCTTTAATTAAATAATAATGATTATGATAATTAGATTAAGTATTATAATGACATTGATAAAAATAATTAAAATTAAAATTTATTATTATTATAGTTATTGGCTTATTGTTATAATTATATTTATTATTATCATATAGTAATTAATAAATTATATAATTATCATTAAAAAATAATTAAAGAATTAAAAAAAAATGGCATTTTTGTAACATGAAGTGGAAGAAATTTGATTAAATGGTGGAGGATCTCTTCTTCCACCTCTTGGGTAGAAGAAAAATCTTCCTAAGTTTAGTTTCTTTCTTTCCATTTTCTTTCACTGGTGTTTGGTAATTTTCTTCCAGAAGATCTCTTCTTCCATTTTATTCTCGAAGAAAATTAGAATACAGTATTCTATTTAGTGAGAGATATGGTCATTATATGTCATGTACAAATTTTGACTTACTCATGGGATTGATTAATTGGTTAGAAAAAAATAAAGGAACATAATAGGATTTTGTGGAATGGTTCATTTATTTGTGCTGTAAATAAATAATATTCCTTGTAAGTATCGGTAGTTTAAAGTTAAGAAGGGATTCGTATCACTAGTTTTAAATTATATTTAAAAAAATAATATTCAAATTTTCGACTCAAACCATTGATCTTGTTCATTTTTGTGTTAGATCAAATGCTCGTAAAATTTTATGATATTTTTAGGTCATTTTATGCTAGATCAAATGGTAATAAAATGAATGCATAAAAATTAATCAATCATAGCTAATTAGGTTCACTCATTTTATTATCATTTGATCTAGCATAAAATGACCTCCAGAAGTCATGAAAATTTTCAAGTATACATAAAAAATGAACAAGATCAACGATTTGGATTTGAAATTTTACAAGCATACATCTAAAATGTGTTCTTCAAAGCTTCACGAAACGAGAGATATAATGATCTAGACACTTAGCATATAAAACATCTTTATAAGTTCACTTTAGTTTTTGCATTTTTCTGATGCTTTTCTCCCCTGCACATTATATGATTTACTTGAATTTATTATTATTTTTTTGCTGCAGGCCTAGCTGTTATAACTGTCATGCTTGTCACTACATGTCTGACATCACTCGTAATAATTCTGTGCTGGCATAGACCACCAATACTTGCCTTATGCTTCCTTCTCTTTTTTGGTTCGATTGAGGCACTGTATTTCTCAGCCTCTCTCATAAAGTTTCTTGATGGAGCATGGCTCCCAATTTTGCTAGCTCTAATATTAGTAACTGTCATGTTCACCTGGCATTATGCGACCATAAAAAAGTACGAGTTCGACATACAGAACAAGGTGACACTTGATTGGTTGCTTGCATTGGGAGATAAACTAGGGATTGTGAGGGTGCCCGGGATCGGCCTTGTTTATACTGATATAATATCGGGTGTGCCAGCTAATTTCTCAAGATTTGTCACGAACTTGCCGGCTTTTCATCAAATATTGGTTTTTGTCTGTGTCAAGTCTGTACCAGTGCCATATGTGCCTCCTACTGAGCGATTCTTGGTGGGTCGAGTTGGTCCTCCTAACCACAGGTACATTGAATAGTTTTGTATTTGTACCAATGTGTTTATCATAAGACTAATATTGTGATGCTGTTTTGGTACCTAAACTGGCTTATCCTGTCTTGTACTGATGCATTCCGGCCACCATTGCACTCATGCTTCCACAGGCTGGTAATGGTGTCTACCTTGCAATCAAGGGTAGCATGCCTAATTGTCTAAAACATTGATTGGTTCTACCAAAAAACTGTACCATACTAGCATGGACTCCACGTCAGCTGCCATAAAAATAATGACAGCTGATGTATTGTTTTACACATGTGCTGTACTAACAAAACTTGGCACATTTCTTAAAATTATAAATTATAAATATTTCCCTGCCCTGCCCCTTCAAAGAAACGGGTCAAATAGTGTTAGTTTAATAATGCTAGCTCTCTGCCATCACCAGTAATATCAGCATATGCTTAATGCTGGCACAGATACTAAACTATGGCTTTTAACTGATGCGCAGGTCATACCGTTGCATTGTGAGGTATGGGTACCGAGATGTGCACCAAGATGTTGATTCTTTCGAGTCAGAATTGTTTGACAGCTTATCTGACTTCATAAGATTGGAGGGGTCAAAAAAAAGCTTTCAGCAAGATCAACCACCACTTGAAGACGACTCTGCTCTAACAGTAATAGGTACTTGTAGAAGGTCGAGCATCTCAGTAGAGATAGAATCGGATGAGCAGTCAATAGAACCGGTACAACAACCAATCAAAAAGAAAAAGGTCAGGTTCTTCATAGAGAAGGATAATAGTTATGAAATGGACAAACTAGTACAAGACGAACTCGGAGAGTTATATGAGGCAAAGGAATCTGGTATGGCATTTATTTTGGGGCATTCACACGTACAAACAAAACCAGGTTCATCAGTGTTCAGAAAATTGGCAATTGATTTTGGGTACAACTTTTTGATGAGGAACTGTAGAGGACCAGATGTGGCGCTCAAAGTGCCGCCTGCTTCTCTGCTTGAGGTGGGAATGGTGTATGTTTTGTAAATTAATAATGTTTAGGGGGTTATGTGAAAATGGTCTCTTTTTATGAAAGTTGTTGATTTGAGGAGCCTTAACTTCGATTTTGTAGAAACAAGAACTAGTTGTAATTACTGAAATACTACCTCTTAAATCTCAGTTATATGATATAATTTCTTGACTGAATCACACTGGCACGGTTCCTTTTAACTCAAATGGATTTTGAGTTCTCCGGTATCAATTGATTTTGAATTGACTAATACTAAAACAAATTAACACTTTGAAAGCTTTCATTTTTTGTTTTTTTTGGTTAAGTTAGTATAACTTGGGGGCTGCTTCGGGCAGCGTCAAATTTCTTCGAGCACTTATATTAATAACTTCAGACAAAACTAACCCTGCTAAGCTGCTGATAGGGAAGGGGATTCAGGGACAGAATCAGGATAGGATGCTGAGAAATTAAAAAGTCAATTTATAAGTTTGCGATATGAAGATAGAAATAATCAAAGAAAAACATAAATTATTATTCATCATCAGTCGAAAAAGAGAAAAAAATCATTGAAAAACAAATTGAGAAGCGAATATAATAGACTTATAATTAGAACAAAATGTTTACAATTTAAATTTTTAATGGTTCATATATTTGAAATAAAATTATGAAAGTGCTAGATAATTAAATATTTTATAAATACAAACAAAAAAATAAGAATTTGTGCTAATTTGTATAAATTATAGGGGTGTTTTCCCCCGACACCCCCTTCTCTCCGCTCCTAAGGGGATTGGTCTGACACCCATTGTACCAAATTTGATTTGATGGACTATTTACCTCGGATCTACTTCTGATGATTTAAACAAATTTTGAAGCAATGAAGTGAATTTGAAATACGAATTTTAAAGTGATTGAATGATGGATTAGGCTGTCAAATCAATTTTTTGATCCGATGCCCATCGGATATACTCCGCTCCCCTGTTCTGCTGAGACTAACAAAATTTTGCGTCTAAACACTAACTTTGCATTAGGTGTATTAAATAAAATAATATACAAGTTCGACATTTGATCTTTTTGCTAAAAAAAATACCAAACTTTCACGTACCAACAAATTATCTAAATTTGATTGGAAGATAATTTATGTTCTTGACACAACCGCTTCTTAAATTTACGTGAATTTCAAATGAACCAGAGTTGAAGAAATACTGTAAGTTTTTTAAAATAGAGTTTAAACCTGTTTCAGACTTCTTAATGTTAAGTTTCATGATTTTTGACGATACATACATTATAACACATGCATTTAAAAATACGTTTTAGTTCAATTACTTCAAAGCAATTAAAAGTGATTTTGAGCGGTAAAAAATTACATATTATGAGCAATTTGAAAGGCCCAAGAATATAAATTGCTTGCTTATGATTAAAAATGATTAATAACTTTATTTATTTGTACCTCTAAGTTCTTTTTTATTTTTGTGTAACATTTCATGATGCAAAAGTGTAGTAGTGCTGTAGTATTCAGAAATTTAAATTAAAGTTTATATAATTCTATTATCATTATTTTTCATTATATTTTAATTATAATTATAAATTGTTCATTACGTTGTCTAGATCTTAAAGATCATCCATAACAAAGATTTAATGGTTTTTTTAATTCCGTTTATACATCTGCGTTCACTCAAAAAAGTTCGTTTAAACAATAATTAGAAGTCATATCTCCATTCGGAATCGGGTATTTTTTTTTTAAAAAGTAAGGAATGTCTCTAACCAAGTTCTATATGAACTTGTCAAAAGTAAATTTAATAATCATCATTTTGAAATGGATGAAACAAATAAGCAGAGAACTACATGACATGGTTGGAATCTTGAACGTAATTTACTATCCAGATTATATGCGCTTCTTTCTCTGTAAAGAACTACAAATGCAATTAAACAAGTACTTATCTAGCTGCAAGCATAGTAACAAATTCGTGATTCGGGAAATGTTCGGCGAGGTCAAAAATTCAACGTTCGGATATAATACGAGTATAATTCGGGAATAATTTGTTTCATATAATATAAATAATATATATTATATTGATAAAATATTAAAAATATATTAAAAACTATAAAATTCTATATAAAATAATATATAATGTATTTTTTTGCTGAATAATTCGCAAATAAAATGTTTTTTTTATCAAAAATGCACTGTATATTAAACTGACGAATTATTTAAGAAACATCCGGCTATGGATGAAAAATAAATTATTTACGAATAATTCGCTGCAAGAATCAACGATAGTTCTGTCTGGAAACTTTATGGGAGTATTCAAAGAAATATTGACGCATCCCCGTCTGTGTAACTACCTCTGTTAAAAAAGAAATGTATTCTTCTTCTAATCTTGCTTGAGGCTGATGACAACTTTGTTGATTTAAAAGAGCAATATATTAAGACAGTGAGCATTAATAATGATTGATATTTTTATTGAGAATCTGATTATTCTTTACAAAGAGAGTATTGACTTTTATACTCTAGTATCTAAGCGTTATTTATTTCTAACAGTATAATAATTGCTAAAAAATAAAATAAAGAGAATTGAGATGGCTTCTTCCTATTTTATTAATTAAAAAAGGGATTAGTAACTCTTCTTACCTCTGATAGCCTATGATGATTAATCCCAATAAATCTGAGGCTAATCTCATAATTAATTCTTCTAATTTTGATTATTATCTTCAACAAACTTGCTTATTAGTTGGGTGCAAGAAAAAATTATGTTCATTGAGTGTTAGATCTGAGTTTTGGTTTGTTCGATCAGATTTTCCTGTTAGTTCAGTTTGCATTCAGTTTGATAATTTTTGTAATGAACTAATTTGGATTCGGTTCATAATAATTCAATATGTAGTTATTTGTATATATTTTAGACTATTTATTCAATGATATATGTAATAATATAATTGCTTATTATAAAATTAATAATTATTTCCTTGCACACCGCCGGTGTAAGTGAGGCAACCGTCTCTATATTCCCTGATAATCATAACAACCTTCTTCAAGGAATTAGACAACACTACAATAATTATGCTCGCTTCTACTAAATTTTAACTAACTCTCAATATTAGCGTGGACTACGCATATTTGCGAGTTCAATGAATTACTTCATATTTTACTAAAATAGTACTTGAGATATGATATTTGGTGTTATTTTAGATGATGGACGCAATCTTCTTTGAAAATTTATGTTTGCTTCCTGTTAAACTTTGTCCCTCTTTCTTGTGTGACCTTCCTTTCATCCTTTCTTATTTTTTTTTTGTTTTTAATGAAAGCATTTCTAGCCTATAAGTTAGGAGAATCTGTTGCATGAGAAAAGTTACATGATGGAAGCCTAAAAGAAGGAAAAAAAAAGGTTAAATAACCAGAATCTCTCCTGTTGTAGGCCTTGCATTAGGCCCAATAACCATCGGATGGGCCCATTCTTGTTTCATTGGCTGGGCCATTGAACTTGCGCGAAATCCCCAACAACTCAGACAGGCGTTACATCCTCTGCCGCGCGTCACGCACTGTACGCGTCCGCTATCGTTAGATTCATGGGGCTCTATTTGAGATTGGCAAAGCACGCATCTCAATGCAAATCGGACGGCTCTCATGACGCGCTGCACGGTTGCAGCGCGTCAGAGGACGTGAATTCGGCGTTACGCACAGCAGAAGCGGAGCTGCTTTAGCAGATATGCACGATTGTGAGGGGTTCATAGTGAAGAGGAAGAGAAATACTGGGGATAAATGCTGTGGGTTTCCAGAGAAACCAGATGAGTAGAACATCATTTGTGCATCATTGTCAGCCTTGTAAAACATAACCAAACCTAACAACTAAGCCTAGATCAATGGAGATATCTGCTGATTTTAAAGATCAGCCTAGATTACTTTTTTGTTTCTTCATGTAAAGTATTCTGTCTTGGTTTCATATTAATTTTATTGTTCATCTTTCACATACTTGTTCATGTTTTTACTTAATACTTTGGGCTTGTTTTTACATTTTAAATTTTTTGTATGTTCAGGGAAGAATTTAGTCAGAATTTTGAAGGTCAAACTTTGATAGAGGTTTCTCAAAAAAGGATTTGACACCTGGAGGAATATGTCATTTGAGGTAATTTTATTTTATATTCCATAAGTTCATATTACCAATCAGCATTGTACCTCTAAATGTTATTTTAGCGCTGTGTTTCAGGCAAGAAGCGAGTACATTGTTATAGCTTCAAAGGTGAATTTCCCTTTTGATGAGAAAATAGTGCAGGGGGTTGATGAAATTGGGAAGGTAAATCTCAATCTTTTCAGGTTTGGTTGATATATTGAAATCTCATCAGTTAACCTTGATAGTATTTGGTTAATACTTAATACATGCGTCAAATCATATCTCAAACTTGATGATATTTGTTTAATATGTTCTCAAATCTCAAGTTTCTTCATCTTTATGACTGAAACAGTGAACTGCACTGCAAATACTTGGACAGTGTGGCAACTGCCCCCTCCCCCTTCCCACGGAAAATTTTTTTGCCCTCCCCCCTCAGGATTGTTTGGTTATTTTTATTGAAAAAAAATATATTTAATATTATGTATAATGAAATAATTATGTAAAAATATTAAAATATGAAGTTTCGTAAAAGAAAACTTTCTTCGTCAATTTGATTATTTATTATTTTGAATAGATGACAAAGCAAGTTCATCCAACAAAAATGTCTGTGAGTGTTGTCAGATACTCTCTATTTGTCTCAGTCATACCTTGTTACAGTTCTAATTTATTGGAGTTTTATGGTGTGCTTTGGTAATTTGGATAGTTGTTGATTGGGTTGTAAGTAGTAGGATCAATTTTGTTATGTTGAATGTTTGTTCTAGGGGTGCCTTTATTATCAGTGCTAGTATGTGCTGCCTGTATGAGAGTCCACACCAGTAGTATTCGCTGTTCCTTGATAGTTCTGCTAGTGCTAGCATAAGCAGAGCAGCTTAACTTAAAGAGGCAAGTCGATTGACTATTGTAAGTGAATATTATCTTATAATATGTAACAGGGAGACAGGGTAATATTGTAAGTGAATATTTATTTCTAAAGACTTTCATTTCAAGTTGAGAACTAAACGCATAACTCGGGCTGAAATCTGAAATTGGGTTGTTATTTCAGGCCTAAACTATCCTTTTTTAACACGCAATTACATGCGTAATAAATAGCAGCCCGTTTATGTTCTTTATTATGTTGCTATCCAAATCCAAATATCCGATAGATCTCGCAGCAATCCAGTCTCTCGACTCCGATTGGTCAATCCATGGTGACCTCATTTACCAAAATTTTCTCCCCATTTTTACACCATTTTTCTGACAGTTTCTGCTCCGCGCGCGCAAAAGGGAAAACCTCCGATCCTATCAGCCACTCGCTCCGATCCCTTATCCGACGGCCCTAGTTAAATCGAAAAGTCGTCGTCAAATTACTGATTTCTCTTTCTTATCCGAAACAAATCAAGTCTACTCTCTACTCTGGAGGAGAGAACTCCTTAGTTTAGATTTAGGAGAGGTATGGCATCTATGTGCAGCTCGGTATCAAACACCTCTCCGATTTTCGCTTCCAAACCTTCCTTTCGGTTTCGATCTAAATCGAAGCCTAGTAGCGTCAGATGCGTCGTTGGAGGTAAATTTCACTTTTACTTTTGATTTTTTTCTTGTCTTTTCTTTTTCTTGGAATCAATTGAAGTTGTGGAAATGCAATGCAGAGGTAATTGCGGAGCCGAAGTTTCCGAGCTTGGCCGAGCCGCTTTTAATTAAGGCGGTAAAAGGAGAGAAGGTGGAGAGGCCGCCTGTTTGGTTGATGAGACAAGCTGGGAGGTATATGAAGGCATGTTTGTTTTACCAATTTGCTTTTCTTGTTTGTTTCAACTTTCATATTGTCTTAGGTATTGGCAGGAAGTGAAATTACCACCTGATCTCAGTAAATCATATCAACTATTAGTACTATTATAATGCAAAAAATGCTAGTTATACTGGCATACTTAGTATGTTACTGGTTTTGGTTTTACCCATACAAGCCTAGCAGACTGCTAAACTGATGCTGGCATAAGTCATGGTTTCAGGTTCAAATCTACAATTTAAGTTATATTTGTTACTATTTAGGGTTTGTGGCTGAAAGTGAATGAACATTAGAATGCCAAGTAATTATTTTCTACCATTAGCATGTATTTTGTATAGCAGATTTTATACCTGCAATTGTTTTACACTGCCTGATACCAGTATGTAACTTAGGGTACAGTAATACTCATGATTTTCATTTAATAAAGGTATATGTGTTGTTAACAGAGCTATCAATTGATATGTGAAAAGTATCCTTCATTCCGCGAAAGATCAGAGAGTGTTGATCTAGTTGTTGAAATTTCACTCCAACCATGGAAGGTCTTCAAGCCTGATGGGGTAATTTATTTTTGAAAATATACACATGTGATTACTGTCTAGTTTTCTTTCGAAAATTATAGCTGACATCTCTTATATACTTGGTGAAAACAGCTAGCAGTTTCATTAATCGCTCATATCAGTATATTCTAAACTAAAGTGTGACAATCTTTTTACCTATGTTATGTAAATCATAACTACTTTTAAGTATGAACCAACAGGAAAGTCTTTTACCTAAGCCTTTAACTATGAAAACAAATCATAACTACTTTTAAGTATGAACCAACAGGAAAGTCTTTTACCTAAGCCTTTAACTATGAAAACAAATCATCAAGCCATCTCATTAACTTCTGTTCATAAGAACTAACAGGCAATGCAAAAAAAAAATCAATTGACTTTGGGTTCAGTACTAGTTGCAAATATCAAGTATTTTGGTTGCCTATACAAGCAAGGTCAAATGATGGGACTTGCACAACTCCAATTAATGCTAAGTTCCCATTTGATTTAATAATAGCCAGTGTTTTTCATTGCACAATACAGGTTATACTGTTCTCTGATATTTTGACACCTCTACCTGGAATGAACATACCATTTGACATAGTCAAGGGAAAAGGCCCGATCATATATGACCCTTTGCGTACAGCTGAGGATGTAAGTAAAGTCAGAGAGTTTGTACCAGAACAATTTGTACCATATGTTGGAGAAGCTTTGACCGCCTTACGAGCTGAGGTTTGACCTTTCTCTTCATTTTACTACCTTTGATGAGAGCATTGAGCTTGGCAACATCTCTGATGATGAGGGCCAATTTATCAGGTGAAAAATGAAGCCGCTGTTCTGGGATTTGTTGGGGCACCTTTCACTCTGGCTTCATATGTGGTTGAAGGTGGTTCATCTAAGAACTTCTCTAAGATCAAGAGCATGGCCTTCTCTCAACCTCAGGTAAGCATTAAACATATTTTTTGTGTTCACTACTTTGCTTAACAGGGCCACTTATTGTTTTCAAACATTTCATGTATTGCACTTTCAAAACTTGCTGTGATTTTTATGTCAGTATGCTTGGTTCTGTTATCATGGTTGCAAGCTATTAAAGTATACTTCCTATCTGTAATTTTCATGCTTGTAGGTTTTGCATGCATTATTACAAAAATTTGCTACTTCCATGGCCCGATATGTAAAGTATCAAGCTGATAATGGGGCCCAAGTTGTACAACTTTTTGATTCATGGGCCACTGAGCTCAGCCCTGCAGATTTTGAGGAATTCAGTCTGCCATACTTGAAACAAATTGTTGATTCGGTAAAATCAACACACCCAAATTTGCCCCTGATTCTCTATGCAAGCGGATCAGGTGGATTGCTGGAAAGGTTCTCTCTAACTGGAGTTGACGTGGTTAGTCTTGACTGGACCGTTGACATGGCAGAAGGGAGGCAGAGGCTTGGTGCTGATGTGGCGGTTCAGGGCAATGTGGATCCTGGGGCACTTTTTGGATCCAAGGAGTTCATAACAAAGCGGATCAATGAAACTGTTAAGAAGGCAGGGAATCATAAACACATATTAAATTTGGGGCATGGGATTAAGGTGGGGACACCTGAAGAGAATGTTGCACATTTTTTTGAGGTTGCAAAAGGGATTCGGTACTAGGGGTTTGATTTTGTTATCATTTATTAACTTTTTCTTTTTTGCGGATATTTCTGTTGCTCTTAGCTTGAGCATATTTCCTTTTAATGCAGTGAACAATTTTGTTTTCTTTTTTGATGTCAGCTATAATTTTCAAAGGAATAATCTTAGCTTGAGCATAATACAAATGGGATATTTATGTTGCTCTTAGCTAGAGCCTAGTTTTTTTACTGGATTTTTCGTGAATGTAGTAAAATGCAAGTACAGTTATTGCAAATTTAAATAAGTGTCAACTAGAGTGAATTTTTTTTTTTTTTTTTTTTTTTGCGGTCAGAAACATCTGAGTTGATGAAATCAAATTAAAAATGAATTTCCTATTTCTGAAGATGAGTTATTGGTAAAACTGCCCATTTCTTTAGACAAAATTTGGAACTATCTTTCTACGCGGAGATCGAAAAGTTCCTTGTTCTTTTATTATTGTTTTGCTTTTCTTCTTAACTATCTTCGTCTCTCTGCCTGAAAGATCAGAAAGAAATTAACCAGAAATATAGAAAACCACAGCCAACTTGCTTGGGCCTACATGCTAATGGGTGGGTTTTGTCTGAAACCCAGCTCGATCCACTGAGGAAAAAGACATGGATCATGGATGCAGTCCATCCGATATTGTGCTAAATAGTTTCTCTCTCTCTCTCTATTAATTGAAGCCAACCCCTCCAAACCAGTGTTGTGAGAACACGTACAAACTAAATGATTGTATCCTCCGGTGCACCTTCGTCATGTATGATCGATTGTAGGCTAATGTCTTTTCTTTACATTTGTTTCAGTAAATGTCTGGTAAGATGAGTAGCCTGTAGCCATTCAAACAACTTAATTTCCTTCAAGAGGTGCTCCATTCCTTCAGATTAACATTATTTTTTATAAAAAAAAAGAAGATGAGAATCAAGTTCTTAAAATTTATAAATGTTCATAAAAAAAATTATCCGATTTTTGTACCTGCCACCTCCTACATGAATGATATTGCACTAAAGATATGATGAAAATTAAGGAGGCTAAAAGCCTAAAATAAGTACATATGGAATTATTCCTTGCGTCACTAATTGATAGTTGACAAGTTTCAAAATGAAAAATAGATCTAAATATTTCTTTTGAGGAAGGGATCTGAAATTCTTGATTGATTGATGCCATTCTACTTGATTGGAAGCCAATATTGAAGAAATCTCATTGTTTCAATATTAGCGCATAAATATAGGTGACGACCTCCTCAGATAAATGAGGAACATAATTGAGGTGTTTTATATTTCGGTTTAATAAACAATGGTATCTTAATATTATTGTTTATAATTAAACAATGGTACCTTAATTTCAAATCATGGTTGATTGGGGTATCACCGTGTTTCCTGTCTTATCTGTTCAAATGTACAATCATGGGACGATATTAAATTGTCAACAATTGCACTTTTGAGCTTTTGGTGGAAGAACCTCGAATTAAATAGAAAAACATTAAAATAAAAGATTGTCAGTGCCCTGATCGTTCCATTTTTCTCTAGTAAATTTTAAATGGCTAATTTTAAGAGAAGCATTTGATGGGAAACTTTGGACATTTTTTTTTTGAAAACTTGCTTACATAAATATTAGTCAATTTCCTACATGTGAACAGGACCATTTATTAATAAATGTTTAAGGAATAATTAATTTTAATCAGGACATGATGGTCAAACGTGTTTACTTAAGATGACATACAAGTCCTAATCTGGAACGTAAATTAATCTTTACTGGGGTTTGTAACTCAAATTTCGCCTCGACAATATAAACCTCAAATAAATAATTAAAAATATAAATTTTTAAATATATTTTAATAAAATTTAACATTAAAAATTTTAACATAATTTTTTAAATGCTAATGATGTATATAATAATAATAATAATAATAATAATTATTATTATTATAAATAATATACTTAAATATATTAATCTATAAATGATCATAAAAAAGTTAGATCATTTTAAGAGTTAAAATTCATCTTAAGTATACCATACTCATTACTTTAAATAAGGAAAGAAAAAATTATATATGAATAATTGGATTCAAGTAGATGAAAAGATTTAAATAAAATCATTTGTGGAGAAGTCTTGATACCTTTTATGAGTATAATTATGTGAAATATTTTTCATGGGCTGCTGAGGCATTGTGATCAACAATTTGATGTTCTCCTTTATTTATTGATTATACAATAAACAAGCAGTATTGCTTAGAAACTTCTGCTTAAAGATCCGTGCTCGTGTTGAACTCTTTAAAAAAATCACTAATTAGAAAACAAATAGAATATAAACAAAGGAGTTCGGATGAATCTGATAAGCTCTTTAATTAAAACAGATTGGCATTCTAAACACACAAAATGCGTTGAATGCTCGATTCTCAAAAATAAGTTTCGTTGCAAAATGCAAACGCATGAAAATACGTTGAATTCACATCTCAGAAATTTCTTTCTTTTTTTTTTTAACATCATTTGACAGCAAAATTAAGCGAACTTCAAAATTTTCAAATGACGCGAGTAGTGATAACCTGGTATTAGTATGACATGTGTATATAAAAAGTAGCACACGAACGGATCTCCATTAAAACAAAATAAGCTTCTCTATGATTAGTGGAATCAAGTCTGTAGATTATTGCTTAATTAAGGACAACGTATTGTTCAAAACATAAATTGTCACATAATCAGGACAAACGTTGATTATTTAATTTCTTGTGCTGTCGGAACATATTCGCTTGCAATATTCTTTTTGTACTATAAATTGTTTGAAGCGAACAAGAATAAGAATTGAATGCATCATAATTCACAGGATATCAAATTTATTAAAATAAATATAGGGAGTTCAGATGTCCATTGAAAATAATAAAAACTATAAGAAATTTTATATCATTTAAAATTAAATATATAATTATTATATAAACATCAAAACTAATTGAAAGAATATTTTATAAAATCATTTTATATATTGTACAAAAATTTATATCATTTTATTATTTATAAACTCAAATTTTATAGTTTAAACTCATTACTTAACGGCTATTCAAATAAAATTAAAAATTTATGATTTTTCATATACATATATGAGATGACATAACATGCATTCAATTATTTATCTATACTATTATATAAAACATCTAAGAATTTGAGGGTCCATTTTTTGTCATGGTATTTTTTTATTATACCCATTTTATCTTTCAATTAGACGGATAATATTTATTTTTTGTTGATCGAACGTATGTGATCGCGTCCATTGATCCCCTCTTTCTCTCCATTTCTTTCTCATATATATTATTATTATTATTTAGAAACCTTGTGCATATTTGATAAGAAATTAATGGTGATAATATATGTTAGAATAATTTACTTTTCTTGTCATAAAAATCATGAATCATTAACTCATATTGTGCAAAAAAATCTCATCCAAGATTAAATATAGTATTTATTATAGGTTTTCTCTATAATTTGGTGAATTTATAATTTAATATTACATAAATATGAATTATTTTATTTTATATTATTTTAATGTTTAAATAAAAGAGTCTGCTACAACGCGCGGATATATAGCTATTATTTTTAAATTTATGCATAAATAAATGAATAAGTATTATGTACACCAACAATAATAGAAGGATAGCCACTAGTCAGTCATACAAGTCATGCAACAATAATAGCGCAACTTTTGTGCTTCTGATTTTTTTAATCATGTTAATTATGCTTGATTCAATATTAATCTTGTTGCTTTCTTGCACATTTTTGTTGGCTTTGATGATAAAACATGACAACTGAGAATAGCGGAAACTCGAATGATAAAGTTGTATCTTTCAAGAACATTTCTTTCCTTTGAGATATAAATATATCTCAAATATTAAAAAGATGGAGTTTAAACCATTCAAGCATCTAAAAATTTTTATTTGAGTTTGGAACTTGCGAGTTCTCTCTCAATATGAAAAGTATTTTTGTCATTAGATCAAAAGTTGATCTTCTTTTAATAGCATGTCATTCTATTTATTTTTATTTAAAATGTGTACTTCGATCACAATTTAATAAATTGATAAGTTTCATTAAATTAATAAATTTTACAATTTTAACTAGTTAACAAACTTTTTTTTGAGAAAAGCCCGTAGTTAACAACTGACATTGATACATAAAAGTTTCTACATGCACTCCTATTTAGCGGAATCTTACGGTCCTAATCATATCGGCTAAACAAGAAAATCGTAAAATACGATATAATATTTAACCCAAAAAAAAAGTTTAAACTTTTGCTTAGCGTGGATCATAAGGTTGAGTCCAGTTTTTGTCGCCTGATGCATTTTTTCTAGGACTGGTTATTCATTTTAAGTTCGAGGATGATGTTAGCCATAGGAAATTAAAATAACATTATGAACAAGATTATACATTAAAATTAATATTTTTTTCATAGAACTATATAGCTATCAATTTATTTTTAAAATATAGTGTCAAATCTGGTAGTGACTTGTGAGACCACGGTCCCTGCCAGTCCTCCTCAAAGTTTGCCCCTAATTCTACATGTACATCAGAATATGTTAGCCTCACAGCACAAGTCATATATAATCCAAAATATTAATATGACCAAGTTCTTTTCTCTTTAACAAACTTCGCTTTCTAACTTTCAGATTGATTAAGGCATTTTTTTTATAATTATAGAGTTTGAACTTCAAATGATAATAGAAATCAATTTATCTGTCGCCTGAATTGGATAACACAATCCTCATCTTCTTTAATTTTAGCAAATAATAAGAACCAATTGCAATACGCAATGCACTTCTTAATTTTGAGCTAATTTTAGGTGTTGAGCTGCTCGAGAACACAATCAAAATGAAATGATAAATAAAATAAAACACTATATAGTTTCTTCCGAAACTTCGGTATCAATTAAGATAATAGTAAAATAATAGAAGTTTAATATCGAGAGATATAAAACTAACAGCATTGTTGTATTTAAATATATATATATATATATATAATTATATCACAAATGAAAATGGAAATTTTTTCCCCAGTATTTTTTTTGTCCATGACTTTCCAACATAACGGCTAGATTGACAGCAACTGTTATATTTTTGAAATTGTAAAAAGGCGATCAATTACATATTTTCATCAAAACTAAAATTAGTTTGGATTGGCTTTATATCCCTTTTGTATGTACATTTTGACTCCTAAATTTATGCTGAAATCTCCTTTTATTCCATACTTATAAAACTACAAAAAAAAATCTGCTCGTTGTCCGAAACCATTTTATTTTTAAAAATAATTGGATGTAGCTAATGTTAGTATAAATAAATCGTATGTTTACTTAGATATAATTTATGTCTACATCATTTATAAAGATTCTTAAATTTTTAAATAAAAACAATTAAATATTTAATAAAAGATCATTTATAAAATATGACAATAAAGTTGTATAGTGGGTATTTTTTTTAAATAATTTAATAATAGTTGATGGTCAATTTATTAATTTGATGCAGAATTTTTTTTGGACCCCTATTAATGAATGGTAAAAAAGTAACAAATAAATGGATTGGAAAAATATTTTTGGCCGAAATTTGAGCTCTTGCTTTTCTAAATTAAATCAATCTTAATCATAACCCATAAGTTAAGATATGAGTATGTTGATCATTATGAAAATATCACAACATCACTGGAGGAATCAAGTACATACGATAATATAGTATAATATTATAATATATAATGCTATAGACAAATTCTACCCAAAATTCATATTTGAATCGTGCTTCAACTATATCAATTGTATTTGAACTGTCAGATAATTATAGTAAAAAAAAACATAATTATTTTCATCGCTATTTCAAAATCGTACATAAAACCTCAACTTCATACAGCTTCTCTACGACGGGTTCTTTTAGTATAATAAATATTATTAAATCAATATTAAAATAAAAAGTAATTGATCTCTCTATGCGAGAAGAGACGTAAAATAACATCTCTCTTGAACATTTGACCCCACAACTTTGCTTTTGTGCTGTGTGGACCATAACTGATTAAGTGATTAATCAAGGTTTTTTGACGCTCTAAATAAACAATACTTTTGTGGGAACAGGTGGTAATAGATTTGACTAGGAAAAGAATCCTAGGCTGTTTTCTACCCAAAAAGGATCCCTGCAAATTTAAAAATAAAAAATAAAAAATAAAAATAAACAACAAATTTCTTGATGCTATATAGAGATTTAACAATGTAATGTTGGTGTTAGCGTGAGTCATATATAGTCCAAAAGATTAATAAGACCAACAAATTTCGTTTTCTTTAGCAAATTGCTCTCTAACTTCTTGATTGATTAACAAATTATGATGAAGACGTGTCTTTTCATAACTACAAAGTTTCAAATACAAATTCAAACTATGAAAGGACAAAAAATATTAGTAGACTAATAAATGATAGCATTGGAGACATGTGGCTCCAATTTTAAAATAAAATATTAAATAATTTATATATTATTTATTGAGGAGTGTTCAAATATATATCACTTTGTTTATGCACAGAATAAAAATCATGATATTTGAATATTATTTTATGTGATATAAAAAATTTAAAATAAATATACTAATATGATTAATTTCCGAATGTTATTTTTTAACTTATTGATTCATGTAAATTAAAAAGTGAAAAATAAATATTATGTTAACTTCATACGGTTCCTCTACGGCCATAAAAAAACAATATTACAATATAATATATAAGAATTTCTATTTTGATTGAATTATAATGATTCAGATTATTTTTTTATGTCCGGACAATAATTCAAAATCACTTGTTATCAAAATCTGATTTGAAGAACAGACAATGCAAGCAAAGCGCCAAAAGCCGATGGGGGAAGAGACGCATCCGAGTCGAGAATTGTGCAGTAGAACAGGGCCCCTGAAGGTCACACGATCAGACGAGTTGCGGATAGAAATAGTTCATAAGGTCTCGATCTTTTTTTAAATCTAACTTAGCTGATTTTAAAAAAAAAATCAGTTTTTATAAGTTTGATTCGGTTATTTTTAATGATAAGAGTCAGATTTTTTAAAGATCAAATTTATTCTTTAAAAAACAGATCATTATAATATGGTCTTTATTAAATTTGATTCTTATTTGATTTTTTTCTTTAATATTTTATATTATATATTAATTACACTTATTATACTTAAAAAAATCAAAAAATAGAAAAATTAACATAAAATATCAAAATAAAAAATATTATTTAATATTTTTATATAAATTTAAATTAATATTAAAAAATATATTAAATCTTTATCCATCCATTCTTTCCCGGTCATTACTCGTCTTATATCTGACCCTTAGAATCCAAAGAACTTAATAAAAATCAATTTCACTCTTTAAAAATTAAGTTTTTTAAACTCACCTCTCTAAAAATATTAATTAAATTTGATCCCTACTTAGTCCTTTCATAAGTCTATTAAATTTGACCCTTAAAAAATACGATCCAGCCTCAAAAGATGATACCTAATTATGACAGGAGAACCAAAAATAACGACGTGGCACGTGCCACCTACAAACAAATTCAAACCTTCGGCGGTCATAATTGAGGCTATTGTCTCCTGGATCCTACTCGTCTAAAATTCCTCCATAGAATATCGTAGAATATATAGATCTCATGTATGGCAAGGAATGATATCATGTCTATACGTATCGTACGCAAGATTTGTGATTTATCCACGAATAATTTAATTTATTTTTTATCCATAGTCGGATATTTTACGAATAATTCGTCAGTTTAATATACAATACATTTTTTTGTCAAAAAAACGTTTTATTTGCGAATTATTCGACAAAAAAACACATTATATATTATTTTATATAGAATTTTATAGTTTTGAATATATTTTGAATATTTTATCATTATAATATATATATTTTATTTATATTATATAAAATGAACTATTTCTGAATTATACCCGAACGTTAAATTTTTTGCCTCGCCGAACGTTTCCTGAATCACAAACTTGTTTCTATGATCGTACGTTCTAGTGTCAGTAAAATGTATCATGCTATGTGCATATATATAGGGGTGGGGATCACTTGACAATGGGTTATTTTGACAATTTTGTGAATATATTCTTTGTGAATATATTTTTCTACTTATATATTGATGGTGATTCAAATTTAATACAATTTTATTGTAATTTGATACTCCATCAAGGACTATCAAAATTTTATATAATTTGCAACAATTATAATTTAACAGCTTTTGATGAACTATCAAATGACACTTTCGTAATTAATTTTCTACTCATTCACTGACGTAGGTTGTTAAATAGACTGTCAAATTTAGATAATTATCTAATTTTGTCCGGTCTTTACATTCTGAAATTTAAATGATAATTATCAAATAATATTTGACAATCAATTTGACAATGAAATATGAATGCTCTCATTTTTTTCTGCACACTCATAAACGTACATATTCTGCTGTGTCAGCATAAAAGTATTTTTAGTAGAACACTATAAATAAACTCACATTTACAAAAAAAATACTATTGGTTAAGAAATTGAAATGAAAAAAAACATTTAACTGCATTATGAATACTAAAAATTATAATTTGTTATTTAATTAAAAATATAAATATCAGCTGTATACAAAATAGTGGCCAGCAGGTTCCATTTTAATTTATTTTTCATTAAGATTTCCTATAGATTCTATTTTTTTTCTTTAATTTTTAGTACAAAATTCAAATCTAGAAACTCCTGGAAGACGGATATCATCGCTGAAATTAATTTAGTTGATTTAATTTCATTTAAATTTCCCAGTCAAGAAAAGAGGGGTAGTGACATTTTACTGTAGCAAGAAAATGATTGTAGTGTGTAGCCGAGACAGGTCCAATGATACTGCATATTTTATTTTTTTTTATAAAAAGTGATTTTTTTTTTCTCAAGAATCTAGTATGATTTAATTTTTATACAAATTGGAGGGAACCGACATAAAAATTTGTTTCCTTTAAAGGATCAAAATTTTATTTCAGTTCCTTTACATTTTATCACGTTTCACAAATGCAAAATAATACAAAATACAAAAATATAAAGGAACCCTTCTAGTTCGTATAAAAAATGATCATACTAAAATTCGAAAAAATATTTAATTCTTTCTAAAAAAAAAAAAAAAATTGGATCCTGCAACTTGTAAATCTAGATTCCTTCTTGTATGCACACTGCCTTGAATCATTGATAAATCGTGACCCCAGAAAAGAATAATTCTCGTGACAAGACGATATTGAATATTATCAAAACGCATGGATCCCGGATCCTTCAGAATAATTGGATGAGGTAAAATTAATAGTAACTGATATCAAGACCAGATGCAATGTTTTTGATCCGGGACCCTTCAGAATAATTGAATATGGTAAAATTAGTAACTAATATAAATACCATGATCCAATGGTTCATTGGTTTGCTCCACATGTGACTATCTACAACCATTGCAAAGGGGTTGGCTCCTTTCAGACTCCATTCCGATTTGGTTTCAACTTGGATTCAAAAGTGTTACAATCTCAGAAGACCGTAGAAGGAAAACCACCCGTTGGTTTTTCTAACCGTCCCATTCCTACTAAAAATGGACCCATGTGGCGTGTTATAGCATAATAATAGCACAATACGAAAACGATTGGTTTATTTTTATACATGTGGTTCTTCTCTCTCATTAGAAAATTGCGTAAGAAATCTTATATTTTCTTTTGTTTTGTTATTAGGAAAGTGAATGGTTACAAGAAGCTTAAACGAGGACCCGCCCTTACCTAATATGACCCAAAACCCAAAATAATCCACCGAACGACTCGATACCCGATCCGATAATTTGATATGATTAGAGTGTGCAATCAGTTTGTTTGGTTCAAATTGAAATAAATATACGTATCCGAAGTTTAATTCAGTTTATCAAATTATGAACATAAACAAACTTATAAAAATATCAACTACCTAAATCGAAAACCGAATAAATTAAAATTTCATTTGGTTTTTAAGCCAAAATTATATTAGTTAAAGAAGAATGAAAATATCGATAGAAGAAATACATAGTTAAAATATATATAAAATAAATAATTAAATAAAATCTATAAAAAATAAATAACTAAATAAAATTTATAAAAAATAAATATATTCAAATTATCTTTCATTTGACCTTTATTTATACTAAGTAAAATAAATTTGCTTAGTAAATTTTAGACTATTTGGTTTATTCGGTTTATCCAATTTAAAAAAATATAAATCAAACCATACAATAATAATCGAATTAGCTAAAATTTTCAACAAATTAAAATTTTTGAACTAAAAAACCAAATTAAATAGTTCAAAATATAACCAATTCCGTTAAAAATCAATTAAACAAATCTGTTTGTACACCCCTTACGTATGAACAGGCATACAAGATAATTGGCATTCAGTACCAATTAATATATGGTACAGCTTGGAGCTATATTTAAAATTGAAATAATTGCAGTGTATAAAGTATGTTTAAAGCCATTCATGTACATATTTGAGAACGTAATTAATTATTGCTTTGTAATTAATAAGGTTGAAGCTTTCGTACCAATAATTGTGTCGATAGAAGTTCTGACGGTGCAAGTCCGTAACCAATAATTGTCACTGGAATGAACTTCAGAAAAAAAAACTGAACCAAGATTGTTCTTCAAATTTCTTTCCGGGAAAATACTGTCCATTTCATGATAAATTAGTTTTTTTAAATGATACCTTTTTTTATAAAATAATCTTAAAAAAGTAATTAAACTTTGGGCAAAAATATTTTTCCAGAAATTATAACCAAATAACAAGGGGAAAAACAATACAAACAACCACATTTTTTATATGGAGAATGTATTCAACGGTTTAAGATCAATTTTCATAAAATTCATCTTTTATTACACTAAATATTCCTAAAGCATAACTTGCAGATTGACTTCTTCGATCCATGAAATTAAATCACATTTTATGTATGATTAAGTTTGAGTAATTAATTATGATGAGGAAATAGTTTCGTTTTGGATTATGCTTAGATCAATCGCCACATGGTTTTGCTTTGTCCATAAACCTCATCCTCATTAAATGATCGTCGATTGATTTCTTGAAAGAAATAAATTAACTAATACAACAAAGATTTTGAGCTTGAAAGCTTCATAATGTGATATGCGCCCTCTGCAAGTTAATGCTTATTAAATGAAATGTCAATAAGTGCAGACGTTCGGAAATCGACGCCTGTTCAAAACAACAATTGCAAAAATCACATCAATGTTGTTATTTTCTTTTTCAGCCGAGAAGATGAAATGTCATGCATGTACTTTAGATTCTTTTTAGATGTCTTTATCTCGGATCTAAATGCTAGTACAATAATGCTTCTTTGTGGACCCAAATTGGGTATTTATAGAAACAAGATGGAGAAAGGAGCTACATTTCAGGTTAACTAATAAATATGACAGAAACAATATTTTTTTATAGGATTGTATATGGATATATATTCTTTTTTAATTTATTTTGGAATTTCACTTTTTAACGAAGGGAATTATTTTAAAGAGAAAAAAATGGGTGGCATGTTGTTGTTGCTTTTGAAATTAAAAACTCACTAATTAAATGCGTTAGCCATGTATACAGGGGCGGAACCAAGATAGACGCTAGTCGGCGCCCGGGCACCCCCTCGGTTCACTGAAAAATAAAGATTGTATGGTAAAAAATAAATTTTATTTTGACCCGAACATTGTATTTGTTAAACCATGAAATTTAATTTAATAATAATTATAATTAAAATGAGTTAAAATAAATTAATGAATAATTTGGTTTAACAATTAAGAGAAAACACAATAATTTATTAATAAAAATAAATAAATAAATAAATAAATTTTGTTCTACCCATACATAAAAGGCCGCACTTCATTGGTCACATAAAATCAAGTTACGTAAAATTAAATTCATCATTTTTCCTCCTCCCCACGTGACAGTCAGTCACGAACCATCCCTTGACCCGTTTGGCCCCTGCCCCCTTCTTCTCCTTTTTCTCCATTTGGCGATGCACCATCCCCCCTCACCTCATTTCTCTCTCTCCGTACTCGATCCTGCCTCCCTCTCTTTTCTTCCCCCTCTTCATCGAACCCCCCTTTTTTTATTTGTTCCGCCCTTCTTGCTCACTCGCCTCATACTCCCCTCCCCATGCTCCAGCTCTCGCACCCCTTGGCGCACAACCCCGGGCCGATCCTTTCTCTTTTCTCTTTGCTCACTGTCGTACCGCCTTTTCCCCCTCCTTGTAATCCCTTACGCGGCTCCTTGCTCTATGCTCGCCTCATCGAGTTGCTCTCCACTCACGGCGCTAGCCGAGCCAGCCACCCGAGTATAGAAACGGCTGATCCTCCTCCCCCTTGTGATGTCTTGAATAAACCGGGTATTATCTCTCTTTATCTGAAATTTGTGTGTGGGCCCTTTTGTGTGTCGGGCTGAGCCCGTGCTTTTGTTTGTCATTGTATGGCAAAGCATGTTTCTTGGTGTTGATCTTCCTTATGTTGGTTGTTGTTGGTGACATGCATGTTGTTGGTTCACTTGATTTTTGTCTCTGTACATTCCTCTGATCCGTACTGTTGCGCTGAGTTGTGGTTATTGTATAAGAATTTCATTAAAGGATGCTTGCTTGTTGTTGGGCTCAGTACCAGTTCGTACCAGTGATACTGACACCCCTTTGTGACTGTTGTCATCTATACCCCCTTATTGCTTTACTGGTACCTGACTGTTGTGTATATCCTGGTTTTGTTTGTTCTCGTCGGCCGTGTCAGATTTTTGATCGTATATCGGTTTTCTGTTGCCATCTCTGGTAGCACCAATCTGTTTATTCCAAGCATTTCAGTTGAGATGTTGGTTTAACCCTTGGTACACCGATACCTCTCAGTACCAGTGAAGCGAGGTCGAGCCTTATGCCCTCTGTTGCTTGCTTTGTGGGCTATTCTATCTTATTTTTGCATTGCTAATAATTGTCCCCGCCCCATACTTGAATTATGTGGTTGAGTACCGATCCCTCTCCTTGCTATTCTTATCCTTGGCCTTGCCTCTGTTAATTGCTTTTGGCTGCCCCTTTTGTACCTTGCGGGGTTCAACTTGGCCTTGTTGTCATTGGCTTGGTTCTTATTTAAGTGTTGTCTATGCTTGATTGTCGTACCAGCAACCTATTCTTGCGATTCTAATTTGGTGACCCCTTCAATTGGGGCTAAATTGAGAAATCTGATAAATTAAAGTGTCTAAATGAATTTATGGTAATAACACCTCTTAGAGGGTTATATGTGCAAATTTAAACCCTTACGAACAATTGAAACTATAAGATGAGATGGAAAAATAAATCGATCAAGGTTAAATGGGCCGAAAGGTTTGCGGGATAAAAGTGTAATTAATTGATTGGTAAGTGCCGTGAAATTTAAAGCGTGCGCAACTAATAATTAATTAATACTTACAGTGAAATACGGGAGATGATTACATGATATGCCTCAATAACGAAAATCCGAACAGATACAGTGGTTTCGGAGGCAGACTATGATCCCAAACACATTAAAACACCAACACATTTTAAATTAAATAAAAACATTAATTAAATTTAAGTTTAATTGAATTTCTTTTCTTTCATTTTGATTTTGATTTTTAATTCTAGTTTTAATATTAAAATATGAAATGAGATATAATTAAAGAATATGATATAAATAATTGGGGGTTATAAAATAATAACTAAAGTATAATAATAATTTATAATATAAAATATATATTAATCAATTTCTCTATTTTAATAATTTAATAACATTAATTAATACATATAAATATATATTAATCAATTTCTCTAATTAATAATGGAATAATATTAATAAATATATATATATATATATATATATATATTAATCAATTTCTCTATTTTTAATAAGAAATATTAATTATATAATATTATATATTAATCAATTTCTCTATTTCTAATAATTAATTATCCTAATTATAATTAAATTAATTAAGTGATAACATTAAGCTAAATAAATTAAGTTAACTACAGTAATCGAAATAAATATAATCTCAAAATACGAACACTAAATAATAATAATCATGATTCAAAGTCTGGTATACCCTGATCTATCTAGACCAAACGTGAATAGGATACTCGCCGATTTAATCTATTTTGACTTCATAGGTTCTCGAATCTTATCGTGACGAGCCGACCAACGAGTACCATCAGGATGAGACGGTTGACGAGATCATGAGCGTCACCGGAGACTAAGAAATTCGACGCTACCGACCTGATCAAATTATTCTCAGGTATGGTTTCCTGGGATTTGATTTCCTTTCTTCAGAATTAGGAACCCAAACCGAAAATTAAACCGTTTTTAAAATAAATCTGAATTGCGGTATTTTCTGACCAAAAATGATTAGAGACTAAATCTGACCTGTCATATGCATCCGATAAATTGACCAGCATATTCGAGACATACCCGCATTCGCATGTCATATCATGTCATTCTGCATGTAGACAAGATAGGAGTAGGATTCGGGAAATAGTCCCGAGATAGGATTAGATAGAATTAAATAATTCAAGTTGTAGATTATATTTATTAGGAAAATATTATTACTATTACTAATTATAAATTAAGTCAGGTAGTTAATCATGCATTAAATGCATGGGAGTGCTGAGAGACGGACCGGGTAATTCTCAGTCTGAGTTGCTTTACATAACCAGACCGTTGTGATTACGTACGGTGACTCATAGGCCCGTGGGACCCACCGGTCTGTATATGTACTACGCATTTTTGCCTGTCGGATTATCCACCGATCCCGTCATTTGGCGGGTTAGGCTGTGTCAGATTGTTTTCTTTTGATCCTTATTATATTTTATTATTCTTAATATGATTTAATTTTTAATCCAAATTTGAGCGATTAGGATACATTGTACTTTAGTGTTTAGTGTGGGCGACCATATTCGAGACTGGAATCTACTTCGTGATATTATATTATTATATTTATCCGGCTTATTTAGGATCCTAATATTATCCGAAGGGCTTTCTCCTTTGGCCCCTGGTTGGTACAGAGAAAGTCGGGATGCAGTCCGCTGGCCTTAGTGGGTACAGTGTAGGCTCTTAGGCTCTCATTTGTTTATATTTCGTTTTGATCTTTTACGGGATGCGGTCCTCTGGCTCTTGGTTGGTACAGTGTAGGCTCCCATTTGATTTCGATTTGTTAATTTATGGGTAGTTATCTCCTTTTGGCGATATGGCAACTGAAGACATATTTATCCGCTTGTTTTTATTTTGTAAGGTGAACTACCAGATTTAGCGAGATCGAGTATGTGCTTATGCATGCTCACTCTCCTAGGGCTTTATCGCCTCAGGAGCCTGAATTACCGTTTATGTGGCATCGGCGCCGCATAAACATAAAGTTATAAGTTCATAAGTTGGGTCGCTGGTGGCGCCTGCTAAGGCAAGACCCAAGTTCGTAAGTTGGGACGCTGGTGGCGCCCGCTTGGGATAGATCTGGTTATTTGTAAATCGGGATATTTATTTCGGGTGTTTGATTATCGTATTTTATATTTTATATTATATTATTATCTCCTCAGATTTTCTGTTTCGGGTTTATTTGCCATCTCATGTCATTCATGTAGGTGTTTTCTCAAACATGTATAAAATAATAATACATTAATATATATTAAATTATTTCATTGTATTTAAATTTCGGTACCGGTATTTGGGTCCAGTCTAGGAAAGAAGATCAAATCTTAAGGCTGAATCTAAATCCGTACTGAGTAATTTAAAAATTACTCACGTTTTTTTACGGTGGTTGTGGGATCCAGGTTTACAGGTGCGGGATCGAGTTTTGATGAGAGTGCTAGGTGCAGTCCTGCGTGATATCGTAGGTGCTTTTTATTTATTTGACAGCAGATTAATCACCCCTAATCTTTATTATCGGGGTGTGACAATATTTATTTGAATCAGACACCCCCTATCAATCGTTTCCGATTCCGCCCCTGCATGTATAATTTGGTATATTTTCTTTTAAAAGAGCGTACAAGTTGCATATTTATATTGAACGGTTTATTCCAAATTAAATATCAAAAGATTATAAAAATAAAATTCTTCATTTCAGTAACGGAGAAACTTACTATATTGAAGACTTAGATGAGATGCTTACATGTTAACAGCACAAAAATCTGATGAAAAAACTATATATACCACATGTAAGCTGTTAAATAAATACCATGATGATAGTAAAATCATATTTGGACTAAGTAACATGGGGAGATGTCAAGCATTACTCCTAGGCCTACCCATATCTCAGGGGCTGCACCTCAGCACACGCGAGTAACATAACATGCCATTCTATCGGAAGTTAGCCGAAAACAAAAATCTTGGCACATCAATTATGTACTGACATATGAGTAGATGGAAAAACCATAAAAAAATATATTAATAATAAAAGAGGAACGATTTTTCTAAGTTCGTTTTTTCAGAATATTAGGATGTTTGGTAGATGTCTCTGATTGGGCCAGAGCAGTTACTTTTTAAGGGTGTGTTTAGATGGTGAAAGAATAGCACTGTTTGAGTTAGTAGTTGAGAATAGTATGAGGTTGGTAATATCTCGAAAAATATAAGAACAGTGCTAATTTTTACTATTAAGGGTTAGTAAAATGTTATTTAGATGGTAACTTGAGGACAGTGAAGATGATAGTTAAAATAATTAATTATTTTTTTAGTATTTTATTTAATAATTATTATTTAATACCACTTCATACTAATATAAAAGAAAAAATATTTTTTTATTATTTTTACTACCCTCATGGACGCTAATTCGCTAACTCAATATTTTTTTATGGGTTAACGAATTAGCATTGTTCTGCTATTATTTTTAATTTTAATTTTGTGTTTGAACGATTGCTAATAAAAAACAATATTGTTAGTGTTATTCTACACCACATAAAAGACTCGTAGGAACGAAAACCTCTTAATATATATAGTATTACTCTGGGTGCAATTACAACCTCTATTACATATTTTCTGAAGCAAATTTGTTACAAGTTACAATATACAGATGATGGATTGCGAATCTCACAAGTTCTTTAACCAGCCTTGTGACTCGTGAGAAACAGAGCAGTGTGGGACCATAGGGTTGATGGTATTAGTTTGTTTTGTTTTGTGACATCAGGCACACTTAAAACCTCATGGTTTGATTTGCAATACCAGCGGCCAGGTTTTGTTTGAACTTTCCAGAAAGCAACGAGCAAAAGAATGGAAAACAAAATTCCATGATGACATTTTTGAAAATAAAGCATCTTCGAAGTACCTACTCCTTTATATTTATTTATTTTCCTGAAGTATATATACATCACTACATATATAATACATATCAATCACTACACGTACATGTACATGTTCTAGAATTTGAAAATAATTTGTCAAGCACAAAATTCTGAATTTTTAAAATATATGATTGCAATTAAAATCTGAACTTTTAATTCACAATTTATTAATAATTAAATAATTTCAAAATTCATTTAGATCATTGGGCCGTAGAGACCTTTCATCGGTGCCTCGAACCAATCAGCTAAGGGCACATGTACGGTTATCATAGCTCCTGGTGATTATATTATATAATATTATATAATAAGGGTGCCTAAAGAATAATATTAATGTATTATTTAATTTATTATTATTTATAAAAAAATATATGAGTCATTTTAAAATAAATAAATTAAAAAATAAGCATCTCTTGTCAAACTTTTTAAGTAAAAAAATAAAATATATTAAAAACAAAAATAATATCTTGTCTAAAATAAAATCTAATATTGTCCATTTAATTATTTTAAGAAGTACTCTACTAAATATTATTCAAACATTATAACTTATAAGATGGTTAAACTTGAAAAAGATGATAACTATATTTTCTAGTAATTAACTCATAAAAATCGGGGCAACTAAGAATACTAAGAAGTTGTGCGTTAATGGTCTGGACCGAGTTTGAAACTACTAGCCATTAACGCACAACTTCAGGTTGTTCTTACCAATTCCCTATTTTTTATTTTATTTACCAAAAAAATTATTACACGAGATAATTATATTGAAAATAATATAAATTATTTTTTTTTAATAATTTACTCTATAGGGTAAAAGGTTACGAAATAATTTTTATCCTTATCCTTATCCATTTACTTAACGAAATATTTTTTTTACCCTTACCTATATCAAATAAGTTAATAGAAATTTTTTTTATCCATATTCATATTTTCGAATACGGTACGAATCGGTTAAATGAATAAAAGGGTATCATTGACACCGAGAGTGAGAAACAGAGGCAGCTAGAATCTGGACGATTCATAATAATACAGTATTTTAGAGAAGAAATGTTAAAATATCGGCAGTGCCCATGCCTCAGTGGGCCACTGGGCCTAGATAGTTTTGTAAGGAGGTTTTAAAAAATGTATATACTTAATTACTTATACTGAGAAAAAAAAAAAGGTTTAGCACTTCGCTGCTCCGCGCTTCAAGCAACTGTTTCTTATTGAATGCCCCTCAATTGCGCAATAATATCTATCCATAAAACCTTCTCTGGACATTGCTGCCCTCAGATTTAATTTCTGGTTTCTCCGCTAGTGATAGGCTGATAGCTCAGTAACACTATTTAGCCAAATCAAAATCTTTCTTCTACTAAGCACTGTATCTGGTTCTGGTCACATCATCATTGTTAAATTTCATTTTTTTTACTAGAGGCGATGAATATAAAAGAAAGGCACATACGATTCATTTTGACTGCTCTAAAGACGTTCGAAATGGGTTTTATTATTCTTTGAATTATTTGTGAAATTCATCCTTATTATAGCATTAAATATACATAATATGTCAACCGTAGTTTTCTCTAGTAAATAATAATTTATTTGCTAAGAAGGGACCCGTATAATTAATGAGAAATTATTACTCAAAAAAGATAATCCTCATCCATGTGAAACCACGTGACTTTTCTGAATCGAAATCATTTTATGTTGAATTATTTATTAAAAAATGGTAGTGTAGTGTGTTATATATGTGTGAAATTAAAAAAAATAGAATATTCATTTGATGGAAAATTATTCTAATTTTATTTAAAGGTTTTTTGTGTTGTGACATTTTTATAAAACAAAATGTCACAGATTCATTTTGTGTCTGATATTTCAAAATCCTAAATTCAATATGATTTTTTTTTCGTGAGATCTCATGCATGTATATAAATTCAATATGTTGATCTTATTCCTTTCACAAGAGATCTTATGCATGTAAGTTTTATGACTTTTGAAGTTCACTATAATAAAATACAAATTAGTTGTCGACGATTGATTATCATATGATTTAAAATTAAAAGTAAGCTTAAAAAAATCATACAATTTTTAGATATCAAATAAAATTTTCCTGGGCTTAAAAAAATATCATTACCGGCAATTTAAGATTTGACAAATCCAATCAAGAAAAACAACACATAAAACTAGAGGAGCAGAGTACGTTCAAAGGATTTTGAACTTAAAATTTAATTTAAAATCTCTTCCGCTCATTAATTTTATATCGAGATTCATAAAAAGATAAAGAGAAATTTTAGATAAATAAAAAAAATATAAATCTCAATGAAAAATAAAAAAATTGAAGAGACTTTGAATTAATTTTGAATTAAAAACCTTTGAATCTACTGTGCTCCCTAAAGCTAGGGGCTAGTGCTACCGAGCTAATGCAATTATTGGTGCAAGACGAATGGACAGTCTAGGGGCAGTTTAGTAAATTGACTGGTCGGCACGAAGGGGGGACAACCTTTCCTGTCAGAATTATTCGTTCGGAGTCATCAGCGAGCGCCGAGCAGGGCATCTATGCATAAATATTTTACGAGGCAAAATCAGATATATATATCCCTCAAAATATTTCTACTTAAAAATATATCCTTCTAAAATTAAAATTTCAATATTTATCACTCAAAACATCTCTAACTGAATATTTATCTTCATAAATTTAAAATTTGGATATTTTAAATATCCATTAATATATTATAGTCTTGCATATTTCTCCATAACAGGTCATATCCTCTTTAAATTTTAAATTTAAAACTAATTAAGATTGTAATGCGATAAAAATTCACTTTGTGTATATTTCGGGTATCATGTCAATTCAAATCGGGTGAGGTTCTGATTAATTTGATTTTTCAAAAATTTTGAATTTGATTGGATTTGAGTTCGAATATGTTTATTGGATCACATCAAATTTTGTCATGTATGTTAAAAGGTTGATAAAAACATAAATATACGTTAATGATATTTTTATCATATTATAATTTTAATTAGTTTTTAATTTAAATTATATGAAGGTATGTCTGTTATAAATATTCAAGATTTTAATATATTGATAGATAAAATATGTAATTTTTAAATTTATAAGAAAAAATATTCAATTAAAGATATTTAGAGTGGTAAATATCTAAAACTTTAATATATTAAGGGTGGATATTTAAATTTTAATTTCTGAAGAGTAAATATATTTGTTTTGAGGGTATATATCCGAATTTCCCTAAATATGAAACTGCTTGGTAAAACCTATTTAAAGGGGGTTGAGGCCCTAAAGCTAGGGATTTTTCTTTTAATTTAGAGCTCCGTCTCCTATTTTGCCTCTTATCAGTCTCTTCCTCTCTCGCTCTCGCTCTCCAACTCTTAAAATCACTTTCGAACGCGTACAGAAAAGCGCACTGCATTTTGGAGGCTAAAATAAGATTTATTCGGTTTCTCCAGCGCCTAGTAATCTCGCATATCTTTTGATCTTTTCATCTGTGGACTATACAGGTACTTGCCAGCTTAACCTGCATTAACTTTTGGATTTTGTTGTTGGTTCCTGATTTAGGTATTCACGATTATTTCGAAGAACGTTACCTTTTGAGGTTCTTTTTAGACAATTTAAGATTGAGTTGCTTTGGTTCGGGGTTCACTTAGATCTGCATTTGATTCTAATTTTGTTAGCTAGATGCTTGTTACTCTCTCCTACAGAGCTTTTGTAGCTTTAATTTTCTGCAATACCCTCTGTACTTTACACAGGGAGCAGTGGCGGAGGTATGTATATGATAGTGGGGTTCAATTGATACCACTGAATTATCCAAATCACTCTAATATTTACTTTTTTATCAATTTGAACCCACTAATATTTTTTTACTATTGACTTCCAATAATATTTAGATCAATAGAAAACAAAAAAGTAACTTGCACATAATTCTGAAATCATATGTTACTTGGGAGCTTATCAATATCATATCCTGCACTATAAAAAGATTTAAAGTGGTATTATTTTTTATTTGTAATTTCAAAAAAAATCTGGAAATCATATGTTACTTGGAGTTTCATAAATTTTATAATCTAATAATTAGTTAAATCATTTTATTCAAAATAACAACGGAAAAATTCAAATTTTAATACTAAGAATGATATTGTGCCACTGTCATTGGCGCCGAAGAAATATGTCACTCCCAATGACATCTTCCCATGAGTGTGCCATTGCGACTGGGTCTTCTTTTTTTTTACACTGTAAAGTGTGAAGTTGCAAAGGAAGATTTTCGTAGTTACTGTAGCAGATAGTGGGAGGGACTCCCATTGGCGTATATGTTTTTTTTTTTGCAAAGTAAAAAAAACGTCACTCTAAGTGACGTGTTTTTAGACGCCACTCATAATTGCGCACAGTTATTCTTAGTATTAAAATTTATTTTTTTTCATTATTATTTTAATGAAATGATTTAACTAATTATTAGATTACATAAAAAACTTTTATGGGAGTTTAGATGCTTGTTAGTAAAGGGAAGCTTTCATGAAAAAATTGAAAGGTGTTATGTATTTTTCCTCCTATTAACCGGTATAAATTTGAAATTTGAAATTTGAATTTCAATCATGAAATTTTAATATTTTAGATAAAGAGGGACTAGTACAAGAGTGATTTTCCTAATTGGCTCTTGTTATTAATTAGATCTTTTTTACTATTTTGCCACTGGTAGCAATGCCTTTACTGTTCAACAACAACAACAACTAGAAGTTAAAAACTACTGTTTGATAAATTCTAACATTAGTTCTGTAATTTCTGTAGTTTGTTTGTTAGACGAATTACAAATTACATATTGTGTAGGTTAGGCAAATACTTCACACATAAATGTGATAACTGATAAATAAACTTATTTGAAGGATTAGCTTAATATTAAACATGATAAATAAAAATCAATTTTTGTCATGTGCTAGTTTCCGAACTACATTATTTTGCTTAAAGTTATTCATTTTTACGTTTATCTTGTAGGTTCAAATTAGTTAAAAAAAAATAGAGGTTTTAACTTTATATTTTGTTATTAAAGCAAGTAATTCTATTATTTTTTAAATTAAATTATAATTTAGTTTAATTTAAATTATACTATTTGACACTACTGAGATAAATTTCTTGCTCCGCCACTGACAGGGAGTATTTGTGATTAATGCCTATTATCTTATGTTTAAAGTTATCGTTTCAAAATATAGCTATCAGTGTCCCAGGAGAGAAAAAGTATAAGAAATTTCTTCTAAGTAATGTTTGGTTTCGAGGGAAATTCGGCATAGCACATAGATCAGCAAATTGTTAATCAAATTCATAGTTACAACTTGCAATTAATCTACTTGAGTGCGTTTAGAATTATTTTCCTCTAATTTCTCATTTATACTAATTTCAGAGAAGCCCAAAATTAAAACATCAAAAGTTGATTTCCCTTTTGGAATTTTGTGTGCAGTGATTTTTGCTGAAAATTGGAAGGAAAAAGTTTAGGGAATGCTGAAAGATGTGCTTGCATGCCAGGAAACTATCTCTTAAACTCCACCCCCATTTTTCTCATGCCAAGCCTACCTCCATTCTAATCCTTGATGAAATTGGATCCCAGATCTGCACCAGCCTCATGCTTCGTGCACAAACCCTCAATGGTACTCAACAAATCAAATCCAAACCCATTCTAGATCATAGTATAGGTGAAGACGGTTGAATACAAACCCCTTAATAACTAGAGATCCACAATCAAAATCCTATAATTATCATTCTCTGTTAGAAAACCTAGCCCGAACCAACTACTTAGATGGGCACAGATATGAAAGGAAGTGTCTTGATGGATCGGTTTGAGATTGGCCGGGTGCTGGGTCAAGGTACCTTTGCCAAGGTCTACCATGGTAAAAACCTGGCAACAAATCAGAGTGTTGCGATAAAGGTAATAGACAAGGAGAAAATAGCAAAGGTTGGTTTGATGGACCAAATAAAGTGTGAGATTAAGGTCATGAATATGGTACGACACCCTAATATAGTACAACTTTATGAGGTCATGGCAACCAAGTCAAAAATTTATTTTGTATTGGAGTATGTAAGAGGTGGTGAGTTGTTTAATAAAGTGTCCAAGGGACGCTTAAGGGAAGATGTTGCAAGAAAGTATTTCCAACAGTTGATCAGTGCTGTTGATTTTTGCCATAGCCGCAAGGTGTACCACAGGGATTTGAAACCTGAAAACCTCTTGTTGGATGAGAATGGAAATTTGAAAGTTTCTGATTTTGGCCTGAGTGCCCTTGCTGAATCGAAACGGGTTGATGGATTGCTACACACTACATGTGGTACACCAGCGTATGTTGCTCCAGAGGTGATTAGCAGAAAGGGGTATGATGGTGCCAAAGCAGATGTTTGGTCATGTGGAGTTATTCTATTCGTGCTTTTGGCAGGTTACTTGCCATTTCATGACCAGAACTTAATGGAGATGTACAGAAAGATTGGTAAAGCTGAGTACAAATTCCCGCAATGGTTCTCTCCTGATGTCAGGCGACTCTTGACACGGATTCTGGACCCCAACCCTAGTACCCGCATCACCACACAAAGGATCATGGAGAACCCTTGGTTTCGAAAGGGTCTTGATGATAGATATGTTAGGAGAAACAGCGGCATTAGCAACGTGAACAACTTAGATGCAAAAGAAATTCCTCCTATTAATATTTGTAGTGAGAAAAATGATGTGGTGGGGGGTAAGATATCTAACTTGAATGCCTTTGATATAATATCCCTCTCAGCTGGGTTTGACCTGTCAGGCTTGTTTGAAGAGCCTGATGAGAGGAAGGAAGAGAGGTTCACTTCTATCAAAACTGCATCAACAATAATATTAAAGATTGAGGAGATAGCAAAGAGGTTGCGGTTGAAGGTGACAAAGAAGGATGGAGGGGTATTGAAAATGGAAGGGGTGAAGGAAGGGAGAAAGGGTGTTTTGGGAATTGATGCTGAGATATTTGAAGTTACACCAGATTTTCACCTGGTGGAGATGAAAAAGACAAATGGGGATACATTGGAGTATCAGAGGATGTGGAAACAAGAGATGCGGCCGGCTTTGAAAGATATAGTCTGGGCCTGGCGGGGTGAGCAATCGCAAGTGCAAAAGGCATGAAACTTTTGATTTGGTATGGGGTATGGAATTGGAATTCAAATCAAAACCGGGAATGGGTTGTATGATTTGGGAATGAAGTTCTTCTACGCGTTATGATTTATGTTCTTTTGTTTTAGTCAGTTGGGGTTAATTCACTATTGTTTAAGTTGCATCTTTTTGCCGTCTCAGAATTGTTATAGGCTCTAATGTATTCTTGTGAAATTGCCATTCTGTCTCTGTTGCAATTGGATATCTTTTACTGGCTGTAGAGAGGGGGGAAAGGCAAAACAAGGAATGAATTATATCAATCATTACATATTATTGAACTATAGTCGGCCGAATTGAATGCTACTGTTTTCTGGTGTATTGCTGTTGTGGTTTTGTACATGACGAGTGATTAAGTGAACGTGAGTGACATGTTTCTATCAACAAATTAATTAAAAATACAGAAGTTCAATGAATTTTCTAAAGCGGTTCGATTGTTCTCAATACATTTTTGTTTTCTGATATGCAATCTTTTTCAGTCTAGATACTTCTTGTCATATTTACTCATCTCCAACCCGTCAAGGATTAATTCAGAAACCAACAGCGTTTGTTGAGAATTTCTGATATAAGATTTGTCCTTCATCAAACTGTAGCTTTCAAGTTGCAATAAAGCGTCCAAAAGACATCAGAAAGAAACAGCCATGGGCCCATGGCCCCATACGAGGCTAGCACACAATAATGCTCTGCCCATTGTAAGGCCAGTTTTTTTTTTTTATTTTAGTAAATAAAATAAATAAATATAGCAAATTGGCCACCTCTTTCCTCACTTTTGCGTTTATAGCCAGATCCGAGTTTAAAACTCGGGTCCGGATTTTTTTACACAGAAACGAAAGAAAAAAAAAACCGAACCCGAGTTATTATTATTATTTTTTTTACGTTTTCAATATTATTAAGTTAGTTAGTTATTATGTTATATGAAATTAATTATGTTATGTAAATGATTATTATGTGATATGAAATTATATTGGATAAATGATTATTATGTTATATAAAAATTATTATTATTTTTCTGTTGTTAATGATTTAAAAATTGTTATGTTAGTGTAAAAAAATTGATATAAAGTCGATATAAAGAACAGTCGATGTAAAAATATATATAAGAACAGTCTAAAAATGTCGATACAAACAACAGTCTAAAAAAATACATCAACGTCTACGAAACATCCTCCAAATGAGAGATGGACTATACATGTCTCTCGGCCAAATTTCACGGCGAGGACACTCGAGTCTTGCGACTCTCCTTCTAACGATAAAAAGTTTCGCACAAACGGTTTATAAATTGGAGCAAAAATGAATTAGATCTAAAAATTGGGGAAATTTTTTTTCGTATTTTTTGAAGAGAGGAGAAGGGAGGGGAGAGATGGGAGAGAGAGGGGAGTGGGAGGGGCTGGAAATGCAAATGGGGTAGCTGGACCCGAGTTTGAAACTCGGGTCCGTATTTTTTTTTTACATTTCCAAAAAGAAAAATCCGGACTCAAGTTTCAAACTCGGGTCTAACTATAAACGCAAAAGTGAGGAGAAAGGTGGCCAATTTGCTATATTTACTTATTTTATTTACTAAAATAAAAAAAAATCTGTTGTAAGGCGCTTCTAGAATAGTATATTAGTGAAAATATTTATATGCCGTAATATACATCTACATATCACAGGGGTCTTCAGCCGACTGTTTTGTCTAAAAAATAATGTTTTTGGAATCTAAATATTTATTATGGCTGAATGATTAGGCTTGCTGCCAAAGCCTGCCTTGTTATTTCACCTAATTGTTATTTATGAAATGGTTATGTTCACCAAACTAAAATCTAAGACGTCCCTGTTTATTGACAGTATACCTTCTGTAGTGAGGGGAATCTCTCTCTTTTTTTTACGTGCATCATTGCTGTTTCCATCTCAGCCCAAAAAAAGAAGCACTTTTCTGTTTGCAATTGAATTTTAGCATTTGAACAACAGCTAAAGACTAGAGAAATAATGAAATATACCAGGCCCGGAGCTATGCATAGTATGTTAGAATATTTGCTGTTATGGCCATGATCCTCTAGTGAACTCTAAACATAAATTAAGTTATCTTGATCCATGCTGTCAGTCTTCGAGAGAGACACAACCCCGTTGATCACTGACTCCTTTAGCCTTCCAACGATCTTCCTCTAATCCGATGGAGTGATTGAGAGGACCGGCGTCGACGCTTTCTTCTCTTTCGGAACAGTGTTAAGAGAGAGAGATCTCGGATCTCGTTGGAAATGAAAGGGTGCCGAGAAAGTGGGGAAACGAAAAAAATGTCCAAAGCCAATCGTATCTCTCGCATATATATGGACGTCCATATAACATAGTGCGCTTATACCTTAACGGGTCCATATCGGATCCGATTCTCTCTTAACGGGTTCGCTGCTTAATCAGAAAGCTGTCTATAGTTGTGTTCTCCAGGGACCAATGGCATAATTGTATTATTATGAGACTTTATATAATTCAGACCATCACTAAATCATAAAGTCATTAATACGCATTCTACACATTAAAGATCTCACTTCTCATGACATATAATAAACCCGATACAGAATTTGATCACTTCATTATAGGTATAATTTGACAGTCCATTATATAATATATTTATTACATATAAGCCCATACATATTGTAATTAATAATAATTAATTCCAACGTAGTAAGCTCTGAACAACATCAGACTACAAGCTGCATAACATTTACTCGTTGTCACTATAATTATCCCGTCAGGATACTGCTAGTTTGTTATGCTGATTTAAGTGCTGCTAGTATTTATTTGTCTACGTCATTGTTCTTATCATTTTTTTATTAGTACTGAATTGTTGATAGAGACTACAAAGCATGAATAACAATAGGTCAAAATGTCTTGCATCATCGTTCATTATTGTTTATAAGAGTTGTTTGACAGGATATATGTTTAACAATGCTGCAGTCAATTCAACAGCAAAAATAAAAATAAAAACAAGATGATTAAAAGAAAAAGGCAAGGTCTTTAGCCCAAGGAAAACTACAAATCAGCTTGTCTTTTTGTCGATTGCTGTATTTTATGTGTTGAATTTTATTTATCATTATTTCAGAAACTTTGGGTCTGACAGTCCTGAATAACTTCTTGTTCTTCCATTCAATTCATTTTTGTTTGAGAACTTGTCATTGAATTTGCTAATGGTACATGGGAAGACATTTCAATTTAATTATCTGAAATAGAATTTTCTCAAATCAACCATCTCTTTTGTTTTAGGCTAATCAAACATTAACTAGAATGATTAAGGGTTTATTTCTCCATATAAAAAGATTTTATGGTTAACACAGTTAGCATGGATCAGTTCTGCACATATTGATACAGCTGAGAGGACATCAAGCAAGCATGACAGTGCCAAGCATGCCTGTTGGTATTATAGTTTCTTTACTCTACATGAGTTGCATCTTCCACGAACATCACTTCGAGTCAAACATAAACTAGAATAAAGTGATGAACAAACAAACGGAGTAGCAGCTGTTTTACTTGAACAAACAAACTTTGTTGGTTTAGTTTTCAACTTGAACTCCTTGTTTGGCAAACAAGGTAGAAGAAATGGATGGAAATTTGTTGTCGCGGTCCATGAGGTTTTTTCATTAGCTGCAACTAAATTCCAAACTTCACATTACTTCCAGCCATATCAGCGAATGAAATACAATCGTAGTACACACTAACTTCTCATCACTGTCTACACAATAATTCAGTTGGGATTATGGGCCATTAAACCCATTGTAATTTTATGGGCCTTAATCAGTCGGAACGGTCCATAGCCCACTAATGAAATCAGAACTTGAAAAAGACACGTGCGCCGAAATTTCAGCTTATGTACACAGAATTACACCTCAAATGATTTTGCGTGGCCTACACAAGTACATAACAGGACCCTACTACCAGGGACAGAGCTGCCTCTGCCTGTAAATACTCAAAACCATTAATACGAATGTACGATTGGTAACTTCTTGTCTACCCTCAGCACAGCTGGCAGTTGATCAGTGAACACTGAACACTAATAAGAGGAACCAGAATACCAGATAATATTTTCGACCTTATAAAAGGTTGTAGAACTGAAACATAATTACATGATCATTTGTGAATATTGATGTTTCAAACATTTGGGATCCTTTCTTTAAAAAAAATATATCTTCGACCTTATCTGGAAAAAAAATGTTTAAATAAATTGAGCACGACCATTATACCGTATGTGCGAATTATGCACACAAATTTAAAATATGCTCACTATATTCAATTTCTTTAAATAATATTCATAAGAGTGTCAATTAATATTTGTATTGAATTTGTCCCAGACAATTTTACTCGGAATGATTGTCCACACGTTTCTTCTTAAATTTAGGAAGTTAACAAATAAAAATATTCTTGTTCTTTCTTGTTGTGAATTTGTAATTGAGGTATCACTATAAAGCGTAGATGTTAGCATATATTACTCTTGTTTTCTTTTTAATAAGTGTGAAAACAAACAATATGTTTTCATTGCAACACATCATCTCCTTTTACAATGTGTTTATAAAATTGACAAAATTAGAGTCAAAAAATAGACTGCCAAAGGAACAAAAAGTACTGCATAATTTGTCATGAAAAAACTGTCTCCTTAAAGTATTATTCACTCAATATATATGAAGCATCATATAGGTTTCTCATAAAAGAAAAAATGATGAACGATATAAAATATTTCAGAGACTTTTTTATTTGTATAAGGTAGTAGACGGAACAGTTAGTCGAATAGAGAGACTAATTCTTAAAAGAATTACAGTGTTAATTGCTATCTAATCCCCTAACATACAAACACGAAATGTCAAAACCAATGCTAACTCTTGAAGTCAGACGGTACCTGATGCAATATGCGCATGCTTCATGAAAATGGGCGTAACTTTTGATTTGATCGTCGAATCGAACTGAAATTTTGACAGGAACTCCACGGTCCAAAACCGGATCCGAAACAAGTCTATGATTCGTTTTGCCCATTTTTCGGGCTCATATTCATGATCCGAGTCTTCCTTCATGGACTTTTGGACCTTTCTTTATAAATTTTAGAGTTTTTAGGGTCTTTTATGTATTTTATGTTTTTTAGGTTTGTATTTAAACAGATATCATGTCTTTTAACAGTAATTAGTTTTTATGTATCGATTTTATCAAAGAATTGAGAATATGTATAATCTCAGAATCAAATTTATCTTTTCATTATATTTTTTTCAATTTCTTAATCATTCGTGCATCAGTACCGTATTTTGTCCGCAACTCTTCTACCGCCGGTCCTAATCATCAGTTGACATGGCACCTTATTTAATTGGGTATGGTTACTGTCGAATAATACAAGTATACACCACCAAGCTCACAATCATAAACTAAGCTTATTGGTAATTGACCAAACGCAAGTGTTGGATCAGGAAATCAGGAACTAGACATCTCTCACTATTTCCCATGGAAAAAAAGGAAGAAATATGTTGACAGGTGATAAATTGACCCATGGATGAAGTAATAGACCGACTTGACTATTTATTTTCAAGAAAAATATCATTATTTTTATACTTTCTACTAGAAAGTATAACATTCGTCCAAACATAAAAAGGCTCATGATATTTTCAAGAGTTACCATAAGATAACATCTTTTACTTTTCTTTTTCTTTTTGCTATGAAAACACAACACACTTAATAGTTTACCATACCACACATTTTAATAAGAAAAGATTCAATAATTAACCAGTACCTCATACCAACAACATAACAAACAATTTTATTCATTATCATATTTTCCAATGTTGCATCCAAAATTTTCCACATGGCTTCAAGTCCAATGCTAAGAAGCAACAAAATCTACTCACTAACATCTCCCTCTAAAGTCTAAACCCCTCTACTAAAGATCACTTTCTTTGTGAGTATGAATCACGCAACACTTTTCCATCTGTGCCTCGTCAAGGAACGACCCATCTGACTGGTAAACCTGACCTGACACAAGCTGGCCCGCACAGGTGCTGTATGCACCAGCACGGCATGAGTATGGAAGCTCAATACCAGCTGACTCTGCTGAGTCCAGGATGTATAAATCATCAGGTGCATCGAATTCATGGTCCTTGCCGTCTCGACCAATGAATTTAACCTTGTAAGTGGCGTAAGGAACACAGCTCGATTTGGTCATTTTGATAGTAGCAAAATAATAGAAATGCCACTCCAAACCTATTTGACTTTTAATTTTGCCACTCTACCTATTTAATTGTATAATTTTATTACTAAAAATATGATAATTTTAATAATACCAAAAATACCCTCAACGCGCACACCGCACCCCCCGGACGAGGATCGGGCGCCTCGTTGCCGAACCCACCCACGACGCACACCGCACACCCGAGACAAGACCGGGCGCCGGCTCACACGGGGTGTGCGGTGTGCGCGTTGGGTGGGTTCGGGCAGCGAGGCGCCCGGTCTCGTCTGGGGGTGTGCGGTGTGCGTCTGTGGGTGGGTCCGGGCAGCGAGGCGCCCGACCTCGCCTGGGGGGTGCGGTGTGCGTCGCCTGGGGGGTGCGGTGTGCGTCGCCTGGGGGGTGCGGTGTGCGGTGTGCGCGTTGAGGGTATTTTTGGTATTATTAAAATTATCTTATTTTTAGTAATACAATTATACAATTAAATAGGTAGAGTGGCAAAATTAAAAGCCAAATAAGTTTGGAGTGGCATTTATCTAAACTCAAATTTTGGAGTGGCATTTTTCAAAATCTCAAACTTTGGAGTGGCATATAACTAAAATAATAATTCATCGCATGTGTTGTTGTTTCTCATTATTTGTTACACCGCAAAATATAACATTTACACCGAAAAATATAACATTTTATGTGTCTGCTTGCTTTAAACCTCGTGCAGAATAATTCTTATGAAATTCAACCTATATAATCTATATATTGTTGTGTTGCTGCGTACCAGCTGGTTTCATTTGACTAAAATCCAACATAAATTCAGACCTGACATCCATTTTCTAAAAAAAATGATTTGGAGTCTGATGATCTGAAAACGACGCGACCTAACTCATATTAATTAATCAAGTTTATATTATTTGAAAAGTAAATTTGTTGGAGCATAATTAAAAATTTAGACCTAACATATATTTAAAAAATTGAAATTTCACGATCTGAAATTTGACCCGATTCGAAAACAAAACGTTACAAAAAAAATCGACTTGAATCGATGTGACCCAAGAAGATAAAAAAACTGAGACTATCAAGATCAAACAATCTGAATCCAAATTACTCGAAACCCTATGACCTAAGCTCGAACGAACTCAAAATCCAATTTAAGACTTGAAAAAATGTTGACACTTATTAACCTAAAACCCGATCCAACTCGTGGCACAAAATTTATTTTCGTCAAACTGACTCGACCGGTCCAAACTCAAACCCAAACCTAAACCAACCAACTCGATTGTCACCTCTAAATCTGCTTGACAGGCTCAAAGCTGCTCGATATCTCCATGTTCAAATTCTAGTTCCGCCTGTTAATAACAAGTATTATTATGTAATCTAAAATTTAATAAAATAACTACTTTGCTCTAAAATTTAAAGTATTTTAATAATCTTGATTATGAAACTTCAAAAAATTCAAAAAATTTAAAAATAAAAAATAAAATGGTATGAAATTTAACACCATCAATTTATAAATTAAAAAATATTGCTAGAAATCATTATAATTTTTAAGATTTTTTTTGAATTATTTTGAAGTTCCATGGTTAAAATGCCAATTGGTCACTTCCCTTACATAACTGCATTCCACTCGCATGTTAAGAATTTAGGTCCTATTAAATTTCTGTTGTAGTTTACTCTTTAAATTTGATCAATTGACAGCTAATTTCGTCTTTCACCTGAAAAAATGAAAAAAAAAAAAAGCGAGAGAAAATTTTATGGACCATTGGAGTTGGGCTAAAGACTTGCGTACGAATTTTATTAACCCAATAAAATTATTATATTTTTGTATGAGACACAGAGATACTTTGAGATGGTCTAATATACGAAGAGAGATATTGAGAGGGGGGGTGCCGAATGACTGAACTCATTCAATAAATACCCAAACAAGTTCGGATAATTATGGAACAGTGATAAGCTGATCTTTTTGCTCTAATCTATCTACCAAACTGAGGTCCGAGGAGCAATTTAGAATCTAAACAAAGAAGGTTCATCAAGCATAATATAATTAGTTTCAGAAATTAAAAAACATATAATTTTATTTTGAGATATTCACAACCTAAACCCATTTAGTTTTCACTTAATTTCACACACAAAATCCAACTAAATTATAAGATTTTTCTTAATATATAAAGTTTGTTTTCAATTTTTGAAAATTGAATGCATGATTGTTATTGCTTAGTTTTATACGCTTCATTCACAGTGCGTCAGTGAACCAGTAACCAGTAACCAGTAACCGATCTATATATTTATGATGTACGTACGCCAAACTTTTGAGGACTATCTAGCGTTAGTACTTACCTCTTCAACTAATTATTTCATTCCTTTTGACGAAAAGAGGTTGAATGCTATGTGCCTTTCCTGGAAAGGTTAAACAGCTAGCATTTGAAATTTGGATCCAATAAAGTGTTAGTGTTAGGCTATTGTGTGATAATGAGATATCTTTTTTTCTGAATGGTGCTAAGAATACTTTAATTGATTGTATGGTCACACAAGAAATTTAATTAGCTGTGATCCCTAAAAAAGAGGGCATATTCTCCACAAGGGAAATCTGAAAGGAAGTGCTCAACAAAAGAAATATTTCAACAGTATATGACTTGCTTTCTCGTAAAAATGTGGAATCAAATAAGGAAAGTGACCTTCACTAAATTTAGCTAGACAAAATTTCAAATGTGTACGTTTCTTTCTTCCATTTTTCCGATAGCGTTCCACAAAATTGTTAAAAGAATATTTTATATATATGATGCCAATCATGCCACGTATAATTGAACATCGCTGAGCAAGGAACAAAAACTAGGAAGGTCCTCAGAAAATATACATAAACTATTTATCTTCGAGCCACAAATGAATCACGCATTTTTGTAGACTTCAAGCATTTTAATTGTGCCTTTTATTTTATTATCTGATACTTCTTCTAGAGCTACGATGAGGTATTAATAAATGCATTATTTTTTTATTCTACATGCTAATGTATTTATGCTCTCGTTTATATCAGTAAGGGAACAATCTAAAATCGTAGAAAAAAATGACCTCACAGAATTATTTCAAAATTTCTGCTACAAAATAAATATTTCTCAGTGTTTTTTTATTTGTTTTCAACTTTTTCGTTACAATTAAGTTGTTAATTTTATTTTTTTTAAAACAAAGATGAAACTCTAAATTATTAATTTTTGAACTTTGATAAGACCCTCCATCTGAAAAATCTCAATGTGTAGCATTGTTTTTTTTTTTGAGTGAAATGTATATCATTGTTTTTGCAATGAGATTAAAAACTGATTCTCACTGTCGGTCATGGGGTCAAATCTACCGTCATATCAGTGAAAATACTAAATAATATAAAATGAGTGCTCGTTAAGTACACTTATATATTTTCCTCCTGCCAAATGAGCGAAAGTCTCGCATTAGTTAAGTCCCATCTAAATTTCTGCCTTTTTTCATTCATTTTTAAGGGGATGGATCATATTAATTATCATAATGGGTTATTTTAATCATTTTGAGAATAAAACTCTAAATAAATTAAAAAAAATTAAAAATATAGATGTATTCTATAACTTATAGATTAATAATATTTAAAATTTTATGCAATTTAGTTATCATATGTTATTTCATCAAAGACCATTAAAAATTTATATAATTTACAATGATTACAATTTGATGGTACTTTATGGATCATTGAATGATAATTAAGTTGTATGAAGTTTGAAGCACTATTTATCTATAAATTAAATAATATATTTATATTTTTTTCTATTTTTCTTATTTATTTTTTTCGAATTTATTTAGACTATGATTTTCAAGATTGTCAAAATAACCTCATTATCAAGTGTTCCCTCCCTTTTTGAAAATTTATGTCACTTAAGTTAGAAAATTTTTTCCGGCAGAAATGTTGGTTCAGAAAAAAATTATCATAAACTCTACAAAACGAGAAAATATAGCAATCGAGTCCAAGATATTCTCAGTAACTCAGAATTAAAAAAAAACGTATAAATCAAGCACGGGATCTAATCATCTAAGGTATATAAATTTCTACACGAGATATCCGTTCTGTATTGAGTTCATTCTACAACTCAAACCGTAACATTTTTTAATCAACGATTTGAGTGTATAAATATCCAAAAAAATAGCCACTTATGAACAATTTGAAGGTTCAAATATTGAGAAAAAATTGACCTCTTACAGCTCAATCCGTATTTTCTTTTCTTTCTGCATATTATTTATTTTATCTGCCTGCATATTATTCTATTTTCGGAGGACACATTGTTTAACATTACGAAAAAATGAAATATACTTGAAAAATTACTGGACCATATTTCAGAGGACGATTCACGATGTCCCAATTTAGTATTTACAGTACCATCACATGTATCATTTCATAATACAAGAAAAGCCAAGGACCAAATTGCAATGTTACGAAAAAGAAAGAAAAGGCCTGAGCCCTGAGGTGGCGGCAACGCCGCTCCCATCTTCCCCAGCGTCAGCGTGGCTCCGGAAAATTATAATAAAGAGAGGTTGAGTTGCGGTATTATTATTATTATTTGTTTAGTACTTCATTTTATATTTTTTGTTGGGATGTATTTGGATTCAGTTCTCGTCCTGGTATGAATTTAAAAGGATAGTTTTGGTATTATGCATTTTTTTTTGAGAGGAGGAAATACACAATTTTGGAGTTCAGAAGGATATATATATGTAATTTCGCCAACATATGATTAACATTTAATTAAGCTACAGCGAATCTAAAAAGTTGGAGCGCTTTGACAATCGTAGACGTAATATCCGACAATGGTTGGGTCACACTGACACTTCAAGCTGAAATGTTAGCATATAGACTAAACTTGGTTTTTCCTAGAAGAAATTAAACAGAATCCTGATACTCTCTAGAAAAGAGAAACGGGTAGTGGAAGTGGCCAGTGGGCAAGGATTCGTCGGCATAAAAAGAGTAATAAAGAAAGCTCATTTCTTTTTGAAGGAATGGAATGGAAGTATCAAGTAAGAGAAGAAATGAAGAATGTATCGGTGGCAATCCAGAAGATCCAAAGGGTCAGTATCTGTCCCCCTGCCAGTAAACCAGTCGTGCACACACTGACACACAGGAGGAAATCAGAAGGTTCCAGTTCCCTACCTTTAATCCCCCATGAGCGCCGATATCAGAAACAGGCTGATCGACAAACTGAAAGCAATCTCCAGCAATACCCTCTGATAGCGTCATTACCTAGTAGTTATTTCAAGTCCTTTACTTTTTGTTGCCAATCGGTTACTCATAGTCATAGAACAGTATGCTCTTTTCAGTTTTTACTTTTTATTCTTAGTTTATTTTTGCTTTACGCTATTAGTTTAGCTGGAGATTTAATCTTGTTACATGCCTGTAAGAACAGTTGTTTGATTAATGAGAATTTGGCCCACGGGCAGCCTAATTACCAAAAGTCCAAAAAAAAAAAAAACAATTTCTTTCGTCGTGTTTTCCTACTGGCCACACCGAAAGGCGTGGAGGAGAATTGTTAGGCGGACAAGGTGACATGGCGATATTGCTTGTCCTATTTCAACCTTCCCATGTCTCCAATATATTCCTCGTATCCATTCTGATCTTCTCATGGCGACGTTGATTGTATTAAAAACATCATTGTGATCCTTCCGACATCATTTGTTTTTCAAGGATTTATATCATTAGATGAAGCACCGGGGTAGTTGACGAGAATCATGTACAATTAAAATTTGAGGAGATGCCCATGAGCACAATTATAATTTGAGGAGATCCCCATGAGCAAAATAAAGATCGATATTAAAGCTTGGTTTCCTCAATCAATATATGTTGTGATCAACCCAACAACCAAATCGATATTTTATTTATTGGAGTTATACTGGGATAAAGCGCAAAGTAAAAAATATTTTTATATTTCGTATCATTTTGAATTCATAAGACTTATTCAATCATTCAACATAATTTTCATATTAAAAATCAAATTTTATTTTTTTTTAAATATTTTTTAGAGGTAAAAATGCATTGAGCTAATTATTTTCAATAATAATAATAAAATAATAAAGTTTGAAAAAGCCTCTAAACTTATACAGTTTAAAGAAGTGGAGCTTTCTGATGAAAAGGAAATAGAGGCCAAAGCCTCTATTTTCTTATTTATCAAGGCCATGAGAAAATTACGGTACAGTCTTTAATAGAGAGGACCGAAAAGAAAGATTAAAAAAATAAAATCCTAAGAGATATTTAGAAAGATAAAAACGTTGTATTAAGAGATTTTTAGAGAAGTGGAGTTATTGATCACATTTCACATTTCCTTTTAAGATCTCATAGCTAGGAAATCTGCATCTAATCTAGACTAATGCTTTAATTAAAAGCTTCCCCCGGCCTAAGACTGCCCATTTTAAGCATTTAATAAATAAAGGTAAATGAATCGGAGCGGTAAATATTGGAGCCAGACCTAACAATGCTACCAAACTAAGAAACTAGAAATTCATAGAGATAGGCAAGATTTGTGCTACTCTCTGATTTGTAGGCACCAAGTCAATGATGCACATTGCGCATGGAAGTAGTTTTGGACTTTTGACAAAGCGCATTATGTTGTTCCAGTTGCTTGTAACTGGCCTTGCACCATAAAAGGAGGAAGGGTAGATTCTGCAATACCTAATCAACAAAGCTAGCTCTAGAAAGAGGCCCCGGGTCGCATGCTAAGGTTCTGGTAACCCAATTACCAGACAAACTAAAGTAAATTTGGTGCCCAATTGCTAATTTGATATCTTTCGGTAAAGAATGGTTGACATTTGGAAGTAGAGGGACTGAAATGATAGTCCTAATTGGAAATTATTAACACAATTACCATGGTAAAAAACATTATTATCTCGATATGATTGATTTGATAATAGAAGTACAGTTCTTGTGTATATTTATGTCGAGCTTTTCTTCATTTTGATCAGAAACTTGTCCTGTTTGGAATGAGAAATATAATCACTAGCAAAGTGCATAGTTGATTTAATGTCAAGTGTTTGGTTTGTTCTTTAAAGGGGGGGGGGGTTCAAGCCTCAATGAGGGCTTTTCTTTATTTCAAAAAATTGAAGTGAGCACTTATCTGCTTATTTCAAAAAAAAATATATATATATATATAAACACGAGCCGAAACAATATTATTGGATGATCAACAAATAAAAAATGACTAATTCAAATTGTTCAATATAATCTCCATATCAAAATATATTAACAAACTAAATTATATATATATTTTTTAATTAATTTATTATTTTTCCAGATGAGAGAAAATGACTTGATCCAAAAATTCTAATTCATCCAAAAATAATAATTTTTCCCATCCAAAATATGGCAAAAAATTTTAAAAATATAAATTTTGATTTGCTAACTGTTTGATATAGAGATTATATTGAATGGTTCAGAATGAGCATTTTTATTTAAATTTTTATAGATTTGAGTCTGAAACATCACACCCATGGTGCTTCGCAAATCACCATAATACAATTCATAGAGAGAGAGATTTTGATTTGTGTGTGTGAGATTATGATGCTTTAAAAAATGCAAGAGCTTTGGGCTTTGAACTCAAATCTCAAATACCGAATTTTGAGCCATACATCCAAGTTATTCAATATGATTTAAATATAAAATCCCATGAAATATCAAATTTCATCATTTTCGAAGTTTTTTAACTATTGTTTTTATTTTCTGAAAGATGATCATATTTGAGTTGCAAACAATGTTATTCTTGGATCATTTTTCTAAATGCAAAAAAAAATAGTCAGAAAATTCTAAAAATAGTAAAATTTAATATTTCATAATATTTTAATATATAAATTGCATTGAAAAAATTGAATTGATGATTCAGACTTTACTTTTTGATATTTGAGTGCAAAGCAATGTAACTAGCTGCAATCTCTCTCTTACGCATAGCTAGTGACCGAATTTATTATGAATTAAAAAATATATAATTAAATTATTTTCAAATCTTAATTTATGGGTCTCAATAAATTCATCGTATCAAAATTTTATAAGATACAAAAAAATTCATATTTGAAATTTTTAGAGCACTTATTTTCATTTTTTATGGTGGCTTAATAATAATAATAAAATACATATTTTCTAGGTCATTATCAAAATTCCACAACTAATACTTAGGAAATTTCAAACATAGGAAAATTCTATTTACCATAAAATTTTGATATAATTTTTTTTTAAGATCCATAAATTAAAATTTGAAAATGATTTAGCAATATTTATTTTTTAGTTCGTAGGAAATTCAATCACTAACCATCCATAGCACTAATTAAAATTTATTTAGTTATATAATCCCATCTCATATGTGGATCAAGTAAGATTCCGAATATCCTCATTTATCATCCTCCTATGTCCACACATCCACCTCTATCATTCACAAGCTCCGTTCGGGGTAGTCACTCCTTATATTGTGACTGTGAACATAAAATCTTTTCGCTGAATTATTCTTGTTAATTTCATAATCCTCTAACACATAATGGAGAAATAGAAATTTTGTTTGAGGCAACTATGACTGAATGTCTTTCGAGCCATTTATATGCATTTCCTATTTTTACTCGTATATAACATTTCGATTATCACGATTTCAGTAAGAAATCTAATATTGGAAAAGAACAAAATGAAACCCTAAACTTTTCCTGGAAGAAAATTATGAAGACTTTCTTCCAAATTTAACTACATCCTTGTATATATATCAGTTCGTTGAAAACAATTCGACCTAAACAACTTCAATTTGTTTGACATCGCTTTCACCAATGGGGAAATCTCCAATATCCTCATGGCAACGCCGGGCTGCACTGATTCTCTTAAAACCACTCCAAATCCAATCCAAAGAATTTAGAGCAACAAATGCACCAATCCCTCCAATAAGTCCATAAGCGATTGAGTACGTCAGTGGCATCAAAATCAATGTCAAAAATGCTGGCAGCGCCTCCTTCATGTCATCCCATTTCACCTCTAGCACCGATCGCATCATGAACACTCCAACCACAATCATTGGCGGTCCCACTGCCCAGCCTGGTATAGCAGCCAGAAGCGGTGTGAAAAAGTACGCCAGAAAGAACCAACCGGACACTGTCAATGCAGTCAGTCCTGTTCTCCCCCCTTCCCTGATGCCAGTTGAAGATTCTATGAATGCTGTCACTGGTGATGAACCCATGAGAGAACCAAATACTATTGCAGATGCATCTGACATGAATGCAAAATACTGCCCCTCAAAGTTCCCCTTTTCATCGACAAACCCAGCGAATCTTGCCATGGAATAAAGTGTGCCGGTGGTGTCTAGCACGTCGACATAGAGAAATGTCAAAAATGCCAACCAAAAACGGCCTTGACCCAGGCTTCCGAACTTAAGTGCAAAGGCAGTCGACTTTATGCGATGCACGTCGACCACTTTTTTGAAGTAACTGAAGGAGTCATTCCCAGCAGGGGTGTCTGGGAAGGCGGTGACAGCGGTGTCGCGGAACCATGAGACGGCGGTGACAAATATAATGCCGTATATGATTGCTCCTTTGACACGGTAGATAAGGCAGAAGGAAATTATCAGAAAGCCAACAACAGCTAGCCAGAATGTGGGGCTCTGCATGTGACCATGGAGGCAATAGATGGCGCCTGATGCAGTGGCGTCAGGCATTAGTGCAATTGTGCCATTAGAAAATGTCTGCACCGGCACAACAGAGACCATTTCGGAGCTAGGACAAGCGGCGAGTGTTAGGAGGGTTGACGGGCTATATCCAACAAGCCCGATACCTGTTAAGAAGTTATGTCATTGTCACGTCTCATTCACTGATCATAGCTAGCTGAGGTTTGAATTCATATTCCTTTTAAATGCCTTGTCTGAACTGATAATTGTTTTATTTGTATAAAAATCATGAGGCTTTGAATAGGGATGTCATCATTGAGCCAATTATTTCCTCGGAAATGAAGACAAAATGTGCATTTTGTTGTAATTAATGTACAATGGAAATATCAGAAACAATCCGAGTCTTCTTTGCTAATAAATACTCTTAAACTACAAGGAAATATATATCGACTTCCAACCAATTCTGTATAAACCCAAATAATGATCTTCATCAAGCACATACCTTGGTTGTTCTGCAGTCCAATAAATGCCAGAAAGAGACCTATCCCTGCAGAAGCCGACACTCTTACCGGTCGAGGCACCAGCTTGGCCAGCTTGGCACGTAACCCGACGGCAGATAGCAAGAGAAAAACCAATCCTTCCATAAAAACTACTGTCAGTGCATCACCATATGAGAGGCTGCCGGAACCATGAAAGCCAACAATTGAATATGCGAGATATGCATTGGCGCCCATACCAGGAGCAAGCCCTAGCGGTAAATTTGCAAAAACACCCATGATGAAAGACCCAACAAGAGAGGCTATTGCCGTGGCGGCAATTAAGTCACGGCGTGCACTGGTCACACATAATGCATAACCAGGATCGACATTTGGAGGGAACTTGCAAGAAGGTGAGGGGTTGATGCAATCATTTATTGTACACGTGGCGCCTGAGTCGGACAATATCGATGCGTTTACAGCCAGGATGTATGCCATAGTTAGGAAGGTGGCTGTGCCGGCACGAAGTTCGGTTGTGAAGGTGGTGTGGCGATCAGTGAGTTTGAACCACTTGCCAAGGCGAGAGCCAGCCACGGCTGAGTTGAGCCGGTCAGTCCGGCTGGGCTGAGTGGAACCCATTTTAGGAGAAGAGAAAGTGTAGAAACAAGAGAGAGTCTAGTTTGGTTATTTATGTAGAAAGGAGATTCCAATATTCCTCTGATGCTCTTATTTAAAGAATATGAGTCAAACGAGCAAAGCATGAAATTAAACTTCTAACAAGCGAGGACCAGTTAATTACCATTTCTTTGTGGTTCTTTAAATAAGCGTGATTTTAGTTTTTCTTTATATTGGGAACGAGAAGTCGGGGCCTATCTCAAGTCAATAAAAGTCTTGGGACCCACTCACCCACATGTGTTGCCATACGCATACGCTTCTCAAAATGTTACTTGGCGGTTGGCTAAGGACGAATCAAACACGGACAGCAAATATTGAATAGTTAGAATTAGCTCGTGTTATTTTAGGAATTTGATCACACAGTCTCTATTGCGAACGCAGGGGATTTTGACCGGGACCCACATGTCAATATATAGCATAAGAGAAAGGCTGGAGACGTATAACGAGTTATTGATTATAAATATGGTTTCACATTGATAATGAAACTGCCACCCTACTTCTCAGCTGGATAACCTTTATGGCTTTATGTTAGAACTAAGCAATTTATTCGATGCTTTCCTTTGACTCGCGTTGCCCCCACCTTCCTTCAATTTTTGCACGTTTCAACTTTTGAACAGTCGGCTACTGATGAAATACGAAGCTAAGCAAGTGGATATTACTTTTTTAGGTTGGCAAGCACTCCATTACTAAAAGCTGTCCTTTGCGTACTCGTTTTGTTTCTAAAACAACACTTAACAAAGTTCAGCGTCATACCTTATTCATTTATTTAACAAAAAAATATATATCTTACCTTGTTCATATTAAATAGGTCACGAATAAAAACAATTACACATACATATCTTATCAAATACCATAAGATAAATGGATAAAAATATATCATTGACATCCTGCTTAACAAAGTTCAGCGCCATTCAAAAAGCTTTTCATTTTTTTACCGATTCTGCCATTTAATGTTTTTTCCGTTTTTCTTTTGTTTTCCATCCGAAGTGAATTAATATTGAAGTCATAAAAAAATAAATAGATTCTGAAAATAATTTCTCAAAGATGCTATACGTAAACTAATAAGTTCAGAACACTTCTAGATCTCCCTCCGAAATAAAGAGGACGTAGCAAAGCGTTTGTTATATCCATACTTAGCACTACGGATTTACATAACATCAAATATGTTGTAAGGTTGCGGATGTGAGTATCGTATTGATACGGTACAGATGCTGTGGTACGAAAATTTTAAAAATTTTAAGATGAAGGTACGGAAATATATAACATTCTTTATATAAAATAAATATATAATGCACTAAAATAAAATAAAAAATATATTAATATAGAGAGAGAGTTGGGCTATAGTGTTATGTATAGCACGGATTGCTTACGTACTATGGATAGGTTTTTTTATCTCAAATTCTAAATGGTCGATCCGAACCGCTTAAAATGATTTTCATATAAATATCTAGTTATAGATTAAATTTTATATTTTTTATAATTTTTTAACTATTTTTTAGATAGTTAGAAAATCATCATTTTGGATGGCTCATAATAATTAAATCAAGTGATTTAAAAAATATAAATTTTGGTCCCCAACTAGATATTCATGTGAAAATTATTTTGAACAATTCAGATCGACCATTTAGACTTTGATATCAAAGAATCATCCATAACACAGAGGCGATCTGTGCTATGCATAGCACCATATACTACCAGAAAAAAATCTTTAAAAACATTTATTTAGCACCGGTTAAATAGAAACTGATTCTAAAAGGGTTGAATGACAGTGTGGTAATTTGAGTGAAATATTTTAAAACCGATTTTTATAAAATATCAGGTTCTAATGGTAACAGTAGATGGGAGTTAGAGCCGGTTTTTATGAAAACCGACTTGGAGCTCTATATTACCACCGGATTTTTTTACACTTGTTTGTAAAATCGGTTTTAACTAAACTATTTTAGCACCATTTTTATAAAAATTGGCTCTAAACATTTTAAAAATTATTTCTATAAAAATACTTTAGAGAAGATTTTATTAAATTTCGGTTCTAATTCAAAAAAATAATTAAAGCCGATTTTAATAAAAATTGATTCGAAATAATTAATAGAGCTGGTTTTAATAAAAAATAATTTTAATTAATAAAACATAATTAAAGCTGATTTTTATTAAAACCGATTGTAATTCATAAAACTTAATTAAAGCATGTTTTATTAAAATCGATTCAAAATAATTAATAGAGCCTGTTTGAATAAAAATCAATTCTAATTCATAAAACTTAATTAAAGTCAATTTTTATTCTAATTCATAAATATTAATTAAAGTCAGTTTTAGTAAAAATCGATTCAAAATAATTAATAGAGCCGGTTTATATTATAACCAGTTCTAATTCAAAAAAACTTAATTAAAGTCGGTTTTAGTAAAAAAAATTGATTCTAAATAATGAGTTAGAGTCGATTTTTTATTTATACAATTCTAAATGTTTAATTTTAATAAATTTTTATAGCAAAAAATTGGCTCTGAAACTTTTAGAACTGACTCTAAATTTTTTTTGACATAATTGCATCAACCAATAGAATTTAATTTTCTGCTCTCACGAATTGCTATATTTTTCAATCTAATCGTTTGTTCATCCCGATCCGACGATCTAAAAATCAAAAATTAAAAAATCTGAATTCCACATATTATTACTCTTTATTCTCCTATTTCATATATGAAAGAGATATTGAGAGACAGAGAAAAAGAAAGAAAGAGAAAGAAAAGAATAAAAAATTAAAACCGAAATTCAACCATCTTAATTTCAAATGGTTATAATTTTTGATAGAAAACTCCGATTGAGACATTCTATGCGGTCACAAAAATCTTACGATGAGATCTACAAAGTTAATAATTTACATAGTCATGGTCATTTTTGTGGCAAAAAAATATTATCTTGACCCTCAAAACATATTTGAAGCTTTCTTAGGATTTCCTCTTAGAATTGTACAGATTTTTTCTATTTTTTTCTATTTTTTTCTATTTTTTTCTTAGAAATTTTATAGATTTTCATATTATTATATGAGCAAGATATATTGTTGAGTAGAAATTTTTTCATTGGATGAATAATTATATTTTTTTCATATTAATTATTGAATGAATAATATATTTGTTCTTAGTATTTGTTATTATAGTTCTTTTATATCAATTTGTCTTATAGTGAAGCAATATAAAAAATAGGTTCTAAAGATTTAGAGTCTGTTCTAGAGGTAGCAATGACCGATTCTAAAAGATAACTCATCATTTTTAATAAAGAAATGATAAGTACTAAAATTATTGTCTATGCTTGCTTGAGTCGGCTGACTTACCGAAAAGCCCAGCGTTCGGCTTAGCTCCTTTTGAAAGTCGATTCTAAAAGAAAACTAATCATTTCAAAAGCTCTAACCTTTAGAGCTGATTTTTAGCTTATAATCAGCTCTAATAGAATTTCTTTAGAGCAAATTATGAGTCAAAAACCACCTCTAAAAGTTAGAGCTTTCAAAATGATTATTCAATTAAGAGGTTTTAAATGCCCCTTGTGAGATCACCTTTTAGAAATTCTAGGTCTTGAAAGAAAGTGAGAGATCTTGCTTGTGAACCTGAAAGGCCGAGTGATAACTTGGATAGTTGGATTTAATTATTTTTAAATAAATTTTATCTCTCATTAATATAGTAGAGTTTACCGGGTCTCCCGGTGAATTGAATCTCTGCTAAAACATTTGAAATCTGTGTTGTTGCTCTCTTATGGAAATATATCAGCTGCCATAATTTTTCTATGACAGTTATGACAACGAGAGTTTTTGTGTCTATGATGAAATGGGTCCATTAAAATAATATATCCCCTTGATTTAAATTGGACTGTTCAAATTTCATCCGAGGTCCAAAATCTATGACAGTGAATAGCACCGTTCTAACTATGACATATAATACTCATATACATTCTTCTGACTCGATTTATAGTAAGGTATTAATTTAGTGTTTTCCCTCTTTGTTGTCATATATGATACTTGTTAATGCATGATGACTTTATCTCTAATTTCTTGATTGATGCGCTGAGTTTCTTATCGTGGTTGGTGTAAAATTTAAGAATTCTTCTCCTAATAAATAGAATGATCGAACACGCTCACGGAAAATAATAAAAAAAAAACAACATAAAAAATCAACCATTAGGCCATTTGCCAAAGTATTAAACAATTATACGCAAGAGTTATTTCTGTATCCAAGGTAAATATTGCTATTACTTTGACATCTTAACAAAACTATGTTAAAAATTGTTGCTAGGCAAGGGTCGGGATGACCTGTCCAGATTTGCCTTTCTTTGCACCAGTGCTATATATCGACAATATGGTAGGCCCATAAACGAGCTTTTGAGTTGCTTTTGAACGCAAACTCAACAAATACAATCGGCATTAATTCCGAAGAATGGCATAATGTCAAGAAATTGCTAGTGCTGAAATCAGTTTGCAACTGACTAGAGAGGACCCCTCTAAAGAGGTGGTGGCAACAGGTTTATCCATCTTTACGGGTGGGTCCTGGAATTTGGAAATAGGTGGGTGGAGAGAAATCATACTGCAAGGTTCAAATCTGAGAAGCCCCATGCAAGCAGAAGCCATGGAATATATTCAAGGGTGATTCAGGAAACCCAGCTGACGCAACTTGAAATGTGTTTTTTTCACAAACTGTTTAAATCAGGTTTGATGTGTTAACAATGAAAATGGATTGGAGAGCTGATCAGATGAGCACACATTCACGCAACTCTTATCAGGTTTGCACAGCCTCAGATTTCAGTGACTCATATATATCCCGAGGCAGTTCAATCACGGAGCACATCTCTCTAAAGCTCATGGAAGAATACTGGAAGAGGATGCAGAAGGTTTCAGTATCCAACCTTCAAACCACCTTCAAACCTCCTCAAGTTGACATGAATTTGTCTCAGTACAGGACTACAATTAACAGGATACTCAACTTACCAGAAACTTTATAGAATTCTATTCTAGTGTTAGGTAGGAAGCTTGTGTATATAACATTACAATTTTGTGGCATCTGTGTACACCAGATTTCCATTTAATTACTTAGATTTGTGGCGTCTTCGTATGTCAACTTTCCAGTTTTTTTCCTTTCATTCCCCTTTATTTAAACTAGGTCTGATCATCCTACTTTCCTTGTGTATCTTGTGTATCTATACGTACGGTATACCTGAGCTTTGGTAAATTATGAGAACCTACGGGCAATTTCCGAAATAAAATATTAGAACTCTGACATCAGCTATCTAATAACTTTTTAAAAAATTTCCAAAATATCCAAAAACCTAAAATTGCGCTGGAAAATATTTTTAAATATAATAAAGATTTTAATTAGTATTTTACGACTATGACGCACTTGTATTCTTGTCTTCATATCATCTTTCAAACTTTAAGATATATGATATAACGATAACATTTATGAGAAAATGTATAATTAAAAAAAAATTATGGCTGATCAGCGAGATCCCAACCAACAGATTCATTAAAACAAAACAGAAAAAAGCTTACAGTGGTGTAAGAAATGTGAAAATTACATCGATTACATCAGAAAATTCAGAATGCAATCATGTATATTCTACGTAAATTTGAGCTACTTTCCTATCTAAAACAGTATCGCGCAGCAGCACGATCACAGGCTAAACTTAAAAAGTTTTGAAAGAATACACGAGATGTATCAAAAAATGGAATAGAAGTTTGATATGTTCATAGCGGTTACAAAAACACAATTAATATTTAATCTTGTACAAAACAAAGTCACCCGGTATATCGCTCATTACTCCACGCTTGGCTAATTGTATTGACCGGAAGGGCACTGCATTCGGGATGCAGCTGGATACGTGGTTTTTCATGCGGAAATCTATACTTGTACAAATTATGGAGAGAATATATAATAATAGTTCAATATCAAAGACAGTTAATTGGACCGTTGGAAACAGTTTGTTATTATCATCATCATCTTCTTCATTTAAACTTGTACAAATTATGGAGAGAATATATTATCGTTCTCATTATTATTATCATCATCATCATCTTCTTCTTCATTGTTATTATCATCATCATCATCATTAACATTATCATTATTACTATTACCATCATTGATTATTTTTCTTTGAAATCTATGATCTTGTAATTTCAAGTTGAATTTCATTTCTAATATACCTCAATTTATTTGTGATTTCAGATTGAATTTTATTTCCAACCTATCATAATTTTATAAGCCGGATTGGGTTGCACATTGAGGGGGCTGCACATGGAGGGGGCTGCACGATGATTTCTGTGCAAATTGGCAGCCACAAAACACATGCAGCCGCATATAAATTCCATGCATCAACATTTAAAAACAATTGCCCTGCTGACAATTTTCAATATTATAACATTGTTTGATACTAAATAATTTTATTAATCCACCATCTTGATCAACTTGGAGTTTAAAATCAGAACCTATCATATAGCATTTGTAAAATTAATTCAAAACTGATAAATTGTGGATGTAAAATCTACCGGTACTAATATTACCAACAAGAGAAGACCAAAATCCAATTTATCTGTCCACGAGAAAATGTAAGAGAGGAAGATAAATATAATTAGTACAATAATTATAACTTGTCGCCATAAAAATTCCTACCAAGAATACCATGAATAGATATAATTAAAGCCATGCTCCTAGGACAGTTTGCTAACCTCTCAACTAACTAAATCAGTTTACTACCCTAACACTAGAATAGAATCCAAAACACAATTGAAATCACCTCTTTATCAATATCAATCATCTAGCACAGTGCACTTCACTGCTCCACTTCGCCAGGACTACTGGACTGACCAAAATACCCACAAGGAAGAAATTAGATGGCAGACTGAAAAGAGGACCATCAGATGTAATCTTCTGAATAGCACGGCCTAAACCATACCCTAGTGCACGACCAACTGGAACTGCCACTGCATTGCCAACTTGCATGTATCTAAATGAAAAAAATCAAATTTAGACAACACTAAATCAAACTACAATTAAATATGAGGAACAATTATGAACACTTGATCATTTTACTATGGTTAATTTGTGAATATTAAGAAATGCAAATAAACAATTTATTATGAACATAAACTTACTGATTGATTCACTTTCCAGTTTAATGCAAATAAACTATTGTTAAATATCCCAACATAGATCATTATATATGTATGTGTGTGTGGCAATCTCAGAAGAAATAACAAATTACACTTCAATTACATCATATATGAAACACGGTAATATATAGGCTCAAGAATGTCTTTAAAAATATTGATGTTTCAGTTTTAAACAACAATTACCTCTGTTTCAGTGGCCCACTGAACTTATAATAATCCGGAAAGCCCTGCAACCTTGCATTCTCCCGGATGGTCAGAACCCTATCTTGCATGGGATGGAGTACAACCTGAAAACAATATTGATGAATTCAAGGACAATTATCAGAATATCAAATAGAAAGGACTATTTATACCCAAATAAGCAATTATGTATGTTTGACTTGCCTGGTTGTGGGGTTCAGCCCGAGTGACCACCGTAGGGACAGTTTCATCCCACCACAATCGTCCAAAACACCTAAAATGACATTTCATACATGTAATTAATGGACATAAAATTATACACAGTATACCATTATACAATAGTAGCTTGTTATACTGAAGCAGCAGAATTGCTAAATTAAGCAGTACAATGACAGACCACCCTACCAAATATGATGCAATGTGGAGAGAATGTGCATTTGACCACAGCTGTCAATAACACTCCATGAATGATATTATCCACCACTGATTTTTGTAATATCATTCTTTGTTTTGAAAGAGGTGCAAGGATCTTTACAGTTTGTGTGACTTCTCAATAGATGGCAGCCATAAAAATATTCAAGAATGGTTCTATGATTAATGAACAATCTGATTTAGCTTTGATAATCTCAGAGCTCTTCAAATATGTACTTTTCTGAGGTTAACTTTTTTCTGTTTCTTTCAAAACTGTGCCCCTTTTGTGCTATATTTTTAGTAGAAAAGATAATAGCTTAAACACATACTTTTTATTATCACCAATGGAAGTAACCACCATTAAGAACAGTTCTAATTCCATTTTACCAATCAAAATATGAGAAGGAAAAGCAAAGGAAAAAACATACTTCACTGACTTTCCCTTTAAGTGTGAAATAGCATAATCTGGAACCTAAAAACAATAAACTTGAAAGGGTAAGTTTGCTTGCATGAAAATATTATATCTCTAAATAATGGCCATAGAAAACAACTGCAAGTGTAATTTGGTAATTTACCAATGGCTTGCCAGATGGCAATAATGGACGTTCAATAGTTTCATTCAAATAACATTTATTGTCTGGTCCCACCAGAACTCCTTCCAAATCTCTGAAATTCGCACCCTAACAATAGAATAAGAAAGGTAAATAATATTTAATTCATAAACTTTGTTGATGAATGTATCACAAATTGGGAAGAGCACATGGTTTTGCATTATGACAGTTCTACCAGAGAAACTCAACACAACATGAAAATTTGGTAAAGATGTACCTTCCGCTTTGGAATTTTGCAAACTCGAGCATAGTCATCTTCATTCAATTTTAACGGCTGGTGGTCTAGCAACATTGGCTGTTGGTCCTCATCTCTGAATGAGTGATCTAACATCTCTGATATATTGCCCCATTTAACAAAAAGTGATGGGTATTAGGAATCACCTCAAGCAAAACTATCTAACTTGTGAGCAATATGATCTAATATAAAGAGTAACTGTTTCTCATGAGAAGTAAGATTCATAACATCTTATTGCTGTTAATGTGTTTCCTTCAAAGGAAGTTACAGGTTCTAATAAGCAATTCAAGCATAAACTTCCAAGAAAACTATATACATACCTTTGCGAGACAAGCGTATGTATTGTTGAAATTCATTCTTGGGTCCTTGTCCATATGGCATCTCTTCCCTAGACTCATTATTTTTTACCTAAAAATAAGGAACAAAGATATTACAGGATTGCAAGAAACAGTAAACATGCATGAAAAACATTCAGGAGCAATGGATAAGAGAATTGCAAACTAACAGCTGGCAACTCTGAGATGGCATCACCGAGAAATAATTCTGGCTTTAGAACAGACCGATCAGCACTTACATCCAAAGCAACAACATGAAACTGTACAAAACAATTACCATATTTTGTACTCAACACAAAATCAAACACAAACTATTAGCAGTAAAACATATTATGAGTGATTACCTCAAATTCCTGAGGCACATTACCCCTAATAACAACATTGTGTGTTGGCAGAGGAAACTGGGGTAAAACCTACAGCATCAAAATGACAGTTAGATTGCAGTTATCTAAGAACTGAATATCTTAATTAATAAAATTGATATAAATGCATACCTCTGTAGGTAAAGCACCAAACAAAAAAGCCCTCATTCTGAACTGTGGTAAACCATAACAACCCGCAACCATGAGCCCGAGCCTAACCTGGTAGTTAATCTCTACAAGTCGACCCATAGCATATCGACCAATAAAACCCTTAGAAAACTTCAAAATATCGACAACATTTTCCATCAGAACATATTTTGGTTTCAGGTAGTCAACAATATCCATAAAGACTACCATCTGTCGGTTCTTTTCATCCTCAAACGGTTGTGCAACATTCCGAAAGCGATTAAACCCACTGATACCCTGGCATGGCGGGCCACCACATATGACATCAACAGTGCCCTGAATATTGAGCAACAAAATATGGTTTTAAGGCAAGTTGAATGATTAAAGAACAATAAATGTAAAATAGAGAATATTTACCGGCAATGGTAGAATATTCCTCTTGTAACCATTCACAACAAATTCTTTTATTTTTTCCTTCGCATCACTGAAAGAACAAAATAAAACATGACAAAATGAAGCAACAGCTTGTTCAATTCAAACAGCAGAAAAAGACAATTTTACCAAAGTCCATCAATTGGCTCCCATGTGTCATATTGAGAGTCATAGCCCTTCCAACGTACCTGAAAATATTTGTAATATGACCAGAAATTAGACAAATTTACAATACTGGATCTTTGTTCAGATAACAACCAATTTCAACAAAAAAAAAAGCACAAGTATACCTAATAGACCAAGACATGAGAACAAATTACTATGTACTCTGGAGAAACAAGGATCCTCGATCCATAATATAGCATGCACAAAATAAAAAAAAAAAAGACAAACAGTTATTCATATACCAGAAATTTTATGCCATCTTTGCCAATATTTTGTGGGTCACCGTAGCAGATGTTCAACAACTTGGCAACCTCAAAGACTCCCTTGGGAAGCTTAGTGTCATCATCATCATCACCATCGCTATCTTCTAGATCACCTGAGGTGTCTACTTCGTGCTCATTTTGAACATTGTATTCCTCCACCAGTTTCTCCCAGTCCTTCAGCAGTGCCAAAAAATTTTCAGTCTTCTCATTCCGCACCTAAAACATTTTAAAATAAAATTAAGTACACACTGTCCATATTTATTTGCTAAAATATTTATACCAAGGATTCTAGAGCAATAATGCATAATAAACCTGTGTTCTAGGATGATTTCTCTGAAGGCTGTCACAGGCATAGCTATTCAGATCCACAGCCCATGTCTACAGTAGTGGCAGATAATCCATATTTAGTAAAACAAAAGTATTTTTGTTGCCTTATATTGTGACAGAACAGAGCTCACAGTTTCAAGATTGATGCCAGAGAGAGCAGCACCAAGGCACAGCCCAGTAGACATGCCCCCACATCCTGAGTAAAGATCAAGAAGATGAAGCGACTTCTTTTCTGAAGAAAGCCTCTCTAAGTTTGCTTTATTTGATGCCGACTCTGAAGAAACATTTGAAGTTGCTGGCTCCATCAAGAGGTCAATTTCTACATTACAAGAATAACATTACCATGTTAATAAAGGACAAACAGTGAAACAATAACAACCTTTATCCCAAACAAATTGCAGTAGGCAAGAAAAGAACACGAGTTACAAATTGGAGGAGATTTTGATTTGCAAGATACTATGGAAACAAGAAACAACACTAAGGCCCTGTTCATTTCTTCAATTTTGATCATTTCGACAAAGTTTTGACCATTGCAATCTTTGTTCTAAATGGCGCAAGCTACAACCAAAAATCCAGTCTGAGTTAAATTTTGGAAAACCAGGTTTCCAGCTTAGTTTCTCTCATATTTTTCTTGATATCTGTGCTGAAATTTGGTTTGAGGTAGTCTCTTTAGCATACACTGAACACCCCACAATCAAAAAATATTATGTCCCTGGTAAACCTCAGTAACAAACACGTCCTAAGTTTATTCAATGAACATGTAGAAATTACCAGGAGAAATGTTCTGAAAAGTTGAATAAGCAACTTCATATGACATATCATAGTAGTAGTCGCACTTTGGAATTGCCTTTTCTTTTGCAATCAGATCAATCTACAAGGAAAACAAACGAACTGACTTATTGGAACTAGCTGTCAGCTTTCCCACATTAAAAAATGAATTTCACACCAATATTTATATACTTACATTTGGTTCAACACGAACTATTGTGAGCTTACAGCCAATACAATCCAATGGGTTATCATTTTTGTCCTCTGACAAGAACAGCCGTCTTTTGTCTTGTTTATCAGCACATTGCTTTAGAACCTGCACAATAGAGAATTTGGAAATTATCCCTGTCCAAGTATTGGGTCCAGTTGTTCTGCTGGCATGATTTAGAAATTCAGATGCTGATGTGTGATTGTTATCTCAAATGTTGCTATATGTGTTTGAAGATGTTTCATTGCTAGTTTCTATGTTTTTCTGAGGTATTTAGATTGACAATGATGTCAATTGAAATAAAGGTCCAGTAGTGAAAGGGGCAAAAACAAAATTCAAGCTTACGGTGTCTTCAGCCCGAAAGAACCACTGTGCTGTGAAGTACGGTTTTCTATCCACACCTTCAAAAATTTCTACAATACGGCCAATATAATCTGGGTTACCATCTTCAGCCTAAATAATACAGAACAATGTAATAATTAGCCTTTAAATTGTTGTTCGGAACAAGCCAACCAAATGGAGAAGGTACAATAAAGTTACACAAAAGTTTAGAATCATCTGAAACACAAAGCACGCTAAAACACACAAGTCTGACTAATCTAAGGGCGCACAATTCTAATTTAATACAATTTTGTTGAATGACATACATAATAATAAAATTGACAATAGAAACAGCTTCTATTTTGAACAATAATGATAAGTTAAAAAACTTAAAATACAAAAAGAAATATGCATCATTTCATCCAATAGAATATCTGGAAGCAAGTGGCTGGATTCAAAACAACCACAATTGATGGCAACAGTGCATTGGAATATCTGGAAGGAATGTAATTAGCATCTCCCAGGACAAAAAAAGGGTCCCAGGGAGACTGTTCATGAGGATCATTGCGGACGTGCAGTTATAGGAGCACATTTGAAGGCACAATAATTCTGGATAATAGGATATTAGAACAAATTATTAGAACTTACATCTCCCTGCAAATAATTCTTAGGCTGAGCTTTGGGTTTTATATTACTTGCCAAGTTTTTTTATTCAGTTTTTTGTATTATCTTTCATCCTTTTTTCAACCTCTTTTGTATAAGCTAATTTCATTTTTTTTAATGAAGCACCAGGTGAAAAGCCTACTATAATTTCTACATATTTAATCTAGATCATATGGCTACTACATTGATACAAATTTAAATAGAATTAAACTAACATATATGTTTTCTTCAAAATTAGTGTAAAACTTAAATGTTTTGATCATGTACATAAGAACAGAACAATAAATGTATAACTTATCCATACAGCATAGCAAGTAAAGAAAGATATGGTTGATTTAGGACCTTTCAACCTAGAAAAGAGCTGTTGTCATTTGGTATAGGATGAGTTGGGTTCTAATACCCCCCCCCTTTTCCCCATGTCTTCTCAAATAAGATTTTGCCAAATTCATACTTGAAGATGTATGAGAGTTATAATTGCGAAGGGTAAAGATATGAACTATGTAGCACGAATATGGACACGAGCGTCCGACACGACACAATATTTTCTGAATATCAAGACATGACACTGTTCAGACACAGCCTAAATTAGTCCAAAATTTGTATAGAAAAATATAAAACTTTACTATTTATCCAACAAAAGATTGTTATCATAAACATGTAATTAACAGAACAATAATTTATCTTGTTGTTTTTATTTGATTTTTATGTGCTATAACAAAATAATAATTAACTTTAGGTATATAGTATGATATGTATATATTTACAATTTCCAAAAATAACAAATTTGTATGAAATCTATTATGCAATAGATAAGTTTTGTTTCATTTATTTTATTGTACAGAAAAAAAATTGCATCATCAAAAACCAATATATATGTTTAAAGTTCACTCAAGAATAACCAAAAAGTTGGTCCAATGGTTGGCATCCTTCCAGCGTAGGCGTGAGACCAAGTTTGAATCCCAATATCAACTTTCTTGTTTTCTCTAGCAAACAAACCTATAGTTTGTCTTCTACAGTTCTGCTATCATATTCATATGCATGGTAGTTGAATCGTAAAATATATCGTGTATCATTATATTTTGTATCATATCATATATCATGTATCATGTATCATATCGTTAAGATACACTAAGTTATTTTTAAAATAATAAAAGAAGTTATAATAAATTAGTAACTAACAAAAATACATATTAACTAACAAAAGAACTTATCATCGTATTCTTGTTACTAATAAAATAATCAATCACCATTTTTACACTGATTCAGCATCACACTAGCTAGACTAATAAATAGGCTATGCAATTCAATGAAAAAATCCACACAAATTCCACACAAATACACACTTTCTATTAAAAATTACATTATCTCCTATTATCTCCCTTTCCAGTTGACAATTAACACTTAACAAAGTTAAGTGTACACACTTTCTTGTTAACACTTAACAAGTCATTCTTTCCATTTAATATGCTAAGATTTATCCTTGTTCAATTCTTCTCATTTAATATGCACTCAGCACTCTCATCTCTCTTCCCATTTAATGCACCGAGTGACGAAAATTTCAACAAAAAAAAGAACATACTTGTGATTATCTTGCGATGGCGACGAGCTTCTTTTCTCAACGCAACAACGACAAGCTTCTTCACTCTCTATGCGCACGACGACGACAGGGCGATTTTTAATCTTAGCACGCGACGGGGCAATTCACTCTTAGCTCAACGCGTGAAAAGGGTTCTATCTCGACGCGCAAAAAGGCATCATAAAGGAAGGAAAAGGCAAGGAAATGCAATTATCGAGCGAAATTGCGACTCCAATGGCTCAATTTTAGAATCATAAATATTTACGATCCGATACGATACACGTATCGCTTGTTTGTATTGTTATGATTCCCACAATTCACTTTACTTCCAATACAAGTACGATATATACCGTTTTTCCTTTGACTCATACCAAATCGTGCAATACGTAACACATATCGTACAATACTAACTTCTATGTTCATATGAAGCTATCTGACCGATGTGGCCATTTCTATGATAATCTCCTATCATATGAGGCATGTCCTATATGTGTCTCACATGTTTCCAATTCTGTGATAGTCCATGTCAAAACCTCTGACTGTGTCGCGTGTCTAATTGTTTGTGCCAAAGATGTGTTCTACAGGTGTTCGTGTCTAACACATGTCAGACAAGAGTACAACTAATCCCGTGGTGTGTCATGCTTCATAGGATATGAAAGACATCATATTCACACATTATAATAACCTAATTTTGGATGTAAACAAGTTTATCTTGTTTTCTTTGTTCCTTATCAACTAAGAACTTGGAAAAAAAAACACCCAAAACCCACAACTTTCTAACTGAACTTGCCTCTTTGCTAAGAAAGGCAAGGATCAATTTTGCAAAGTATCTTAGTGATTAAGGACAATAATTGCATACAAGAAACAGTGAATGTAAATACTCAATCTGTTGACTCACACAAACTTACCTTAACGTATGCATTATCATATAGCTCAAACATAACTCCATCAACTTTAGCAAAGGAATAATGCCTTCGAGCACGTATGTCTTCTGGCGTTTCAGGCCTAATGAAGCAAATAACATTGAACCAAATCAGATAATCACCAAAACTACATATACATAAATAAATCCAGTCCATAGGTTAACATCTTAAAAATAATACCTTGTTTTTCCAAGAGTAATAATTCCAGTTCCCTGAAAATTATAAAGAATCGATAAAGACTTCAATTTTTCATAAAATACATATTTAAAATAAATGACTGAATGAAATAGTTTTTTACACTGTTATTAAAACCAAACCAGCTTGATTAATACAAAAGATCATTCATGTCATCAAATAGGTAAAACCAGATTAATTGATTGGTTGTTTAATAAAAAGCTGGTGTTTATCCAATAAAAACTCAGTTAAAATCTGGTTTAGATTTTGGCTTTATTTTGAGACATCCCTTGTGCATTGAACAAGAGCGCAGAAAGAGCTAGAGCCTAGGGGAATCTGGTTCTTCATAAAAACTCATTTATCTGCACACTATATTTACACAATATTAAATATAAATGCTTTTAAAAAGTACTAAAAACATCACAAAATATTAAAAGAATAAAGTAAATTTTATAACTATAAATGTAGAAAAATAGTATATTTTTAAAATATTTTCTGATTTTCAAATTTTTAAATACAATTAGAACACAAGAGTTTGGAGCAGATCAAGTTTCAAAATAACTTAAGGACTGAAAAGGATCATGTTTGATAAGGGCCGATCATTAAGAATCAGGTTTGATAAGAACCGGATTGAAAAGAGTTCATTTCTATGAGATTAGGCCTGATCCTTACCAAACATGATCCTTATAAGGGAGAAGGGATAGGTCTGGATGGAGGAGGACCAATTAAGGGCCAAGTTTCTCAACGGGCCGGCCGGATTGGGTTCAAAGGCTCGACTCTTATGGGCTATACCTACATATATAGAAGAGTATTCTAAAAAAGACACTGCTTTCAACCACCACATGAATCTCAATCTTTATAAGCAGTCCCTCATTCATGTTGAATCAAATTCTGTCTTTTTTCATTTTGTAGAGACTTGTCGGGGAGAAAGATCAAGAGATTTTAGTGGTGCCACTATTTCTATAATCTAGTTTTGAAGTGGATTCTTTTTATAGTAAATCTAAAACTCTGTTTAAAAATCTAGTTATGAACAGCTCAGCCCCTTGCCACGTGTATTGTTACAATTTAGAAGGCATGAATAGAGCAGATATCACACTGCACTAAATCCATTAAATAGGATTCATTTACTCCATTCTTTTGATTAAAATTTTGCCTCGATAGTTACTAAAACCTATCTCTAGTAAGCAAATTAAGCGGATAATAGGGGAAATGAAATAAGCAATCACATATAGATCTGTGATTATATCAAATTGACTCCGCTACAGGGAAGGATTCCTGTGTTTCTATTTCATTGAAAGGACAGTGAAAGATTCTGGTTGTATAGTCAGCAAATACAAGAAGAAGATCAGAAGGACAAGAACAGTAGGAGGTATACCTTACTCACGTATCTATGGGGCCACCGATTCTTGGCCTCTGCGTCATCAAATGGATCACCTACCAGCTCCGCGTCTGGTGCGTCCTTGCTAGTTTGAGAATTTATCTTCTTCGTGACTCTCTTGTGCGGGTCCATCGCCTCCTCTTCTTGCATATTATCGTCCTCTTCTTCATCTAGCAACACAACCTCGTCATCTTCATACATCCCAGCACCACCAGTGTCCCCTTTCACTACAGATCTCGTCTGTTTCTTTTTCTTCCCCCCAGCCTTGGTAGATTTTCCATTTGCCTTGGGAGTAGAAACCACCTTGGGTGTTTTTTTGGCTGAGCTTGTCTTCCCCTTACCTCCTTTTTTCGGTTGGAGGAATGTATCAGTTATTTCAGATTCCCCGTTATCCCCATTGATCGTGGTTAACTCTGGTTCTGCTTCGGCGGGTTTATTCTTTTTCTGGACAGAGCGTGATGCGGTTTTCCTGCGTTTGCTCCGGCCTCTAACCTCCTCGTCGGAATCAACCTGTTCTGGCAATGGCGACGGTGCTGGCAGATTCCGTTGCCGGAGCTGTCTTTTCTCGGAAACGGGGGTTCCGTCCATTTTACAAGGATGTAGATCAGGTTTTGGCGCTAGGGTTTTAGAGATAGCACGAGAGATGAGAAAGGAGGAAGGCGGAGCTGGATTTCAATGAAATTGGGAACGAGGCGACTGGCGACAGCAGACTAGCAGAGTAGAAGACATGGTACTTGTAGTTGTAGGATAGTCTTTAAGCGCGATTTTGAAAATTGAAAGGTCGGATTTACGGGAGATGGGCGGGAGTAAATGGCAACACCGCCCGAGTAAAAGAAGGAATTTCAAATTAGAATCGCCTCCTCTATAGTAGAAATAATTTCGTGGATTCAACCTTATCTGGCCGTTTGTTTCCGATCGACGGTTCATACCAACGATACATTTTCTTTCATGATGGATGCGATGCGTATTAGGGAGGAGACTCTCAGGAAATTGAATCAGCGCGCGTGCAGCGCACAACAACGCGTTAGAGGAACTGCACGGCTGCACCCCAGCAAATTGGGCAAGCGCGCGTCGTCGCTGCTTAATTTTTTTCCCGCTTATTTTTTGAGAGATTTCTTTCCAAAACTAACTATGGCCTGGACCCGACAAGTCACAGCCTCACAGGTAGAGGTGGCAGAATTCAACCCGACCCGACAAACTCGTCCGACTCGTCCGGATCCGAATCCGACCCGACCCGATTTTTTAAGAAAGTCAAACCGAGGTTAGTATGCTGTATGCGTCGCCTAGTAAATATAAAATAAATTTTCAAAATAAAAAAAAATTATAGATGTGTTCTTCCAACTTTATATTGATGGTCATTCAAATTACATGCAATTTTATTATCGTTTGATAGTTCATCAAACACCATTAATTTGAAATCGTTGCAAATTATATAAAAATTTGATGGTCTTTGATGGATGATCAAACGATAATGAAATTGCATGAAATTTGAATGACCATCGATCTAAAGAAGAAGAATACATCTATAAATATTTTTCTATTTTATAAGATTTGGAGCAGATTTCCTCTTATTTTTCTTTTTATTGTATTTTCAATCATTTTAGAGCTGATTTTATTTTTATGAGATATTCATTTATCTTAAATGATTTAAATGAATCATTTAGCCTCCATTTAATATTAAATGACATTTGTATGTAGATCTGAGCTAAAAGAAAAAAAATTAAGAAAATTGAATTGCAACTTAAAAACATTAAAGAAAAGAAGAAAAATCAATTTTGCACATAAAACTCTTTTATCTTTATTGCACAAATTATATTTATAAACTCCAATACACTCTTGATATCTATATTTACATGATAGAAACCTACATAAACCTAATTTATGGCTTGAGTAAAAAAATAATTGATTGAATCTTGTATTTTTTGGACCGATTTTATCTCAATTCAAAAATTGAGTTTTATTTTGTGTCTAATCCGAGCTTCAATTGGTTTTGACAGATTTTTAATTAGTATTCAACTTAAGTAGGTTGTGTGCCCCATGTTTGAAGGAAAATAGAGGTTTAAATATGTCCATAGGGTAGTAGATGAGTATATGAAATCAGTTTGACTTTTATTTGACCAAGTCATGCACCAACTCTTTTTCATTCATTTTTTGATATTCTTTAAATGTATTGTGATGTATTAGACTAGTTTAAAGTGTTTAGAATGTGTTTTAACAGCTGAGAACACAAGTGGAGTTTATTTTATTTACTAAAAAAATTATAAATTTATCATCTCTAACTACTACTTAGTTACCAGATGATTCTAGAGACTTCTAGAAGTTATAAAGCCTCAAACACGTTCATGTCGTTCAATTCCTGCATTTTAGCCATTGTCGGATCCTAATTATGAACACCGAGACCCGAGAAAAATTCAAGTTTGACCCCTATCCATTTTGATTTTATTGGTGCCCTCATTTGTTGATTTTTCTTATTTTTTTTTACTTTTAAATTATTTCTCAAGGTTTTCTTTGTCCAAATTATACCAAAATTTGCTCAAAAATTCGTTAAAGTATAAAAAAATTATGATAATTTTTATTTATTATTTTTTCTCTTTAATCAAGTATCAATTATTTTTCATTATATTAATTGATAATTGATAATTTCTTTCACTTTTGGAACTTCAAAATTTAATGGAAAATTTAATTTTTTTCATAAATTTTGAGTTTTAAGATTTTAGATTTCGAAGAGATTTTTGATTTGAATTTCTAGGGTTTGGTATTTAATTCTTTTCTTAAGAATTTTAATTTTTAAGCATTTTATGAATTTTTTTTTTCTTGTGCTTCTGGACTTGAATTAAGCCTCTTCGAGTTTTTAAAATTTCTCCTTGAATTTTCAAATTTATTGGGTCGAGCTACCTTTTTTTTATTCTCATTGAGTGTAAACAAAATTTTGAGAAAAAGATGAACGACTTCTTGGTTTATTCTTTTCTTTACTCTTTTCTCATGTTGTATCTTTGTTTAAACATGAATCTTGATACAATCTTTGATATGATTTGTGGCTAGACATCCTTCTAGGGGTCTAGGTGTAAACTCGATAACTCGAATGGTTTAATTTACTCGTTTGTTGATTTTTTTAGTTCTTGTTGTTTGTGATTGCTATTTTGTCTAAATTGAATGCTTAGTTTTAATCAACTGCATGTTACTCTAGAAGTGAAAGCGGAAACCGAAAGGTGGAAAAGCCTCATTTATATATTATATTTGATTAGGGTTTTATCTCAAAAACTATGCATTTTATGTTAATTATTAAGAATTTATTTAGTTTTTATGTCGAGTTCGAGATATCTTTCTTTGCATTTTTTATTATTTTTTGGGTCATTGAGTGTAAACAAAGATGTTAACATGAGAAATAATGCTTGGAACGAGATGGGTCGGATTTACACGAAGAAATCAAGTTAAAAGCATTCCCATACCAAAATTATGGACCGCAAATGCTCTATGGTTCATTCTGAAAAAAATGACAAAAATTGCGGACCGCAATTTTAAAATGTCGGACCGTAATTTTTGGGCTGGCAGCGCGAATTGGCAGTTTTAAAGTGGTTTTCTCATTGGAATTAATAGATTTTGATACCCCTTCGTCCCAGACATCTCTCAACTGTCTGGAGAGGAGATCCAAAGCAAGAAAGAAGATGAAGAACACCATTAGAGGGAGAATTTGAAGGAGAACTCAAGAACCGGGTGAGAAATCATAGATCTTCTTGGTTTATTCTTTTCTTTACTCTTTTCTCATGTTGTACTGTTGTTTAAACATGAATCTTGATACAATCTTTGACATGATTTGTGGCTAGACATCCTTCTAGGGGTATAGGTGTAAACTCGATAACTCGAATGGTTTAATTTACTCGTTTGTTGATCTTTTAGTTCTTGTTGTTTGTGATTCTTTGTTTTGTCGAATTGTATGCCTAGTTTAATCATGCATGTTATCCTAGAAGTGAAAGCGGAAACCAAAAGGTGGAACTGAATCTTCTGACCCAAAATAGTGATCTAGGTCGTAGGCCAAGTACTTAACCGTGAAACTTATTACCTAAGGGAAAACCGAGGAAACCTTAGAAATTGTGTGAGGTACCGAAAGGCGAAGTACAAAATCTAGGTTATGCCAAAGTGACTCACTGATCTTAATGGGCTTAAACTTGTAAGGTGAAGTACTTAATCTTGAAACCCGAATTGTTTAGGTACGGTACCAAGCCACGAAAGTGTAAATTTGGTACTAAAATCTGAGATTGAATCCCCGACAAACATTAGAACATATTAAAAGATCAAATTGAGTGAATTGACCAAACGAGTGAGAGTGAAGCCGAAAGCCCCTAGAATCCTCAATCTGATAAACTTTCCAGTCATTGTTGTTAGATTTACGCACTTTTAGTTTAATACAAAGCTCACTTTTAATTGTCTAGATTAGTGAAACTTGTTAGAACCGGTCCTTGTGGTTCGACACCCCAACTACTACTTGACTAGGCCGTGCGCTTGCGGCTGAAATTAAGTATAAATTAGGGTATTTATTAGCTTAGCAAAATACACACCGAACACTAACTAAAAGATAAAAAACGGTAATAAAGATTACCGTTGTGATACCTACTCACTGTTTCCTATATATTGTTGCCTAATACAAGGAAAAATTGAACCCTTAAAAATAAAATAGAAAGGTTGGATGCATTTTTCCCAAATAGTCGATGATGAAAATGCCCTCACGGGTCCGAGACTATTTAATTAACCCCTAATCCTTTTATTTCTTAACACATTATGATTTTTTTAGGGGTTAATGGGTACAGTGCAGATCAGGTGGAGATATTTTCGTTATCATAACCATATGAAATTACTCTTATCCATATCCTACCCTTACTCGTTAAAATTAGACTTACCCATATCCTAACCCGTTAAAATAAATGATTAACGAAACTATAACTGGTGCTAATGAATAATACTAATATATTACTTAGTTTATGATCATTTCTATAAAAAAATATACTAATTCATTTCTTTTATAAAATATATATTTATTTTGTTAGTATCAAATCAAAATGTAACTATACAATAAATTCTAACATGAGTCATTTTAAAATAAATAAATTAAAAAAATATAAATATCTCTTGTCAAACTTTTTAATGAGAAAATAAAATATATTAAAAATAAAAATAATATCTTATCTAAAATAAAATCTTATATTATCTCATTCAATCATTTTAATAAGAAATTTACTAAATATTATTCAAATATTATAATTTATAAGATGGTTAAATTTGGAGTCAATAATAATTGTAATTCATAATAATTAAGACATAAAATTCGGGGCAACTAACATAGAAAAAATTATTACAAAAAATTATTTGAAATAATTTTAGTTATTTTTTAATAATTTACCCTATAGGAAAAACATGTACGAAATAAACTTTACCCATATCCTTACTCATTTACTTAACGAAAAAAATTATTTCCCCTACCCATATCAAATAAATTAATGAAAATAATATTTATCCATACCCATTTTATCAAATACGATATGGATAAGATAAATGAGTAAAAGAGTATCATTGACACACCTACTTTTTTTTTCCTCTGTTGTCGACTTCTTTATAATTTCAACCCTGATTAGTACAAAATTTAAAATTTAGGAAGTAAATACAAATAATTTTACCTTTTGCAAAAATCCAAAATAATTTGACGCTTTGGCATAATATGGGAAAGAATCATAATGTAGAGAAGGAAAACAATTACCAACCTTATTAGTCAAGTGCCTATCATATTTCTCATTTGGCAAAAAAAATATAATATAGAAAAAGGAAAGCAAGTGCATCCACTGACTACACAAAATAAAAACTTTTAGATGAGATTTTTTTGAAAAATAAAGCAATGTTCATAATCTTTTTTCTACTTATTATACTTTGCGAATGCATAGTCTCCTCTTGGTGGATCATATTAATCACTCTGACACATACAAAAGATTAAAAAACAACAATAACATTAGCAAAACTTTTAATCTCAAATAAATTAGGTAGGCAATAAATAACAGAATTTTGACGTTAGACTGCCATGTGATTTGTACAAGAAAATTTTCCAAATTATATTTTCAGAAGAATTATTACATATCTTGTACATTCCTATACTCAAATTTCAATACAGAATGAAAAAATGAGAATAAAAAATTAAGTGAAATTGAGTTGAAAATTGTAGAGAAATCTCAAATAAATTGGTATGAGAGACTACCTCTCGAGAGAACCCATTAGTGTAACACCATGAGACGCAACTCTCATCGGCTAACACAAAGAATTTAATCATCTCCCTTATTCGAGTTTAAATATTAATTAATTATTTAGCAATCATTATATTAATTTCTTAGCCCACTTATATCTTTCGGCCCATTTGGTTAAGTTATTAATTTGTTTTCGGCCCAAGTGTAGATTTTTGTTCTTATCTTTAATCCAAGCTCCAAGTGTTCATGTCCCATAAAAATCAATATGGCCCACAACTCGTTTCAGGCCCAAGTACAAGACAACATCCCAAAAAAGGTTCGGCCACCCCTCTAATCCGATCGGTACCAACTGGTACAACCCCAAAACAGTAAACCCAAACAACACCAAACACAATAGCAACAACATTAACCCAAGCAAAAAGGGTTCAACCAACCTTTTTAATTCGGTTGGTACCATAACGGGTACAGCCCCAAACAGTTGTAAATAGTATAAATAGTAAAAAGGGTTCAGCCAACTTTTTGAATTATTTATTGTTTGTAAATAATATAAAGTAATCGAAGTCAATTTTTAAATGTAAACCACACTAGCAGTTGTAAATACAATCAGAAGCGTCGCTAAAAAAATTGGATTGACGGCTACAATCAAATCACGAAAGAATCAAATTCGCGCTCGTTTACAACTTTTAGCGCTTCAACTACTGAATTCACTAGAGTCAAACGTTTGAGAATATTTACGGAGACAAATATTTGAGCATTATTATTCAGTCTCAGGGGTGGATCCAAGGGGGGGGGGCCCGCCCCTCTATTTTTTCAAAAACGTCTGATAAATATGTATAATTTCATAAAAAAATTAAAAATTTATATATATCCCTCCTAATATTTTTTCTCTGTAGTAAACATCTAACCCCTCCAGTCCCAGCCCTCTCAATCTAAAATTCTATCTCCACCCTAATCGGTCTCCTGTAAAGAATTGAGAGAAAAATACTTTTTAGAGGGGTATACGTAAAATCATGGGACGTATGATAAATGCACGAGGAATTTGAGAAAAAAAGGAGGAAATATTGAGTAAAATCATGGGATGTGTGAGAAATGCACGAGGAATTTGAATAAAAAGGAGGAAATATTGAGACACAAAAAATGAAAAAAATAATTCGTCGACAGCAGGGTTCGAACCTGCGCGGGCGAAGCCCAACAGATTTCAAGTCTGTCTCCTTAACCACTCGGACATATCGACGTTATTAACTACATATATGTTATAGCATTTCACAAATTTTTAATAAGCCGATTCAAATATTTAAAATTCTACCAAAAGCATCCAGGGTCCAATTTCGTGATCCGTATGTCCATTTCTTTGCAGCGTACATACTTTTTTTTTTGGCGTAATGCGTGCATTACTTAAAGTATTCAATTCTGTGTTCGCCAACAATCAAAATGAAAAAGAGACATTGATAATAATCACAACATTTAACATGTTTTCTTTAGGATATTTGTGAAATCTTTAGGATTTTCTGTGAAATTGAAAAAAGAGAATGGAGTAAAACCATTGTACGCACTTGTAAAATCTTTAACCATCTCTATGGTACCTTTTTTTTGTACTCATTTACAAATCCATCAGCATATTATTTTGTGTTCTGCCGTCTTGCCATGATGAAATATGTACAAAAAGAAATAGAAACAAGCCAGATAAAAATGATACTAACGCCTCGAAAATAATCAGCAATCCAAACAGAAAAATTAAGGTCAAGGAAACATTATGCCCCTAGTTTAGGGCAAATAAATAAGAAAACAAACTACATACTAAATTTATTTGCCCCTAGTTTAGAGCAAATAAATAAGAAAACAAACTACATACCATAAGCACCAACTTTACATACTAAATTAATGAGTTCTTCTACAAGAACTATCTAATCCATAACTAGCTATCTAAATAAATTAACCTAAGGATGGTCTCTTTTTCTTGTTTCTCTGATGCTTTGCCAACAAAACTGAGAACCCGGCACCAACAAAGCCAAACTTCTTTCTCTTTTTGGCTGCATTTTGTGTATGCACTGACTCGTCCAGCGCCATAAACTGGTATCTTCTGTTCAACATCTGCCCCAGAGATACCTTGGGGCTCTCAGTCCGCCTCTCCCAGACCCGTTTACCATACACATCCGGGCCTGTTAACTTCATGCTTAGTATCTGCCCGATTGACAGAGTTGGTTCACCCTCATCACTGTCAGAACCTGACCCGGTAGTATCCGCCACCTTAGATTTGGAATCCCTTCTGCCATGGTATGCACCATGTTTCTTGAATTTATTGGCATTTTGAAACGTGTGCAAGGCCTTTTTCTGACAGGTCCACTTGTGGAGACTTTCCTCAAGAGCAAGTCTCCCCTCTTCGGCAGCCTCAACTCGTTTTAAGGCTTCTTCTAGAGCTTGACGGCATACCTTAGCCTCTAAACAAGCCTCCTCGAGCCTCTTCAGCGACTCTAATTTTGATTGATTTGCCTCGTCGACCTCACACATGGCAGCTTCGACCTTCTTCTTAGAGATTTCTTCTGCCTCTCGTGCTTTCTGGTTTAAAATGTCATATTCCTCCATAGTCAGGGTTACACCTTCCTCTATAGTGTCCAAATTACAGCTGCTGAGTAATGTTTTAATTTCAATTAATGCAATGGCCTCAGCTTCCTTTGCTGCCTCTTCCACTTGTCTGGCTGCAATACGCCTTATTTCCGCTGTTTTTATGCTAGATTTGGTTTGTTCAATCTCAGCCATCAGATTCACAATCACAGATTGAGCTGAGTTTGTCACCTCTTTGATCCGTTCGATTTCTAAAGTCATCTCGTTTATCTCTCTGGAAGAATCTAGAGGCTTCTGTTCGTCATTATTTTTCTCATCTCCTTTTCGATTGGTGAGAAGTTTGAGTTTTTCGGTTGCAATGTTAAGTTCTTTTTCAAGGGATGATATCATGTCTGTGTTGTCAGATAGCTTGTCTTTTGTTTTCTCCAACAAAATTTTCTCCTTTTCAATGCTGCTGTTTAAAAAATCAATCGAGGTGTGAATTGATGCTAGTTCAGAGGTTGTTTGATTCAGGTTCAGTTTGGCTTGTTTGAGTTCATGTAGGACACTCGAGCATTGTGTCTCCTGAGGGAATGGTTCAGATTCAGGTTCATTCAAGGGATGTACCTTTCTAGGATTTGGTTGTTCACAGGGAGTTCCTTTCTGGATTTTGGACTTCAAATCTGCAACAACTTTCTTGGCTGACTCCAGCTCTTTTAGCACTTCAAGTGTCTCCCTTTCTTTGATTATGATGTCCTTCTCCAGTTGTGCTGTTTGGTCGTGCAGAATAGAGACCTCCAAATCCTCTGGTCCTTGCTCAATTTTCTGTTTCAGAAAAAAATAATGAATACTGCCTACATCATCTATAGATTTCCAACAAATCTGAAATAAAACCTTTTTACATTTCAGAACAAAAATTCTGATATTTCATATTTCTTCTGCGAATCAATGCTCTAAAGTGGATTGTAAATCGAGTTGTTCTTTAAATTAATTATTCAGTGAGGGTACAATTAATTAACTCTGCATTGCAAAACAAAAAGAATTGTCGCAGGACTCGGTGCTCTCTCAGGTTTGGTATTTGCAGAAAAGGATGCAAAAGCAAGTAATGGTGATCGTATTCGCTTGCTGGGTAACATACATTAACTAAATATAGAATTTATCAACGCTAATTTAAATGTTTAAGCAAAGATTGCAGCTTTACATACTAACTCATACTGATCAGCTAAACACAACTAATTACATATTGAAACGCCATAATTAAACAGGTAGGCTTAATCAAATTTTTGAAAATTAGTATACCTGTCAAAAATTTATGATATTTTATAGTGTATTTATGATAATTTTATTTTTTTAGCCTCTCAAAATTTAAAATACAATTTAAAATTTAAAATACAGTGTCTAAGCGGTATACAAATTATTTTAGCCCCCGGACTTTGGTTCAAGCTCCGCCACTGGGCTTAATTAAAAGGAGACAGAAATAGAACGAGAAATTAAAATGTCCATGTACCTTAGAAGAAAAAAGCTGCTTAAGCTGAGATTTCCACACGGCACTTCCCCCAAATCGATCAACGGCCTCCTTCACTGACTCAAATGGTGCTGACGTGTCAATCTCCACTCTACTACCATTAACCCTAGCCTCCTCGCAGTCAGAAGCAAGGGTTTCAGACGGCGGAGCATCCCAGCCATTGCTAACTGGAGACTCTGTTAGAGAATCTTCCTTCATAGGAGAGATCTTTTAATTTTGCTTTTTTGCTCCCCTCTATCAATCTTTCCGTTAGTCTCTCCTCTGCTTATTATTAGCTCTTTTCTGTAAATGGTGAGGGGGTATTTTTCTTGGGGTTGGAGGGGTTTTTGGGTTGAAGAGAGAAGCCTCGATAATGCTCAAATGGAAGCAAAAAGTAAGAGGAGGCAAAGCAACGTTACAAATGTTATTTGGGCCCGGTGCTCTGTAAGGGTCCGTTTGGCAAATCAAGGAATAGCGTTGGAAGAAGAGTGATAGAATAGTATTTTTTTTAGAAGAGTGGTAGAAGATTGGTAGAAGAGTGGTATTCTTGACTATTCGGAAGAGCGAAAATATCGTTTGGCAGTTGTTACTCAGAATAGTTAAAATATGAATAATTATGATACTAATAATGATAATGATAATAATAATAATAGTAAAATAATAATCATAATAGTAAGATAATAATAATAATAAAGTAATAAAAATAATCATAATGAATAATAATATTATAATAGTAATATAATAAAAATATAAACATAATTATAATATAGTAATATAATAATAAAAAATATAATTACAATCATAATTATAATAATAATATAATAATAAGTAATCATAATTTTAATAATATAATCATAATATAATAATCATAATCATAATCATGATAATAATAATTATAGTCATAATCATAATAATATAACCATAATCATAATCATAATAATATAAAAATAAAAATATAATCATAATAAAAAAATAATTATAAATAATTATAATTATAATAATATAATAATAAATTAATCATAAATATAATCAACATATAATAATATAATACAACATAATAAAATAATAATAAAGTAATAAAAATAATCATAATAAATAATAATATTATAATAGTAATATAATAAAAATATAAACATAATCATAATATAGTAATATAATAATAAAAAAATTATAATTACAATCATAATTATAATAATATAATAATAAGTAATCATAATTTTAATAATATAATCATAATATAATAATCATAATAATAATCATGATAATAATAATTATAGTCATAATCATAATAATATAACCATAATCATAATCATAAAAATAATTATAAATAATTATAATTATAATAATATAATAATAAATTAATCATAACTATAATCAACATATAATAATATAATACAACATAATAAAATAATAATAAAGTAATAAAAATAATCATAATAAATAATAATATTATAATAGTAATATAATAAAAATATAAACATAATCATAATATAGTAATATAATAATAATAAATTATAATTACAATCATAATTATTATAATATAATAATAAAAATAATAATCATAATATAATAATCATAATCATAATCATGATAATAATAATTATAGTCATAATCATAATAACATAACCATAATCATAATCATAATAATATAATAATAAAAATATAATCATAATCATAAAAATAATTATAATAATATAATAATAAATTAATCATCACTATAATCAACATATAATAATATAATACAACATAATAAAATAATAATAAGTATTAATAATCATAATCATAATCATCATAATATAATAATATAATAATAAATAATCTTTATCATAATAATATAATAATAAAATAATTATATTTATATTCATAATATAATAATATAATATTAAAATTATATTTATAATAATAATTAATAATCTAATAATACTAATGGTAACGATAATATAATAACAATAATGATAATAATAATTTAATAATAATAATATAATGATAATAATAATAATAAAGAATAATCATAATATTAATATAATAATAAATTATAATCATAAATATAATATAATAATATATAATACTAAATCTTAATCATAATCATAATATAATAATATAATATAATATAATCAAACAATAATCGCTATTCCGACGAGAGCTAATCCGATATTCCACCTATAAGTTGGTATACCGGATTAGCACTATTCCGCACTCTTCCACTTAGTCTAAATTTCGTTTGGCAAATTAATTCGTCGGAATAGCTATTTTATTCCAACTTTTTACTATTCCGTTGAGTGCCAAACACTCCCTAAAAGAATGGAAGTTCAATTGCTGGATGAGCCCGGTGCTCTACTTTACGGAGCATTTATACCGACTCCTCTATTCCGTACTTTCTGTAGACCGTGTACTTCTTCTTTCAATTAAACGGTGGAATAATTGTTTTTATTTTATAGAAATAGCCGTTAAGCGAGGCTGGCTGTTTATCGACGGAGGTCCAGTTGTGTTCTGATATAAACACGCTGCATTTGAGAATATCGCGCCTCCTCAAAAGCATTGTCTGCATGTGTGGTTCTACTATTCGGTTTCTCATGTTTACCGGGCGTGGGAATTGCTGAAGCGCGACGTGAACTTAGAGAAACGAACGGGCTGACCTGAAAGTACGACCGGTCAGAGAGACAGAGAGTCGTTGCCTTTGATAGAGAGAGAGAGAGAGAGAGAGAGAGTTCTGATGTGGGGAGGGGCCCCGCACGCGCCTACCACTAATGATTCTGTAGGGCTGCTTTGTCTGGCCCTCCAACTCCGATCCAAGCCGTGCTATTTTCTTATATTAATGTTAGAGTAAAACTGTAAAAAAATAAAAAAAATAGAAGCTGGGTTCGATCCCACCTTTTGATTGTCTTTTTCAAAGATTTTCCCAGCGAATTTTGGGATCAGACATTTATTGTGTGGCAACTCATGTTGTTTTGTAGTGTATTATGCAAAATGTATCACAAACGTATTTAGAGTGTCACATGAAGTATTGGAACGCATCGTGATGTATCAGAGGTCGAATTCACTAGTCAAACTAAATTAAATAATTCAATATGCCACGTGACGTATCCAATACACACTCTATCGTATCGGACGCGAATCTGTATCAGAACACAAGCGCTAAGATATTTGGAGTATCGAAGTAGTATAGGTGTAAGGTCAACAAAGACTTAGTAAATTATAAAATCTAATGGCTCTTTTATCGCCTAGGGCTTCATAAAAGAACTAAGTTACCAAATCCAAACCAATAAAAAAATTAACTAAAAGAATGGGAAACAAGAAATATATATAAAAAAGGGAAAATTGGATATGTATCCATGAAAACTTCGTTAATTGAAGATAACCCCATAAATAATTAAAATTTGGATATTTACTCATTGAAAATCTACTATATCTGTTATTTGCCCAAAGAATAATTTATTTTAAAATAAATTAACATTGAAATTCAATAAAAAAGTGATATGACCAAAATAACTCTTTTATCTATTTGTCAACACACACTAGCTCTATTGTTCTAATCATAAGAATAATAAACTAATATGAAAGTACTGTGATGTAGCTAGTAACTACACTCAGTAATGATGCTCGACTAAAGAGAGTATGGATTTTGCTAGAAATCATGGGAACGAAGGAAAATTCTCCATTACATGACCAAATCATGGGACAGTGGTTATTGTGAGGCGTGAGTCCAAAATCAAACTAGGAAAACAAAAAAGCTAGCAATATATCAAGCAAATGTCTCATCCCTCTTCTTCCTCTGTTTCCTTTGTTGGTTCATTAAGCTATTATTACTCCACCTCTTCACATGCAACGCAGTTTGATTACCATCCCAATCTTAATAATAGCACCATGAAAGATAGTATCGACCTGAAGTATTACTCCACCTCCTCCTCATCCTCTCCTTCTTCTTTGTATTCAGGCGAGTATGTGGATTTCAACTCCAGCACCATCAGATGCGTGTTTAGCACATGAGACATCTAGGTAAGTTTATATACGCCTTTCCCATTTTTTAATGTTTATATCAATTTTCTTCTTTTTTTTGGTAAAACATATTTGTACAATGTGCAGTAAAATCGATGTGTTTTACGAAGAGGGGATGAATGGCTTACAAGCTTCACAAAAAAAGAATCAAGCAAACAGAATTAGTATTGTCCCATGTGAAGTTGGATGTATCAGAATAGTAGAGCTAGTGTGTGTTGGAAGGGAAGAGTTATTTTGGTCATATCATTTTTTTATTGAATTTTAATGTTGATTTATTTAAGACATTATTCTTTGAGCAAATGGCAAATATAATGAGTTTTCAATAGATAAATACTCAAATTTAAAGAATCTATGATAATATCTCCAATTAGCAAACTTTTCATGAGTATATACCTAGTTTTCCAAAAAAACAAAAACAAAACAGTATGATCAGTTCCTATCAGCTCCAAGTAAATGATAAATCATATGTGTTCTACTATACTGGTAACGATTATAGACTTCTTGAGTTGTTCTCAGATAATTGACCTTGAAATTTTATCTTTATATTAGTTATCCTTTGAAACTGTAATTATAATGGATTATTACGGGTTATTATAGTCTGAGATGGATTATTACGGTCCGGATCAATTTCAGGTCACAGGTTATGGTGGACCGAGTTAGAACGGTCCGAGATGGAAAAATCCCGACCCAACTTATTATAGAACCGTGCTAAGCCATGATCCGGTCTGGTCCACATTTGAGACACGGTCTGAAATGGTCCGAATAACGATCACGAATTATCCCAGGCTGGATTGATAAAAAATAACTACGGCCCGGGATCCAACCTCTGAATCAGAACTGACAACAAAATTTCATTTACCCAACAAACCAGAAACTTTATTTATAAGAATTTGTCGCATGTAGTTTAAATATTTGTAATACCAATCACAACATTAATTATACACGCACTTGTTTCTATTTTGTCATAAAATAATTTACTATTTAAAAAGTTTGTTCTGATCTAAACTCCCCTTGCCAACTGGTCATGAATGAACTTCAAATGATACCTCCATTTTATCATTGCTGTCCCAGTGTCCCTTGCTCCTATGAAAAGAAGAAGGGGTGAGGTGAGGCGGGGCGGGGCGGGGCAGATGGCCTGCAGTCGACGGAGGTAATTGAATTCATCTCAGCGGTGATGTCTTTCCGAATTTACCACAAAAGAATAATTAATGTCTTTCAGAATTGACATTGGTTGCACACATACGCGAATGGATTTTTTCATTCCCATTTAAGATGTTGTAAGCGCTCCTGTTGGAAGTGAGTAAATCTGGTTACATCTTTCAATATATTTTGCTAATACGATGTATAGAGAAACAAGCACCTTGATCACATATTCTGCATTTCTTGGTGTGGAAATAGTGTTTATTTCCTATTGTTTGCTTAGTAGCTAGCTGGTAAGGAAATTAGTTGCTGTAGTCATTTCATCTTTTGCACGCCTTATATCAAGATAGATATATTAGTAATCCTAAATCATCACAAAAATTGCAGTATGGCAATTAGCAGTTTGCCTAAAACAATACCAATAGCTGATCGTGACCAGCCGCTTGATTGTTTATCATTGGTATTTCACAAGTACAAATCATAATTTCCTGCTAAATAGGTAACTATGGGCAAATTGGTCATTTCCTGCTAAATAGTTATCATGGGTGTTTTTTTTTAAAAAGGAAGAACTGAATGCTGATTAATAAATAAATCTAACCAAATCTCACTAATAGAAATAGTTCATATTACAACACAGTGAGCCTTGCAAATGTCAAGTAACCAGTGTGGCCCCTTGCAGTGTTGCATGGCTTAGCCATGACAGAAACATTGCTTTCTGTTTTTTCTGGTTTTGCTGCAGTTAGGTTAGATTGTTTTCTCTTTTGAGGCGGAGGCCCAACAGGAGAGCCATCTTCTTCAGGCACACTTTTACCAAAACGCTGTTCTCGAATTTCATATGAACGCAACAGAACTTCAAATGTTCTTATATCTGCAAATTTGCAAAAGAACAGACAAAGTTGCAAAATTAGTAAATTCAAATGAAATTTAGCCTAGAAATATATGTGCTTGCAACATGAAATATCATCTACCAATAAAAAGTACAATGCAAATGTAAATCATAAAACCTCAAAGAAATCGTGCTTAGAAATTAGAATTGTTCATTTAAATGAAGTGACATGATTTTTAATTTACTGGCGAGTACTTATTTCTGAAGTCTAAAACACAACAAGATTCCATTTTCAATAAAAACTGTATCCGAGCTGCACAAATCAAAATGAAAGCATTTCTAGGAATGCCTGAATGTTGTAAGCAAATTTGGGCCAGCATTTTCTTTTCTTCCGGACAACATAATGAAAGTATATAAACATGTGTTCCAAAGTTCTATATTGCTTGTGGTGAGCTTGGCAGGAAGGAGCATTAAAGCAAAGATCTGGCATTTCATCTCATATTTTATTCCAATAGCATTGAAATTGTCTTTGATAGTGAATGTGGAAAACTACCTTATCAAATAACAAAAACAAAATCAGCCTATCCGGCAACAAACTACAAACCACATACAAGCACCCATACAGTGTAATCAAGTAAACATCTTTTTGGTAAGTGGTAAGTATGGAGTATGGACTAAAGTGAACAGTTGAGCCTGAAGTCAAAACGAACAAACTAGCATAGTTACTGAGGAAACTGACAGACGGATGTCTATTTCTTGCTAGCAACAACATAAATTGACATTTTATTATAAAAGCAGATATCATATAATTTTTAGACACACACTTCTGTTCGTTCACTTCCCCTATCTTCTTAATTAGGATGATCGGTAACCATTTAGAAAAGATGCCTTTTCATAGTCTACTTTCGTACAGAGACTTTACTTCTACACCAATGGTGATACTATTTACCATCTAAAATGAAGTATTGTATCAAAGTGTATGCATTAGCATTATGACCATGGGCTACTCTGTTTAAAAATCATATAGAAAAATGATAAAAGGAGAGACCTGAAAAAGATGGTCTTAGAGTCTCGCATGTGCGTTGCACTTGCTCGATACATGGTGAGAAGGAGCACAAAACAGCATCTGGCTTCAGACACTTACTGGCGGAAGGCACGGCAAGCCATGGTTGCGGCAGGTCTAGAAACACTGCATTAACTCGCCCCTCGTGCTCTTTTGGGAAGCCTTCACCTTGTATGTCTCTTACTGAGACAGTGATCAGGCTATTCAGGCCATTTCTCTCAAAATCAGCCCTGTCATAAAACAGAATGCATGATAGAAAAATCAGAGGTCATTTTAAATTTAAATGTCCGCACTAAAATGCATGATAGAAAAAGTACAATGCATGCCTCTCAAGCAGTCTAAACTGTTACTTTGTTTTTATTAATGATAATGCTGATCCTTGAGGTCAATTCATTTCAAAGGCAAAAAAGCAAGGGAAACAAATCTACAGGAAATGTTTCTAATTCTTTCAGGATACTGTTAAATAATTATACTTTTAATTTTTCATTAAAGACAAACTGCTCCCCGATGCATGTCACCAGCGTCAGGGTTGTTTTAATAGATAATACAAATTACCAAAAAGTGCACCAAATAGAGAGAGCATTTCCAGATATTGCTGCCTTGCCCTGAAATATATTCTTTCAAATGGATTGATCACTCCGGCCATACTTTTTTAATATAATCCCCCTTTGCATCAAAGATCATAAATCAATTGCACAGTAAATAAACCCTCTCCTGGATATCACAGTTACAAGAAGGGATCCAACAGCCATAATGAAACAAAATACTATTCATTTCGTTAATATTACCATACCTGAAGTTTCAAATAAACCTTCGATCTACCAAATTGAAAGGATTAAATAAGTAATTGGAGAAACACATAACTGACGACTTCCACTGAAATCAAATTTCATTGTTAAACCTAAGTTCTTACCTAGCAGAAGAGGCCCGCTGCTCGTGAAAATCGAAGGTGTAGACATGGCCAGAAGGCGCCACGGCCCGGGCGAGTGAAGTACTCAGCGACCCGCTACCCGTACCCGACTCCAACACAACGCAACCAGGCACAATCTCGAGATAAGAAATAACGAAGCTAATGTCTGGTAAGTACAAAATCTGGGTTCGGTGACTCAGCACGAGCGTCCAGAGTTCGGGCGTAGGCGCGAGGAGGTAAACGAATCCGCCTTTGTTGCTAAAAACCTTCGACCCGAAAGGCTTCCCAATCCAGTCGGAGTGCTTAAAGAGTCCAAACCGGTTTTGGAAGTCGGATCCGGGCGTGACCTTTATGGGGCGCATGGAGTCGTGGCGCTCATAGACGATCACGGTGTCGCCGTCGGAGATGAGACGGTTGAAGGAGATTTTTTTCGCCGTGTGGAGAGGAACTATCATGGCCATAATGGTGCGTTTATAACGTTGGAAATAGGAGGATGGAAGAGAAATCTGGAGGAGAGTGGCGAAAGGCGGCCGAAGAAAACGGCGATAGCACAAGTACACTCGGGACAGTCTTCGGACTTGAAAGTAGGGCTGTTGAGGGATCCGATCCGGACGGTTTGATTACAATCCATTAACATCACAAAAAAAAATATATATTTATCAAAAACTTTAGCAGATTTTATGTCTACATTATGCTAGATCCGAATACATCATTTACAAATAATATAAATACTCTTTCAAAATCTACATGCAAATTCACTAATTAAATTTTAAATCATCATATGCAGCAATTTCTGTATGTTTGGATTGAATTATCAAATCTCAACAATGGAAGGTTTATGAGTTGTTTGTGACATGTGAGTGTGGACAATCAACATTATTTGTGGGCTGCGCAAAATAATTCGGCACAAATTGAAGTGAAGTGAAGAAAATTGAAGTATGAAGAGAAATTGCAAAATAACTAACGGTGTTTTTATTGCAAAAGTTAAAAAATTGTAATAACAACTACACATGGAAACTCGCTGCTACTTACTGCCTTAGAGTTTCAATTGGGATATATTAGTATTTATAGCGTCTCTGTAAACTCTTTTTTAAATTTTTTTATGACATATCACAGTAGGTCTTTCACGTACTACTTCAAAAAAAAAAAAACTACACATGAAATACATAATTCATGCCTTTTATTCTAGGGGATCGGTTAAATACCACCTCAAAATATGATATTTTAAAAAATATCACTCTAAAATTTAGATTTTGAAAAATGCCACTCTAAATTTCATACGCTTTTAATTGCCAAATTGCCACTCTCACTATTTAGATATATAATTTTATTATTAAAAATTTAGTAATTTTCATAATACCTAAAATGCCCCTCTGTGTCTCTCCAACTTCTCCTGCGGCTCCAGTCATGTTTGGTGCTTGTATCCGTGCCAGTACTTTGTCAGATGCCATACCAATTACCAAACATGTGTTGTATACGTAATTTGCCTTTCTGCGTTACATGCAATGCTTATTGATTCTGGTCCAAATGTATACTAAAATGCAGTCTAATATCTTTATTACATTATTGAAAGGGTAAACATACTATATTAAATTATACCAGTTAATATTAACAAAGCTGATCAGATTGATTTAGCTTGCTCATTCTTTTTTCCAACGGTACCCAAAAGCAATCATACCAACATATCCATCAGAAGTTATAAATATCCATTTTTTTCATTGCAACATCAAAATGATCTATTTTTTCATAAAAAAAAATAACATTGAAAAGTTGCGAAATCATGAGGAATACCGACCTATCGCATTCATATGTAGCAATTTTCAACAACAGGTGGTTGCCTCGAGCTTAAACTAACACATAGATCGTAAAACATTAAAGCTTACATACTGACAAACCTTATCATCCCTCTAGTATGCAGATTAGAAGCATTCTTTCCCCCAAATAGAGCTTTGGTTCTAAACAGTTATGTGTTCTTTGATTGTGGGCCATTTCTCGTAAAAGAACTTATCGAGAACGGAATAAATATAAAAAAAGAAGCCTGAAATTAGAATAAGATAATAGAATGACTATTACACATTTTTGCAAAAGAGGGAAGGATACATGACTGGAGGAGTAAGATTGAATGGACAAGCTGGCACCAGAATTATTTGCAGTATTAAGTCAAAATTGATAATAAAATTTAATTGAAAGGAATGAGGGGGCTAATATCTCCCATTTTAAATGGCTGGAAGAAGTATTAAGTCAAGAAAAGAAGTCTGAAGGATAAAGGAATTGAGCATCCAGTTCTTTCTGATATTGAATAGGATATAGAAAGATTTGAGCTGTCAAAATTGTAAAGAGTAATCTGTAATATTTAGATTCTAAATATGGTGGTTAGAGAAACCATAAAAGAGAGGTAATAGACAAATAGAAATGATGAACGAGTAAAGAGAAATACACTCCTCTGTAATCAAATTTATGATTAATAAAATTGGATGGGAAGGGAGTTTCAAGGGAGTGCTTGTGTCTTTGTGATTTATTTTTAACATGGTATCAGAGCGGGAATTGTTTTGAGGTACGGATTGCTGATGGTAATACCGAAGGTGATCTAGATACTTCATTCAATTCTACATCTCTGGTGTTCCGTTGCTAAATTTGATTTTTGCAAGAAAAAACCGATCCCTGCTTTTCTTTCCACCATGACAACCAACTCAGGTGACCCCTCTGAAACAACTATCCTATTCTTCATTTTTTTAAGAGAATTAGGAGAAATAAAGATTTGAAGTCAAAAGCAAACAATTTCATAATGTTGTTTCGATACAATCTCTACGCTAAAAATATGTAATTATTCAAAAATGATAATCAACTCATTGTGCGGGGGATTTTGCTAGTAATTATAACAATAAATACAGAGGGAGTTTAAAATATAATGCGATACATAGATATGCCCATATATTGTGTTAAATTCTCAAATTTTAAATTAAAATAATCATTTTGAACCGCTTCTCCATATCAAAATCATATAAAAAAAATCAAAATTTATATTTTTTAATTTTTTACTATTTTTTAGGTGAAGAGAAAGTTGTTTGATTTGAAGATTTTGGAATCATCAAGTGGTGATGATTTTCTATAAGAGTTTGATATGGAGAATATAATGAATGTTCAAATCAATTATTTTTAAATTAAAATTTGAGATTTTAGCATGTTGCACGGGCACATTCATGCAATGCATTGTATTTTACACTTCCTCCATAAATACATACATATTTCTATTTTTTGAATTATATTAATTAATTTATCTATATTTTATTGATTTTAGAATCAAAATATATTAAAATAATTAATATCTAGCTATTTATGAGTTGAACTGCGCTAAGCCACTGAGAAAAATAATGAATTCAAACTCAAGCCGAGCTGACAAAAAATCAAATCAAACTTGTGCCGAGCCATAAAAATATTGAGATGAACTCAAATGAGCCATGAGCTTTTAAGTGTAGCCCTACTTTTAAGAGTTCCAAACTTTCAATGAGTTGGGTCGGGTCATGTTTGGGTTGGTCATCATTATTTATTATTATTTTTGACCCGTCCGATCCGATCGATTTGTTTAAAATTAGATTAAATTTTTTTGACCCGATTCAACCCTAATTAAATAATAAAGTATATATTAATCATTTTATGTATTTTAAGCAACTTAATATTAATTAATATATAATTAATTGAAGTAGTGTATATAATCTTTAATTAGCATTAAATCATAAAATAAATTTAAGAAATATAATTAAATGGGTGGGATTAATCCGTACCTTATCCGACATGTGACGGATAGAAAAACTCTTGATCCATACTCGATCTATTTATTTTAAAACAATTTTGAGTTGGGTTGGCCTATTAAGTCAGGTTATGTTTTGACACCCAAGTTGCTTAGAATTCAAATCCTCTATGGATAAAGTGTTCAAATAAAGTGTGCCCCATGAATCTAACGGCAAACAAAGTTCTCTCTGTCTGCGGTCCAAATCCAATGACTATAATACCTTCTAACAGTTATTTTATCATAGATTACTATAAATTACTAGAAAATGTAACAAGTTGCTTGACTCTTTGTTCATGAGAGAATAAGTTATTTTTTTTTCTAAAAAAAAATATGGACAAGCGGAGTTTACGAGATGACCTTCAATGCGCACTTTCATTAACGCATCTCATTACGAGATGACCTATGTTTACGTATCTTTGTCAAATTTAATCTGAAGGGAGATGCATGATAAACGGGTCGAGTTCAAATTTAACGAATAAAATTGGTCTCAATGTGTATCATGAAGAGTGCTCTCTTGTAATTAATGGAAGAATAAATATGAGATGTCCCAAGATCTACCTTTAATTTATTTATGTTGACAGTAAATATATGCGCTGACCATTTATTAGTTGCTAGCTGACCAACTTTTATATGTAGTTATAATAACTGTAATTTTAGTTGTAATTCAATTAGTGATTTATGATATATTGATGTTATGTTTCCATATAAAAAATATTGTAACATGTGAATTAGTAAAAGAGGTTGTTATTTGGACTATTTGGAGAGAAAAAAAATTGACTAATCTTTGAGGGGGTAATTATAAGAGCATTAGGAAGTAATATCATATCCTTAGCTAAATACTGGTGTTTAAAGAAAGGAGATGAATTTTAAATTAATTTACATCTTATTTTATCTCGAGATATACTATTGTTATCAGTGCAGGTTATTAGTAAGTCATTTATACTTGATACCAATAGAGGACAAGTACTCATCTGGAGGAGAAATTGAATTGCAGCATCAGTCTCTTCAGTAGACTCTGTCAATTAGGACAAGAGAGAAGACTGAGCAGCTGGAAGAGAGACTTTTGATATTTTTTTGGAACCTTGGCAGCGACTGCCAAGTTGGTTATAATAAAATAAAAGTAAGATTACATCATGTCCCCTTCTCTAGACTCTATCTCAGAGTAAACTCCTAAACACTCTATCTCAGAGAGACTTTTGATTTACTATTCCAGTCCGTTTGTATATTTTGATGAAACTGTAATGCTTTTATGAGATAGTGACTCTATTTACCAGTATGTGCTATATAGGAAAATTACTTTGGTTGGTATGTTTGTAGTATTGATGTTATAGTTGAAACTATGTAGTAGCTAAAATAGTGCAAATCCCATGATATCAAACTGTGGTACCGAAAATTTTGTTTCAATAAAAACAGATGGTATATATCACTTTTTGTCAAAAACAAACTGTACAAAGGCGATGGGAGTGGTAGTGACGGGCTTGTGAAGTACTATAGCGAAAATTCAGGGGCATTTTGGGAAGACATTGGTGGTGCTATGTGTAGAGAATTGAGAATTGAGAACAATTGATTGACGATGAAAAAGCAGTTTTATTGAAGCTTTTCTGATCAATCTTACAACTGTCGAATAAGCAGTATATATACATAGCGGGCTTTTAATGGTAAAGTAATGGTTAAAAAATAAATAAAAAACTGTAGAGTAAAATTGGCCCAATAAGTTGCTCCTCTGTATTTCTAAATGGGCCAATGATAAAACTAGCTACTAGCTTTGAGCCTTAAAAAACTAATCAACATAATTATTCAACACTATGCTTAGAATGGGGGCATTGAGTCTCTTGACAGGAGTCAGGGACCGATGGTGAGATGAGGATGGACTACAGGAAGATAAATTAGAAAGTACTCTTAAACTGTGTTTACTGATTTTAGAGATTGTAAAATTTGTCATAGTTGTTTCTTTCTTAAGTTCCTTTTGGAGAGAGATTATACATTAGGAAAATGTTTTGGGAGATATCATTAGTTATACCGACGATATCAACTTTATTATTTATGTTGAGTGAGTTACTATTTATTTTATATTTTATTGTGCAACTTATTTTGTATAATAGTTTGTTATTGAGCTTAAACGAATTAGAGCATCCGCATTGGTGTCGACTGTCAAAATTAAATTTTTATGCCATGTAATCAATTGACAATTTATTTTAAAAGTGACATCCTCGAATAGAACGAAATTGTTAAAATGACAACCGACGTGGCTTGTCAAATGAATTGTCAAATTTAGACAATTGTCTAATTTTGCCTAGTCTCTGCATCCCTGAAATTCAAATGACAATTGTCAAATGAGATTTGACAATCAATTTGACAATGGGATGCGGATGCTCTTACTATACAAAATAAGTCGCAAAATAAAATTATTAATATGAATAATAACTCATTTAAGATTAATAATAAAGTTGGTATCAATGATGATATATACTTGTGTATCAACTCCATAGGTGTTATATTATTTTGTTGCTTTTATTAATATGTTATATGTCGAAATGTGTTTGTTGTAGCTAAGTGATCCGCAGCTAGCTAGATTATTTAGTTACAATCTTTATTTGGTTTAATGGTTGCTTGTTTTCCCTTTCAATCTATATATAGTTCTATTCATATGACAACAAAACATATCATATTTTTCAAAATTACATGTTCATTTATTAAAAATGTTAATATCCTAGCGTTCTTTGCAAGAAAATAACAAAATTAGCATGCAAATTTTTATTATAGGATCAGTTTTCTCCTTAGCAGAGCAATACTAGTTAGCAGCCTAGCAAGAGGCCAAGAGCTATATGTTTAAGATAAATATCTGGTAACAATAATTATACTTTCTTGGCAATTACTAAAAATGAAATTAATGCATAGCATTATCTTTTTCTTTTTCTGATTAGGTTGAACTCTTTGAGGTTTAAACAACTAGATTAGGTTGACCTACTAATATATAATTAAATTGAGGTCTACACATGGAACATTTCAAGTTTTCAACTACGTACTGGTCAAAGTAATGAGATCTATTATAACATTATTTTCTTCAGTGAGGTTGTGAAGAAGAGTCGTGATATGCATATGTAGCTAATATTCTAATTGAATATAAGCTTTAGGTAGAACCACCAAATCTTTAATGGGATCGAAACTACATCATTTTTTTTATATCCCTGGTAGCTATTGGAAAATTTGTCGGCAACTATGCTAATCATGTTCTGGAAATAAAACACACCCAAATGAGTTTGCATTGACCCCCAAAAGACTTGGCTCAGAAGCTCTTCAATTCTGGACCAAAATGTTCCTTGAACAATAAGCTTCAAACCCTGTTTCTATGCTAGTAAGTCCTGATATGTTGTTAAAATAGAGGCTGTTGGTGCCTTGACAAAATCTAATTGGCCAATCTAATTATAACAATAATGCAAGAATACTCAACAATATATAATCTGATATCATCAATCACCTTAGGCAATTGACACTCGAAAAAAATGGCAACTAATTCTCCGAAGTTGATCTTATCTTTCCTGGCACAAGTTTTCTTGATTTTCTCCTTGTCCATTGCAGATCTGACACCTGATTTCTATGATGACATCTGCCCACAAGCTCTTCCCACAATACAGATACTGGTTGAGGCCGCAATTGTAGATGAGCCCAGGATGGGTGCCTCTTTGGTTCGGCTACACTTCCATGATTGCTTTGTCAATGTATAGTATAATTTTACAACATACTACTTGTACACAACTAAGTACAGATATTTAGTTCTTCCGTATCATGTTCTATAATTTTATTTAAGTTGTTATAGACAAAAACATCTTTAGTTTCCATGAACAAAATTTCCTGTCAGATCTTATATTACTAGTGGCATGAGCATGTATTGTTTCTATCATTGCAGGGTTGTGATGGCTCTGTTTTATTAGACGACACGCCGACAATGATGGGGGAGAAAACAGCAAAGCCAAACGATAAATCATTAAGAGGATTCAACTTGATTGACGACATTAAGTCTACAGTTTATGATGTTTGCCAAGGAAATGTAATTTCTTGTGCTGATATACTGGCAGTAGCTGCTCGTGATTCTATTGTTGCGGTAAGTCGTGGTACAAAAAATACAAGTGATTCCAAGACCTGATGGTTATCTATTTGATGTTCTTGTCATGCAAAAACATGATTTATTTGGTTTATCTTGAACTAAAATGGCAGGATTTTTCTCTAGACCAATGAAACAAGGAAACATAAAAAATAATTTCCAGTGTAATTGCACTGTTCATTTATTGAAAGAAATGTTTGAGCCACCAGCCTCTATTAATTAAATTAAGAAAGTGTCTAAAACAGCAAGTCCGATGGTATGGTCTTTGAGATGTATATTTAAATTTTACAATTTGTTTTCTTAAGCCATTCTGTTCCAGATAAAAAACTATGTCTATTTGCATTCAACAGAGTGAATAAATAAGTCATATTCTGCAATTAAGGAAATTTCTTACATCAAATTGATCTTTCTTAACTGAAGTAAAATTAAAATTTATTTATTAATGTATAGCTTGGAGGATCATCGTATGGTGTGCTGCTTGGCAGGAGGGATGCTACGAGCGCCAGCCTTGATGCAGCGAACTCTAACATCCCGGCACCGAGTTTCAACATCTCGCAACTCCTCTCCAGCTTCGATTCACACGGTCTCTCTATGCAAGACCTTGTTGTACTCTCGGGAGCCCACACTTTGGGATTTGCTCGGTGCACCTTCTTCCGCAACCGGATTTACAATGACTACAACATAGACCCAGAATATGCAGCGAGTCTAGCATCTATCTGTCCAATCTCAGGCGATGATGATGTGCTTTCATCACTCGATGATACACCGGCCTTAGTGGATATCGGTTACTATCAAGGCTTGATCCAGAACAGAGGGCTGCTACATTCTGACCAGCAGTTGTTTCAAGGAGACGGCGGCGACACCGACAACTTGGTGCAGTATTACAGCGACAATCCGGTGAACTTCTGGTCGGATCTTGGCACATCTATGATTAATTTGGGGAATCTGAGTCCGCTTACTGGAGGTGAGGGGGAGATACGAGAGAACTGCAGAGTTGTTAACCAAAATTAGATCGTTTGGTCAAATTGATTTATTATAATGTTCAGTTGATGTGAGTAGAAAAAAAAGCTCACTTGATGTACCAACCATAAAATTATTTGTAGTTTGCGTTTGTTGTAATGCGAGGAAGGTTTCGTGTTTAACTCGTTAGCTAAAGGGTTACATCATTTCAGAGCACTGACTGAGCTGTGTCGGGAGTCTTCATCATCTAATTTAACCTTTTATTTATCATTATTATAAAGCTTTTAAAAAATATTTTATGGCTCTTAACTTTAAAGGCAATAATTTCGAATTAAAACGGTTTAAACAAAATTATTTAACTGTATTTAATGGTTGTAACGGTTTAGACAATTTTTTTTACTAAATGTTAAAGATTTTGATAAAACTAAAATAAAGTTTAAATGGTTAAAATGAAATTGTTAAAAGCTTGATGATTATATATTATAAATTCTAATATCAATTGAAAATATATAGTTATTAATAATTACAGTTGTTGAATTATATAGATATTTTACAAATACAAAAATATAAACAACTTTCATTACAAGTTAAAAAATCGATAATTACGATTAAATGAATAGATAAATGGACAATTAGGTAGATATGACATGTATAGTTGACTACTAATTAATGTTTTTTTATCGGTGTATGATGAAATGTAAATATTTAAGTGATGAAAGGACGGATGATGCACTTGGAGAAGGTGATAACTATAATATTTTTTAATATACGTGTTTTGTTTTGCCCACTTTCATAAAAAATAAGGTGATAACTAAAACATTTTTTTAATTATGCATGCTGTTCTTTTTCAAAAAAAATTATGCATGTTGTTAATTTGAAAAAAAAATTATACGCGTTTTCTTATTATATTTTCGGGTTACGATGAAATGTATAGGTTTTGGTGGTGAAATGACGGATGATTAATTTAGGAGTAGGTGATAACTAAAACATTTTTTTAATTATGCGCGTTGTTATTTAAAAAAATTATAAGCGTTAATATTGACGCAGTCAACCGTGCTTTCGATAATTTTTGTTTATTCAACAAAAATTATCATTTAATTATATTTGTTTATTCAACAATTACTAGTAAACTCATAATTTTTTTATTTATTCATTGATAGTACAAATTTGTACTTAGCAAAAGAAGCAGCAGACGGGGAAGAACGCGTCGGTTGTTTGAAAAAAGATTGTTACAATTTCGTTGATAATAAAAAAATAATAATGATTGAAGTTGGGATTCTAAAAGTTTGATTAATTATTTTAAGAAGATTGAAGTTGAAGATTTTATGTTCTTTTATACCTTCGATGTTGATGAGAAAAACTTATTAACTCATTTTCTTTTGAAAGATGAAAAAAATATTTTATGTTCTTTTATACCTTCGATGTTGATGAGAAAAACTTATTAACTCATTTTCTTTTGAAAGATGAAAAAATATTTTCTGATTATAATTGTTTTGAAGATGTTGTTGTCTTTTGACATGATATTTTATACTAACAAGTATGGTTTCATAACTGCTCCTTTTATTGGTGTTAGTCACCACCAGAAAAATTAATACACTATTCCGTTGTACTTTATCTTTGGATCAATTAACTAGTTCCTTTGTTTGATTTTTCAAATCATTATTAGAAGAGATAAACCACTCGTTGCCATTGTTCCTGATCAAGATCATGCAATTGGACCTTCTAGTATCAAAACTGTAATATTTTGATTGTTATGGAAGCGAAATAAATACTAGAGACTTAGTATTTGTTCATTTTCTTGCGTCAAATTTTGTTATATATTGCCAGATCAAATAGAATCCGATTATAAAAGGTGTGTAATCAATGAAGAAATAAAAGGAAAAGTTTATGAGTTGTCATTAGAGAATTAATATCAATTGTTGAGTAAGCAAGTATAATTCAATAATAATTTTTTATTGGATGATATTAGCATGCAAGCATGAATACATGGTCGGGATGTCCCTCCCATAGAATTTTTTTGTTCACCTTTTCATTATAATTCTCACTGCACGTGTGACGCCCAACCGTTGATGGAAAATTTTGGACGGTTAAGATTCGCTGCGAATGGATACCATGTCTTTTCTATGCTTTTCTGCACGATGCCTCGTAAAAAAAGGTCTCTCCACTTCACACCTCTCCAGGAATCTTTTTCTTAAATAAGAACCAACAAAAAAAAAATATCCCAGACTGAATCATCAACTTATTTTTACAAATGCTCACCTCAAAAGCCCAAGAACGGCTCACACCATTTAAATTATATTTTTTATATCTAACAACTGATCGGGTCGAACCAAAATTAAAATGCGCAACTCCAATTCACGCATTTTAGTTCAAATTTGAAGAGCGTGACCTCAACTTGCACTTTTCAATTGAGCTAGACAGGGGCGGATTCAGTAACAACCAGGAGGGGTCAACTGACTTTCTATGAATTTTTAAAAGTAATGCTTTTAAGCTAATATTTTGTTAATCTGACTTCATCTGAATTTAATTTTTGACCCTCCTGAATTGTCTGATTCTTTTGATTGAGAAAAAAATATTTAATATTATGGATAATGAAGTAATTATGCAAATATTCTAAAATTTTAACTTTCATAGAGGAAAGTTTTCATAATTGACATAATTATATATTATTTTGAGTTTTATTTTTATTATTTTTAATATATAAAAAGATATCATTTTGATAATTTTTTATTAGATAAGAATATATATTGAATTATTATTATTTTTTTATTTAGTACCCAATTAGTTGATGAATTTAAATCCGATAAATCTAATAACTGTTTCCTCCTAATCGAAATCCTGCATCCGTCTCTGAAGCTAGACATAATTTTATATTGTGCACATAGATCTTTTTATGAGTTTTTCAAATTACATTTAAACATTCTAGTTGTAGTTTTTTTAATCAAAAATTATATCCGTTTAAAAATCAAATTTCAGATCATATGTACGGATTTAAAAATTCTTCATCCCAATACATAAAGTATGCAATTATTTATAGATACAATATCATCATTAATTGACACCTCTTCTCCAGGTATTACATTTTCTTCTCCATAAGTGCCAACACCGATTTTTAGACAGTATTAATATAGTTTATGTATTTAATTACATATTGACATTTTTGTGTCCAGTTAATAGATGATATTTTGTCTTTATAGAAACCCCCACAGAATTGATTGTTTGAGGAATTTAATATATTTCATTTGCGATCAATATGATTATGCGAATGGGGGGAGTGATACCAAGTACAATATCTCTATATCCTTATTTGCTACAACTAATGAGGAAAGTACATATTCAAATTAGAAGATTTCTTTGAAAATTGAAAGAAGGCTTCTGTTAATAAGTCTAAGCATAGCACTCAGATTATGAACTTTGGTAAACCTTCACTACCACATGAAACAACATTAACAACGTTTTTTTATGAAGGATGAGTAACAGTTCTGTAATCGTTACTGAAAGCAACATTGAATAAAAACAGTTATCGAAGTTTAACTCAGTGGGTATCACTTCAGAATCTGTCAGAACACTTTATGTTTATCTTCTGTAATGATTTTTAGGAATATTCATAAAAAATATTATTGAAGGTCTTTATTTTTTCTAAATAATTAATTTATAAAAAATATCCTTAAAGGTCCTTAATTTTCTGAAGACAATTTTAACTATTTTCTTTAATAACCGTGAATATATATATATATATATAATCAACATGCACATACATATATATATTTGTTAACTATCAATGTTAATCATTTTGTATTGATTAATGTATAAAATAATTAAACATTAGTAATAAATAATTATGTATTTCAACTTCACAGATAGGTAAATATAGGTAACTATTTTTGAGATCATTTATGTATTTGATAGGGGTGTTAATGGATCGGGTTGGGTCGGACTCGAGTCGGGTCATCATTATTTTATTATTTTTCTTGATCTGACGTGAACCCGACCCGATTACATTTTGGTCAAAAAATTTTAATCCATACCCGACCCGATCGGGTTACAGGTCGACCCAATCTGACCCGTGTAACATAATTAAAATATTTAGTAATTATTTTTATATCATTTTAAGTAATTAAATATTAGTTGGGTGTTATAGAAGAAAGCATGGATAAGTTAGTCGAAGCTGGTTTGTTAATGCCTCCATTCCTTGCTTATGTTAATCCAATAAAAGATAATTTATAATTAATCTTAGTTAGTGTATAATTAATGTATATTTAAGATTTAATTAGTACTTAATTATAAAATTACTTAAAAAATATAATTAATTAGATCGGGTCGGGTTGTTCCGAATCCGATCCAACCTGATTCAGATAAAAAAAAATAGACCCCGTATTCGATCCATTTATTTTTGAGTCATGTCGGATCGGATCGGATTAATAATTAACACCTATTATTTCTACTTCCCAACCGAACTCTTCTTTGTACTAGTTATAATAAAGCAGTTCAACCAACTATAAATTTAATTAAACCTCGTAGTTACATCAAGAAGGGAGAAATTTTGGGGATAATTAATTCCTATGATACTCTCATAAGAGAAAAAATACATATTTCAAATCTGTATGTTCTTATTCATAGCACGACCTTTTTCCTTTTTAATAACATCTTTCTGTTTGGTCTGCATTTGGGTAAATTTTGTTTGTCATTGCCAATTTACCTTTCACGTACGTATATCAGTAAGTACATAAGCTATTGTGCGTCGTAATAAATTTGCATGCTAATTTTATTTGCTTCTTGCAAAAAAAAAAAAGTAGGATAGTGCTGAATCATAGTACAACAAGCTAGACAAAACCGAACATCTCGACAATTAATTTGTTGAAAGATTTGGGAAAGGGAAAGCGAGCAATTCAATGGATCACAATTGGTTGCACAACAAGCTAGACAAAACCGAACATCTCGACATATAACAAATACAAACAATGAAGCAACAGTGCCGATAACATAACATAACATAACATAAGACGCGTTATCGAGCTCTCGAATAGAAACTTGGGAAAGAAATAAAGAAAAATCATCTGCAACCAGTCATCAGGCCAGTAAAATTAATATTTTAATTAACTTTCCTGCAATCCATCCTAATCTCTCCGTTTGTCCCGGTCAAGGGGCTCAAAGCCCCCATTCTAAGCATTGCACCACCAAAATCTTCCCAAAATGCCCCTGGATGGTTGCTGTAATACTTCACAAGCCCATCACTGCCGCTCCCGTCACCTTTGTACAGTTGCTGATCCGAATGAAGCAAACCTTTCCTCTGCAACAACCAATCATAGTACACTGTGTCGAACTTTGCCGGTGTACCGTCCAGTGGTGCGAGATTGTTATCTCCATTGCCACTTGGTAATGGGCAGATGGATTTGAGTGAGCTTGCCAGGCTCGCATCGAGAGTGTATGACTCGTTGTACAACCTGTCCCTGAAGTTGGTGCACCTAGAGAAACCCAGCGTGTGGGCGCCAGAGAGGAGGACAAGGTCTTGTATTGTGAGACCATGTGATGCGAAATTGGAGATGAGTCCAGAAAAATCGAGAGTTGGAGCTGGGATACTGTTGTTGGCTGCAGCTTGGCTGGCTGTTCTGGCATCCCTGCGGCCTAGCTGCACCTGGTACCATGGTCCACCTAGCTGGACAGTTATTATGAAGTAGTATATATCAGTACAACATTGAGAACTTTAGAAAAATTAAATTGAACTGAGAGGTTTCGTAAAAACGCAACTTTCTATTTATTTGTTTTGTCTCTGGCAGGTAATGCTTCTTGAATTTTTATGATATTCATTGAATGAAAAATATACTTACAGCGACAACAGAGTCACGAGCTGCCACAGCCACAATGTCAGCACAAGATATCACATTTCCGTTACATATATAATTAACTGCAGATTTTATCCTGTCTATCACCTCAAAACCCCTCACTGAGTTCATATTTGGCGCTGCATTTTTCTCTCCGATGAATGTCAACGTGTCATCTAACAAGACAGAGCCATCACAACCCTATCACAAGCCACACACACAGAATTCAGATATAACCTGACACCAGTACTGACTGCTTATGTACAGTAGCAGGTACCAGAATATCAAATAACAATAATATATGGTAACAGGAAACACAAAATAATTTGAGTGTATGAGATAGGTATTTTTGTGTACATTGACAAAGCAGTCATGGAAATGCATCCTGACAAGTGATGCACCCATTCGCGCTTCTTGTTTGATTGCGTCTTCAATTATCGATTTGATGGTTGGGAGAGCTTTTGGGCACACCTTGTCATAGAAATGGGGATCAAGTTGGCCTTTTGCTAGCATTCCAAAGGAAGCAGCAAGCAAAAAGAGATATGTGGTTAGCAAGCTAAGAAATGCCATCTATGATTAGTTGCACGTAAGAGATCAGAAACTAAAAGTTTGATTTTTGGATGAAGGAATAGCTTCGAGAGGGATATATATAGCTAAGTGGGGAGCTCTGTTTTGTCAGAACACCTGCAATGGCGTCAATTGTTCTTTGACTTGACATCAGTATGAAATGGGTCAAACAATTAGGTAAGAAAATTTCTAGACACACATGTATAATATTAGAAGAAAGCTAATTAAATAATAATAATAATGAATGACGAGAGTTTCTTTTTACTAATCAAGAGGAACCAATCAAATACCCTGCTTCGAGTCGTTGACCCAGTTGCTAAGCTGCAAGAGGTTACTCCATCAATATGTAACTCAGATTTCTCATCATTGGCGATGGACGCTCACTAGGAAATGTGATTGGTTAACTTGTTCTTAATGTTGATAAATACAATGTAGTATATAAGTTTGTATGCATATGAATTTCATTTTTCTATGATAAATGAAATAAAAGCAAGCAATGTTATGATAGGATCCCTTCACAATAAAATATTCTATTGGCTTAATTTTTGTACTTGATTTTCTAAGACATTTTTTATACTGTCTAACAAATACATATCAATTTTGACAAGTTCTATGAATAAGGATGTTTTTTTGCATTCAATCGGCAGCAATGGAACAACTACTAGTTCATCTTAATAGATATTTAGTCCTTGAAGAAGAAGATTATTCGTTTTGAAATGGCAAAGGTTGAGTTTAATTCTTGTTTAAAACTGATATTTTAGCCAAATATCCCTGCTTTTGTTTGTCGGTTTTTGCATTTAAAAACTGAAATTAGAGAATCAGGTGGAATTAAAAAAGAATCCAGAAATACAAATAATTAGATATACTTTATTTAAATTCTTAAAAAGTCCGATCCAAACTGAAGTTGTGTCAATAGATTAGTAAATTTCATTAATATTATTCTCTATTACCAGAAGCAAGCTTTTACGTTTAAATAATTTTTATTTCTACAACAAAGTATTCCTTTAATAAATATAACTTAAATTATAGATAGTTTAAGATGCTAACTAAAAATAATTCTGAAATAAATAATTCATTTGGAATTAATCAAATTATTTATTTTGTAAGAAATATTTTTTTATTGATTTAAATAGTTAAAATTTATTCAAAATTAGACTTTAATTAGAACTATAAATTATATATAATTTGTAGTTCTAGAATATCTTAGGATTTCAATTACTTATTTAAGTAACTTTATAATAGTTGCAAAATTAAATTTCATTAATAGCAGCAATATTTATTTTTAACGTTTTTTTGTTATCAATAAATATATAATAGACGAAGTAATTGCTTTTTTTTTTCTTTACTTTTTTGAGTAAAGGTTGAGTTCAAATTTCCTCTTTTTTTATGCTAATGGGATTTGAGCCTATAACTTTGATGAGATGATCTATCATTTGCTGCTAGTAGGCATAGTCCATAAGGTTTGGTTCTTAAACCCGGCCCGCTGATTTTTCAAAAAATCTGGTCCTTACTTGGTCTTCATAATTCGGCCCGACTCTTTCTATTAGTAAGGATCAGACTTCTCAAGAGTCGGACTCAATCTTTAAAAAACAAACTCTTCTGATCTGGTCCTTATCAAGCTCGACCCTTTCTGATCCCTATCCGGCCTTTCCCAAATCTTTTTTTTTAATATTTTATATTTTATATTAATTATACTTAAAAAATCCAAAAAAATAAAATAAAATACCATAATAGAAAATATAATTTAATATTTTTATACAAATATAAATTAATATTAAAGAATGCTTAATCAATAAAAAAAATATATATTAGACCCTTACCCCGTCCTTATCCGGACCTTAGAGCTCGAAGGGTTTGATAAGGGTCGGACTTACCCTTAAAAATTAAATCCTTTGAACCCAATTTTCTAAAAGTCCTTATCAAATATGGCATTTATCCTGATCCTTTCGTAGTCCCGCTCGGTCCGGCCCTCGAGAAGCTCGGTTTGACTCATTGAGGATGATGCCTAGCTGCTAGGTAATTAGCAATTGTTTTTTTAACTTCAGGACATTGTGAAATTTCTGTCTTTAACGCCTATTTTTTAATTAAAAATGGCTTTGAAGACCAAAGAGTTTGAGAAAACTTAGAGGTGGTATTAGGAGCAGTACTTCAGATTCTGGAACGTTAACTTAAAAATGCAGTATAATGTGAACTGCTTACCAAAATAAATAAATAAATAAATAAATAAATAACTAGCTTCTCAGCTTAAAGAGAGAAGAAAAAATAGCTAGCTTCCAAATGACCAATTTAATATGTAGTCAGTTAGAAGCTCGTACAACTAATTCTTCGGACCATCTCTCAAGCCCTTTTTATTTCAAGTAGATCATCAGAAGAAACCACCTTCATTTTCTATGTACGGTAATTAAAGATCGCATATGGTAACATGCTCAAATTTTGTGTGGCGAGTCAGGCATTGATGTTACTATGGTTTAAGCCAGAAATATCAATATCAATATCCGTAGACAAATTTTTATTAATTACAAATGATAATTGGACAGGTTGAATCGGATTTTCGAGCGTCTAGATTCATAATTTTTATGAGTTGGAATTAGAGAGATTGCATTTTAATTTCCGTCCATCTCGGACGGCGATTCCGACCGCATGATGTTCTTACACAATCCGCGGTACATACACTGATCATTTATGCGTAATAAAAAAGAGGGTTGTTTGACTGATCATTTATGCGTAATAAAAAAGAGGGTTGTTTCTGATCAACAACTATATCATGGATACTCAAATTCAACCCCATTTGACTAGAAGCGAGACAATACAATCTGAACCTGAATAACCGAAATAAATAATTTGCATTTTTTCCCCAAGAAAGAACAGCACACTAAACATATTACTATAATTATATTTAGCTAGGTGGTGGAAAGTGCCACCTCTCAATCCCCTTCATCATTTTTTAGATAAAAGAAAACGGTATGTTGAACAAAAAAAAATCCAAAATTTCATCGTCTGAAACTTTTAGCGAAAACAAGAAAGAGCACGAGAGCACTACAAACTACAAAGGGCCCAAATGCCAGCTCGATGAAACATTCACATTACCAAACTATTTAGCTCGTATTAGATAAAAAAAAAACAATTACAGATTACATTGAGCCACTTTAGCCCAGTGTACAAAGGGTCGGGTTTAGGCCCATATATTTATAGTTTTATTCGTAGTCTACACCATCACTTGAGTGGCAACATAGCTACATTTTGATAATATTCATTCATACCCATAAAAGTTTCTCAACGAGATACATATTGTATCAACACATACCCCACACATAACTAGGTATCAAACTACGTTTTAATTTGTCTTTCTACAGTTGACTCTGATTTCTCCATTGGATCCCGTTAGAGGACTAATATTTCCCATATTAATCATTGCTGCAGCAAAATCACTGAAGAACTTGTTGGAGTTGCCCGCATACGTGTTGACTTGCGAATCAGCCGACCCGTTATTGAAAAGCTGTTGATCTGAATGGAGCAACCCTTTCATGGCCTGCAAATTCTTGTAATAGTTTATGTCGAAGACTGTAGATGTTACTGTGTCTAGAGGAGCGGTGTTGTTGTCACCGCCGCTGGTTGGGCAGTTGGCTTGCAATGATGTGGCGAAAGAGGAGTCGATGTTGGTCTCATTGTAGATACGTGTTCGAAATGTCGTGCATCTGGCTAGACCTATTGTGTGAGCTCCTACCAAGTTCAATTTTGTGATTCAAGTGAATTTACACGTTAATATGATTAAGCAAAAAAAAAAAAAAACAGAAGTATGTTAATTCACGCAGTAGCACTGAAACGAAAGGATTTTAGGTAAAAGAATAATAATAATGTCTCTTTGTATCGATATATGGGATTGACATTTGTTATTCTACTCACTGTCCCCAGCTGCCCAGCATCAAACGATTGATATGCATGGATCAGCAATCATTTACCAGATAAAAAATAAGCGGTGCAAAATTGATCATAACTGGATTACTTCAACTGAAAACTAACCACCCATTAGAACAGTATTCCTCATCCATGTTATCAGTTTACGGAATGGAACCAGTCTCCAAATTCCAATTGCACACCTATCCTATCTGTTCAATCTACTCGTTAAACACTAGTCTTTGATCTGAACCGTTTGATTATAAAAGGATGGTAAAATTGATACTAGAACTCTCCAATAAATCTATGCAATTGGAGATTAACCGAACCTTTTTGGGTTATGCTACATGCTAGCATGCACATCACTAATGCACTGACAGCAAAAGCAAAGGATTTTTTTCTTCTTCTTTTCTTCCCAGGGGCGGGACAATCATTATGCACTGACATGGGTCTTGCTTGGCACAATAGCAACTGAAAGTAATTACGTTTGAGACTATCTCTAATGATCCTACGGACATAAATTGGCGCATCATCAACTAAATTACCCGAGAGAGCTATCATATCATTGGTGCTTAGGTTCTTTTTGGCGAAAGCAGAGATGAGAGTGCTGAGGTCAGAAGTTGGCGCAGGGAGGTCGCTATTTGCTGTGCTTAGACTTGCGGTTAGAGAGTCTCTTCTTCCCAAAAGCACTGTCCAACGTGGTCCTCCAAGCTTTGAAACAAATTCAAAGGGGTCCCATTTAATATTATATTATAAGCAAATATTATATTATAGGGGAAAAAGATGGGATATTATACCCTCGAAAGAGCTTTAATGATGAAAAGCATAAACCAGTCAGATTCATTTATAATCTTTGTATGATGTACATTTTCTTATGGAATGAGAAGTGTTTCTGTTGCAAATTATACCGTATTAATGTAAATTCTTCAATCAACTTTTCCTTTTTTTTTCATTCTCGCGGCAAAAAAATCCTTTAATTACTAGTTCCCACATTGTTGAGAGATGCCAATCCAACTGAAAATTCCTCATTATGTCAGCCTAAATCCTTTGAATTTAAATTTAGATGCTAATAGTGAGAAAAAGGGGTTGGATGTTTATATTGTACCGCAACCACAGAATCGCGTGCCGCAACGGCTAGTATGTCAGCACAAGACACGGTTTGTTGGCACACGGTCTCCACTTGTGACTTAATATTGTCGACAACATCAAACCCTCGAATTGAGTTCAAGTTTGGGCCTGCAGTCTTTTCTCCGGTGAAAGTTGAGTTGTCATCAAGAAGAACTGATCCATCACAACCCTGCAAACAGTACTACATTAATGATGATTATCATTGTCGTTTAATCAAGTTTGCAGCAGTTGAGCTATAAGCTTAATTACAATTGTCAACCACAAAGTTTCCAAAGGTTAATTTGAGTACAGTTTAAAACAGAAGGTTATGCAATAATATGTCAAAGTATTCTTCGTTGCATATCTTTCTCACTCACTCATATGGAGAGAGTAAAGGATTAATTGAAGCAGGGTTTTTTTGGGCATTAGCAAAGACCAGAAGTAATATGTACTATTCATCTCTGGTATGCTCAAGTGTAACTTCCTCATATGAACACAAATGATACAGAACTTGCAAGGCATAATTGAATAAAATATTTAATTTCACGAGCTGAGTGTTGTTAATTAAACTTTTTGCAGGAAGAGAAGATTTAAATTAAGAAGAAATAGAACTTGCTTGAACAAAACAATCATGGAAATGAAGGCGAAGCAACGAAGCTGCCATGCGTTTTTCTTGGTTAACCGCGCATTGACGGCACTTCTAATTGTAGACAAAGCTTTGGGACAAGATTTGGCATAGAATGTAGAAGACAGCTGTGCAGAAGAAATGGCAACCAGTGTAGAGAAAACTAGCATAAGCCATGAAGATTTGTAGCTAGAGATTCTGGCCATTGTTGTTAAAAGATTGAGAAGAAATAAATTGATGTACTTGTGTTTGTGCAATGACTTGTATTTATAGGTGGAAGTACTCTTAGCCACCTTTTACCAAAGCGAATTAACTAAAGAGTAACTTAACCACTAATAGTTGCATTTTGGATTTATCTTAAGTTACACTTCAGTAATTAGTGGGCTTATTTTTCTTCTCCGATTCTCCAATTGATTCGGTTCACATTTTAGTCTCTTTAAGTTTCTTCTCTACATCCTTATTCCTAAAAACGTTCGAGAATTAGTATGTAATATGAAACTATTTAACATTGGTCAATATATATAATTATTCAATTTTTTTAATTAACTAAAAACAATTAGAGGTTGCATATAATATTTTAATTCAGAAACATCAATTAAAATTAAGGAAGATGAAGTAAATTTACATAACACTAACACTATTACTTATAAGGAATCGTGATAATTATTTTGTGGAAATCTTTTAATTAACTTGGATATGGTAGCATTAGTCAAAGCGGAAGTGCACGCTCGCAATATATTAAAGTTGCATTCAACAGCCATGCCCATTTGGCTGAAAAAGTTATAATTTATTGAGCTTTTTGACTGACATTGACATAATTAACTGTATTGAAGACAAAATTTTCTCTTCTATCATTTTTACATTGCATCTCTGTTCCAGCATTTAATAACAACATGAAATCTGATGGGTTACTGAATTTTTCGGTCATTTCTTTTCTGAGTCCATATCTTCAGAAGTACTCAATCGTGAAGTAACTGCCCGAACTTAATCGCGTCTGTCGAATAAGTACTATGACTGCCCGCGGTCAAAACGGTGACGGCTTAGATTTACGGAATCATTATTAAACAAACACTTTATGAGTAAAGTACTATAAATAATATGATTTCTTCTTTTCTTTGGGAGATTTTACAACCCAGGGACCAGTATAATCACCCAGACGCGGCTCCTTGAAATTTCTTGGAATTCTTTCATTCATTCCATCTGTATCCCACTAATTAAGCAGAATATTCTCCATATTAACATTATTATAATGCTCAACTAATTTAGACAAAAGTGTTTTCTTTAGCGCTGATTAATCACAGTTTTCTTTTCTCTATTAATTAAATGGTGAAGCAGGTTCAATGCCTACAATGATGGGCATGGCGGACTAAATTCTTGCTGTCGCGTAAGTTCAAAGAAATGGTTGAATTTATAATTTTTAATATATAAAAGAGAGGGTTAAGCATCCAAATTTTTCAACCATGCCATATCATTATTTTTCTTCATAATTGATTTTATTTAAATTTTTTATCTTCTTGAATCTAAATGTTCATATAAAATAGTTTTTCTCTTCTCATGTTTGTAATACAATTAAGGTGAAACTTAACTCTTAAAATGATTCAACACTTTTATATGATAATTTAAAAATAATTATGTATTTAATTTAATATTTATTATAATTATCATTATTACTTAGTATTTAAAAATATCGTGTCTAATTTTTTTTAATGTGAAAATTTATTAAATATATTTAAAATTTTATATTGTTAATTATTTATTTGAGGTCTATATTGTCGGGACGAAGTCCGAGTTATAACTCTAGTAATAATAATAATAATACATAAAGAGGGTTAAGCTTGCAACCTCTTCAAGTATATCACACTATCACTTTTCTCTATCATTGATTTTATTTTAATCTTTTCATCTTCTTAAATTCAAGGGTTCATAACAAATGATTTCTCTCTCCTCATTCAAAGTAATGTGTGTAATGTACTTAATGTGAAACTTAATTTTTAAAATGATCTAACTTTTTATATAATTATTTATAAATTATTATGTATTTAATGATATTATTTATTATTATAATAATAATTATTATAATTATCTTTATTATTTAACATTTAAAAAAATTGTGTCTAAATTTTCTTTAATGTGAAATTTTATTAAATATATTTTAAATCTTATATTGTTAATTATTTATTAGAAAACTATATTTAAACTCTAGTATGCATAATGATTATGTTTAACTAAATGTATTCTCCATAATTGAGTGTAAATTTAGCGTGGTCTTAAACTCACCCGTATTTATTAAGTTTAATGGAAAAAAAATGCATCAATATTTCGAACACCATTCAAAATTTCATCCTACTTCATCTTAAAGCTGGCTCCATTTCCTGACACATTGCATACTCTGTCTGGACTTATTTCGTACTATGTGTAGTATACTGATTTAAAAAAAATCATGTAAGATAAAATTCTCATGACATCATTTATGTTTCTGATTACTTTACTGAATGATTTTATACTATGTATTAGGACTAGATTTAAGACCCATGATTACTATGGTTTAGACAGCTTTTGTTGTAGCTTATTAAGCTATTAGTTATAACCTAATCGAGACCTGGACGCTATTTTTCTCGAAAAAGAAAAAAAAAATACTTAAACGCTATAGCCGAGGCTGCTAATCAAAATTTAAAGCATTGTTCATATTAGGATTTATCACTAACACTAAGCACATTCCTATATCCATAAATAGGGGTGTAAAAAAGATGTTAACCCGCCTAATTAATCCGTCCAACCCACTCGACCCAACATATTCTTTTATCGGAATTGTAATGTTATTGAATTAAGTCAGGCTGTAATTTTGACGAACTCATTATATTGAATTGGTTTATGTGTTTGTTTTCAAAAACCTGTCTAAACTAAACCTAGCTGCATATATCATATTTTAAATTTCTTATATACATTCAATTTATTGGGTAAACAATCAAATAATCATTAAGAGTTGAAACTCGATTTGTAATTTATTTTTTCATGAATTTTTTTTTTAAAAAAAAATGACCAACTTTTATGGTATCTTCCCTTATTGTTAGTATTTTCAGTACGAATTGCAAAACAGGGGAGGATTCCGGTTGCGAAGCAAATCTAGGCACACTTACAAAGTTGGACATACAAGTAAAAAAATATTTAAATATCTAAATAAATAAATATTTAAATATATTCAATCAAGCTCAGACACACAAGTAATAATTATATTATATTTGTTATCAGTTTAAGATGAAATTTTATCAGTTTGAAATCCACCAACGTTGTGAAGTACTGTTCTTTTTCCCACAAAATTAAAAATATAAAACCTATACTAAGAATTAATCGTCCATAAATTAATTATTACTAGCCAGTTGTTGGATATAATCATCATCATTAGTTCATAACCAAAAGACGTGGAATCAATGCGTTGCTTTAAAAGTTGTGCCCCTGATGTAGGCATGTTAGCTCTGAAGTTTCAACTCTAAAGTAAACAGAGAGAAGCAGATGTTAATTAATACATAAATTAATACCATTTCTAGAATCTCAAGTCTAATTAGAATACAAATGATTTTGGGCCCACTCTCGGCTCAAGCATCTCAAAAGATAAGAGATGATCTCTACAGCGCATTAGAGAATCATTTTCACAGATAGATTTATGGATAGGGGTTTACAACGGAGGGATCACTGATTTTTTATCGAAATTTGAATCCAAACCGATATAATCGAAATGATTTTTTTAGTTGACCCATTCGTAATCCAATCTGATCTATATTTTTTTTATGTGCTGGTTTTTGACGGTTATGTGAATAAACGGGTTGTTATTTCAATTAAATAATTTATTACATATATTATATTAATGAAATTACATTTAAACTATGAAAAATATAAAAAAAATGTGAAAAAAGAATAGTTCAACACTAAGTGTGGATAATAGATTAAAAATTAAATATTTAGTACATCTCATAAAAAAATATAAGTAATAATTAATATCATCTATGTTTGGTCCGATGATATTAGAGGTTGGAGGTGGACCAAAAAAAAAAAAATTCGAACCCAGTATATTGGCTCGAAAAAAACACTCGATCCATGTTAGCAGATGAAAAATAAATTATTAGTCGTGCTAAAATATGTGATTTTTTTAATTTTTTATTTTAAAAATAAAAGAAAAATTTGAATTTATGTTGTGGAGAAATGGGTAATCCAAAGCCAAAAAAATACTACGGTATATAATATCTTATTATAAATAATGGAAGTTATTTTATACAAATAATTCTGAGTTCTGAGAATGGTCACCATATGCATAATGACCAAACTTACTAGAATATATAATAAAAGAGAAGTACTTATTTTGGAAAAATGATGCCAAAGATAACTTTCACTTAAAGCGTTCCATAGTGGGTAATGGAAAAAAATAATAATATGATTAGTAGGTAATTAAATTAAGTAACTAACTAAATAAAATCTACACAACACTTAATTAAAAAAAAATTAAGTAGATTCCAACAGCAACACGTACATGATTGGTTGGCGGAAAGAAAATTTACGACCGACAATTCAACGGCACATCCTTTTGAATCTTCTAAAGTCTGGTATACTGGCACTAATGAGTAATGAACTCCATTTGGAAACAAATTAATATAAATCCGAAAAACAAGACCCAACTTCGTCGCGGATTTTTGCGACAAATTGTTCGATTTGTCTTTTGATCGAGACGTCATTGAATTCTAGGTAGCTAGTGCATGCAAGCATTAATTTAAAATAAAATGGAACTCATATGTAGTTTGTCTTTATCCCTTGCACAGTCAAAGAATTTGACAAAAGACTATATTGCATGACAGCTAATTACTAATATTTCCAATATACTGGTGGTGTTGATATTCTATTAAAGATAGAGAAGTTGATATTCTATTAAGGATAGAGATCCATGCACGTCTCTAATCATTTGATAATCGTTAATTTGTATGATAAATTTAAAATAATTTTTCAATATTTTTAAAATTCTAAAAAAAATAGAAACGTGTAATTATACTTATCTTTCAAATTTAATGTAATCTAAGTAATTTTTCATATTCCATTAAAAAAAGTTAAATTTGGATTGTTGTGAATTAATTTTATGATTTTGATCATCTTTAATGATAACGGAAATGACACTTAAATTATATGAAATGAAACATAATCAATACATAAGTTGAAGGATATATACATTTATATATTTTTTTATTATTTTAAAGAATAGTTTGAATTTATTTGAAAATTCATTCTTAAAATCATCACAAGTTAATCATTGTCAATTATCCTCTCTTCCTTCTATTCATATTCTTCAACGTTATATCGTCATAGGCTCATAGCCATTTCAAGAGAGAGCTCCGCATAGCGTCATAGCCATTAATTTCAAGAGAGACTTAAATGGCAGGGGCCATCCATGTGACCTCCTTGGATTCGAGCTGCATGCCTACTGAAGCCCCATGCATCCATGTAGTCTAGTGTCGTTTTCTGTACCCCGTTTATCCCAAGTAGGGGTAGTGTTATAAAATCGGGACGGGTTATGACAGGTCGGCGAGTTTTGACGGGACGGGTCAACGAGTTTTCACGGGACGAGTTAGGACGGATCTATTTTGGGAGTTTGGCTGTGACCCGTCGGGTCAGGACGGGTCGAGTCCAAAGGTGGAGTGGGTCGGGAACGGGACGGATCGGCGGTTTTTTTTTTTCAAAATTCAAAAATAATCCAATATAATTCAAATAAATCTAAAAAAATCTGAAAAATTCAAAAATAATTATTAATAATATTAAAAATATTAAAAATATATAACTATAATATATTTTGACAAAAAAATTATTTTTTTTGCATTTTTTTTAATTTCCCGGGTTACCGGATATTGGGTCGGGTTTGCACGGGTTTCCTGCCTGCCGGGGCGGGTTATCACGAAATTTGGCGGGGTCGGGACGGGTCCAAAACGGGTCGGGTCTGGTACAAATTTTTTTCAAATTTTTTTGCTCACGCCCGTTCTAGATCCGCCGGTTCTAACGGGTCATGAGTCTGACGGATTTGAGCACGGATCGGATCGGAACGGATCGCGACTACGGATTCGACGGATCGGGTCTGACCCGTCCGGGTTTTTTTAAAACTCTAAGTAGGTGTGTATATATAGGACGCTACGGCTGCAATTGGACATTTGGAAACGCGATCGATAAATTTATGGAAATAATTAATTGATAAATCGAACGTTTATTGAGTGAATGATGTCGATGTAATTTTCTTTTTTAGCGTTTATGGAGTGAATGATGTCATTTGGTTCATCTTCAGTGCCGGCCCAGCATTAGGGCTGCCGAATTGACGGAGCTACGTTAAGATTGAGGTTGGCTAATCAGTCAAAATTGTTGGTTTATAATTAACTCGTTAAGTATACGAGCAAATCGGATGACTCGTTAACGGTTTATTTAATAAGTAATTTATTTTATATAAATACTTTATATTAAAATCTAAAAATAAAAATAAATAAATAATAAAGCAGAGTTTTATACATATTTCATACAATAAATTTATAAATATTGAATTATTATTTATGTAATACACTAAAAATTCATAATAGAATAATAAAAATAATAAATATTAATATTTTACCTAGTCTAACAAGACTTTCAAATTTAGCGAGCTGAGTCGTACTTAGTTAAAATTCAGCTCATTAATTTAATGAGTTTAAAACTAAATTTAAGCCAATCCCAGCGATTCATGAGCTATAATTTTTTCCTAAAGGCGCTGAACTAATAAGATTCACGCGAGACGAATTTAATTTTTAAATATACACTTATAACTAGGGCTCATTTGGCAGCAATATTACTTTGATATATTTTAACACTGTTAATCAATTTGCATCATTGCAATGAAGATGAAGTACAAGTTGATGTGGCAATTCAAACTACCTTCTTTTCGTAAATTAATTTATTGTCGTGTCTATTGTTGGTGATAACGTTTTGGAATCATTCTTTAATTGTGATCTATTGTCTTGCACTACTTTTTCCTACAATTTTTGGACTGTTTGGAACTAATGTTTTTTTTTCCAATTGTCTCGAATATCTTTTATTTTGTAAAATAATCAAATCATTGGAAACAAAACAAAAGAAAAAAATGAAATTGATAATATTTTTGAGGCTGTTATAATTTACACAAGATAAAATGGATATATGGAAGCCGTCAACCCTCAATATTTATAGAAATTCAAGGATTATAATGCTGATCTTCCGTTTCTAGAAGCGCCGCAAATGGAAATATGGAATATTGGAACGGCTCCTAAAAAAAATAAAAGGAAAAAAAGGAAAATGGGAATGATTTAGCATCTTTCAAACTTCCAGTCAAAGTAAAGTGAATATGTGATACTATGCAGCTACACTAGTATTCTATTTCTACCCGATGTGAGCACTCAAGAGTACAATTTTAAACAGCCGGCGGAAGCTTAATTTTGACGCCTCTTAATTCTCTTAATAGATCACTATAACAAAATATATATATTTGGCGGGTCAGCCAGGTCAATTTGATATTCTCAAAGAAATAGAATCGGGTCCGGATCCGGGTCCGGGTCAGATGATTTTATGTGTTAATTTTTTCTTTTCAGATCTTAAATTGATTTGGATTAAATTATAAGTCATTTATTTGGGTTAAGTTAAATCGGGTTCATATCAGGTCGGGTTTGTTTGATTTAAAAAAAAAATCCGATTGGGTCGGATTCGGTCTAGACGGATCAAACTCATTTTTCGGATCGGGTCAAGTTTTGTCATCTCTAAATAAATGTGCCCCTTTGTTTATGTAATTAGGGATAAAAAATTATTTTGATAATATTAACGATAGAATTTCAAATAAATCTAAAAAAATTTAAAATAGAAAATAAATTATACATATATTCTTGACTTTTTTAAATTTCATGTAATTTAAATGTTGTTTGATAGCCCATCGAATATTACATAATACAATGTTTGTAATTTAATGAATCTTTAATGGGTTATCAAATGCCACTTAAATTGTATGAAATTTGAAATATAATCAGTATATAAATATATTTCAACAATTATTTGTTTATTTTTAATATTTTTAATATCTTTCGCAGATTTATGTGAAATTTTACCGTCAATGATTGTCAAAATAACCACTCTCAAGTGATGCACCTAGCCTCCCATTAATTATATGTGTATATATAATATTTTAGTATTATCTTTGTGTTCTTCTTATAATTTTTTTTGAATTCCATAAATATGAAAACTGTTTTTACTATTGATCTCTATAATTCTACTGATTTTGATATAATTATTTTTATTGCTGATTCTATAAAAAAATTCCGACTCCGTAGAACGACGCACCAAATTTAATTTTACACAAGTGAAATGTGCAAGCATGAGAATTACCTCTTTCCGTGAAAAAGGTAATGATGTGAGTTAGTTACTTAATTGATGTTTCCAACAAAGAACAATTATCTCCAACTCATTAATTTTCTAATTCATGATTTGGCGCTCATTGATCCTTGCATTGCATCAGACTATCGCCGCTTCGCTACTCGTCTTAGCTTGTACTCTTCAGCGAAGTCTTCTACCTCGAGGGGTCTTCTACCTCGAGGGGCGAGGGGCGAGGGGTGAGATGTAGCCATGGCCCATGGGATATACGAATACCACAGATGCTAAAAAATCTACGTCGTCTTTGTTAATTGTTGACGAAAAGTATAATTTACAAAAATACATACTTACGTTATCTTCTTTTGTCAACATTCATGTGAGCATATTTTGTCTGTAATGATAATGAGATTGATTTCTGTCACATTTTTTATAGTATACTTTAGTTATTAATCTATTATTTTGTAAACGTTACATTATTTTGCACACATTATATAGGCTTCGTTTTTTTTTATTTTTTATTTTTTAAATTAGAGTTCTCATGATATTCTTTATGTGAGAGATTATAAATTCAAAATCTATGTGAAAGATATTTTATAATATTTAAAAATTAAATAATTTTAACTCTCATTTCAAAAACCTTAGTATGAATAAGCTGTCGTCTTGAAATGCTTGCCATCTGTATAATGCGTGTTGTACTGTTCAGAGGAGAGAAAAAAAAGTGGCCTAATGGGCCATCTGTATAATGCGTTTTTTTCCTAATGGGCCTCTTTTACAATACAACTGGAGGTGAAAGAAATGCGCATAAATCTTGAAGAAAAGACAAAAAGTTATAAGAATGAGGGGAAGAGAATGGAGGGTTTGATCAGTTTTAATCTTATTTCCGAATTAACTAGCTATATTCTCGCGCGTTGCAGCAGACTCTTTTATTTAAACATTAAAATATTATAAAATAAAAAATTCACATTGATGAGATTTTCTACACAGTATGAGTTAATGATTTATGAATTTATGGTAACAAAAGTGAATTATTCTAATATATATTATCACCATTAATTTCTTGCCAAACATGCACAAGGTTACTAAATAAAAAAACTATATTATGGAAATAAATGGAGAGAAAAAATGGATTAATGGACGCGATTACATACGTTCGATCAACCAAAAATAAATATTATTCGTCTAATTGAGGGATAAAATTACCATGACAAAAAATAAACCCTTCAATTTTTAGATGCTTTATATAATAGTATAGATATTAGAGAAGGTGAGAGAAGATGACAGAAAGTTAACGGACAAATTAATGTATTAATATTTTGACAAACTTATTCACCCCGAATTTAAAAGGGAAAAAAAATCAAACCTAATTTTCATTGTATTTTATCCCGTTGTTCCCCGTCTCAGTTAGGGAGCAACAGCGTAAAGTACCCCTCCGGAGCCGTTGAGATAGATTACAGTCAGACAGACTCGCTCTGCAAGCGGGGCCCGCATATTCTTCAATTCACTGCTCTCTCTCTCTCTCTCTCAGTGAAACGATCCCATGCTTGGCGAACCGGCGTCCACCTCTGCCTCACCCCAGCCGAGTCGACGCGTTGGCCGGGAACTAACGCGAGCCTCCTTCGAACCGATCTCCTCGTCTTGCTGCTGAGTTTCAGTGCCAGGACTCATCTTCCTCCCCATGAAGGTCACAAACAAGTTATATTGTTGCTTTTGTGTCCGATCTTGATGTTTATGCTACTGATAGTAGTCGTTGGGTCAGAAAGTCAGAGAATTATTTTCTTAATTCAATGACTGATCTTCCTATTATAATTATATACTCTTAGAAGTTTTATTTTTCCTCTGATAAAGAAATTTGGTGATCTGCAGAAATTAAATTATTTAGTTGGCATAATTTAAAGTCAAATTGGCGGTATGACAATAGGAAACTTCTAATTGACATCATTATCATGTACCTTAGTGGTCTGAAAATAAGAAAAATGTAATTGGTCTCATTTATCATTATGTACTTATGTTTAAAATCGCTAATTAATCCTCCTATTGCAGATATTTGGCGTTGTGATTAAAGAAATATGGTATCGGCCTGACATGTACTTACACAGAGACATGCTGTTCACACTAGATCGGAACAAGAAGCTAGAAGAGGCACAACAGGTATGGTCTGACCTGAAATCAGAAGAGGTTCAATTGTACCAGCACACATATGGGGATATGGTAAGGTCATTTTGTGACAGTGGTCTGATTGATTTTGCAATGGAATTATATGAGGACATGAGGGGCTCGCCTGATCTACATCCATCACTTCCCTTTTTGGGTTATTTTAAAGGGGCTCGTGCCTTACCCTGAAATTAGAGAAAGAGTGAAGCAAGATTCCTTGGATTTGTTTCCTCATATGGTTTATTTATGATTCGACAGAGGAGGATGATGAACAGATATGACTTGATATTCCTTTGATAGATCATCCAATTGTATTTTGCCTTTTGGATTACATACTATCTTAGTACCCCTTCAGCACACCTTCCTTAAGAATCCAGCTTAATCTTAATGAAAAGTCATTCCTCTTCCCTCCTGGATGCCTCCCTAGCGCTGAAATGTCCGTCTTTTCTGACAATTTTGACCCCAAAAGTTCAGCTCCTCAAGGCCCCTTTCAATTTCTTTCAAAAATTTTATTACCTTCTCTCTTGGAAAGAAAGCATCCCCAGAAGCAAGAAAGAAAAGATGGTAAATTACGCTGCAAGTCAGAGGAATAGGACCCAACTTGTGTGGTCTGCTTGATCAAATTGGCGTTGCCCGTGAAAAAAAATGAAAATCTGTTATTTATCTATTTATTATAGTATGGTTATCTATTCTTGATTTTAACCAGTAAAATTTAATATATGAAATGATGAAACTATATCTATTATCAAATTTTTACATGTTTTGTTTATAGAAATATAGGAAGATAGTGAGTGGCCTACGGGCTATATTTATATTATAACAAATTATAAATTGTATGCTACAAAAATTTCATTTTTTTTTTAATTTTATGATACTACATATCACATTAGACTCAAATAATAATAATAATTGTGATATTTAAAAAAAAATATAATATGATTAAAGTTTTATATACGAAATTTATAGCAAATAAATTTTTCTTATAATAAAAAAATTAAGTGTGTATCCTACATATGTTTAAAGCAGACACTTTACCATTATTCACTGTAAACAGCAATTGGTTTTTGTTTGCTTTAGTAAAATTCTGTTGGAAGAAAGATTATTAGTTTTTGAGGTTACTAATTAACACATCAAACTGAGTCGCCATCAGTACCGTTCACCAACATTCTCTATCGAAGAATTATAATATCTTAACTATAATTAATTTAATCTGATCTTGTTACTTTTTTTTTATCAAATATTGAAGTCGTTATTCTATCTTTTGCTCCAAATAATGTAGAGATGTTTCTAAATTATAATAACACTAGCAAAGTTTAATAAATATTGTATTAGACTCGAGACTAAAAAAAAGTTGCTCTGTGAATAGATTGAATTCGATAATGAATTTATTTCGCAACAAAATAATATGAATTTATTAATGTTTTCTGAGATCCGTGCACAGAATTTATCCAATAAAATTTGGTAATCCAATTATATATCGATTTAAATCCATTAACAGAAATAGTAAAATTTATACACCAATGAATATGATTATTTTATATTACAAGTGTATAAATTAAAATTAATAACTTTATTTGAGATACGAAGAGTGTTCACTTGACAAAGACTATTTAACATTGTTAACAATGAGATTTCAAATAAATTCGAAAAACATATTTAAATATTAATAATAAAAAATATTTATGAACTTAGGTAAACCTACATATTGATTATGTTTCAAATTTCATACAATTTAAGTAATATTTAATAAGAACATAGTGTTCATCATGAATAGTCAGTGATACAATCGCTATTGTTAAAGGTCACGGATTCAAAACCCAACAAATGTTGAGAGGGAACCATATAAAGAATTGGATGTCGGATCTGGCCTACAAGAAAAAAAAATATCTACAATAAAAAAAATTATCATTTTGATAGTCGACTAAATTAGAACCATTACAATTACATAAATTTTAATGATATTTTATGGTTTACAAGCCACTCTAAAATGACAAAAAATTTGAAATACTATCAATTTTTTTTGAATGATAAAGCCACACTAAATTTGTATAAAATTTAAAACGCTATCGATCTATAATTTGAAATGCTATGGATTTATAAATTTAAAATAATAAATATATAATATTTGCTATTTTGATTTTTTTTTCGAATTTATTTAAATATCATCTTTAAGTGTGACAAAATCGTCATTGTGAGGTAACCGGGGACAAATCCTATTCATAATTTAAAGTTTCTTTTTGAAACATACATAATTTATAATGTTTAAAATACTGGTAGCTTTATTAGAGCAGTACTGTACAAACTATTAACACATTTTGGATTTTTATAATAATGAAAGATTTGAGTACCAATATAACAAATGAGCTAGAACTAATGGTTTGCTTATACCGCCAGGTACAACCCGTATCTGCCTATTCGTGTCTATTACTCGGGGTATCCGTACCCACCTACCCGTGCCCGTTACCCGGGGTATCCGTACCTGTGCCTGGGTATAGGCGGGTACACAGGTACGGGCATGAAATGGGCCGGTCGGCGTTTTTATGAAAAAACCCGTCGCATGAAGAGGTGGGGGTGGGTCGGGTCGTTTTTTACGAAAAAACCCGAAGAAATCGGGTCGGCCGGTAGGTCGGGGTACAACATGTTGTGTTTTTTCGGATCGTTGATAGATTTGTATCGGGTCGCCTGGTCGGGTTCGGGTCGGTCGGTTTGACTTTCTTGTACCACGGGTTTGTCGGGTCGGGTCGGCCTCCGCCACCTCTACGCCGGTACAACCCGTGTATCCCGCCATTACTCATCATTCCCCTTTGCCCGTTCGCCCGCTTAGTGAATTATTGTTTTAAAATAATTCAAAATATTTTTAAAGTAATTGATTTAATAATTTTTTATTTATATTTTACTGTTTTAAATTAATTGATTTAAAATATTTTTTATTTATATTTTAAATGTTAATTTTAAATTAATTGATTTTTAAACATTTATTTTAAATTTTTAATCTATTGTTTTTAAAAATAGCAAAAAAAAAAAATCTTATACGTGTACCCGCGACGGATACGGATATAAAACGGGTAAGGTACGGTTTTAAAAAAAAACATCATACCCGTCTACCCGTCCGTGCCCGTGTCCGCCCTACCGCCGCCCGCCGCGGGTGTCGCTGGCAAAACACTAGCTAGAAATTTAATTATCGATATACGAATTTAATAAATTAAATCATCATTTATATTTCTGAGAATTTTGTTCCTGCGAATTTCGATCCGAATGGGAATTTTGGATATACGACATGCTTACCTCACTGGCTACTCTGACGGACCTTGCTCAAGTTCCAGTCCTCGTCTTGGCATTTGGCAATATGTTCTTAATTAGGAACGCCACGTGCCCACCATCTCCCATTGGTTGAGTCGGTACGTGGGCCCTACAGAAACTTAGCCGTTGGAGAACGCGAAACTATCACCTAAACCTGGATCAGAACTTCTTTTTGTTTAATAAACTGCGGATTAACTCGGTCCACTACGGACCGGACATTGTTTCTTGTTTTGGTGCAAGTCTTAGCAGGATTAAATATAGTAATAAAATTCGTGAATTATTTATTTTTTATTTATAGTTGGATGTTTCATGAATAATTTGTTAGTACATTTTTTTAATTAAAAAATATTTTATTTGCAAATTATTTAGAAAAAAACACATTATATATTATTTTATATGAAATTTTATAGTTTTTAAATATATTTTAAATATTTTATTTATATTATATAAAATAAACTATTCCCAAATTATACTCGTATTATATCCGAACGTCGAATTTTTGATCTCGCCGAACATTTTCCAAATTATAAACTTGTCACTGTGGAATCAAATACGCATTGCTTATCAACTCGCTACAGGAGACTGTAGAGAAAAAGAAATGTAGGGAATCTACGACAAGGGTTTAAAACACATTTCGCCATCAAGTTACTTATTTGGGAGCACTGAATGAGAATCTAGCCGTTAGTTAGCATCTTAATTCTACCTCTGACAAAATACCGTTCCTGTCTCCGAGTTTGTCTCCCCAAAAATTTAACAAAGTCAGCACTCAGATTCCCATCTCACCGCTCTTCTTAAACCCTTTCACAGCTCCTTCCTTCATTTTCAAGCTTCTCCTCGCTCCTCTCTCTCTCTCTCTCTCTCTCTCTCCCTCCACTTGTGATCAAATCTTTCTCTACACAGAAGGAGAAAGGAAAGGCATTATTTCTCTTGTCAACCTCCATTCGTGGCTGACCACCATCAATTTCGCACCAAACACACAAGCATGAACAAAAGCTCACGTTTTTTCATTCCGTCCCTCCTCCTTTTGCTCCACTTGACTACTGTCTCGTCCGAAGCTTGGGATGGGGTTGTGATAACCCAAGCCGACTTCCAAGGGCTCCAAGCCTTCAAGCAGGGGTTAGTTGACCCCTTCAATTACCTCCAGAGCTGGAATGACACGGGTCTTGATGCGTGCTCTGGCGCATGGACTGGTATCAAGTGCGTACTAGGGAAGGTAATTGCAATTCAATTGCCATGGAAGGGGCTAGGCGGTCACATCACAGAAAAGGTTGGTCAATTGACTGCCTTACGCAAGCTCAGTTTACACGACAATTCAATTGGTGGTCAGATTCCTCAATCCCTCGGTTTTCTGCGTGAATTAAGAGGTGCATATTTGTTCAATAACCGGTTTTCGGGCTCAATCCCGGCTTCCATGGGTAATTGCATTTCGCTCCAGACACTCGATTTAAGTAACAATTTGCTCACTGGTTCGATCCCCTCTTCCTTTTCCAACAATACAAAGCTTTATAGGATTAACCTTAGCTACAATAATCTTTCTGGTGAGGTTCCTGTTGGGTTAACTGGCCTTCCTTCCCTTACATTTCTGTTTCTTAATAATAACAACCTATCTGGCTCAATCCCTGACTCGTGGGTAGATGCAAACAAGTCATACCAGCTCAACACTGTCTACTTGGATCATAATTCCTTTTCAGGTAGTGTACCCACTTCAATTAGCAATCTACATTCCCTCGAACAGTTGTCGCTTAATAACAACCAGCTAAATGGTCCTATCCCTTCAGAAATTGGGAACCTCTCTAGACTCCAAACCTTGGATCTTTCTAAAAACTTCATTAACGGTGAATTACCAGAAACCATTGGAAATATCTCGAGCCTTTTCCAGCTTGATTTATCAGGGAATAACCTAAGTGGACAGATCCCTTTATCATTTGATAACTTAGCCAACCTCACCACTTTTGATGTCTCTTACAACAACCTCTCAGGTCCTGTTCCTCCTCTCCTCTCCAAAAAGTTCAATTCCAGCTTTTTCACTGGAAACTTACAGTTGTGTGGTTATAGTGCCTCAACTCCATGCCCCTTGACCCCATCGCCAACTGTTACACCTACTTCTTCAACACCTAGTGAGATGCCAACTCGAAAACTAAACACCAAAGAACTGATTCTAACCATTGTTGGCATTTCATTGCTGTTCTTGCTCCTAGTATTCTGTGCTCTCCTTTCTCTCGTGTTCAAAAAGAGTAGTAACAAGAAGACCAGTACTGATCCTGTTAAGAAAGGTACCGCAGTAGCTGGTACCACAGGAAAGGGTGGTAAAGCCAGTTCTGCAAAAGGGAGTGATGCTACCTCAAGTGGTGATACCGGGGGTAAACTGGTACATTTTGATGGGCCATTAGCCTTTACGGCTGATGACTTGTTGTGTGCAACTGCTGAGATAATGGGTAAGAGCACTTATGGGACAGTTTACAAGGCAACCTTGGAGGATGGAAGTCAAGTTGCGGTAAAGCGGTTGAGAGAGAAGATTGCAAAGGGCCAAAAGGAATTTGAGACAGAGGTGAATACACTTGGTAAAATCCGGCATCCAAATTTGCTTGCTCTTCGGGCCTATTATGTGGGGCCTAAAGGAGAGAAACTTCTTGTGTTTGATTATATGCCCAAGGGGAGTCTTGCTGCCTTCCTCCATGGTATTTGTATCTTTCTCCTTTTCTTGGTTTACCTGTTACAGTTTATGTCATTAATAAAAAAAATACTGTTTTGGGTTCATGATTGGTATAGTTGTTATTTACATAAAAAAACTGTATATGTTTCACTCAATTGTTTTTTTTAACTTCTAACCATTTGCTAATTGAAAAATTGAATAGATAATTTACAAATGCTGTTAATTTTGGACAATCAGAATCACAAATTTCATTAGCTAGTGTGTTGACCATAATGCATAAACCACTAGGTCCACTACTGTATCTAACATTGCCAACAACTGTGCTTTCCATTCTATTTTCAGCCCGTGCACCAGACACCTCAGTTGACTGGCCAACAAGGATGAAGATAGCCATAGGCGTGGCCCGAGGCCTACTCCACCTCCATTCTCAGGCCAACATGGTACATGGCAATTTGACTAGTGCCAACATTCTTCTAGATGACAAATCAAATATCAAAATCTCCGACTACGGCCTCGCCCGTCTCATGAGTGCAGCTGCAAACTCAAACATGATTGCAACTGCAGGCGCTTTGGGTTATCGTGCACCCGAGCTCTCCAAACTAAAGAAAGCCAACCCTAAAACTGACGTGTACAGCCTTGGTGTGACCATTCTTGAACTTTTAACCGGTAAATCACCAGGTGACACAACCAATGGCCTGGATTTGCCACAGTGGGTTGCATCTGTTGTAGAGGAGGAATGGACAAATGAAGTTTTTGATTTGGAGTTGATGAAGGATGCGGCAGCTGGGCGTGCTACTGGGGATGAGTTGGTCAACACATTGAAGCTTGCTTTGCATTGTGTTGACCCGTCACCAGCTGCAAGGCCAGATATGCAACAGATTTTTAAGCAGTTGGAGGAAATTAAGCCAGAATTGGCAGAATCTATTGAGAGCCCATTATCTACTGCTGGTGAAGCTGGTGTTGCCAGTGAAGCTGGTGGTGAGGAAAAGACTGAATGATAATTTTGATAGGATATGTTTGTAGTTTTAGTTCTATATGTTGCTTTGATTCTTTTATTTATGAATTTTTGTTCCTTTTAATTCTGTACATAGGGTACTAGTTTGTATGGATTAGCTCTGCTATCTAGTTTGATTCTCTTTTAGTCTTATGTGTAACTATCTTTGTTATCGCAAGATGATCAATGAGACTGAAATTGGAACGATTTTTTTACTTAAGAATTGGGACTACATGAAATTATTTGTTTGTTCCTTTATTCATCCACTATCATTTCTGAAGCTGCTCCGCTCCATCTTCACAAAATCTCCAATTCGTCATGGAAATATGGTATAAACTCCAATTCACAAAATCTCCAAAGTATAAATCATCCGAAAATTAGGATAAATACCGGTAATTTTTTTTTTCATTGTCCACAAGAGAATGGTGTTGATCTTCAACTTAGCTTTTGGGCCAAACATATATCAACTTAGTTGAATGTGGAAAATTGCCTCTTATAGAGAAATTCTGGAAGGCCATATCAGAGAATATGGCCAAAGAGATAGATTGAGCTATTAGCTATATTGTGCAATTATGTTTAATCGAATCTTAATTAACAACTTCCTTATTCCAGAAAAGATGGTGATTTGTCGGCTATTGATAGTAATTCAGATTTTCCATGATAAAAGGTGATGTAGCTACAAATTTACCAATCAAGTGCCTCAACTTGTGAAGAGTCCCGTAATTCAAAAATGACCATGTCATCCCAAGTCACATAACTAATTAGTTACAAGTTAATTATCATAATTCATATACATGCTAATAGTGGGTGTACCGAATGGTAAGCTTGACCATCTGAAGAAAAAAAAAACCTTTGCATAATAACAAAACCTAAAATTCCAAACCACCTCAATCGACCCTCTTCTACTATAAATATTCACCCACCATCTTAGATTCAAATAGTTACTAATCCATTTCACAAAGCTATTAAGAAAGTCTATGCAAATTGACATGTCTGTGATGAGCACATTCTTGTTGAAACTTCTCCTGTTATTGCTTGTAGTTGTTTATGCAAATGCAGAGATACAGTATCAGGAGTTCATTGTGAGTGTTCCTTTTTCCAATGGTTTTATCATACAACACTTCTTTTTCAAGTATTATGAATTTTATTTATTGATTTATAGGTTAAAGAGACGCTAGTGAAGAGGCTGTGCAAGAGACATCGGATAATTACAGTGAATGATCAGTTCCCAGGACCCACTCTGACCGTAACTGATGGGGAAACATTGGTAATTAAGGTGACCAACATGGCGAGATACAACATTACTCTTCACTGGTATCGTCCCCTCTTGCATAGTTTTCCTCAAACAAAAGAGGAAAAGAAATTAAAATGCAGAATGCTTTGAATATGGTCAAACAGTCCACATTCAGATATATCCACCAGTGTGAGATATTTTGAAACTTATTTGTTCTTGGTGAAATAATCTAATTGCTTATGCCTCTAAAGAGACCTCAGTATGCACTGGTTTGGATCCGTATTCACTGCCATAAAAAAATAAGCAAGACAATATATCATTAGAAAGGAATAGAACAAATGTTTCACCATATATTACAGTACCATTGGTGAAAAAAAATTACAACCTAATTCTTCACTTCCTTTTTGCATATTTTTGTGACTTACTTTATTGAAGGAAATTCTTCATTTGATGAATTGAATTTGATCAGGCATGGGATTCGACAGATAAGAACTGCATGGGCAGATGGGCCGGACTACATAACACAATGTCCCATTGTTCCAGGAGCTACCTATGTGTACCGGTTTACAATCATAAACCAGGAAGGTACACTATGGTGGCATGCTCATGCCTCGTGGCTTCGAGCTACTGTACATGGTGCACTGATCATCTACCCGAAGCTGGGGAAGTCATATCCGTTCGATAAGCCACAAAGAGAATATCCAATTATACTTGGTAAAAAAGCCTCTGCATGCTTTTCTATCATTTTTTTCTTTTCTTACCTAAATTCATATATTTTATCGCAATTTGACAATTGTTTGAAAAAAAGAATGTATGTGCTAGTGCTGCACCAGCTGAATTGACTCTTAGCCTTTGTCTACTTCCTGATGTTCTTTTATGTGTTGTATATTTTGGCAACGAGAGAAATAAATTATGATAAGTAGGTAGGAAATCAATAGTCTCTGGTAGGAAAAATAAGGTGGTTAAGAAAAGTTCATATATATTTCTTCTTTATAGGACTTGTTTGTTATGCCAGAAAAGTAGATTCTGAGAGCCCATGGGCCTTACCATGAAAGGAAAAAAAAGGCTCAAGAGTTGCGGTCATAGTAACCTTTTATGGTTCCAGAAGTCTTAACTACATTTCTGATTCTATAATAGCATAGTGATGCAAACGAACCTCAACTAAATTTTATCTTCTTACTTTCCCTAGCCAAAAATGCCAAGTTCCTTGTTACAGATGGCCATGATTTGGATTATTATTCATCTTTTTTAAGTTCAGAAAGAAAACTAGTTTTGACTACCGTGAATTGGCAATAGTATTTTACATATCGTTTGACACTTCTAAACCAATTTTGATAGACAATTCAGATCATCAAGCATCGTGTATTATATCAAAATTGGGCAAAAAATATTGCATTAATTATAAAATGGAACATGCAAAAGATAAACCATAGTTTAAAGTGATATAATACCGATTTAAAGAAGTTCACGTGTAATCAAATTCCATTGAAGTTGAATAATCAAGTTAACCTTGTGAATTGCAATTAACGTATGGTTGCTGTGAGGAGCAGGCGAATGGTGGAACCGAGATCCAAATGAGGTGCTTAGACAAGCGACCATCACTGGAGCAGCTCCTAATGTATCCGATGCATTCACAATCAATGGCCGTCCCGGCGATCTGTTCCCATGCTCCAATCAAGGTACATATTCTCATGCACTGTAAACCACATTCAAATATGTGCATGTGGATTAACCAATTTTATTATTAGGTACGTCAATTTTTCCGGTGGTATCTGGCGAGACTACATTGTTTCGTGTCATCAATGCAGCTATGAATACAGAGCTTTTTGTCTCCATTGCGGGCCATGTCATGACAGTTGTGGCAGCTGACTCGGCTTACACGAAACCCTTCACAACCACAGTCATAATGATTGGCCCTGGCCAGACCACTGATGTTTTGGTTACAGCAGACCAACCAGCTGGCCGTTACTACATAGCTGCACGTGCATATGCAAGCGCACAGGGTGTGCCCTTTGACAATACCACCGTCACTGCTATTTTAGAGTACAAGTTTTCCAGTTGCACTGCAGTTCATGGCGCACAAATCATTCCTGTCCCTCTTGTACCACTTTTACCAGCTTATAATGATACTGCCACGGCAACAGCATTTTCGACCGCCTTACGTAGCCCTGGCCCGGTTAAGGTGCCTGACCCAGTCAATGAAACTCTATTTTTTACGGTTGGATTGGGCTTGTTCAACTGTCCATTGGGTATGATTTGTGGTGGACCAAATGGGACCAGATTTGCTGCTAGCATAAACAATGTTTCTTTTGTGCTGCCAAGTACTTTGTCCCTGCTACAAGCATATTATTTCAATGTGCCAGGGGTATACACTGAGGATTTTCCACCGGCGCCCCCCATCATATTTGACTTTACTGGGAACAACATCAGCCAATCACTACAGCAGCCAGTTCCTGGAACAAAGCTATACAGGGTAAAATATGGATCAGTAGTGCAGATAGTTTTTCAAGGCACGAATATTGTCTCAGGAGAAGAGCACCCGATGCATATACACGGGTACCAATTCTATGTTCTTGCCACCGGGTTCGGGAATTTTAACCTGGATGCTGACACACAGAAATTCAACATGGTTGACCCGCCAGAGAGGAACACAATCGGTGTGCCGGTTAACGGATGGGCAGTGATACGGTTTGTGGCTGACAATCCGGGTGTGTGGATTGTGCATTGCCACATAGACGCACATCTTACATGGGGCCTCGCAATGGCATTTATTGTGGAGAATGGAGAAGGAGATGATCAGAGTTTGTTGCCTCCTCCCTTGGACCTTCCCGTTTGCTTTTAATTTACGACTGATTTTTAACATTATGTATTTCCGATGATTATCAACTCGATAATTTTTTTTCAAATACATTTAAAAAAAAAATCTTCTAGTGTCATTCTGAAAAATAAAAAAGCCTTGTAAAGTTTACGAACTTACGATTGGATCTTTCTGCTATTTATTTGGACTGATTAGAGCCATTGTGCGTAATTAAACAGCGATCATGTACCTAGTTTGTGGGCCATCATATAGCTTGCAGCCTTGTGATGAAAGTGATCTATAAAATCCGACTCACTTTATTTTCAAAAGTAATTGTAATATTGACAATGAATTTTCAAATAAATATGAGAAATATTTTAAAAATAGAAAAAAAATATAATTATGTTCTTTTACTTATAGATAGATAATGGTTTAAATTTCATAAAATTTAATTATTGTTTGATAGTCCACTAAATTTTTATACAATTTATAACGGTTTCAATTTAATAGTCTTTAAATAGACTATCAAATATTAATAAAATTATACAAAATTTGAATCACTATCAATCTATAAGTAAAATGATCCATCTATAAACTTTTTTCTATTTCTAAATTTTTTTAATTTATTTTAAAATCCATTGTCATGATCGTGAAAATAACCATTGTCAAGTGACCCCTCTCCAAATTTAAATGCATTCAATTACATAGTACATTCAATGATTAAAATTATACTATAGTTCATGTTGTAAATTTCTATGTTTGCCCTGTAGCTTTATTAAATAGGAACTTATTGAGTACATAAAATAGTTATAAATGTAAGTAATTTAAGATAAGTTAATGCACTTATAGAAAGGAAAATGTTTAATAAAGGCTTATGTTCAATATCTCTATCTCTACTCCTTATTAAGTACGTATTTCGTTTTGATCATGCTACGGTCCAGATTTTTTATTGAATTTTTAGAGCTAATATCACTCATCGAATTGAGTTATTTATCAAATAATGTTACCATCTCTATGACCATTTCTGTTGAAGTTAGAACTTTTTCTCAATTTTATTTATTATACGAAATGCTACATAATTTAGGAGTACAATTGCTCTATTTTATTTCCTTTTTTTCTTAGATTACCATCAATTATGAATTTTAACTTTCCTTAAACGCTAAATGTTAGTTTTTTTCTCAATTTATATTTATTTTTCATTAATTATGTATTAATGATTGAAATTTATATTAATTACTAAATTATTTTTATTTTATTTCTTTATTTTTCATATGAAGATATAAATTTTTATATTTCTGAAAGATATCACCATAGCAACGCACGGTCAAGATACTAGTATTTATTCATGTAAATTGAGCAGTGCAGGCAATTAAAAATTTGTCTACGCGGAGATTTAATTTGCTAGTGTCCAAATGACAATTTCTCAGAATTACTGCTTTATTATTTAAATTTTACGGCTAAGTCAAAAACAATGTTTATTGGTTTTTGGCCACGAAATAATGATTGTCAAATCATATCGAGTTTTCATAAATGATTGATTTATGTGTTAAAGAATGAAAAAAATATATTTGATATGAAATGTTACAAATTATTTGTACTTAATGAATTATGAAGGTAGATGTATTACGTTGAACTTAATTATGTGATGTGCTTATGAAGAGGTTGCTTTATAAATATATCTTCTTCTTAATATAATTATGCATTTGAAAAATCTTAAAACATCAATTTAATTACATATGATTAAGTATGATTAAACATTAAATAAGATTCAAGTAATATGTGGTAGAAATATTGTCTTACAGGGAACATATGCTATTTACGTTTCGAGCGAAATAACTTGAAATTTGACTGAATTGACAACATCAAATACAGTCATTGAAATACTATATGCAAATTACATTCAAAATAAATTATATATTATGAAATTAAATTATGTCTTATAAACTTCCAATATTAATGCGCTTCAATATTTATAACAATTTTACTTAACAAAAATTCATTAGAGACACTGCTACCTTTCTTTAGTTAGTGATATAATGATAAAAATTTAATCACTCGTCTTATACAGTTCATTGAATTTATTATCCTTGTTCAATCTTAAATTTCCATTGGAGACCACTGTATTTCAAATAACTTTATTATCCTTGTTCAATCAACAGTTGAAATTAAACATGTACTATAAAAATAAAATCAGATGTATATTAATAGTTGAATGTATACTAGAATCAACGTTTTATATAGTGGTTGCAAAAAAAGTTCGGTCTTCTGTTTCAGCTCGGGATTGGCTCAAACTCAAGCTAATCTGGTTCGATAGTTAAATGAGCTAAGTTTTAGTTGGGATTGACTCAGTTTTTGGCTCGACTCGGTTCGAATAATGATAATTTATATACTCTTTTTTTCACCGAACTCTAACATGATAATCCATCTCTCATTCTATCTCATCATCTCAGTGGGTTAACATCGCCCTTTACTCACTCGTGATCCGATTCGTATATATGACTGAATAGTTTTTTTGTCAATTCACCCGTTCAAATTAGTGCAATAGAGATATCATTGAAAACATAATTTATTGATTTATCAATTTTATACCAACTCTTGTACTAGTCTTATAGATGTACCAATATTGTAGTTTGTAGATGTACAAAATTTAAATATCAAATCGAGTCAATACACATGCATTGACTTGTGAACGACTTGCGAGCCAACTCGAATAATGATGAGCCGAGGTTGAGTTAGATTTTTTAGCTCGAAGTGTTTCACAACCTCATCTCGGCTCGACTCATACTTTTTCATGAGCTGAGTTTGAGCCAAACATAGCTCGCTTCATTCGGCTCGTTTGAAACCTTACATAAAAGACAATATATATATATATATATATATATATATATATATACATATATATATATATATATATATATATATATATATATATATATATATATATATATATACTAGCATGTTGCCCATACGTTGCTACGGTGATGTCTTTTAAAAATATAAAAATTCACATGTTCATAAGAAAAAAAAGAAAATAAAAATAAAAATAATTTAATAATAAATATAAATTTCAATCATGAATACATAATTAATATAAAATAAAAGTAAAATTGTGAAGAAAGTTGACATTTAGAATTTCGGAAAAGATAAATTTTATAATTGATGATAATCTAAGAAAAAAATAAAGTAGAACAATTATACTCCTAAATTATACAACATTTTGTGTAATAATCAAAATTGAGAGAATAACATTATTTGACGAATAACTCAATTCAATGACTGATATTAGCTCTAAAAATTTAATAAAAAATCTGAATCATTGCAGAATCAAGACACTTACGTGCTTAATAAAGAATATATATATATATATATATATATATAGTAAAGATACTGTGAGCTTAACTCAAAAAATATATCAAATCATCTCCAAATTTTAATTTATCATACTCATTAAATTTTTTATATGAAAATTTTATGGGATGCAAAAATTTGGAGTGTTTTGAGATTTTTAAGTTATCGTTTTTTAGTTTTAAAAATGATGTTAAAATATTAAATATCTTATTATTATTAGAGCTGATTTTCAAAAATTAAAAACTGTAACCTAAAAAGCTCAAAACACTCCAAAATTTTGCATCCTACAAGATTTTCATATAAAAAATTTAATGAGCATGATAAATTAAAATTTAAAAATAATTTGATATACTTTTTGCGTTAAACTTACAGGAGGCCTCCATGAGCTTAAGCTCACGGTATCTCTACTATATATAGTTTGGCTACGGTGCTACGCGTAGCACGGATTGTCCGTGTGCTACGGACCATAAAAATAAATGTTACCTTTTCTGCATTTCATTCTCCAGTCCATTTTGGTTTCGCCTCTTTTCGTGTTCGCACCAGAGGAAGAAGAAAGACCTTCCATCAGAAGCTTCACTCCACTCTCGTCTCTTCACTCTTCAACGCTGCCCTCTCGACTCTTCACTCTCTAGTGTTGCCCTCTCAACTCTCCGCTCTCCACCATTGCCCTCTCGATTCTTTCGATTCTCGTTTCTCAGTTAGCGGCGAAGAAGGAATTTATCTCTCGCTTCTCAACTAGAGACTTCTTAGCACTGCCCTCTCAATTCATAAATACTTGCGAATTAAAAAGCTATGTCAAGTGAACTTGACTTATTTGGGCTTTTTTTCAGGAGGAAGTATGCATTCATTTCAATTAAACTTTGCTCTACGGTGTAGGTAATGCATTACTTGTTTAATCTTTCAATTATTAAACATCCAATTAATGATAAATGAGAGAAAATCAAAGTTGCAGATTAAAAGTCGGTATTTCAAGAGAACGAACGCTTCCACAGTACAGTTTTACAATTTTGATGTATCAATTATATGCTATATATATATATATATATAAGTTTATATATATATAGAGAGAGTTTGGTCCGTGTGCTACGGATCATTTTTCCATCTTTAAAGTATAAATAGTTGATGTGATCGGTTAAAATATTTTTCGTATGATCGTATGATAATCTAGTTGGGGACCAAATTATATATTTTTTAGATTTTTTTTACTATTTTTTAAGATAGTTAGAAAATCACTTAATTTAATTATTATGAGTCATTCAAAAGGAGTAATTTTCTAATTATTTTAAAAAAATAATAAAAAATCATAAAATATATAAAATTTGATCTCCAACTAGATTTTCATATAAAAAATATTTTGATCGGTCGGATCGATCATTTAAACTTTGAAAACGAGAAACGGTCCGTAGCACACAAGTCATCCGTGCCACGCGTATTTCTAATCATCTTAAAAATAGTAAAAAAATATAAAAAATATAAAAATTGGTTCTCAACTAGATTTTAATATGCAAAATATTAGAGGTGGCAATCGGGCGGGTCGGGTCGGGTTCGGGTTCGGGTTCGGGTTGGACGGGTCGGGTCAATTTGTCTTTTTAGAAGAAATCGGGTTGGGCCGGGTCGGGTCAGGGTCGGGTTGGACCGGGTCGGGTCGGGTCAATTTATATGTTGTGTTTTTTCAGATCGTTGATAGATTTCGATTGGATTAAAGGCCATTTGATCTCGGGTCGGGTCGGGTCGGGTCGAGTTCGGGTCGGGTCGGGTCAGTTTGACTTTCTTAAAAAATTGAATCGGGTCGGGTTCGAGTCGGGTTCAGGTCCGGGCGGGTCGGGCGGGTTTCTCGGGTCGGGTCGGGTTCTGCCACCTCTACAAAATATTATGACCGGTTGGATTGATTATTTTAAACTTTAAAAACGGAGAAACGGTCCATTGCACATGGATCATCCGTGCTACATGTAGTACCGTAGTCTAATTCTCTCTCTCTCTTTATATATATAATTAGGATTTGATGCTTTGCAAAGCACAAGTACGTTGTGTGCTTTGCTCTCTATTATTAATTTTAAATAAGAAATGATCGATCCAAACCGCTCAATCTAATCTCCATATCAAAATCTATTAGTAAACCAAATTTATATTTTTTGGAATTTTTTTGGATAGGGGGGAAACAATCATTTTTTGATGAATCAGAATTCTCAGATCAATTCATTTTCCCCTCAGCAGAAAAAATAGCAAAAAAATTCTAAAAAATATAAAATTTTGTTTACTAATAGATTTAGATATGAAGATTAGATTGAATGGTTCGGATCGATTATTTCTGACTTAAAATTAAAAATAGAGCGCAAAACACACAACGTCTTTGTGCTTTGCAAAGCACCATAGTCGGACTCTCTATATATATATAGGTAGACTATTGTGAAAACGTTTGCATTTCAGTCGATATGCTAACAGATCAAAAATTATATTTAAAATCTCAAAAAATTTAATTTATTGGTTCCCATTAAATTCTTCATATGAAAACCTTATGGGATCCAAAAATTTAGAAAGTTTTGAGTTTTTTAAGACACTTTTTTGAATTTTTGAAAAAACAGCTCTAAAAATAATAATAAATATTCAATATTTGTGTTATTTTTTTCAAAAATTCAAAAGAGTGGCTTAAAAACTCAAAACACTCTAAATTTTTGTATCCCATAAGTTTTTTATATGAAAAATTTAATAAAAATCATAAATTAAATTTTTTGAGATATTAAAATATAGTTTTTGATCTGTTTGCATATCGGTTGAAATACAAACGTTTTCACAATATATATATATATATATATATATATATATATATAGTAGAGATACCGTGAGCTTAATCTCACGGAGGCCTTCCGTGAGCTTAACTCAAAAAACATATCAAATCATTTCGAAATTTTAATTTATCATTCTCATTAAATTCTTTATATGAAAATCTCATGGGATGCAAAAATTTGGAGCGTTTTGAGCTTTTTAAGTTGTGGTTTTTAATTTTTGAAAATCAGCTCTAAAAATAACAATAATATATTCAATACTTGAACATCATTTTAAAAAATTAAAAACGGTGACTTAAAAAACTCAAAAAACTCCAAATTTTTGCATCCCACAAGATTTTTATATAAAGAATTTAATGAGAATGATAAATTAAAATTTCAAGATGATTTAATATGTTTTTTGAGTTAAGCTCACGGAAGGCCTCCGTGAGCTTAAGCTCACGGTATCTCCACTCATATATATATATATATATATATATATATATACTTTGATTATAGTTCAATATATATAATTTACAAATTTAAATAATGTATGTGTGTGAGACAACAAGTTCAATTGGTCCGGAAGGCAATGAAGTCGGTTAAGAGCGCAGCTGAGGGTGAGTTTTTTTTTTTCAACTTTTTCTTTAACAATAAATATTTACAATGCATATATTTGTTAATATTTATAATTATAATGTTATATATAAATAATAATATTGATAAATAATACTATTTTATAAATAAATTTTTATAATATATGCTCTATTTCAGATAGGATAATAGAGTCTAAAATCAAATTCGTATCCATATCCGTAATATTTTTTACGGATACGAATTTAATATGAATACTGATAATTAATATTCAAATGTAGATGATTTATTTTTGAATTTTTTTTTAAAATACGGAGCCGAATATCTACTCAGTTTACACCCCTATTGAAGAAGATTTTTGAAGTTGCGTTGGAATTTTCTTGATGTGGTAGATTCAAGTAAAAGAAAGGGGGGAAAATAAAAGGAAATGAATAACAAAATAGTTGACTCTTGATCACAATAATGATCCCAAGCAATCAAATGTTAACGAGTAAAATAAATGCTGTCAAATTCCCAGTTCTGTCACTTGAGGACCCCAAAATAAAGTTCCAGTTCCTTAAAAAAATGCTGATCCAACGGTCCACTGCGTCGCATGTTTTGGCATAGCAAAGGATATAAATTTCATCCCAAAGGTAGAAAAAAAGAACCTCATAGAGTCATAGACTCAAAGTACATACTATGTAACTTGTTATTAGTGAACCAACAATCAATCTCAGTTGAAGAATGCATCCATAGACAATTTTTCTTTTTTGAGATTTTTTTTTTAAATTTACTTAAAAAATCTTTATCGGATTGGAAGTTAACCTTTGTTAATGGATCCCCGTGTTTTAAAAGGAGGTTGTTTAACTGAGAAATTTTATTACACAATGATATTTACCGCAGATTTAATACAATGAGAGAAAATTTTGACTCTTACATGTCTGCTGCTCCATCAAGTTTTGCATAAAGAAAATCAGCTCATCAGTCCCTTCTGCATTTTGCTCAAAACAAATTATTTTCTCTGCTTAGGTAAAATAGCTGACCGGCTCTCTTAATTTATGAAATTTGATTATTTCAATATTTTTTTTTTGTGAAATCTTGTATGAGCTAAAATTACATTGTAATATTTAAGCTCTTTACTGCAAAATGTGAGGAAAACTCTCAACAAATTGTAAATTTTTAGCACATGTTACGGTGTCCCGAAATTTTCTTTTATTCAACATTACTGTTGTCAATAAGGCTAGGCAACGTTGTTTGTTAGTTCCAAGAGTTTCTTCGAATATGTCTATAATTTTCTTATAATTTTTACTTGTGTATAAAACAGTGATGATTCATGGGAGGGAATGATATCTCTGCGGAAGTTAAAACTCCATAGAGTGCGGATCTTTTTATCTGAACCATTCAATTAACAGATCAACGTTTCTGATTTAATAATAATAATTTTTCGTGCATCATAATAAACCCCACATCATTATGATTTAACCTAACTCAAAATAATCTCCGCACGCTACGTACGAATTCTCTCGAGAGAACGACCGCCGTCATGAAAGTATTATATCTTTTGTTCACTCACCAAGAGTATTAGTAGTTCTTGATTGATGTGCACTCTTGACATTTGAACTCATTTAATAATAATTTCCTTCTGAGTATAAGTAGTGTTTTAAAACATAAGTTATCTAGATTTTTATTTTTTAAAACTTTTTTATTGTTTTTCTCATTTTTTAACAAATATTTTACACGAAGATCATCCATTTGTGATCTATGAAATTATTTCTATCTTTATTTCTACCTCTTATTAAGTATTTAAGTGTTCTGATTCTGCAATGGTCCATATTTTTTATTGAATTTTTAGTGCTAATATCAATTATCGGATTGAGCTATTCTTCAAATAATGTTAATATATGTATGCTCGTCTGTATTGAAGTTATAATTTTCTCTCAATTTTAATTATTACATAAAATGCTACACAATAAATAAGTGCAAGTACTCTAATTTTTTTCTTAAATTCCTCTAAACTTTGAATATCAACTTTTTTAAATTGTGAATGTCAATTTTTCTCTAAATTCTACATTTATTTTAAATTTATTTTGTATCCATAATTAAAATTTATATTAATTACTAAATTATCTTTATTTTTTAGTTACTTTGTTTTGTCATGAAATTCTGAATTTTTATATTTTAAAAAATTATCACACGGACAAGATACTAGTTACAGATTAATGAAATTTGAAGGTATATGCCTTTATCTTTTTATCAAAAAAATTTCCTTAACTGGAAATGAAAATGAGAAATTAGACATGGATCTAATTATGGAGTTAATGCTAATTTTTTTCAAGTGTTTGCAACTCTAATCCATTCACCTCATTTTCTCACACTTAGGCTATGGTGTTTTGCAAAGCACAAGAGCGTTATGTGTTTTGCACTCTATTATTAATTTTAAGTCAGAAATGATCGATCCAAACCACTTAATCTAATCTTCATATCAAAATCTATTATTAAACCAAATTTTATATTTTTTGGAATTTATTTGCTATTTTTTTGGATAGGGGGAAAACCGTCATTTTTGGATGAACGAGAATTCTCACATCAAGTCATTTTCTCCTCATCAGAAAAGTTGTATAAAAAGATCAATTTTGTACTTCATAAAATGCTAGTCTCACTTTTATTCTTAAGAATATGAAGCCAGTTTTGTACTTCATAAAATGCCAGTCTCACTTTATACTCCTAAGAATATGAAGCATTTTCATGCTTCTAACTCAAAAATATAACAAATCAAATTTACTGAATTTCTACTTTTTGATTAAACGTTACGTCGTCAATTTATTATACCTTCGTTAAACTATCAAACACCAATGCGGCATTAAGTGATTTAAATGTCACTCAGCCTAAATCAAATAAAGTGATTTAATGTGTACTCTGCATTAATGTTACTGCAATTGAATAAAAGTAAATATATTGTGAACACTGCCTGAAATAACAATACTCTTTTTGTTTTCTTTGAAAACAATTTTGAAAATAATTAATAAAAAAATGGAATAATCACAAGACCAAGAAAACCTAGGTCATACATACATACTCGACGTCCGCAACCTGCATCTTGGTGCCTAAATAACAGGCTGAGCCTTCTGAGGGCAGCCTAATATAGATTCTGATGCATCATATGGGCCAGACACACTGCTACGAATCTGAGATTTAAGGGTTGCTTCTTTGTTATTACTTAATTTTCAAAGAATGATATAATTATTCCCGTGATCCATGAAAAACGATTACAGCATATTGCAATATTACAATTTTACTAAAAACATGACAACAGAGAGATATTGCAATGCGTTTGCCCCGCGTACAAGCAAAATCCATTTACAGACACAAACTAATCAAAAGTTAAGCCCGTAGCAGTAATACAAAAACCAATGAATAAGCTACTTCAAAAAAAAAAAATTCTAAAAACATAAACACTTGACAAATGAAAAATCTACTACAAACGAATGAACTATTTATTTGGTAAACATTTCCAATTAATTGCCTTGTGAATCTGTGAGAGCATTCAGATTACTGTGTTTATGCTACACATTTCACTCAACTCTTAACAAACTAAAAATCGACCCTAGTACCTATTGCAAAAAGAAATTAAATGAAAATAAAAAAATAAGAGCAATATCTATTTGAATCATAATCACCAGCAATCACCACCACTGATGAACAAGAACACCTCTCTGCCGCAGAGATTGGAACAAATCCAAACATTCACCGTATGTATTCTTATACTTGGGCGACCTAACACCACGACAACACTTCTGCCATCTGTTATAGTGGCACTCCAAAAACACCTCATCAATTAAACAAATTGCACCAGTCTCAAACAACCGTGGTATCAGGTCAAACTCTGTTCCCTCCACATCCATTTTCATAACCACATAGTCTTTCTCTGAAACTGTTTGTTTCACCCAATTAGCAAAATCAAACCCATCAATTGTGCGCACCTCACCATGAGTAGACCCAGTAGCAGGTCGGATCCGACCCATGCCACCTCCACCTTTCTCATCCTCCTTCTGGTCATGATCCCGGTTTATCTCAAAAGATAAAGTCTCATTTCTTACCCATGCAGCATATGGCAGGAGAGTAATACCTTTCTTGGATTTGTATTCATCATAGAATGAATGATCTGCTTCTATTGCATAAATTTCAAATGTATGATTTTGCTTTGGGTACTGTTTTCTGAACCAACTACCAATGCTGGAACCATAGCTACGGGCGCCCACATCTATGTACACATATCGGCGCTTAAAGCTTATGTCAGCTAGAGAAGGAAGGTACTTGATGTTCTTTACATTCTGTTTGAGTGTAATCCAGGGCTTTAATGGCTCTTCTGGTATAAGAGGTTCGGCTGATTTTAGAATCTGCATCTTGTGCTCCTGAATGGAGCACTTATTTATTGAATTGCCATCAGAGGAAGAATCCAGATTCTCTGAATCCTTCTCCTGGAGGCCTAGAATGTTGCTACTGTCTAATTCTAACTGTGTCTTCTGTAGTATGATCTCTCTGAGAGGGATCGATGCATCAGGGCCTTTGATTGTTTGCGATTTGATCAGATCATAGCCAGAGAAGAGAACCTGAAGTGAAGTAAGACTGTACAGATCTTGTGCTGAGGTAGTGTGTATGACAACAAACCCCTTGGTCTTTGCAACTCGTGCAGTCTCAGCTGCCAGATCAGCCGGACGCCTGGATCTGTCCAATGCACGACCAGCAAACACGAAATCAAACTCACCATCAGAAAAGGGAAGATTAAAGAGATTTCCCTGACGAACCAGAGGCAAGGATTTCTTCTTTGCAACACCTATGGCATCTGATACACCGATTTCTTTCAGTGCCAGTACTTCATATCCAACTGTTGTGTTGACGCAAAGAGAATGAGAGGAAGGAGACAGATAGCCATAAGACCTCAATCTATTGAAGACAGAAGAGTAGTACTCGACAGATCTGCGCCACTCTCGGCTGGTCCAAATGGCGAGGAGCGACGGAGGGGCAGCGGTGACGATCCCGCCATCGTGTACGCGAAGAAAGGCAGGTTTTCCGGCGGCTGATGCGGCGCCGGAGCCGGAGATAGCGAGAGACTCGTCAGGAGACGAGAAGAGACAGAAATCGCCGGAGCCGCATCCAGCTCCGCCTAGCACCACGACCACATAGGCGAATCTCAGCGCCAAGGCGACCACACCAAAAGGAGAGTTCTCACGAGCAAATTCCGGCACGTGCGGGGTTTCGGCGGTGGATCCATTATGGGAAAGAATCAGTAAAGAAAGCAAATTGAAGAAATTGAGAAGCTTTATTGATTAATTGGAGTTCAGAAGCAGTAGGAGAGAGGCAAGGAAAGGGAGGGAATTAACGTGAGCAGAAACGGGCGGAGGTGTGGTTAGCGCCGATGAGTGATCCGGAGAGGGGCAAGGTGTGAAAATAGAAAGGTTTTGGAGGGGCGAAATAGGAATGCATCGGAACACGCTGGTGTGGTCGGGTAGTGAGAACGGGAAAGATCATATCTATCTTCGCGCTTTCCGTCTAGCATCCATCCTATCTATCCATGGCAAAAGTTTGTAACCAATCTGATCTTCTCCCTTCCCCGTTTCTCCTGTTTGTTTGTTTAATTGCGCTGCGTAGTGGTACTAACTAATGGACGCGTAAGGTCCAAGATTATGTATCCTCACTAACTATTTCTACGATTACTCACAGAAATGACTATGTCATGTGTATGAAACTCTTTCTGTTACCCGCAGAAATGGTTATGCTGTAAAATTCAGTAAAATATGGATCGTATTAATAGTAAATAGATTAGCAAGAATCACGCGTCCGGGCTAATTATTATTTTTTTCTTATTGCTTTCCTCTTTTGCTAATGGCGCACAGGCAGCGGCGCAACTATTATTAGTTGGGTGCTGTTCATGTGTATAGAAGGTCAAAAGAGACCTCTTTTTGCCTACACTGATAAAAGTATTAAAAAAGGGTAAACGAAGCTTCAATCGTAAATCTGGACCGCATATCTCGCTTTCAGCATCGAGATGTGTTATCTCAGCCCGTGGTTTTAGCTTCTCGATGAATTCAACCGTCATTGAGGTCCTTTTTTTTTATTTTATTCAACCGTTATTGGGGTCACAACTCACAACTCAGAGAGGAAGACGAAGGGAACAGATCTAACCCTGCCACCTTGGATATCTGAATAATGGCAGTTTCTGTAAATTATTAGGAGTTCAGAGGCTCTATCTGTTGGCAGTTACCGAATGAGAAAGGACACGAGACAAAAATAAAATGTCAAGAAATTCGTTAGACAGCTAAAGCTTGGAAGGAATGAAGATAGCACGTGAATAGTCGTGTCATACTGACATGTAACACTGTATTAGATTATTCTGAGATTCGTATCGGCACGCATCTCTAAACAATCTAACGGTTTACATACTGCATAGCACTGGATAAGGATTCCTCGCTATCTGGCTGGATTAGAAATTTAGACGAGAGAAGAACCTGACTGAAAGTAACCTAAGAGCGACCCAAATTGGACGGTGGCGATTGGGCCCCCCTTGGATCCGACGTGGTCCCTCCAGACGGTGCTTTTATCTCGAGTGGACTAATACTTAGCCATGCCATTTTTCTATATTATCAGTTTACTTAATTATTGGGTCGGAAGGAAGCTAAAAAAAGAACAATGATAGCTAAAGCCAGCTTTGGGGGACAGCGTGGCAAGGAATGGAGCAAAACATGGAACATAATGCATGTTACATGCTGACACGCAACTTTCAACGGACATTAACTTTTATATGGGACCACAGGCCAGGCCACTTTTATGATTATGTAATTAAATTCGATTGCAGGAATACAATTAGCCACATTTAAAGCCCGTCTGATGTATGTCAGCTTGGATTCTCGCTACCACAAAAATTAGTGGCACCAAAGCCTGATCTAATCCGATCCGTATAGCATAGCCGCATATACGGTCCGCTTATGTTTATGTGGTGCGATGTCACATGTATAAAAGCATGCATCTGTATATTCAATAATGCGCGATATATTTTAAAATTATTATCATATTAAGTCTATAAAATTAATTATATAATATATTTCATGCAAAAAATCAAAATTATAGTACACGGGTTATCCGTGCTACGAGTAGTACCGTAGTCTAATTTTTATATTAATATATTATTATATTTTCTTATTTTATGTTAAATTTTTACAAAAATAAATGATTGATTTAAATATTTTAAAATCTTTTGCTAGTATATTTTTATTATTTTATTGTATTTTTTCATTACGACTTAGTTTTACTTGTATTTTTTTTACAAGAAATTTCTTAGAATGAAACCCGATGAATCAATAAAGCTGATCGCTAAATTGAAATCCAAATTGAATGATTTTTATTATTATCTAATTTGTGATGGATTGAAATTGACTAGATCTACCCAATTAAAATTAATTGGATTGATATTTATAAAAAAATTCCAACCAACCCGCTCATTTATACACGGCTTGACTGAATGATTTAGAGCCGCCAATTTGTAAATTTAAGAAACAAAAAATAACGATGCAATATCATCTAAAACAACCATTCAAATGTGAGAGGGGGAGGTTTGTTCTACTCGGACACAAAAATTAGTTCGACGGCCCAATCAACCATTGAATCACTTTTGATTTATACTTTAAATTCCCTTCATCGCTTCAAAATTCATGCTAATCATCAAAACTGCAAATCGTAGGGCTGAGACCCCTCATCGAATCCAAATAGGTCCGATGACATCGTACCTACCCCTCCTGCATTAAAATACTTGGTTCCGCTCTCCTACATGTAAGCAGCGGTTACTTTGGTTCCGCCCCTGCATGCAAGCAACGACAAAATTAGAAATGATTTGTAAGGGATGCCCTAACTAGTTTCTTAGATATATCAATTTTGCAATACTTTTCCATTCCTATAATTTAAAAATAAAATTTACAATGAATAAATGATAATTTTAACAATTCAAAACCGAGATAGAAAGAATATGAAAGAAAATGAGTAAAAAAAAAAATATATATAGAAGCATCCGAACAAAAGGAAATTTTCTTTCAAATTTTCACATCAACACTGTTGAGTGTTGATTGTTGAATTAGCTAATTTTTGTTGTTCTTTCTTATGACTTTTTTAGGATCACTTTGCAAAAAGATCATCATCTTCATTTGACGTAAATTGAATTATGTTGAAGATTCTACAAGTATAGTCCAGCTTCTAATTTAAAACAAAAGCGAGTATCATCTTTTAAAAGCTAGGACCTCAGATTATCCTTACAGAGCTTTATCATAATGAGTTATGACAAATTATAGCTACTGCAGTTTGTTATTACTTAGTTACTTCTCGTTATCTTGTTGCAGAAATGATTTTATTTTTCTTTTTTTTTGTAAGAAAGAAAAAGATACTCTTTGAATAAAAGATACTCATTGATATCTCATTAAGACTTGAGCTATGCTATAAGTTAATTTTACTTTCTTCTTCCTATGAAAAGAGTATTTTTGGTATAACACTTCTATTTGGGGTCTTTGATCAGCATTTATAATACTCTATGATTTGGAATTGAAGCATAAATTTAGAAGTGTCAATTTATGATTTCTTATATAACCTTCTTTCAAATAACATATGATTCTTTTTAGAACATGACAACTTATTTAGGCTATGCAAATCACAAATTAACTAATTTCTGTTATGTATCAATTATACATTCTTTCTTGCAAACTACTATAAAAAATGAGGAAAATATTTTTTTACCAAACTTATAAAACCTTATTGTCTATTCCATATTCTTTCCAGTTTATTTCTAAAGCTTTATGCATAGCACCAACTTGTTCTGTAATAAAAAATAAAGACAAATAATGAAACACAACTCACCAGCGATTAGAGAGGGGTAGGAGGGCGGCGAGGGGCAAATGGACTCACTAATCGCTGGGGAGAGCAGGGGCGCGATCACTAGTTGCGTCGAAGTAGAACCAGGGGAGTCAGAGAGCGGGATGCACAGGAAAGCATTTTCACCTAGCCAAGGAAGGGGATTATATTTGCGGGGCCAATGGAGTGTTAGGGCCTAGGTCCTAATTTCACCCCCTATCTACAAGCAAATCTAGCTAATATTTTAGATCCCCACTAAATGTGTTAACGAATATCCACTAAAAAATTAACAACTCATTCTCAAATTCCAACTCTATTATGCAAGATTGTTTATACGTTTTATTTAGGAATGAGTATTTGATGAATTTCATATATTGTACGCAGTTGAGCAAAAATAGGGTCGAAGCATCTATTGATATATATATAAAAAAGCAACGCTCATATTTGAAAAGAGAAGATTACATTGGTCATTTCAACTTTCATAAAATATTAATAATAAACGAAAGGAATAATATATTGATTCCCACCCTACCGTTCCCATTCGATGTCCCCAAATCAAACTTTCCTTTTTCATATGCATTGGCTAAGTACTTCTTTCCTTTTCCAGTGACACAGACCTAATATATCTTCCAATTCAAAAAAAATGAAAATATACAAATCAAATTTGCGTCTCTTCTACTGTGCATATCATCTCCCATTTCATTTTCTTCCTCTTCATCTCAACAACCTCGTTTATCCTCTCAACATCCCCTCCGCCCCTCGTTTCTCCTCTCAACAATGAGAACCACTTAGAATAATCAATTATTGTCTTTCTTCCATAACCAGATCTCATACTCTTCCCTGGAATTGCTTAAAAGATCATCACTTCCGCCACTATGCATTGCTCTGGTCTTCTTCTCAACATTGCCTTTGTCCTTGTGTATTATTTCAGTCTTTCTACATATGCTACATCAGAACAACGAATTGAAGCAACAGTCGAGTAAGTCACATTGAATAAAGAATCGAGTTCCAACTCGAGTTTGTCATCTAATTTTAGTCGAAATAAAAAAAATCTGGAGATAATTTAAAAGTAAACAACATTATGAATTATATCTGCATATTCCACGATAATCCAAATCATTGACGTCTGTCTTACTTATACAAGTAGTTTTTCTGATTAAAATAGTCAGGCTAATAAGCAAGAAAAAAATGATTTCATATTGTCAGTTCTTTATATTTTTTATTTGGTGCCGCTCAGACAACATCCAAAAGAATGGGAACTCTTAACCGCCTTACTCGCCTGATAACTTGTATCAGATAATAGTTTTTTTTTTGTTTTAGCATTATTCAACCAAAATATCAGTTACTATTACTTTATGGGTTTTAATTGCATACTTTGAATTTTTATTATGAAGTGTATATTAGCCTAGGAGACAATGAAGTAACTCATCAATTATTGATTTTTGATGGGTTCTGATGTTGTAGTTCATCATTTAATTGTTGTATCAATGGCAGATTTTATGAGATTATTAGTGCCATATTTCATTAGCATCTCTGATATTAGTTGACCGTGGTAATGAATATCAATGTATCCAGATTTTAACATTATATATTAAATGTTGTTGTAATATTTTTTTTATAAAGTTTGCAACTTAACTGTTTTCATGACAGGTAACCCTATGGAGTGATGCACACACAAATTGGCAAGGAGCAGAAAAAACTACTGACTGTGGTTTGTTTATGTTAAGATAGATATATTATATTATTGTTGGAGAGCCAATAACGTTTATAAAGGTATAATATCTTACTCATTGCATAAATTCACCTTTTTTTTTTCAAAAAATTTTGGAATTTTATTAATTTTTTTTACAGGCATGTAACTTATTTTACACAAGATGATGTGCAGAAGAACCGAGCCATTCTTTCATACTGGATGTTTTCTGATATCAACAACACTAACAAACTAACTGAATAAATTATTATTTTCATTATAATTGGATACTAGTTATGTTTTTGCCTTAGTAGATATATTAGCTATGCTTTTAGTTTAGTACACACATTTAGCTAGTTATGGATGTTGTAAATTAGGAGTTTGAATTATCTGGAGTAATTAATGAGCAAGTTTATATTTCATATTATGCCTAGTTTTATTTTTTTGTCTAATTTGTATGAATAGTATTTGATCCTAAAAAAAAATGCTTTGGGGGTTATTGTACAGAAAAATGACATAGTTTGCTTCATGAAACCAATTACTAATATGTGTGAAAATATGATACAAAACCTTTATTCGTTCATGTATCAATAACAATTACGTAACAAGTAAATAGCTCAACAAAATCATATAAATAGGTTGGAACTTTTTTATCATTCAAACAAATAGATTAATCATCAAGAAGTTGTTTGATCTCGCAACTGGTGTCCCTCGATGGTGCAACCGTGCAAGTAGAAGCGGAGTAAGCGCCAGTTGACAGGCCCAGACCAGATTGACCATAAGGCCCGTTAGGAATTGGCATGGGCTCAAATCCAAGCGACCAATTAATCGCGTTATCCAATAGAATAATTATAGTGGAGCACCGCATCACTTTCCCTCAAAAATTAATTTCTTCCTTTGATCTAACGCAAGTTCCCAATATATTCAAATTAAAATCCAATTTCAGATCAACCTTTGTCCATGGCGACAGCTCTAGATGGAAGCGGAAGAGCGGCCGCCTCAGTGGTTCGCCGGTGGGAAAGAGAACATCTCTTGGAAAAAAGCCCCTTAGTGCTTCGTGCGTTGGCTACTCTCTTCTCGTTTCTCTCTTTCATCGTTCTGGTGTCGAACAAGCATGGCGACTGGATGGAGTTCGATCATTTCCAAGAGTATAGGTGGGATTAATCATTAATCAATACTGATAAGCCTTTCAAGCGTGTTCTTAATTTAATGATGCAACTATTTTATTGCCTATCGGGTTGGTGTATATATGATTTTGATTCTTCTTTTCTTTTTTTTTTTTTTTTTGTTTATATTTTGGTTGTAGGTATTTAGTGGCGATTTCTGCGCTGGCGTTCGTGTACTCACTTGTGCAGTCGCTGAGACATATCCATCGATTTCGCAGAGGTGTTGATCCTACGATGGTGCAAACGCAATCACCGGGAATTGGCGATTTTATTGGGGATCAGGTATGTTTTTTGTTTTTATTTTTTTTATTTTGTACAAATACTTTTATGTTAATTTTTTTGAATATCAGCACATAATCTCCTCGTTTAAAATTTATATGAAACTGACGAAATGTATGTATAATTTGAATTTAAGTTTTGGAGGTGGAGAGATGATAAACCATGGTAGAACCAAAAAGCGTGTTATTTATTTATTTATTTATTTATTTTTGTAAAGTGTTATTTCAAAAGTTGAAATGGAGTGATACCAAGTGGGAACTGTCTAGTGCCCAAAGAATATCCATATATATATATATAAATTTAACTGATTGAACCGACCAACACAAATAAACAGTGGGCCTAGAACGATCGCCCACGTTTTCTTCTATAAATTTAAATTACTTGTATGAAAGAAGACCATTAATGAGTTTTGGTGGTTAGCTAGTATGATTATCATTTCTTTGGAATAAAATAATAAGTATAATAGATGTCCTACTAAGATTTCATTAAGAAATAGGGAAAATGAGTTACCAAGCGTTTTGAACTTAATTTGATGGCTTCATCTCGCAACTAAAAGGAATTGGATTGTGAAAAGCAAAAGGAAAAGAAAAAGATAAAGGATGCCTTCAAACATGGTGCCTCCAAAAGGAAATTTCCTGCTCTAGTAGGAGAATTGAAGAAACAACCTATTGGAACAATTATACCACCGTAAGAAAACTATACTAATTAATATAAAGTGCCTTGCACTGGTAATCTGAAAGTTATCTAATATAAATGAAAATCACTTTCCTTAGTACCCCACCACCATCCTTGTTTCCTTAATTCTCGTATCCTTCTTATCCCTTGCATGAATGCTTAGAACTTAAGAATGATACATAAATGGGAAAGGAAAAAAATGAAAAATGCGCCCGTGATTCGGCATATTTTTCATGCAATAGCTTAGCATTCATATTGTTTTGATAATTGTCATTTTAATTTTAATAATATGAAAAGTAAATAAAATTAGATAATTTTTAAAATTTAACGACTTTGACAAGCCGTATCAGCAGTGGAGAGAGAAAAATATAATAATTTGCTTTGATAAGCCATTTTATAGTTTCAATGATATTTTTATATTTTTTTCTAAAAGTTATTTTCTATTCAAAATAATATATCAAATTCAATTGATAATTATAGAAATGCGATGCTATCACCAACTATAAATGGGATCATGATGATCACCCACTTGTCCCCCAGGGAATGTCATTTCAATTTTCTTGTCAATATTTTTCGCGCTCATAAAGCGACTTATTTATTTATGTGATTCTAAATGGGCTGACTATTGGTGGTCTCGTCTGTCTTGACAAAAGAGATCATTCTCCTCTCCATTGGTTTGAAATTTTGGATGAATGCATTTTTAGAGAAATTCTGTTCCAAACAATTTCAGACCGATTAACTTTGAAAATTAAATGGTTAAGATATATTTTTTTATGAAATTAAATAATGAAGGCTAATGAGTCAACATTACTGTCGTTGATTACTTCTTCTGATCCATACTTGCATAGCAGAATTAGCTGTCTTTTTATTATGAATTCTTAAATTCAGTTTTTTTTTGAGACGACGGACGATTTAATTAAATTAAGGATTAGTTACTGATTTTTTAAGAGGGTCTGATCTGATTGAGAAATTATGTATTAGGTATAGATTGAAGTTTAAGTATACAAAAGATTTCGTATGTAATCCGATCCACAGGTTTTTATTTTATTTTATTTTATTTTTGAGTGGTTCCTCCTTAATTCCAGAATCCAGATCAATACCATCCAAACAAAATTATCCTCTTAAAATTTGTTATCTCTAAATTTTAGTATTTATGTACTACTATTTTATATGGATTATTTAATATTTCTCTACTATAATATTTTGTCATGTATTATTACTTTTTTTTATATCCGTTCTTTTTGTTTATCTTTTGTTGATATAAATTTTAAATGTAACTACTAGTTAGAAAAACAAATATACTATTGAATTTGGTGTGTACGAAATTTGTCAAATCTATTAAATCTAATGGACTAAAAGAATACAGATCAAATAGTACTAAATTGTAATCTTTATTCCTGTAATTCTAATAACTGAATAAAATTTTAAGCAGGATCAAGATGCTTGTAGTCACGGCTCGATAAACTTGGACATATTGCTTTAACTATGTTTAGTATTTTGAATAATTATTGACACAAACTATAATTGATATATGATCATTTATTTCGGTCGTATATAACACGTAGATATATGAGTGTCAACGGACGAGGTCCGCTCAATTTGAGTCGGATCATCATTATTTTCTTTTTCTTTTTCTGATCTAATTCATTTAAAATCAGGACAATATTTGTTTGACCCGACTCAATCTGAGCAGGATCCGGATCGATCCGACCCAAATAAAATTATTAGATATTTATTAATTATTTTTATATTTTTTTAAGAAGTTTAATATCAATTATTATATAATTAATTTTAATTAGTTTATATAAGTTTTTTAACGTTAAATCATAAAATAAATAAAAAAGAACATAATTAAATGGGTCGGGTCAAGTTGTCTCGTACCCAACCTGACCGGTGATAGATAAAAAAAATATTGATCTATATTCAATTCATTTATTTTTAAATATTTTGTATCCGATCTGATTGGATTAAGTTTTGATGCCTCTACAATCTACATATATTGCACCTGCAGAATTCGCACACGCATGTAAACTATTGGAAATAGTATAACTTAAATTATTAATACTGAAGATGGACGCACGGTCCAAAAGTTCCTTAATTCACGAGCTTCCATGTGCTTGCTGATGGGTTTTGGGCCTTTCTTCGTTCGAAACCATCATTTTTTATTGGGCCTAGAAACCACCAGAGTAGAATTTTTTTTTCATCTTTCCCTCCTTGAACCGTGAATCATGCATAACCATAATTATACAATTACACCGAGAGAATTATTCTAAATGGATTGCTAAGAAAAAGTTAAATAACAATTTTGCTTCTATTTTTTCATTTGATTTCTTGCAGTTGGTTGCATATTTGCTGATCTCTGCACTATCAGCTGCTGTACCAATCACAAACCGCATGAGGCGAGCAGTAGTGAATGTATTTACCGATTCAACAGCAGCCTCCATTAGCATGGCCTTCCTTGCATTTGTGGCCCTGGCTTTTTGTGCTCTCACTACCGGATTGAAATTATCAAAGCAATTTTACAACTGAATTAATAATGGCGCTATGCACGTCATTCGTTTATTTCTGTATGTACATGAGAATATAGTTTAACATAATTTTGTGCAAATTTTGCAGTTAGGGAGCTTGCAAGATCAGGTTTGTAGAATTTTGAGTTTGGATTTTAGTAAGGTTGTTGCATAAGGCTTTCTTGATGTTTTGTAAGGTATATAATGTTCTATCCACTTTAAAGGAAAAAGATTCCCATAATTCTTGTTATATAAAGATATTGCAAATATTTGAAGAAATATTTCATATGAATTATGATGGACACATTTTTTTCTTTAATACCACGGAGGCCTAAACCCCCATCGTTTAGAAAACAAGTCAAACGCTTGATCATTATGCCAACAATGTGCTTCCCCAATGGGTAAATTTCATGCTACTCTGTCCATGAAGAAATTCAGTATACACGGAATAAATATTTGCTACTTTTGAATAGAAAAATTAACAAATTCATCTTAATTCAATATTTTTTTGCCTTATTCTGTGTGACTGTGATATAATACAAGACTATCCCCATCCGGCATCAGGGGTTCAAGCAAATACAGATAAACCAACGAAAGAAAGAATGTAACATTTTACACTACTTTACAATCAGAAATTGTTAAACACATACAACTGACATCTAACCCTTATAAAGTTTCTAGACTAACAGCTAACCTTAAGTTAGATCTAGAACCAACAACAAAATTCAATTCAATAAAACAATGAATCGACAAAGTGAGGCTCTTCCTTGGTTTTGGTGTGCAGTTCATTGGATGCATTACTGTAGTTAGAGTAAGGCTCCTTTTCCTGCAACGTATGTAGAGTGATTGGTGCCTGGCTACTAACATGACTATGTTTTCCCACGAAAAGATGGCTGGAGTGGCTTGGAAGAGGCAATGGTCGGATTGCAGTAACTGTATTGTTGTCATTCCCAGACGGGACTCGGTTATTCAACATGTGGGACCCGCTTCCACGAGCAGCTGGTACATCATGATTGTGCTTCCCTTCATAAGTTGTGATCACAGCACCAGGATTACTTGAGGCCCTTTCAACATGCTTCCTTACGGGGCAACCTGTTGTTGTGCATTTGTAATAGCTCCTACAGAATTGGAAGTCGAACCAAACAGAGATCAGAACTCAGAAGGTCATTGCATCACGACATTTGCATATTTCATGCAAAAAGATGAATTTAAAAATTTCAGGCTTCTAATTACCTTGGATTCGGATTACCCTTGACCACTTTCTGACCGTATTTTCTCCAACGGTACCCGTCATCAAGGATGTCGATGTCACTCATGGTTTGTACCACAACTCTTGGTTCTTTTACCGTCCTACCGGTGCTTGTCATCTCTCCTTCTCCTTTCCTGAAAAAGATTTGAGGGAAATTCAATTAAACTCGCTAAAAGAATTAGGATAGCGAGTAATTAAGCTTTGAGTGATAGTGGAGTGCTCCAATTTAGAAAGAACATTATAATTTACAAAATATATGCAAAAGGTAAAGTGATGGTGGGGATGAATTTTGGAAATATTAGTATAATTTCAAATTTCAAAACTGCTTGGAGCCCCCGGACCATGGTTGAACCAATAACATTACCAAAACTTTTATTTTCTCAAAATCATTAGCCTCATACACCCGTTCAGCTTTCAGCTACCAACAATTTTCTTAATTGAATGTGATTGCCATACCAGAAAATAGAGCAAACTAAATTAAATTGATCAGTAAAGCAAAAGACAACAGAAGAAATATTACCATCTTTTTGCATCATTTTCATCCATGCCAATTTCCTCTCCATCAACTTGATTGCTTCTGTCCACATCTGCATCACCAAAAGATACTGATGAATCATCAGGGGTTGCAGCAGAATCAGTCCCCATGCTTGATGCATCCCGAGCTGCAAGTGAAGAAGCCGGGTCGGAACTCGAATTCCTTCTAGTTGCAAGTGGTTTTGGGTGGTTGTGAGTGCCTTTGTAAACTATCTCTGTTATCTGTCCATCTGATGATCTCTCGACCTTTTTCTTTGTGGGGCAGTTTGGGTATGTGCACTTGTAGTAACTCCTAGGATTCTCACTCGCTTTTACTTGCTTCTGCCCGTACTTGCGCCAATTGTAACCGTCATCTGACTTCTTCTGGTTGGAGTTGCTGTGACTCGGATTCCCATAAGTGGTTTGTTTGATTGGAGCAGCTTGTTCAGATATAATGTTGTTTTGAGCAGAAAATTGAGCATAATTCTGTGGCTTGGCATCATCTGCTTCTACCTGTATGTTGTTAAGTTTCAAAAGGTTATGCAGGGAAGATAAAATATTTTAAATCTGGTTAAAGTTTCAGAAAAAGGATGGCAGCTATTACCTTGGATGGAGCAAGTGAAGAAGGTTGGAAGGTTGTATTTTGGTGGTTTACATAATTTGAAGTTGTGTGAAATGAGAAGTCTGAATAAGTTCTGTTTTCCTTTCTTAACCCTTGGTGAGAATCAGAATAGTTTGCCTTCAAACTGTAATCTTGTCCCGGGAAGGCGCCAGTAGTCGGAGAAGGCAAAATCTGTTACAACCCAAAATTATTATTTTCTGATAAGCACATCTCTCTTTAAGGAATTAAATGAATAATCACCTATCAGCACACCAGACAATAATTTGATCAGGTCAAAATTTCTAAATTAAATAAGATGTAAGATAGTTGATTCATATCTAGGACTTAGATTATCAAATCCAACAAAAAAAAAAATCATAATCACGATTTATCTAAGCAATAGCTTACATTATAGGAAGAGAGGAGCACAGGAGAGTCCAGCAACTCTGCTGGACTAAGTCCAGCTGGAATTGCAAAATATGAAGATGGAGAGATAGGAGGTGGCGAGATAGGCAAGGAAGGAGGCGGTACTGACTTGAATTTTGGTATGCCTTCTCGACCTTGTCCCGGTTTTGACCGGTTATATTCGGTGTACTCATCACCAAATCCGGCTAGAAGATCAGAGAAAGAGGTAGAGAAAGATGAGGAGAAAGAGGTGTTCTTCGAATTTGCAGTGGTTCCTATGCCCCCATTTGAGGAAGCCATGGGAAAGTAAGGAAGTAACAAGAAGGAAGTATCTAAGAATTGTTTAAGGGTTGTCCAAGGAGAGAGTTTTATACGACGCGTAAGTGAAATTATTCAAGAGTAGTTGGAAAGGAGGAAGAGAGAGAGGACAGCACGCAAAGAGAGAAATGGAGAAAAAGACAAAACGGGAAGGAGAGGCAGAGAGAAGGCGAGAGGAGGAAGGAGGAGGGAAAGAGAAGATAAGTGCTGGGGTCAAACCCCGTGGATTTGACTAAAAATGGCGGCCCGGCTTAGCAGAGCTTCGAGGAAATGGCGCAATTGTACTATCCTTTGCTCACTTTCTCCAGTTGAGGTGGCTGAGACCAGTGAATTGATACATATATACAATGTTTTTAAATGTTGATTTTTTTATGCACGTAAAGAGACATTGTATATCGTATATGCGAAATATGATTGTATATGTGGATAATTTTATAAATATTATTTGAATTATGCAGTTTATAGAGGGAATATATATATTGAAGTTCGACATATGACACAAATCATTCAATAATCCAGTGGTTGTTTGTTTTGGGAGAGTGCGTCTAAGTTAAAGTTGGAGCTCCAAAGAAAGCAAACTAATGTTCTTATTTTTAATTTTTTCATCTAAATTAGTATTATGATCTTCTGTGATGAGGATAGTATGACATTCATGTGACCGCATATCAATAAAACTGCATGAACTTGACTGTATGGAGTTTTCACAATGGGTAGACCACCACATATGTATATGCGATCCATGCGACCGCATTTAAAAACACTGCATATATATGTATTGGTACGTAATGAGTTGTCTTAATATGTATTTATGTGTTTAAATGTGTGTATTTTAATATGTTAAATAGAAAAAATTCGAACATATATATTTAAAAATATTAGATATGTCTAGCACGACGTGTAAGATGTGTTTTTCATGTGTCGATGTTTATATAACACATATACATTCAAAAAATAAATAAAAAAATACAAAAAGATCAAAGGAAAATATGATAAAATTTGAAAGAATTAGAAATTTCATTAAGTGTTAGACATGTCTTTATACGTACTACACATGTTATATATACGTGTTTGTGTTTGACGTGTGTGTTTAACTATATTAAAATTATTCAGAGAGAAAACACGTACATTTAAGAGCACAGTACATGTGACATGTGAGCACATCACGTACTGACATGTATAGATATGAAAATGTAGATATTCATATACATATTTATATTTATACGTTCTTAGCCATGTGTTAAACACATCTGTTAAATTAACTTCTTGTACGAATGGGAACATGTGGGCTAGGATTAGAATTTCATATTAATATAGTGATATTTTTTCCTAAATTAGAATTTACTTTGCTAATTTACCTGTAATTTTCTTCTGTCTATACTAAGATCGATAATTTTAAATTTTAAATCATTAATGTTATTGTCCTATGATTGTTAGGTTTATGAGAAATTGTAACTATTAGTTCTTTTTATTGGTGGGGCGATGCATTCACAATTAGCTAGTTAGTTAGATAATCATAAACTGACTTATGTTTAAAACATGATAATAAAATTGTAATATTATTTTAGATATATCATATACAAGAAAATTGATGAAATTTTATGTAAGTTCTTCCATGAAATGTAAAAATATAAAAAATGTAAGTTCTTCCAACCGCCCATATTTAAATTTAATGGCACTTGATGAAAATATAAAAATTGATACGCAATCAAGTTATGAGGATAATATATATCTATAGTTTATCTATTTTTGAAAAATTTTGGACATAACTTTTACAAAAATGTTGTTAGATTGTCAAATCAGCCAGTTACTAAGGCCCCATTCTCTTTCTTAACTTTCATTGGGTTTATCTGCTTTTAGGCTGTGCATGTTGAACTCAGAATAGTGAAACTGTGAAAGCCACCCCAAAGGAATCCAATCGGAGCTGATTTTCTAAAAACTTCGTTTTGAGGCTTTTTCTGCCAATACTTTTTTTAGATATCTGTGCTTACATGCATGGTACAAAATAAGGTTTCTTAAATTAGTACTAAACAGTCTAGAAAAAAAAATATGGCCATGACTTGCATATTAAAACCAAGAAAGTGAGCAGGCATTATAACATCAGTTAACTTGATATGTTCAATTTATAATTTTTTTTAGTATCAAATGAACTTAAAAACTATCAGACTATATGAATAATTCCTTCATGATAAAAAACAAGGTCAACAATTCAAATTTATAATCTAAAATAATGATTGGAAAATTTGCAATAGCTTGTGATATCGAAATATTATGATGTTAGAACTTTAAGCAGGCCATAATTTTGTTGACAAATTTGTACCAAAATATATGATTGTTTACTTGGTCTTTGTGGTGTACACGTATAAACACTGGACTGGCTAAATTCAGCATTAGAAATGTATCAATAAAGTTATCAGTAGTGATCAGTAGATATTTCTTTTACTTCGATCAGAATCCATCCATGGGCACGCTAGGCAAGATGTTCCAAATTGTAGCGACTGGAGAGGATTAGCAGAGCGCACCAACCTCCGTGACCGTGCTTTCCCGTACAAAATCAACCCAAGGTTTATACCATGCATCCTTCACAATGAGTTATTTTAATAATTTTAACAATTAATTTTTAAATAAATTTTTAAATATATATATTATTTATATATTGATAGTGTTTCAAAATTCATAAAATTTTATTATCATTTGATATTTTATAAAAAACTGTTAAATTAGAACCATTGTAAATTATATAAAATTTTAATGTTTTTGATGAAATATAAAATGATAATGAAATTGAATGAAGTTTAAAACATTATCTTTATTTAAAAATCTATTATCAAAATTAACAAAATAACCCAAAATAAACCTAGAATTCCTTCCCATTTTGTCCTTTAAAGATTTAATAGCTGAAATGACAGACGCAAACCTCGGTGTTTAATTAATTAATGGAGTGACGTATGATGGGGTAGTAAGCATTGAAGAGGTGGGGACTGGGGACCACACAGAGGAGATGATTTTCGTCGGATCGAACTATAGAAGGATAGATATTTGCAATAATGGAGGCTTAAAAATTAAGGCATTAATTAATGAAATAGATCATGAACCAACAACCCAGCGAATCGAAGCGAATCGAAGATCACACGTCACACAGCGAATCGAAGATCACTTTTGAGTTATTGACTATGATATTTTTTTTTAAGAATTGACATGACAGAAAAATATAGATATGTGCTGCTATCATAGCGAATCGAAGATGACACATCACAATAATATTTTGAGTTTGACTAATTGAAAACATTTACATTTCGTGATGATTCAATTTTATCATAACAGTATGAAATATAAAGTTATATTTCTAATTAAATTCTTCATATTTTATATTGAGGGATATAAATTTTGAGGTGTTTAGAGTTTTTAAGTATTTATTTTAAAATAAAAAATGATATACAAAATTTAGTATTTTGTTATTATTTTGGAGCTTATTTTTATCAAGAACAAATACTTAGAAAACTCTAAATACTCTAAATTTTTATATTCTCTAATATTTTTATATGAAGAATTTAGTGAGAAAGATAAATTTGAATTTTAAATATATTACGATAAAATTTGAGCCGTATAAACTTCAAATTGAAATGCAAACGTTTTTATATTAGTCAACCTCATAAGATATATCTTATGATACTTAATTAGTATATCTGACCAACTATTATAAAAAGAAATTTAGAATAATACCATATCGTCACGAAAGCATTATTGAACGATCGAGTATCCCCCTTCAATTCACAGCTTTTCCTTGAACCGGTGAGCTAACTGATAGTGATGTTTTATTACTAGCCAGAACCAAAACCACACTAATCGCATTTATAAATGCTAAACTTGTCTTGCTGCTCGGTCGTTTCTCGATATATTCAATTTAATCTTAATTTCACTATTATATATACTCTCTTTATGGAATATTTTCTCATGTTATTTTGACAAGGAAGACATGTCTCATGAAGTGCCTGCTCCCTGAGCCCACGCCTCATCAGGCGTGGTTGCATTGAGTGACAAAGCAACTTTTATTTCTAAAAAATATATATATATACATCCCACGAGTGATGCTATTTTTTTTGTATATCACACAACATTTAATTCACGTTTAAATGCTAAAAACATATATCTATGAATTACTATTTTCATAAATCTTTGCATCCATTGTTATAATTATTACAATAAATCTTATTGTTTATATAGAAAAGTAATATATTGACAATCATATTTGTTTTTTGTTTTTTTTGCAATCGTAACCAGTGGCGTAGCCAGGATTTTGACTCAGTGGGGTCCCTTAAAATTTTTTAATGATAATTAATCACAGTAAAATTTAATATACTAATATTAATTCGCAAATAAATAATTTAATTTAATATAAAATTCAAGATAATTTAAATTGAGGTTATTTAAATCAGCTACGAGTGACCAATGCTTGAATTATAAGAATTATAATAACGATTTTATTAGCAAACCATACTAAAAGTATAAGTCTTCTCGAGTATATTATGGAGGGGTTTATAATAATCATGAGACCCATAAATAACTTTTTTAAAAAAAAAGCTGCATGTCTACTATGATAACATATAATAGGAGCAAAATAAAAGTTGATCATGAGGAAATTTTTTTGCTAACCTCGAGAGTGTTGATGCCAAATAGAACGCTCTGATCACCTAAATTTGGCTTAGCCTGAAAATATAAAACAAAAAATCAACTTTCTTGTACCATATGTATCGGGTTCATATTTTCAATTAATTTTCAATGGTTCTTAATAAGTCGTTTATATATTTAACATCTAAGACAAAGTCATTAATCAAACTTCAAAATCAATGCATTTGGATGACTATACTTCCAGGATATACTAATTCAAAATCAATGCAAATGACTACATTTCTTACTGTTAGACTATTACTGGTACCAACTATCAAATAACCAAATGAAAACTCAAGTATAAACATGATGAAGTATAAAGATGAAAAACCAAGTATAGATGGCAAACCGGATGAACTAATGAAGGAAGACTCGCGAGCAGCGAGTTAGAGGACTGGAGGTTGGAGGTCTAATATGTTTGAAGCCTGGAGGAGACAAAGTACTTTTCACTCGTCCGAGTTGTGAGTCGGACTGGAGAAGACATGAGACGACTCAGGGAAGTACGCGATGAGGGTCAGACGAGGAACGAGTATGCTGAGGTCCTTGTGATTTATTCAGTGGGGTCCTATAATTTTTTTACTGAGGTCCCTGAGGTTTTTTGAAATTTTAATGGGGTCCTGGGACCCAAAGCTACTAAGTAGCTCCGCCCCTGATCGTAACGTCTGATAACAGCTTATTCAAATTAAAATTAAATCACACATATGTGAGCTGTATAGTTGTTAATAGTCTGCGTATTAATTTGATATAATTCTTAAATTATTTATCAGTAGATAAGTGACAAATTGAACCATTAATTTTCATGTTACTTGATAGACAGCAATTGATTCCTGAAAATAGAACTAAATTACAAAGAAGATGATGGACCAGTTGACAATACTTATTTTGACATCTTAAAAATGAGAATTAAATTAAATTAAAAAAATCTTAAAATTGAAAAAATTTTTTTATAGATATATTATTCAACTTATAGATTAATAATTTTTTAAATTTATACAATTTAAGTATCCTTCGATAATCCAAAAAATAAGAAAAATTGATGTAATTTGCAATAATTAATTTAATAATCTTTGATGGACTAACAATGATATCTAAGTTATATGAAATTTGATTTCAGCAATATTTTATAAAAGCTTTTCTTTCATTTTTTCACGATTTTTTGAAGAAACTTTTGAATTATTTGGATTCCCATAGTTCCATTGTCATTATCTTGTCAATATTGATAAGATAATTATTAAAGAACGTCAAATGACCTCTCCGGCACTCCCCCACAAAGAAACATATTGTTTTTTTTTCAATAATGTTAAGTACTATTTATAGGATATTGTTTAATAAATTCGTTGCCTCATTCGTTGCGTTCCATTTGATAAACGCTCCATAACTATAAGCAATTAAGTAGTATGTAGTATGTACTAAGTACTAACACAAAAATGGCATTGAAAATCCGCAGGAAGAATCAGATTTATGGAAGTTTCTTCTCTGGCGTGACTCGCGAGAAGTGAGAGGCGGCGTGCCAGACGACACACGTGACCTGTCAAAAAGCCTATGCATAATTGCATATAAATATAATATATATAATAATATATATATGCGTGACTTATTTTTGGGTAGCATCCTTATCCTTCTCAGTTCTCACGCGATCGATTCAGAAAGCGACACACCATCTTTCTTTTATATTTTTCTTCCTTAGATATATATACACTGTTCCCATTATTAAAACAGTATGAACATCATCATCTTCATCTAGTACATGACTTGTTTTTGGGTCACGACTTCTACGGACGATAGGTATCCAACAACGCAACACGACAACAGGCTAATATCCTATCAAGTCAATTGCATGGCAATTGTCAATTGAGCGATTGATATATTTGCTTGCCAAAGATATAAGAGTTTGCAAGAAATGCATAATTACTCGAGTTGTTTTCAAATGAAGAAAAGTGAAATCGGAGAATATTCAGCTTATAGAAATTTTACTTCAATCATCATATATAATACTTGGTTATTGTTTTCAATACAGAACAATACTTTGTTGGAATTAATTATTATTAATTCAATATGTATGGGCGATCATCAAATTATACCCATAATGAAGTGATCAAATTCTCAGTATCGGGTTTATTATATGTCATGAGAAGTGGGTAATAGTTCGACTTTTCAATCCCCTCTCTCTTTTTCGGTTAGGGTTCACTAGAGGATCATGACCATAATAAAATATTTTAACATACTTTACTATTTTCGACTTTTCAATTTTCGGTTCTCGCATGATCCCATTAAAATTTAAAAGATCAATTCATAAATAACATATACTATTTTTATTTAATATAATTACTAATTGTGATCATCAGAATGAACATATATAACCTCTTTTTTTTTTCTAATTGCAAGCTGACATAGAGGCCCGCACTTTATGGTTTTAATAATTTATTCTGCATTGGATAACATTTCATGTATGAGAATAATGCACACGAATTGTTCTTATTTTATAGTTGGAAATATATATATATTTTTAGTTGGTGAATCTGCTCGATAATTACACAAGGTTAGGCATTGTCTACAGTTTTGGAGTTTGGACCTTGACAACACTAAGTAAACCCCCAGTATATGCAATTGCTTCATTTTCAAGCGCCATGTATTTTTTGAGATATTACCAGCTGTGGGGGTGACAGTGGATATAAGTAAGATACTGACGGCTAGTCAGCTACCAGAAAACCATCCATTAATTCTTTATGATACTCAAAAGCCAAGAGTCAAAATAGTGGGCAATTAATTAATTATATATATGAACTCAAATTATTAGAGTAATTATTTTCTTAAAGTAATATTTTTTCTGTTAAATTTCATTTAATTTTGAAAATATAGAATAGAATTTGTACCGAAGAGGAGAGAATAAACAATACAACATCCAAGCACCACCAAAATTGAAAAAATAACGAGAAAAGCGTTCTTTATATGTTGGATTTCTTGGGCTTATTTTTTTTTTAAAAGATATGTAAAATCAGTGACGAAGAATGTAACAAAAAGTGAGTTCAATCGACTTCATGGAACGTTGATGATCTAGTTCAAAGTTTCTTAAAAATTCTCCATGATTTTGTTTAGTACCTCCAAATTACAAACTATTGACTAAAGGGGGCGGCCCCCTGGAACCCCTCCAAATGATTTTGTTCCATGCGCGGCCCCCTGGAACCCCTGCCTAAAGGGGGCGCTGCCCCCTTGAACCCCCGCCCGCTTACCGGCAAGCGGGACCGCCGCAGTTAGGAAGCCCGTTCAGTATTTTCATGCCTAACTCTTTTTTGCAGAAGGATTATGAGATAGTATGACCCTGTTGCCTTGTGTGAAACTTGTAATGCATGAATGATTGATGTGTGTAAAGCGGCCTAAGGTGCCAATTAATTATTTTTATTTTGATGGCTTGCATGTCACATAATTTTCATTTATTATTAGGATAGTAATTTGGTAAGAATGAGAGATTTACATTAAGCATAGGATGATGCCTTGTGAAGAGGATTCTTACGAAGGAGATCATCATGCCTTGGGTCATACTATCTCGCTTATGAATTGATTATGTTGGTTGTTGTTTATTCGGTATTGATTGCATGAACCCATGAATTGATATTTAGGTTAAGCCAACATATTTGAGAAATTTATTTGGATAATGTTAAATCATTATGAAGGCTTCAGATAAAATATATTTTTTGAAATAATTAACAAAATTATTATCTTACCAAAGTAAGTTCTTATATTGGCGTTAATTATTTTTCAAGACTTGTATACGGACGATATACATATAATATTTGATTTTTGGACTATCCCAAAGGAAAGACAACAATCACTTATTATATGTAAACAGATTGTAGTGATATATAGGTAATGGTCAATAAGTTATAGGTGTGATTAGTTGATTGACCCAAAGGAAAGTTGACTAATTGACATCAAATGGACCGTTATATATAATTATTACGCCTAATTATCTTAGAATAATAATTGATTCCAAAGAACACTTATTATTTGAGGATACTTAGTTGATGGTATATGCCTTATTTTGATTTAATATTATAATTCAGACATTTGATTCGTTATATTGCATGTATTTTTCAAAGCAAAGATTATCTGATCTTCTTCGTCAGCATCAATAGCATTCCGATGTCGACGGGTTCTAATTACAAGGAATGGAAAGATACCTTAGAGATTATTCTTGGGTGTCTTGATCTAGATATAGCATAAAGACGAGGCTAAACCAATTGCACTGCGTGCATACCCCGACAATGTTCGGAATGCGCATGCACGGTGGATGAGGTCAAATCGCTTGTGTCTTAAGGTCATGCAAAGGACCATTCCTGAAAGTTTTAGGGGACCTGTTTCGATTCCACTGCCTTGGACTATCTTAAGGAACTTGAAAGAGGTTTGTTAGGAATGAGAAGGTGAAATAGGCATTCTGTTAAACAAACTCGCACAATGAAGTACAATGGCGAAGTAATGTCGTGGAGCACATTCTTGAAATGATGAATACCGCTTCAAAATTGAAGGCTCATAAACTGGACATATCGGAAGATATGTTGGTCTATTTGTCTCTCAACTCTCTTCCCACTTCTTTTGGGCGGTTCAATGTGAGCTACAACCGTCGAAGGAATCATGGACAATCAATGAGCTCATCTCGCACCGTGTTCGGGAGGAAGAGCGTTTGAAGACGGACAAGAGCGAGAGTGCAAATATTGCTTCCACATCTAAAGGAAAAGGAAACAGAAACGTAAAATCAATTCGATGTCGCGACTACAAGTTCGCGAAGAAACCCACTAAGGACAAGTAAACTAGTTATCAAGACAGAGCCGGATAAGGAAAAGAAAGGGTGTTTCTTTTGTGGATCTGAAGGGCACATGAAGAAAAATTGTACCAATTATCACGCATGGCGTGCAAAGAAAGGTAATTTTTCTCTTGTTTGTGAAGAAGTTAATTCAGTTTCAGTTTCAATAGACACATGGTGGATAGATTCGGGTGCAACAACTCACATATCTGTGTCTATGCAGGGTTGCCGAAATTACCGTAGGCCAAGAGATGGTGAAAGATACATCTATGTAGGCGATGGCAATAAGGCAGAAGTTGAAGCCATAGGGCATTTTAGATTACTTATGAAAACTGGTTTATATTTGGATTTGTATGATACTTTGTTGTGCCGTCTTTTAGACGGAACTTAATTTCTATTTCCGCATTGGACAAATTAGGTTTTTCTTGTTCATTTGGAGATGGAAAATTTAGTTTGTATCGACACTCCAATATGGTTGCTTCTGGTTTTCTTGTCCATTATGGATAATCTTTATGATTTAGATACTATTGCTTCCTATAATGAGACCTTGAATAATGAAACTCGAAATGTTAGACAAAAATTAACACATCAGGATTCAGCTGCACTTTGGCACAAGCGTTTAGGTCATATTTCTCAACAGAGAATTACACGTCTTGTTCAAAGTGAAATCTCCCGCGGCCCTTGGATATGTCGGACCTTGGTCCGTGCATTGAATGTGCTAAGGGCAAACAAACAAGCATGCGTAAGTATACGACCAATCGTATGACGGATGTTCTTGGTGATACATACGGATATATGCGGACCATTCCCTAAAGAACTAGGAATGGTCATGTATATTTTATCGGTTTCATTGACGATTATTCTAGATATGGCTATATATATTTAATTAAAGAAAAAGCTCAAGCTTTGGACACATTTAAATCCTTCAAGTCCGAAGTCGAGTTACAACTCAACAAAAGGATTAAAGGCGTCGATCGATCGTGGTGGTGAATATTACGGTCGCTCGACGGCTCGGAGAGCAACGTCCGGGGCCTTTTGCTAAATTCTTGGAGGATAATGGGATTGTGCCACAAGTATACAATGCCGGTTCACCGACAATGAACGGTGTAGCCGAAAGACGCAATCGAACATTAATGGAGATGGTGCGAAGCATGATTTCTCATACATCGCTTCCATTGAACCTCTCGGGGAGAAGCACTTAAGACAAGAAGATACATTTTGAATCGGTACCGACTAAGGCAACAGAAAAAACTCCATATGAGTTGTGGATCGGACGAAAACCTAGTCTCCAACATTTTAGAATTTGGGGTTGTCCATGGAAGCTCGGCCTTATAGGCCACAAGAGAAAAAGTTGGATGAAAGGACTGTTAGCTGCTATTTTATCGGATATGCAGAAAGGTCCCGTGGGTACAAATTTTATGATCCCACTAATAGAATCATTTTTGAGACAAATACAGTTAAGTTCTTTGAGGATGTTATGGTTCAGAGGGGAAATACAAATCAAATTGTCTTTGAAGAATCACATGATTCTCCTATACGAGAGGCACCCACATCGGTACCAATTGTAATAAGGATATCTGGAGACTCATTGGTTCCTGAACCCACATCTGTGGTGAATGAACCTATAGTCAATGAACCTCCAGAAATAGAAGAGAATCCGGAACAAGACAATGTTGATGTTGATGAGGAACCTATACCACCTCAAGAACCTCAAGAAACTGTGCCTTTAAGACGGTCCACCAGAGAGAGAAGAAGCGCAATATCTAATGATTATATTGTGTTTCTTCAAGAAAATGAATTCAACATTGGCATGATGGAGGATGATCCTGTCACTCTCCGCCAGGCTTTAGAAAGTGTGAATTATCATAAATGGACCAAAGCCATGGATGAAGAAATAAAGTCAATGTATGACAACAACGTCTGGGATATCGTCCCTTTACCTCAAGGTGTGAAACCTATTGGTTGCAAATGGATATTTAAGACCAAAAAGGATTCAGAAGGTAATGTGGAAAGATATAAAGCACGACTAGTTGCTAAGGGATTTACACAGAAAGAAGGTATTGACTTTACGGAAACTTTCTCGCCTGTGTCAACGAAAGATTCTTTTAGAATTATCATGGCTTTAGTGGCACACTTTGACCTTGAGTTACATCAGATGGACGTTAAGACTGCATTTCTCAATGGCGACATTGATGAATGCATTTATATGTCGCAACCACCGAATTACGAATCTGATGACTCGAAACAGATGGTTTGCAAATTAAAGAAGTCTATCTATGGACTCAAACAAGCGTCTCGACAGTGGTATTTCAAATTTCATCAAGTAATTATCTCATTCGGATTTGAGTCTAACTTGGTGGATGAATGTATATATCACAAGTTCAGTGGGAGTAAGTTTGTATTTCGGTTTTATATGTCGATGACATATTGCTTGCCGATAACGATAAAAATATGATGCATGAAACCAAGAAATTTCTTTTCAAACATTTTGACATGAAAGATCTTGGCGAAGCATCGTATGTGTTAGGTCTTAAAATACACGAGAGATAGAAATAAGGGTATTTTAGGACTTTCACAATAAGCATATATCGATAAAGTTCTCAAGCGATATGGTATGGAAAGTTGTAAACCAGGAAATACCCCCTGTTGCTAAAGGGGACAAGTTTAGTCTTGATCAAAGTGCCCAAAAACAGAACTCGAGAAATCAGAAATGCATCAGATTCCATATGCTTCCTTGATAGGAAGTCTTATGTATGCTCAAGTGTGTACGCGTCCGGATATTGCGTATATCACAAGAATGCTTGGTCGCTATCTCAGTAATCCTGGTATGAATCACTGGAAAGCATTCAAAAGGGTACTACGGTACTTGCAAAGAACGAAGAATCACATGTTAACATATCGGCGATCAGACAAGCTTGAGGTCATTGGGTATACTGATTCCGACTTTGCGGGTTGTGTGGATAGCTTAAAGTCAACATCCGGTTATATTTTTATGTTGGCTGGAGGAGCTATTTCTTGGAGGAGTGCAAAGCAATCCATGATTGCCTCCTCCACCATGGCGGCGAATTCATTGCGTGTTTCGAGGCATCGAACCATGGAATATGGCTAAGGAACTTTGTCACATGGTCGCGCATTGTGGATACTATTAAGTTACCACTTAAGTTATATTGTGACAATAGTTCAGCAAGAAGTCTTTGTATTCTAACAACAACGGGAGCTCGTCGAAATCCAAACATATCGACATTAAGTTCCTTCTTTGTGAAGGAGAGAGTTCAGAGTGGACTTATAAGTATTGAGCATATTGGTACGGCTTCCATGCTAGCGAGATCCACCGACTAAGGGATTGATACCCAAACAGTTTCATGAGCATGTCGCTCATATGGGTATATATGTTACGAGAGGATTATTAGGTTGAGTGGGAGTTTGTACTTGTATTTCTTTTTTTATGTTTTATATGATATACTTTTTCGAGATATCATGCGTAGTTCTTATATGATATTCTCGTGATTTCGTATGTATCATGCGATTATTCGATTATTCGATTATTCGTTTTATATACACTCGAGCTTATAATCGACCTCTAATTCGATTGATTAAGGTGACCAAATTGAAAATAGGCATGTGGATCACATTACATGTAATTTTCAAACTACACATCCCCTTCATGATTCATGTCATTCAATTATGTTTATATCGTGATTTATGTCAGTTTAGTTTCGCTTTATGAGACGAATACTGCATAAAGTCCTTATAAATATGATTGATGGACGGAATTGGATGATGACATAAAAGGTTATGACAGCATAGTTAAGAGTACTCAATTCAGTATATATATATATATTTTTCAGATACATATAGCCCAAGTGGGAGATTGTTGGAATTAATTATTATTAATTACAATATGTATGGGCTTATATGTAATAAATATATTATATAATGGACTGTCAAATTATACCCATAATGAAGTGATCAAATTCTGTATCGGGTTTATTATATGTCATGAGAAGTGAGACCTTTAATGTGTAGAATGCGTATTAATGACTTTATGATTTAGTGATGGTCTCGAATTATATAAAGTCTCATAATAATACAATTATGCTATTGGTCCCTGGAGAACACAACTATAGACACTTTCGATTAAGCAAACGAACCCGATAAGAGAGAAACTGGATCCGATATGGACCGTTAAGGTATAAAGCACTATGTTATATGGACGTCCATATATATGCAGAGATACTGATTGGCTTTGGACATCTTTTCGTTTCCCCACTTTCTCGGCACCCTTTCATTTCCAACAGATCCCTCTCTCTTAACACTGTTCCGTAAGAGAAGAAAAAGCTCGACGCCGGTCCTCTCAATCACTCCATCGGATTAGAGGAAGATCATTTGGAAGGCTAAAGGAGTCCAGTGATCAACGGGTTGTGTTCTCTCGGAAGATCGACAAAGCATGGATCAAGGTAACTTAATTTATGTTTAGAGTTCACTAGAGGATCATGGCCATAACAGTAAATATTTTAACATACTTTACTATTTTCGACTTTTCAATTTTCGGTTCTCGCATGATCCCATTAAAATTTAAAAGATCAATTCATAAATAACATATACTATTTTTATTTAATATAATTACTAATTGTGATCATCAGAATGAACATATATAACCTCTTTTTTTTTTTTCTAATTGCAAGCTGACATAGAGGCCCGCACTTTATGGTTTTAATAATTTATTCTGCATTGGATAACATTTCATGTATGAGAATAATGCACACGAATTGTTCTTATTTTATAGTTGGAAATATATATATATATATTTTTTTAGTTGGTGAATCTGCTCGATAATTACACAAGGTTAGGCATTGTCTACAGTTTTGGAGTTTGGACCTTGACAACACAAGTAAACCCCCAGTATATGCAATTGCTTCATTTTCAAGCGCCATGTATTTTTTGAGATATTACCAGCTGTGGGGGTGACAGTGGATATAAGTAAGATACTGACGGCTAGTCAGCTACCAGAAAACCATCCATTAATTCTTTATGATACTCAAAAGCCAAGAGTCAAAATAGTGGGCAATTAATTAATTATATATATGAACTCAAATTATTAGAGTAATTATTTTCTTAAAGTAATATTTTTTCTGTTAAATTTCATTTAATTTTGAAAATATAGAATAGAATTTGTACCGAAGAGGAGAGAATAAACAATACAACATCCAAGCACCACCAAAATTGAAAAAATAACGAGAAAAGCGTTCTTTATATGTTGGATTTCTTGGGCTTATTTTTTTTTTAAAAGATATGTAAAATCAGTGACGAAGAATGTAACAAAAAGTGAGTTCAATCGACTTCATGGAACGTTGATGATCTAGTTCAAAGTTTCTTAAAAATTCTCCATGATTTTGTTTAGTACCTCCAAATTACAAACTATTGACTCAGTTAATTAAGATATTTAACTCCGTCACTACAATTAAGGGACTGCTTTTAAACATTAAGCAGATTACTTAAGTGACAGAACTCTAGTAGCATGGATAATTTCATTTTCTATAATGTACGGTACGTTGCTGAAGGGAACAATACTACGGACAATATAAATAATATTATGGGTAGTGTTTAAATTTACGGAGATTATTTATTATTGAAATCCGAGCAACACTTTAAATAGTGAAGTACATCAAAGGATTTGAATTCATAGATCCCATGAAGGTTCAGACGTACTGTATTATGTGGTAAACCCACTAGCTAGATACTATCAGAAGGACAAAAATAGGCATTCTAGTAACTTGTCACCACTTTTAACTATTTGTGGCTGTAGTAACAAGTTTGTAATTCAGAAACATTCGGCGAGCTAAAAAAATTAACATTTAGGTATAATATAGATATAATTCGGGAATAATTTATTTTATGTAATATAAATAAATATATATTATAATAATAAAATATTAAAAATATGTTAAAAATATAAAAAAATTATATAAAATAATACATAATGTGTTTTTTTGAATAATTCATGAATAAAATATTTTTTTTAATAAAAAATATATTATATATTAAACTGACGAATTATTTATAAAATATTCTGTTATGAATAAAAAATAAATTATTAACGAATTATTTGTGAATCATATAACTATGCTTGTGGCCAGTAACCAACTCATACAATGCAAGTGCCATTCAACGAGCCCTCATTTCTGACTGCAGAGCAGGTCACACAGTGTTGTCGATCATCTAACGGATTTTCAGCTTATGAATGAAACGCCTAGGGGTTGTTATCAATAATAATTCATCAAAAACTATCAAATTATAGCCATTACAAATTATATAAAATTTTAATGATCCTTAATGGAGTATCAAACGATAATAAAATTACATAAAATTTCAATCACCATCAATACACAAATAAAAGAACATATTCATAAAGTTTTTTATATTTTTAAATTTTGTTTTAGTATTTATTTAAAAATTTATAAGAGAAATCAAGTGATCCCCACCCATAGTAAATCATGTCAATAACTCAATGTCTTGTTCAAAGTTGATTGAATTGAGATATGAAAGGTGGTTTAAAATTAGTGACAAAATAGAAAAGAGATGCAGATAGAAATAACCCGCAACCTCAATTTTCAGCGTTTACAAGAGATAAATCCAAAATGGATAAAAAAAATTGAAATACAAGTTCTATCACAATGCTGAAGGTTGCATGAATCAAATTCTGAACTGCTGAAAAATTCACTGAAAGCCAATTATAAAAATTAAAAGGTCAAGCACTTGAAAAATTGCTCAAACAAAAACAATTGGATGGCAACATCAAAACATCAAAATTGCTGCTTGTTGAAGATAGTACACAACTTGAAGTTATTTGAGAAAAAAAGCCATAGCCATGTTATTCCCACGATCAAAGCAAAGAATTAAACCTGCTGCAGGATGCGAAATCTGAGCATACAAGCAGAACAGTGTTATTAAATGATTAAAACAAAAATAAGATGGAAATACTTAGGGAATACAGGCAGACATGCTAATACTGGAAGTGGTAAAAAGCTATAACCTGGAAAATCTGCCTTAAACTAACCGAATACCAGCATCAAAGCAACCCACAACCCTGCAGACACCACCTTTCCAACACAAAAGAACACAATAGATGGTAAATCCAAATCGACTTTCTCAGGATAACAATCCAAAACAGCCACAATCTTAACCACAAACCAGATCCTAACTGGATCACAAACATGAACCATCTGACAGAATCCAAATCAACTACTCATCATGTTCTCGCTTGGAAAACAGGTAAGATATCCACACATTTGAACAAACTGTTTAAAATTGAAATCAGATGTTATGGTAATATGTTTACCTAAGCAAAAATATTTTGCAAGCCCTTTTAAAGTTATTTTTTTCTGTTTTGCACCTGGTCATTGCCTGCCATTTCCCTCCAATTTGTCAGAATCTGATTCGCTACCATTGTATCCTATTCAAATAGAAAATAAATGATTCAAACTATATGCCTTTATAAGAAAATCTGAGTCGCTACTGGAGTGTCCAGCACAAACAGGCATATGCTGGTCTATATGATACATACACCAGTTTGTGCAGAATTTTAACACTGTTTTTATTTTTGTTTTGAGTTTAGTTGTAATCAAGGGTAAATCGGCACAAAACTGAAAACACAATAACAACGGTAACCACTTAACTCTTCTTGAATTAACACACAACAAGGCATGCCTAAATATATGCATATAAAAAAAGTAAACAGACCTGGACGCTTGCCACTATACTTCCAAGCTGAAGAACGATATTTTGATGCTTCCTTAATCCATTCCTTCGCCTGAAAAAAAAATTAATCTATCAAGCACCATTCAAATGGAAAATCACATTGAAGAACAATATAGAATAGAGAAACAATATATAGATATGTCATGCTGCTCCAATACAAACCTCACAATACATTGGTTCCAGTAAGATGCAGATTTATAGGCCACTCTATATTCACTTAATTAAGCTAAGGAAAACATACCTATAAGTCTCCCGATATACAATTCAGAAGATACCAATATATTTTCTTTTTGTTAATACACCCATCCACCCACTGGTGTTTGAAAGCAGCAGTAATCATTAATGAATCCATTGCAAAAACTTACAACACAGAAGTACAGGTTACAATTTCAAACAAAGAGTACTAAACAAAATCCAGTATTTCATTAAAACACCTAAGAAAGTATTAACCCTCGAATTACCCAAAAATATACAAAACCTTGATCAAAGATTTCAAAGATTGAACCTGCATCTCGTTTTTGGGGACGCCATATCCGCTCTGATACATCTGAGCTACCAAAATCTGCATGGAGGTATCACCAGCCAAAGCCGCCTTCAGAGTGTCTTTAAACCATCGTCTGACACAGTCAGACACCGCCACCGACAGCGGCATGCGCTCTTCAAATGCGACCGGACTCTCCATTCTCCGTTCGGGCACTGCAGCCGATGAGCCGGCGGCTTCAGCAGGAAAGGTGATAACGGATTTGGGTTTGGAAGGCGAATTCTTCCGAGGGTTGTGGATCCGCGCGCCGACGGCGCGAGCGTGGGTCGTGAAGCTCGGAGCACAGGCCCGCCTGGCCATAAAAGAAGAGGAGGGGTATCGATGTAATAATTTTCCGAAGAATGGAGGCCCTTGTAAGTGCAAGAAATGATTGGTCAATGTGGAACTGAGCATGGCTTTTTGCTCTTTGCCGGAGCTACTGAGTAATTCTGGAGCTCTGGAGAAGATAGCTTCTTCAACCGCTGATTGTTACTTGTCAGAGATCAGAGAAATTCCCATTTCCCATGCTTCTTTTAATCATCACATAAAATATCTCTTTTCTAGATCGAATCTGTTTGGTACTAACATGGGATTAGATATTTTCATTTTGCAAAATTTAATGAATAAATAGTAAATGTTGCTACCTCCCACACATATTCTCCTCATTAGTCCCAAATCCAAACAGAAAACACAGATACTGAAATTAAATTTAAAGATGTAATAACAGATATTAAAATAATTTAATTTGTAATGTCATATTTACTAACAAACAAACAATGATATTAAGTTAATCTTAGTAATGAAAATTAAGAAATAATGTATGAGTATTTTTGTTACCATGGGGGTTAGTGGGCTGGTATTGGGCCTACCTGATCCTCCTCTATCGGGCATTGAGGCAGTGAGCCCACACCTCTTTTACACGATCAAAGAGAGACTGTGCGCTATCTGAGCATCGCTGATGAAGTCACGAGTAGACGACAGTTCAGTGAAGAGGAGAGATTAGATAGAGGCAAAACGCAAGACGAATTAATTTCTATGAGAAATAGGAAAATACACGGCTATCAATTCTTCAACTCTATTTCGTTCGGTCTTAGCTTTCTTTTTCCTCTTTTTTTACTTCCACTAGCTAGTCACTGTCACTGAGTACTGAATTAATTTCGTTCGGATGCAAATCAGTTGAAATAATTTCTTTGTTATATCAAAAAGGGCAGAGAAATGTTTGCTAATATACTTGTATGTGAGAGCAGTACGCTTGGATATCCAATTTCCTAGTGAAGCGTTAACAATATGAGCTTTTTTAATTGTGGCCTGGAGATTCTTCTTCAAATTTACACTCTGAACTTGTACAAACTGTTTCCCAAAAAAAAAAAAAAATCAAACTAGTCTATCATATACAAACCTCTAGCTGCATCATGTGCCTCTTCTCAGAGCTGATTACAACATATTAGATGCATTTCGCAAGCAAAAGAAGAAATATACAACAGAGAAAAAGGGAAAATGGAGAAAGAGTTGGGTTCTAGAAACCTTTGGTACATTTGTCCTGTTGGTAGTTCAATCTGTTTTTTCTCAACTGCATTGCTCTCCCATGATCCAAAAAAATGCAGGGATTTTCCTTTGGGTTGGTCACTCACTCCAACTGTCATTGTCGCTGTCGTCACTTCCCACAGCCTGCATTTTTATGTAAGTTCAGTATTACATAAATTCAAGTAAGACTGCTATGGCACCAACCCAAACATAAATTTGAATAATCAGTCTTCAAACCTGTAGCTTTTTGCATTTTTACTGAATTCAAAGTTCTTATAGTAGCAATATGTATGAAGTACCCTTTTCTTTTCAGTTTTGTATTGTCTAAATAGTATTTCTAATTTCGCATTTTGTGTTGGTTCTCTTTTGCAACTAGTACAAAGCATATCTTTTGAAGAAGAGGGATCAAGTACTATTAAATCTCAAATTAACTATTTGTAAACTTTTGTATACTAAGATTAATTGATTGGATATACTATAAATATCATATGCTATGTATGCAAAATATTACATCATTTTGACTTAAGCATCAAGAGCTAGCAAAATGAAGGGACCAAATTTCAGAATTTAATCCCCTTTCTCAATGGTTCTCAAAATGAAATAAAAAATGAATTTTTTTTATATGCATGAAATTAAGATGATAAAAATGTATGTATAACGGTTTAAGTTTGTTTTTAATCACGAACCACAAAGTTGACAGGCACCAATTGCATCGGCATCACATTTCTCCTTTTATTTTAATTAATAATTGTTTGTTTGGTTGCTGGTTTCTTAAAAAAATGCCCTGCCTGCTACAAGTCGAAATTTCGGCTTATATGAATCATGTCTCTCAAAAGATGCTAAATATATTTGGAATAATGGGAAGTTCATCGCAAAATGATTGTTAAAAATTAAAAGATGTGGGGTTGATTATAAAAAATAGTGTATTTTGGACTAATTCTTTGGCCTTCCTCTATATACAGGAGTTCAAATAATTAACACTATTTAACTATAACCAAAATAACCAACCTGACGGATTGCATTAGCTTTCTCCAACATAGCAGCCACCTTCAAATTTGTTCTACTGTATGGCCCCATAAAATTTGGCTTTTTCACCATAACCGGTTTCAGGGTACATGACTGCCACAGAAAACAAACATAAAAGAAAAGAAAAATAGAAAGATCATTTATATTTTGGAAGTTGAAAATTAGGAGGAAAAAGTTTTTTATACTTGCCTTGTTTTTTATCTCTTCTAACATTGAAGGTGTGATCAATCGGCTAGCAGGTTGAATCAATGTTGGCGCGTTCTTCAGCTGTAACTTATAATAAATAAAATATAAGTAAACAGTTTGTTATAGGAATGTTGAAGAACTTGTGAAATAACAAAAGAAGATGTTGCATACCATGCTGTTATCATGAGATGTGACTTGAAACAAGGGATACTTTGGTGGTGTTGGAACTGAGGGAGGATTCTTCCTTGGTTCTTCCTCCATTTTGAATTCAAACTTGTCAGCTCCAGGTGACAAGGGTTCTTCTTTAACTGACAATTCTCTATCCGGTACTTCTTCATATCTTAGCAATTTTTCATAATATATTGGATTCTCTTCTGCACTAGCAAACCCCTTCATTGATGTATCTTTCTCCGAGCTCGGAGACATAAAACAGTTTTGAGGTTCTTCATATCTTAGCAATTTTTCATCATATGTTGAATTCTCTTCTGCACTAGCAAACCCCTTCATTGATGTATCTTTCTCCGAGCTCGGAGACATAAAATAGTTTTGAGGTTCTTTTGAATCAGATATTATCTCACAGTTTTCACCAATCAGTTCATTTTCAACCTCATGCATTTTTCTCTCTCTAGCTGCTACCCTTGATGGTTTCGGCCTTGGTGGCCGGCCGAATTTGCTAAAATTGGGAAGGGGTGCCATTTTGTTGGAATGGTGCTGAGGAGCCATTGGACCGAGACAGGGGAGTGGGCCCATCTGAGGCTTCCCCATTCGCCACTGTATCGGTGGAAGTGGCGGCAGTGGTGGTATAACATCTCCTTCTGGTGCTGTATTGTAGGTGGGTACAATGCTTAGAGTAGGTGGTGAAATCATTACTCTATCTGGAATTACCTCAGAGCATGCAATGGAGGTTACTGCCTCATCTAGAATTTCAATGTTCAAATCTGTTGCTGGGTCTCCAGGAGCTGGAATTACCTCAGAGTTCCATGCTACTGGAGTTACTACATCATCTTCAATTTTAGTATCCAATACTGTTACTGGGTCCGGTGGAACTGGGTTTGATGACTCTGGTTCATCTTCAGCTGCTCCTCCATCTACTACCACTCGAGGAACGGGAAGTTCTCCTCCTGTGTCATCTGCTTTGTCTTCTTCTTCATCTTCTTCTTCTTCAAAAGTCTCATTGTTAGTTTGTAGAGCTTCTCGAAGAATGTTATCTTGGATTAAAGGTGGAAGTGAAATTGGTTCAATCCCAGTATATCGCGCCTCTTCTTCAAGAAGATCATAGCAATCAGCTAAAGCCTTGACAGATAAATCATCATCTACTTGTGAATCCCAAGGTTCAGCTGAGTTATCAGATAAGGTTCTCTCTTCATCTAAAGAATATTCACTTGCTGCAATTTGAGTTTGATCTCCATGATGAGCATTTTGTTCTTGCAAAAGAATTTCTGGCTTAACATCTGCTGTGTCTAAATTCGCATCAACTGTACTAATTGTTGGCATCTTATAACATTCCTTACCATTTTGTGTGTCATCTGACGATATCTCCATTTCATTTTCAAGAAATTCTTCTTTGTTTTTCATTGAGTTTACATTTTGGAACTCTGCAATGCCAGAATCAAAATCTTCTGCCTCACTGAGATCCGCGGCTTCTCCACCATCAACTGGTAACTCATATGTTTCAGCAGTATTGGCATCCAATCCTACACCTACATACATCTCACTTTCATACAGTTCTTTTTCTTCATTTGAATTTAGGTTTTCAGGTTTTGGCACATCACCATCAAACACCTTGTCATTGATTAACTTCTCAGTTTTGTTCTTCTGATTTTGCAGACTATGAAGACAAACATGCATCTCACTTTCACATAATTCTTCCCCTTCTTCAGAGCTTAGGTTTTGATTGTCTGGCTCTTGCATGTTATTATAAAACACTTCTTCTTTGATTGACCATTCAGTTACTGTACCATGTCCAGATATCTCATATGATTTATCACCATGTTCCTGGAAACCTAAATATTCATCAGTCTCAACCAACTCTTGTTCTTTGTCGACCAAGGTTAGATTTTGGGTCTCATTTATCTCATTTTCATGCAGCTCTTTTGTTAAATTGTCAGCCACCATAACATCCATCAATGTTTCATCTGTTTCCTCAGCATTTTCCTCTGCGCTAGTCTCATCTGCATGCAATATTTCTCCAGAATCTTTCTTTTCAGTCTTGATCAAGTATAGGTTTTCACTTTCTGCAATTTTGCAATTAGAAATTCTATCCTCGGTTATGCTCTTGATAACTGTGCCTTCTATTGATAACTCATCTCGTTTCTCACCATCATTCCTGACATCTGAACTTATATGCACCTCTTCTTCACCAAATTCCTTGCTTGTATTTAACTGCTCTATTTCAATAGGTTCTATATTCTGCACCCCAGGCAACTCATTTTCATGAGAAGTTAAATCCACTTGATCTTCTCCTAAATATGTGACAGTACTGTTGATTTCGGTTTCAATTGTTTCCAAATCTTTTGCAATGAGATCATTACTTACCTCTGTGGCACTGCTATTTTGCACATTTTCAATTAGATACTCACCCTTTCCGACAATACCAGACCACTGAACACCTGCACTATCAAATAAGAGCTCCTCATTTTCTCCCAAATCTTGTGGGTCTACTTCTTCTTCATCTTCAGTTAAGTCATGTTTTAAATCGAGAAGTTGCTTCGCCATGTGTCGAAGAGAGTGCGAAAATGAATCCTTTTCAAGTTTGGCAGTTCGTTCCCCCCTATTTGCATTTGTTGTGACTGGATTAAATTCATTCTCTCCATAACTCAGCATGGTTGAGTCCACTCTGTCAAAGGAAACAGTTCTATAATGTGGATCTATTTCATGCATGCTTTTGCTAACATTTCCATCAGAAGTAGCAGCAGCAGCTTCACCCCCAGCAACTGATTTAAACAGAATTTGGTCAGTTTCATCTCTGTCATCTCTCATGGATGAACTTTCTGACCTCAATAAACTAGGATTCTTTCTTTTATCCTCCTTCATTTCAGAAACTTTTTTAGATTCTAAGCTAACCATTGAAGGGTTCTTTTTATCTTTGACCTCAGAATCTGTTTCCATCTCAGAGTCCACTATGGCTGCCGTCAGAGCATCCAGGAACTCCACCTCACTTGCTGTTGCATCAGAAATGTACTCGTCAGAGTTTTCACCAGATTCAGTATCCTGTTCAGGTGTAGAACCTGCTTGATATTGTTGAGTGGTTGAAGAGTTCGAAAGGAGTTCACTGGAGGGAGAATCATCTCTTTCATCAGAACTAGACGTGTCTTGGCTGTTTCGGTTATGATTTATGAGAGAACCTAGGCTTGTTAATCGCTTGTGACAGGCATTGGTCTTGGTTTTTTCTACAGAGGTGGAGGATTTGTTTGGTTCTTCAAATTCTGTGCTTGTGTAAGAGATGCTTCTGGAAGAACTTTCATGAGCTGGAGAATCAGTTTCAAGGAGGTTTTGCATGTGTCCAAATAAAGAGCCATTAAATTGCTTCTGCTTAAATTTTACACGCCTGATAGGAATTTCATCCGAGTCTTGGTCTTTTGTGCCTGCCTCTTGTCTGTATGAAGTACATCTTTTTAAGAAAATTGATGAAAATGTACAGGAAAGTAAATTGAGCAGAAGAAAGTATAATACAACAAATGAATGGTTTGTTACCTTGAGACATTTTGAGGCGCCTTTAGTGACCTTGCAATATCGGCGCTGATTGGATTTAATTCTCTCTGGTATAAAATATTGATGCTCAGTTATTTTCAGAGGAAGCAGTAAGGATAATATTATTACACACAAAAGGACAGTTTTTCTTTTGCGGTTAACCAGTTGACTAATTACCGTTGTTTCAAGCATTCTGGTTTCTCTTCGATATGCTTGTCTTATGCCATAGGTTGATAAATCAACTCTAAAAAATGATGGATCTGTGTGTCTCTTCAAGCACGCTCCAGCTCCAGCCTTATCAAATCTACAACAAGGTAATTAATACATGCATAAATATTACATACATATGCACATCAGTATGGTTAAAAGAGTAAAAGAGTAGTGACATTGTTCTCTTACTTGTCAAGCCTGAATAATTGTGGCGGGCCTCGGCTTTGTTTGTAAAATTCCATGACATAATATGGCATTTCTTCCTTGGTGACAATATTTGAATCTGTATCAAGATTCGGGTGCCAACTTATTCCTACATAATTACAAAGAATGATCAGTTCATCAAGCTAATAATGAGAGAATTAGTGCTAAGACATCAAGTCATTTTGCCGACTGACCCTCGATTGATGCATAATCAGTGTCTCTGTTATGAAAGAGATCTTTCTCAACCATGGGAATGTCAGCTTCTAACTGCTGAACACGAAGCATGATGCTTTGGCTTCTTGAAGCAGTGTTTGTTATTTCTTCATGCAAACCATGGAATATCCCAGCAGCAAACCTGTTTTATCAAATAAAAATAATAAGAAACGTTTATATTATATATTTTTTTTTGGAGTTAATCCAAAGTATGATGTAACTTGAGATGATAATGGTGATGTTTTCGTCAGTTATGGCTGATTAAAATTTCAACGGCCCCTTCATATTAAGTTTATTGACCTGACACAATAGTTACCAATGTTTATTCTGTGGTTGACATCTATGTAAGTGTAATAATTGAGCGAATTAATGTTCAGTCTTTAGGAAAAGAAAAAAGACAGTCCAAACAGAAGGAAATATTTTATATTTTTTGAAATAATTTTTTTTTCTATTTTTGAAGTAAAAAAAAATTGAAGGTAATATTTTTATAAGAATGTAGACAATTATTTTTAATTTAAGTTGCTTAGTTATAAATCCGTTTATTTGTGACCATCCGTTTTAAAGGCTAAAAGAAACTCTGTTCGTACAAACTTTCATTCACCTTTACAAAATATACATTTAATTGAAAAAGTCCGAAAAACGAACTTTTTATATACAAAAGAGGATATATAAAATGATATACCACCATCTGAAAGCAGCGTAAACCTAGAACAGCTAGTCAAAGTATTTCTCATTTTTCTCATCTCTTCTTCATTTTTGTAATACATAATTTGTCTTTATGTAGACGAGCAAGGTTTCAAAACTTTCTTGTAAATCCCCATTGGTAAAAGCAAGAAGAAGAAGAAGAAGAAGAAGAATAATAATCCAATCACAACAAAAGGCAGATTCTACCAAAAAGCAGCAGTAGCACAAAGGAAAACAGAGCAGGTAAGGCCAAAACAAGAAAGATGAAAGAAGGGGGTTACTATGCCAAGATATCTGCTTGGTGATTGTATGTTTTGCAGTCAAAAACAGAACTTGATTTCAAATAGAGTAAATGAAATGCACCATAAATAACATAGACATACTCGGCAAGGTCGCCAAGCTGGCGTAAAAAACCTACGAGCCCGGCAACAGCGACTCCTTCGAGAATGGCCTCAGGGTCATCTTGGTAGGCCGTTTTGTACAGCTCGGCTGCACCCAATCCATACTCATTTCTTATCTCGTACCCGTACATTTTCATCTTTTCTTCAACAAAATCTAGCTGAGCTCTTTTTCTTCTCTTCCTATCATCCTCTACGCCATTTTGGCATTAGAGATTAAAGTCTACCACGTAGTTGGATTTGAGAGAGAGAGAGAGAGAAGTCATTGAAGAACTGTTAAATTACGAGAGTTAATGTCTATCAGATTGGGTCCCACCAACAATTTATTGATGTTAAAGTCTCATTGAAAAGATTGGAATTAAAAAAAAAATTATAAAGGGGAGAAAGAAACAGAAACTTGAAGAGAAATTAAAGAGTTGGATGGGAAGTGGCTGGCTCTTTCATGTACGACCATAGATGGTATCAAACTCGGAATTGGCCCACATGTCAGCGGGTTGTGATATCATAACATTGTTGTTGCCTGGTACTTGAGAAAATGTTCTATTTCAAAGCTTCTGTTATATTATGTAATGTTTTAATGTGTTAACCACCAGCAGATATAACTAACGGTTCCGTACTAGTTAGGTTTAGGTGGGTATAGCTACAGATACCTAAATACAAGAAAAAATAAATATCCAATCACGAGATTCTGCTAATTTTGTTCAGAAAAAGATATATTAATAGCAAGAGTTTGTAATTAAGCAAGTATTGTTTTCCTCTGACATCAGTCATTTCTTCCCTTGTGAACTCTGGGCCAGAACATACAGGTACAGTCACAGATGGGAGAATATTGCCAATCAAGACATTCAAAAGAACCAAAATCAAAATTGAGCAAAAAAGAACAAAATTGCATGAACTAAGATGCCAAAATAGTGCGTCCAGTGCTGTATTAGATGGGGACAGATGAAAGCATAATTTTCCCGAGGGAATAGCTAGTTTGGCAGTTTGCTAGAAGCCAACTATGTCATGCCATTTCATGCCTTTCATGTACTATCCAGTTAATCAATTTATTAATTAAACCCTTTCTGGGAACCGTTATCAACTTAAAAGACAAGGAAAGGTGAATACCCTCGAAAATCTTTATTGATCGACGCACCCATCTATGAAAATTTTAGTTTAATTGATTAATTAATAAAAAGTGTTTGATCCAGTGGTAATTCCCAGATATAATCTTCAATCAAAAAACCTCAAGAGATAATCATAATAACATATATTCAACTACTTCACATGTCATCTCCTCGAACAGGAACAAATTATTTTGGTAGCGAGTCTGCCAGTGCCAATAAACTATGTGACGTGCAAATTCCAAGCTCAGTGACTCGCCACATATTATGGTGTTAATATTTGCCATAGAAAATGTACTTTCCTCTCCAACAAATAGAAACATATCAAATTAAATTATAGAGAAAGGTGCTAATATACTATAAAAACAATCATGGTGGCAACTACTTGAGCTCTACTCTTGATTTTTTTTTTCCAAATTTTATATTGCGCAGTGGAGATAAAATACATTGTTTTTCTTTGCCTTCAAGCGAGGGCTAGGTTTATGCATTCCAATTCTCCTACCACCACTTCAAATGCATGCTAACGACACTTGGGATTAACCAAACATACGCACTATCCATGATTCCTAGCATCTACGTCTTCTCATTATATTATTATCTATAATAGAATTTTAAGTCTAATACTTGTGTGTGGTTGGGAAGAGTAGCTTTGGAATATGCTTGATTATGTTGCTACTTTTGTAAGCTTGATTCCAGTAACTTTAATATAATGATTTTCAGTAAAATCGATGATCCCTTCGAGGTCACTTTTTGGATTTCTCCAAAAAGAGCTCTATTACTCATAGACAAGATCAATTAATTATTTTTTAGTTGGAATATGGATTGTATTTGAGGGGGGGGGGGGGGGATTGGGAGAATGAAACGCCAAGACTGACTCAGCTGATTTCATCTATTTTTCATTCGATTTGGCTCCCATGTAGCTTCAAAGTGGAAGTAGTATCGGTGATTGCTAATACTACCTATGCTATCCAATTAAAAGAGGCACGTCTTATAAAAGCCGTACTCAGAAATATTTCACAAAGGAAAAACCGAAATCTTTATTAAATCAATCAGAACAAATTAATAAAACAGTCATTTTTATTGTATTTTAGAAAATTATATTAAATAAAATTATAAAAATGATGTTTTTCTTTCTTTTGACAAGACAAAAAAAATAATGAGATCGATATCTAGACTGATCCTTGTTTTGATTAACGGAGGAATGCGACGCCACTTCTTAGTCCCAAACAAAGGAATAGTTAAGTTTTGCAACATAATTTTTTTTTTCTACTCACGTAGCACTTTCATTGGTGAACAATCGAAATTATTAATTGCATTTTAAAACATTAAAATAACAGGCGATCCATGGAAGGCTTCCCGATATTCTCACAACTATATCACGAAGAATATCAACTCAATATACTGCGCAGAAATTTTAACGGTAAACAACTAAAGCAGAAGCATTTTCCCCCTATGATTTAGCTAATACAAACAAAATACAAAATGCATTACAACAATTAAAATCTCAACAAATACAGGGCAACAACATGCAAAAGTGCCAATTCAAAAGCTCTTAATCATCTTATGCATTAAAAAAAAATCAAGGAAATAGGATTCTATTTCTTGGCAAAGGAGATGGACATTGGGAACTGTGGAGTGATTTTGAAGCCTTGTAGAGCTTGCATGGCTACCGCTGACTGGGAGTCATCAGTGAACTCAACAAAAGCGATGCCAGGTTTCGCTGGGATCATGCGCACCTTATTTTCACAATTTATCAAACAATCAATGGTATTGAAATGACAAATTATAATGCAAATGATATCTTAACTTGATAGTACATGATACATTGTAAATAATATAATGTTATCATGCACACCTCTCTGAAGCCTGGATACTGCTGGAAGAGAATCTGAAGCATCATGCTTGTGGTCTCATGTGGCAGGTTCTCTACAAACAGCACATTGTTTGGAGGTGCCCCTGAATCCTCCTCTCCACGCCCAGGTGCCGGTGCTTGCTTCCCACCCTGTTCCCAGAGAAATATAGGATCTCAGAAATAAAGTAATGATTATTTTATTGCGTTTTTTAATTAAAACTATTTCTACTTATGGCTAGGACAATATTAAAGCTCGCTCTACAAATTTATTCACTTCTAGTTAAAATTCTTGAAACAGGCAGAGGTGAAAACAAATCATCACACGAACATCCAAACTTGCTTTCAGGAAAGAAAAGAAATAATTACAAGATGTAAGATGTTGCACTTGATCAAATAGAAACAATCTGAAAGACAACAAGAATGCTTCATTGATTACTGTGGAAATCAAGCAACTTTTAAGTACCAGGCATTGGGGGAAAAAATTGCTAAATTGTATAGTTCAGCTTTTTCGATATTGGTACCTAGAAGTTCAAACTATATCTTACAGTACTTTACATTTAAATCCACGTTTTTCTCAACCATTTCAAGTAAAAGTATAATATCTGCTCATAAGGAAACTTGCTACATATAGAGTCATGGGATTATCTAGACAAAAGTCACGGAACCTCTACCACCTAGCTACCACAGAAATTGAACACATAGTTAAATTGATTGAAGAATCAAATTTTATAGGGCAATATGAAACCACTAACTTTACCACCCAGCTACCACAGAATGTTGTGTTAAAGAAAAAAGTTGTTCACACTAGTCAAGAAGAGGGGTCTGCTAACATTTTTTAAGTTTCTTCTTGTTTTTTTCTTGCCCTTTTTGTGAACAGAAGAGGTAATGAAAACAAGTTCCAAATTAGGAAAAACAAAAAAAATCTTACAGTGGTTCCATTAGATTGAGCACTTGGCGCACTAGGTTTAGAATCTTCAGCCTTGCGCTTTCTCTCTCCTGCAGAAAAAATAGAATAAATTAAAAAGGAAAGAATCAGAAGTTAAAAATGCAAATTTATCCAAAGAAAACAAAATAATTCGTCCACAACACCAAACAAGAATCAACTAATGTGACTAAAGGCTTTGTTGTTATTGACAGAAATATAAAAAATATTACAGTAAATACATATAACTTTCTATAAGTTTAGGGGCCATCGCCATACCATGTTTGACACAGTATGAGGCGGGTCGGTTACAAACTTAAGCTTATGTAAAGATGCACATTTGAAATTACAAATAGTCAGAAGTGCACACCAAATTTGCCAATTTTTATTATTTTTTAAGTAGCAAATTAACAAAACTTTAACCATGGTTATGAAAATTGGATTCAGAAGAGGAATCAGTAAGTTGAGCATGAACTCGGAATCAGATGAATCGGAATGGAAATTCGGATTTTTAAAAAATGCTTATATTCCATTAAAAAATATAGGAAAAAATTGTAATAAAATATTATATACTTGATTGAAGAAATTAAGTAAAGACAAATAATTATACTCGATTGATCGACTAATACAATATAATTCAAATAAATTTTCGATCTGCAACAAAATAAGAGGACTTTCTAATTAACGGTAATTTCACTTTTGACGGGGACAAGTGTGTGGTGTAGTATGTACATACTATATATATCTATCAGACATTCAGCCAAAATTTGTATTCATATTGGGTTGTTGTCATTTGTAGAAAAAGCTAATCCTCAAAATTACAAAATAAAAGAATACACTACGCGTATGGACTAAAAGTATAGACAAACATGTAATGAGTCCTGTATATGATAAACCGGTCCCAGAATCCAGATGTTCTCGTCGAGGGTCCACACAAAAGGGTCCATGCACCTAGTCAAGCTGAAAAAATGAATATATTGCAGCTATTTTGTTCTTTTTTCTCCCAGTGCATGCTCTCATCGAGTTTCTCCCAAAAACGCCCCAAAATAGTCCCAATCTCTCAAATTAGGTGTCGTCTCGATTTTTCTTGTTCTTTTACAATAATTGGTTATTTAGTTCTCAATTGTGTCAACCTCGACCACTAATTTGGAAGAAATGGCGGTCTAATTGGAAATTTTGTGCAAAAAATTGCTTAGGCGAGTAACTCGCGACTCGCCTCCGGCCGATTCCGAGATGACACGGCCGATCCAACTCAGGATCGGATGATTTTCCAATCCATGACTTTAACTATGACTAAATTATTTCTCTTTCCCAGTTAGGTAGCTTCAAATATTGCCGTATATATGATTATTCTATAGATTTAATTTCCTACAATAACAGAATAGTTATATCCTTGTTTTATTAATCACCTTTTTCTTCTTGTTTCTTCTTCTTATCAAATGTTCCATCAGCCTTTGCAACACAATCTGATTTTTCCTTTGCATATTGTATCCTCTACGCAGATTAACCAACAGAACACAAAACATATCAAACTTAACTTGCATCAATCCAATTTATAGCAAATAGAAACAAGTATCACATTGCAGTATATACAGTACTGATAAACTGCTACATTGCTGCCTATAACACTTCTCATATCACAACTAGCACTGCACATTTGTAGTTTGTGTTTGAGGAAAAGGGGCAAATTTATAAGCATTTTTCACAGCATACCTTTTCAGACATATTAGTCTCATCATTGGGTGCTATCTACATTTCTAAAAGTACCTCACTATGTTTTCTAAAACTATGAAAAGATAATTTGTGTAACTTGCAAAAGTAAGCAGCTACGTGTAAAAAAAAGAAGCTTAAGTTCAGATAATTTACCATGGGTTGGTCGTAGAAAGGGAAATTCTGCATCTGACGGAAGGCACTACTAGCAGCTGTGATTTCACTAAATACAACCCATGCTTGGCCTCTCAGCCTGGTTGTCTTCAGTGCCACAACATCCAAAATTCTTCCAAATTGAGAGAATAAGGCGTAAAGTGATCGTCTCAACTCTACAAGTTCAAGCAGAAAGACGGAAACAGGAGAGAGACGGACATTCATTAGCTCAAATTCAGTTAAACCCTAAACCCTAACCATCAAATAGAGAACAAACCAGCATTCCCGCATCATGTTCTTAAACCAACAACATTTAACTTTAAAAAAATGGAGCTACGTAGATCTCACACAGAAACCCTAGTTTCGAGTAAAAAGTCTACCGAATCAATCAAAAAGTTACAAGCAAGCAGTAAAATCGAGGAGAAATTACCTTCTTTCTTGACCTTATCATTAAGGTTTTTGATGTAAATCGTCTGATTTGGGGGTATATCGCCGGACAGCATTGCTGCCAAGTGCCACCACCGCCTTTTTCACGAGAGACGATGATTTATCGACGCGAGGAAGAGTGAGGAGAGATTTCGAGTGAGTGCGTGAGGATACATCTCGAAAATGTAATAAAACGAATCAGGCCCAAGTGGCTCAGATTTCAAAAGAGCTCAATGAGTTTTAAAAGGCCCAAAGCGATTTGGCAGTACAATTTTGGAAAAATTAGATGTGCCACCAAAGTTGAAAAACTAGTTTCATAAAAAAAAAAGTTAAAGAAATTAAAAATTTATCATTCAAAAATAAAAGTCTAGATATTTATCACTCTGAATTTATTTAAATTAGATATGTATCACTCTTTCAATTAAAATGGTGCATCTATTTCCTTAATTAATTAATGCTTAATATCACAAACGTTAAATCCCTTTGACGCTTCAGAATTCAAATTTTGTTGTTATCCTTGTTATTCTTTTGCTGACGGCGGATCTCACATGCTTTTAATTTATGATGCAATTTATTTGTCAGAGAAAAGAAAATAGAAAAATCGGATAACAGCGGATTTCAATCTTTCCTTCCTCTCTAGAAATCAATATCCTTCGATTTTTTTTGGCAATCTCCTTCTCGTTTAGCTACTCCGTCCAATTTAGGGGTGTAAACGAATCGATACAAACAGATAATAGTTTTATCATATCTGTATTCATTATAATTTTTCAGATAGAGATACAAATCGAGTATTCAAAGGATATCCGGATAAAAATTGAATATCGGACGGATACAAATACGAGTATAAATATATTTCTAATATTAACTAAAGATATTATATACATTATTAGAAAATAATTGCATATTATTTTTTGATAGAATCATTAATTATAAAAAATAAATACTAATTAATATTATATTAATAGTTCAAATATATCAATGAATTATAAAAAACATAATACATTAACACAAATTGATATAAAATAAATTAGATTTATAATGTACACTAAAATTCTAATTAAAAATATAATAAAAATATTTTGAATACTTATTCGGATAAAATCGGATAATATCGGATCAGATACCTTTGGATAATATCGGATATTGATGAATAATAGCTAAATAATAAGATACAGATAGGTAATAGCTAAATTATATTCTTATCCATATAAAAATTTAGATACGAATATGAATACAGATATCTTCGAATATAAATACGGATTAGATAATTTTCACTATTTTTTGAATCAGATCACAAATAAAATTAAATATTATCCGATCCGTTAACACCCTTAGTCCTATCTCTTAACTAAAGTTTCATGTTGCCAACCTTCCTTGGCGCTCTGAATTTGTTTTTCCTTTTCCCTTCGTGTTTTGATTTTTTGTTCTTTTTTCCATGTATTCCACTCAAGAGAGTACCATAAATCCCTCAAATTGGTTTAACTAGTGGAATCTTGACCCATTATTTTGCTGGCTAGCACCAATTAAAAATGTAAAACTGACTTCACGTTTCTTCAATGATTAAGATACAATTGTGAGAGAGAATGGATACTATTTTTTAAATTGCATGCGGATCTCTTTGCCATGTTGATTGCTACTTATTCTCATACCAATCGCATGTTGACTTTTATTCCTCTCTTTTCTCTTTAATTTTGTTTCAGAGTACAAATTTTTGAGAGAATTTTGTTCATCTGTCAATCATTGATTAAGAAAATTAATTAATTAGAACATAACATGAGATAATAAGGAATCTAGATAATAGAGAGTTAGAAGGTCATAAAGTTACAACAGGAGAAGCTTGGGAAGAAATCCCTAGTGAAAGAAAGAAAAAAGGGGGGAAATAAGACCCAGTCGATCAGAAGGTAGAAATTAGGAAAGAGAACATTTAGATAACCACGTTATTCTACTCAAGGACTGATTTGTAAAAAATAAAAAGACAGATGGGTTTAGATTTAATATTTATGATATTTGATTATAATTGGACAGGTAGATGCACCATTCTAGTTCGGAAAGTGATAAATATCTATTTTTCTACTTTGAAGGGGCTATTGGCCTGAAGTTCTATTTTTTTTTTCAGATTTGAAAGTGCAGACAATAAAGCCCTTGCTTGTTCTCCCTAAGGGTAAGGATTCAAGATTGACAATATATTTTAAAATAAAAAGTATCATAGATATGTTATTAGATTTATGAATTGATTGTGTTGTTGAGTTGTATGTTTTATAATTCCACTTTCTTATTATTTTCATCAAATTTTTGTTAATATGAATCATTGTAAGTTTTAGTTTCTTCATAGATGAAAAAATGTATACCAAATCATGTTATTTCATATTGTACATGTAAAGAAATAGTATACATTATAATTCAAACATCAATTTTCAAATTATAAATCGTTTTCAATTATTGTTTGAATTGTCAAGGTAATATATATGAGGAATCGCTTCATGGTATTTATTTTTACAGGCAACTTAAATTTTATTTAATCTACAATGTCCTCGTTTAATATTTTTAATAAATTACCACATAACATTTAATTACATAAGTATTTTATTTTGCCAAAAAGTAATCCCTCTTCATATATTATAAGGTGTCTTTTTTTAAGGAGACATTCCTTCAAACGCAAATTTCAAAATTGACTCCTGAAAAAAGGCCAGGATGGTTGCAACTTTTCTTTAATAAAAAAATCTTCCTTAAAATATTATTCTAGTTGGTGGGGGGTTAGTGTTTCCAAAAATCGAGGGCACATATGATTGGTGGTCAACTGTAAGTAACAATTCCTAACTGGGCACGAATTTACATCATTTTTTAGTACTTAAAGTAAAGTAATTACTGTGTAGATCTAAATCATCATCAATTTTGACAAATTGGATTTAAAAAACGCAATTAGGAGCGGTTTTTTCAAAGAACAATGCAGCGTTATTAAATAAGAATCGCTGTAAAATCTATTCTTTCAACAACGGTTATTAGCTATTAAATATTGTTAAAAATTTAAGTAAAATATAATTTTGCAGCGTTTCTTTTATAATAACCGCTGTTGAATTTTAATGTTACCACTTTGAACTTCCGACCTAGCAGAACTTTTGAAGTTACCACTTAGTAAAAAATTTGAAATTTCACTGGGCCCTCTCCCCTCGTGACCTAGCCTCCAGAGCCTGAGATAGAAAATTCAATTATAAATGGAAAAATAGAGAAATAATGGTCCAATTGCTCTCAAAAGTTACCAGAACTTAAAAGACATTAAATTAAAGCTCCTTACAAAAATTTACATTTTTTTGGATTTTATTTGATTTTCTGTGAATTTCCTAAGTTCAGAACTTATAAAAACTGCATTTTGACATATCGAATAAACTGTAACAAACAAATCGAATAAACTGTATCAATCTATGAATTTTACATATCTATTTTATTTTATATTCTTATTTTTCATAAATATTAGAGATTAACTGTAAATTTTGAGATAAAAATATGAAATTTTGAGTACCTAAATGCTCTAATTATTCTCAGCTGTCTGTTAATTACAGTTTTAACTCCTTAGTCAAAGTCATTTAAAACTCCATTAAAACGACGTCAAATAAAAATGCTTCAGAAATAAAAATTGCTTCAAATGATCTAAATTATCTTACTGATATTTTGTACCAGTATAATGTTTATGAAAGTTTACATAAAAACCCAAAACTTTAGCTGACTTCGCATTTTTCCTTAAATTTTTCTGTTCCTGGATAAATTATTGCAAAACACTGCCTAAACAATCTTAAATACAAAAATTCTCAATATAAAAAATTTTCTAATAAGTTTATTTACTCATATATGTAATTTATTTACATATCTGTTAAACAAAAATTATCAAAATGCCAAAAATACCCTCTGACCTTCCTTTCTACTGACAGTAACAAACAAATCGAATAAACTGTAGCAATATATGAATTTGACATATCTATTTTATTTTATATTCTTATTCTACATAAAAATTAGAGATTAAATAAAAATTTTGAGATAAAAATATGAAGTTTTGAGTACCCAAATGCCCTATTTATTCCCAGCTGTCCGTTAATTACAGTTTTAACTCCTTAGACAAAGTCATTTAAAACTCCATTAAAACGACGTCAAATAAAAATATTTCAAAACTAAAAATTGGTTTAAATTACCTTACTGATAGTTTGTACCAGTATAATGTTTATGGAATTTTACATAAAACCCCCAAACTTTAGCTGACTTCGCATTTTTCCTTTAAAATCATAAAGATCTCATTTGAGTTGGGCTATTCTGTAAATATGGCATGCATATTTTTCTTTATATTTATAAACTTACTATAAATAATATTTGACTGTACCATCCACTCATGGAAGAAGGTATCTCAAACTGTAAAGAAGGGCATGTGGAAATATGTCAAGGTACAAACTTACACTTAAATATTATCTCCCGTCGTATCAACTGCGTGATGCCTTATTGTTATATATGATAAATAAATTCCTTTAAGGATTTGCATTACTAATTAATTAATCACTATCTCGTTTTTAGGGTTATTCAAATTAATTGTTTCCTGTATTAGAGTCCAACTCAAGGCACTGGTGAGTGCGGATATTATGTCATGCGAAACATGGTTGACATAATCCTAAAGCATGCGGACCCGGAGACCGATTTTTCAAAGATATAATTTGTTAGATAATTACTTAATTAGTTTTGTTCATTTACTTAGGATTATAAAATTACTAATCATGTATGTTTTTATTTTTTATAGTCTCTCAGATCATTTGCACCCTTATCGCCCGAGGATCTCCAGCAGGTACAAATATAGTTGATAGAATTTTTGAAGACTATATTATGAGATTGTACGATATTTTGAAGTTTTTTGGATATATGTATTGCATACTTTTTGTGGTGTGATGTATATATTTGTATTGTGATTATTTATGCTATGTTTTTCCGATATTTACGTATGTGTTCTTATATCTGTGTGAATTATTTATCGAATAGAATTGATTGTTGATATGATCAATTGTATGTGTGTGAATTCAATGAATGAAATTATGTATGGCTAGCACATGGCTAGTCGTAGAAAACAAAATAAACACACACAAAATTTTAAAAGATTAACGTGTTTATTAAGGGAAAAACACTATAAAATTTATATTAATAACTACAGTTGGGTTAAAATCAACAGCGATTTTTAACAAAAAAAATCATTGTTATGTTTAACTTAGCAGCGGTTTTTTGTTCAAAATTGTTGTTGATTTTATTTAACAGCGGTTATTTACAAATAATCTTGCTGTTGAAATTCACTCAACAATGATTTTTTATAAATAATCCGTTGTTGAAGTACAACGGTTTTTAGTGAATAACCATTGTTGATTTGAAAATAGATTTAGCTTAAACATCCTTTTCTACAACGGTTATTAATATAAGTTAGTAGCATGACCAACAATAATGATTGTAGAACCGCTGCTAATGATCTCAAATAACCGTTATAAAAGACTGATCTATGTTGTAGTGAACTGTCATATTTATGTAAAGTTTTAGATTTATAATTAGATATTATAAAGTATTCTAAAAGACATAAATTTCATGGGCACATAACCTATTAGATTTATGACGGTTTAGATTTGCAAACTGTTATTCTACGTTTGTAAAGTACTCTAAAAGACAAATCTTATGGGCACTGTAGTTTATAAAATTTATATTATTGCTTTTATCATCAGTTTATGCTTTCGGAACAACCTAGGACCAAATTCGACCTATTATTTATCTTTTTTATAAATGTTATGAATTATCCAGAAGTTGAAAAGTGTTGTCCAACTTAAATGGTCGAATTAGGAAAAAAAAAAAAAAAAGAAACAAGATACTGTGACATGGAGTTAATATTAACATTAAAATCAGCAAATAAAAATTATAATAGAAAATTTATATAAAAAATAGTATGACGAAATTCATTTATCATAAATTTAGTGATATCCTCATAAAATACATTCGATGATGGATTCGTTTAACTCATAAATAAGTATATGCACATTCTATATTTCTTTATCACAAAAACTTACCCGGCTTCATATGCAAATGATGAAATAATCACCGTGAACTGTTGGTGGATCACTCCATAACGGTTGTTAGAGATAACAACTAATTTTAAGTACAATTTAAGTATTATATGATGATGTGTTAGAAAAGACTTTTAATCGTTCATTTAATAAGAAAAAAAAAATGTTTCGATTCTTAATTAAATGTGTGTGTATATTACCTATGAATGTTGACCAAATTAAGTGCTTATTTCATGATGCAAGAGATCCATATAGGCACCGTGTTCTAGGCATAGAAAATACATTCAAACTTTAGCTCTAATCTTATTAAAAATGGGTTTGTAATTAAACCGAACAATTTTGGCAGAAGTAGCTAACAATGACGTGTATAATTAATACCACGTGTAAAGATTTGTCTATTGCATGACAACCAAGTGCCGACTACATGCACATCGATGACTGCCACCGCAAATATGGAATAAATTTATTGGTGAGAATCGGACGAGTAGGTTGGATTCAGATTTGAACAGGTCTGAGTTCGAGTTGGGTTTAGATCGGGTCATTATTTAAATAAAATCGCTTAATTTATATATTGACTTTTAAATTGATTTTATTTGAATTGTGAGTTATTTAATTTTAGATCAGGTTAAATTTGAATCGTATCAGATCGGATCAAATTCAAATTGAATCTGACTAATTTGATATTTTTTTAAAAATTAAATTAGATCGAATTTGAATCAATTGGATCGGAGAAAATTTTCAAATACGCCGGGTCGACGGCTGCACAGGCAGAACAAAGAGAGTTTAAAAAGACGTGGAAGTGGATCCGAAAAATAAGAATTGGAAGTAAAAAATAAATAAATAGCCCATGTTTTTTTAATTGCTGGTTTTTCTAACTACTTTTTTAAGATTTTTTATTTTAAAAAATTCTGCACTATAATTATATTTAAATTTATGATCATTTTGATTATCTAGTTTCTATTTTTTTAAACATAATACGGAAGATCTTTTAAATATATAATAGATCTATAATTCAAGTTTGTCCTGATAATAGTCCATAAATAAATAATTTATATTTCTAAATATATTTAATAAAATTTTAAATTAAAAACTTTAACATGATTTTTTAAATGCTGAGGATGTATAAAATAATTATTATTATAGTAAATAATAATATTATACTAAATTTATGATAATATATAAAGAATTAAAAAATTGAATCATTTTAAGAGTTTAATTTTCTCTTAAGCATATTATACACATTACTTTAAATGAAAAGAGAAAAAATATATATATGAACTATTGGATTTAAATAGATAAAAAATTTAAATAAAATTCAAAGATAGAGAAAGACTTGAAATTTTAATTTATTTATTTATTATGAATTATATATTCGCCTATATCAGATGTAAAATATGAACTTATAGTTATTATTAGAATTGGCTGTGATGCTGTGCATATTTGGTGACAAATTGGGCTAAGAGTTTCACGACAATGCGCTTCGTTTAAGAATTAAGATCCGTGCAAACATTTAAAGTAAGAGTTTTAAGTCCGTGTAAGAATTTTAAAGCGATCGATCAACCTGAATATCTTCCAACATTTGTCACTAAATAGCATAGCACCGTAGACAATTAAATTCTTATTATTGTTTGATGATCAGAAACATCAAAAATATAGTTTAATGTTATTTTAATTTTATGTAATGATTCATCGGATCATTGAAATTTAAGTCGCTCGATATATATACTATGAAACATAAACAAATATTATATTTTAACAACATTTTTATATCAATTATGTAAATAATATAAATAAGATAAGATATATATGTGATGTCGGAATGCAAATTTAACTTTATTTCTTTAGATTGTCAAACTAACTCATCGATACAAAATTTGTCAAAATTATACCTTTCAAGATAAGGAGAGAGTCATGTCGGATTGCAAATATAAACTTTTAGTTTTTAAGATTGACAAGCTTATCAAAACAAAACAAAAAAAAAATGTTAAATGATCCCCTTCCAAGACAATTAATGATGAGATTGTACACTTTCACGATCAGCGTGAATATATCTAAATTATATTTGCTCCGTCTCTTTCATTGTTCCTTCATCGATCAGCATGAATACATCGGCAATCGAGCATGTTGGATTGGGTTCAAGTTGGGTCTAATTATTTTGATTGATAATTATGGTTAGATCTTATGTTGATTTGGGTTGAATTATATGTTACTCGATCTCGGATTGTATCTGGATTAGATCAGCTAAGAAAGATCAACACAAAAATTTAGTTGTGAGGAAACTTGACACTTGTGACTAATTTGGTCATCACAGATTCACAAAATCCCTTATTCCCTGCAATTTGTTAATATACGTTAAGCCACATGTGGCATTAAAATCTTCTCACTTGAAAAACGCATTTTTGAGATGAAAACAATTGAATTAAATTGATTAATTATTAAAAAATTTAAGAGTAAATCAGCACTAATATTCAATACTAATATTTTTTTTTTCATTCAAAAAGTATTGTAGAATGCTTTAAATCACCATCTAAATATCTATAAAAGCATAATCTATTTTCATGGATTTAGCTACGAAATATATGCATTAATAAGTGCTCTCATGGGATAAGATGCTAATACTGTGTTTGTTAGTTAATTAATGCAATAAAATTTTGGTGGGACTTTTTATGAATGAATCTTATGTGATATAGTGAACAAGAAATTATAAATGACAGCGTCATTAAGGAGGGCAAAATGATCTCCTAATAAAAATATTATGGTATAACTCTCCAAATCATTATTTTCTCCGCCCTTAGGCGCACCCTTATTTCATGCCGACTCGGATGTGAGATTTTGACTTTAAAAATAGATCTATTTTCACTTTTCAGGCTGCTAACTTCCGATCGAAGAGGTCTATTTTTATATATACTTTTTAATTTGCTGGTTGGCTTCTTTTGACATTCAAAGGTCAAAAACAAGATTTATGTCGAACAAGATTTCTGGGTGCCGTTTCTCTTTGTTTCATACAATCTGCCGAACAAAGATTTCATGTGCTCCTTCTCTTTGATTATAAAATTGTGGTCCAGTCGTCTCTTTTGCGCGGCAAATGTTGCTTAGATGTAATTACGTCAAAAGGATAACAATTATAAACGACCACAATTCCACCGAAAAGAAACAATTCAATCAAAAGGAAAGAAAATACCATGTATAATTCATCATTTTCCCCTTGGTCTTTTTTTTTTCAGTTTTCTAAACAAATAAACAAATGCTTTTTTTTTTACACAATAATTAAGTGTGAATTACACAGTTCGCATTTTACAATAAATGATTTAATTAATTGTGCATTTCAAGAGTTTGAAGTGTAATAAATTAAGACAAGTTGACCCATCACTACCAGAAAAAATTGATTTAGAACCGCCTATTTAGAACCGGTTTTTTAAAAAACAGGTGTTAAAAGGTGATAGTGGCATATTTGTAAATTTTATTAAAATTATTAGAACCGGTTTTGTATAACAACCGGTTATAAGTTTTTTTATTAAAACTGGTTTTATAATAACCGGTTCTATTTGATTTAATTAAAACCGGTTTTAACAAAACCGGTTCTAAATTTTTTGTTTTAGAACCGGTTTTATAAAAACCGGTTCTAAATTTTTTATTTTAGAACCGGTTTTTATAAAACCGGTTCTAATTCATAAAATTGAATTAGAACCGCTTTTTATAAAAACCGGTTCTAATTCAATTTTATGAATTAGAACCGTTTTTTAATAAAAATCGGTTCTAATTAATATGAATTAGAACCGCTTTTTAATAAAAACCGGCTCTAAAGAAATTCTTTGCATCAACCAATAGAATTTCAGTTTTTTGCTCCCACGGATTGCTATGTTTTTTCAATCTAACCGTTGGTTCATGCTTATCCGACGATCTAAAAACCAAAAATCAAAAATCTATATCCCACGGATTATCACTCTTCATCCTCCTATTTCATATATAAAAGAGATATTGAGAGACAGAGAAAGAGAAAGAGCAAAGGTCGTCTTGAAGAAAGAAAAAAGAAAGGGAATGAGAAAGACAGATTTGAAGCTCGTCTTGAAGCTCAAAAATGGATTTGATGTTTATTTGAAGTTTTTAGTTTAGTTTTTTTATTTTTTCTTTAGAAATTGTAAAGATAGAAAATTTGTCAGATTTTCTTTAATATGTAAATTATATATAATTATTTTGTTAATGAAATATACTTTATTAGTTAATGATAAAATTAAATTATTTAATCAAAATTTAAAGAAATCAGAACTAGAGAATAATAAGAAAAAAACTATTTTTTAGTAAATAGTACCATCACAAAATATTAAGAAACAAAGTTTCTAAGATAATAATGTATTATCCAGGCAGTGTAGTGGAGATATTTGAGAGAAATTGGCGAACTCAAATTATTTCTTCCTGGGACATGTACAATAGTTTAGAACCGGTTATTTGAAATAACCGGTTCTAAAGGTTAGAGTTTAGAACCGGTTATTTGAAATAACCGGTTCTAAAGGTTAGAGTTTAGAACCGGTTATTTGAAATAACCGGTTCTAAAGGTTAGAGTTTAGAACCGGTTATTTCAAATAACCGGTTCTAAAGGTTAGAGTTTAGAACCGGTTATTTTGAAATAACCGGTTCTAAATGTTAGCACCGCATAGTTTTAGAACCGGTTGTATAACCGGTGCTAAATCCTTTATATAACCGGTTCTAAAACATTTTTTTGTGGTAGTGCATGTTATGCATATGGTGTAGCCCAACTCTCTCTTTCTTTCTCTCTCTATATATCATCTCTTTTCGATTTAATTTAGCGAAACTTACATAGAAAGTTTTTCATCTACTATTTCAAAAAATCTTAATACATCAACAAAATATATCAAAATCCCATGTAAATTTTATTACACTAGAGTCCACTAGTGAACTTCTAAATTGAATTTTTAAATTTTAATTTCTCATATATTTAAATTATTTTATAAAAAAATTGTCGAGATTATCATAAAACTATCTCAACTTTTATATTTTTCACATTTGAAATGTCAATGTAGTGGATAATTAAATTTTCATATCAAAATTTCGAAGAACCCAAAAATTTACCATTTTTATTTTTCAAAGGTGACATGTATAAAATTGTATTGAAAATCTAAAAGGTTGATATGAAGAATTTATTGTACTATTTACACCAAGATATATATATTGAGTGTAAAATATAATATTTTTTTTCTTTTACATACTGGTTGAATGTTTTTTGTAGCAGGCTTTTTTCTTTAGCTGACTAAGGACCTACTGTGTGAATTTTTATTAATAAAAAAAGGTTACGGGATAGTTATAGAGTACGGGTGTCTATGGTCGGGTCGAGTCTAAGTTATTATTAGATTATTTTTTTATCTTATTCGAACTCAATCCGATTATATTCGGATTAAATTTTTTTGACTCATATCCGATATGTGTAAAATAATTAAATATTATTAATTATTTTTATATTATTTTAAATAATTAAATTTTAATTAATTTATAATTAATCTTAATTAGTATATATTTAATATATAATTAAGTTTTAATTAGTACTAAATTATAAAATTACTTTAAAAAAAATAATTAATCAGGTCGGATCGGGTAGGGTTGACCCAAATCTGAGTCGATCCGATTCGGATCAAAAAATTAGATCATATCAGGTTCATTTATATTCAGATCATATCGGGTCAGGTTGGGTTAATCCACAGATTAAATCAATAATTGACATCTGTAGAGAGTGAGGATTAAGAACAAAAGTAGGAGGGGAGGAAGAGAAAGAAAAGATGGGCGCGTCACTGGTTGCATGTTAAAAGTAACTATGCAAGTACTCACCAAGTGACTCGACTGTATCTAAATAATCTAAATAATTAGAGCACATTCTGGGATTAAGTTCATAGGTCGTTGTGTTTTTATATTAGAAATAAAAAATTCTAAGAATGACTGTCAACCAATACACATTAACTACAATATTACATGTTGATTACAGCTCAAGGACAGAGGCAACAAAACCACTCTATAGAAAAAAGGGAAGCAAGAAAAGACCAAACAGATTATATATGCCTACTATTAAAATATATATTGTACATGATCATCTGGATATAATTAAGCTCAGGGAATTTGACTTAATTATATTGGAGCTGTTAAGCATTGTCTTCTGGTACAATTTTTTTTTTTCAAATCCAAAAAGAAATAAGTTATGAAAACAGAGGACATCATTCAAAAATACATATACAATACATAATTTTCTAATATAGAGTGATAGCTGTATCCGAAATAGACGTAATGTCCCGAGTAGATATTGCTCTTTTAATCAATTTTTAGTAATAATAATTATTATTAAAAATAAGAGTGAGAACCGTAAAATTTTAAATATACGAATGGCAGCGCGCCACTAGTAGTGATGCGCTGCCATTCGTATATTTGAAATTTTACGGTTCTCACTCTTATTTTTAATAATGTTAATTTAATAATAATTATTATTAATAATAACTGCTATTTTAATATATTAGTATGTGTAACAAGTTGTGGATCTCTTTTCCAATTAGTTGGAGGCCTCTATATATACGCCTCACCGAATGATTCTGACATTGTCACTAGTTGTCGTTGACTTGTGGTGTAAAATTCTATTCACGTTAGACCGCAATTGACATTAGGCTCAATATTTTTCGACCGTATCATAGAGAAATAATTTTTATTTTTATGTTGGAAACAAAAACCAACTATCCCTCTGCTAACACAATAAAACAACAACGACAAAGCCTTTAATATCAAATAAATTGAAATAACACAACAACAAGAATCTCTGCTAACACAACAAAAAATCTCATCAAAACCAATATTTGAGATTTTCCTACATAAGCAACTTATATAATATCACTTAGAGGTGTATATATATATATATTTCCTTTTCCTGTCACAGAAAAGGGCAAAAAAGTGACCTCGTGATACACGGCGCAGCACAAATGATATCCTAAAATTAAAGAATTATAGCCTCTTCCCTGATCTAGAAGGAATTTGTGTTTTTTATATTATGGCTTTATAGTTCAAACTTTGCAAAAGCTATATGAAGGAATTTATGCTTTTTAATGATCCCATAAAATTAAAAAAGGAAATGAGAAAATTATAGCCTCTTCCCTGATCTAGCCGACTGTTCATTATTTTACTTATGTACCCATTCTTGTTCGTTCATTCGTTCATTTTTTTATATTTTAAGAAATCTCGGAGTGATCCTCATGTGATTAGAAAATAGGAATTGGAGTCACGGAGAACAGTCAAAAGCCATGGCTCTTGGGAATTTCGTGGAATGCATCCTTCCAAGAAAAGTTGAATTCTTTATTTTTTTTTCTCATACCGGTCCATCTCGTACCGCCCTCCTCCGTATATATTCAAGCAGAATGTACTTGGTTCTGTATATATAGGCATTAGCTAGAAAGAGTGCATATAACAAGCCAATGCATTTCTGTGCTTCCTCTCCTAGTGACATAGGCATCCCAACTTCACTTCCCTTTTCACCGGTGTCTCCTATCACCTCGCAAAACATGCCATCGATTCATATAATGGCTGAGAAGAACCAAGCGGCGCCTGTATTGGGGTGGGAAACCCCAATTCCAATCCACAAAAGGCATGTACCATGATCATACCACTATACCCGTCGTTTTCTCTTTTTAACTTTCTCATTTTAACTACTAGCCCCTAGCTAGCTAGTTACGTTGATTTTGACTTACTTTGGGCTACCATCTCACCTTGAACTTTTCTTTGTACCTTTCATAGACTGGAAGGGAAAATCGCCATTGTAACCGGTGGGTCCCACGGAATTGGCGAAGCAATTGTGCGGCTTTTTGTGCAGCATGGTGCACGAGTGGTCATAGCTGACATTGATGACTCGGCCGGTGAAGCTCTTGCGGCCTCTTTAGGTACCCACGTCTCTTTTGTGCACTGTGATGTGTCAGAAGAATCCAACATTGAACATGTAGTTGCACATGCCATCTCCTGCCATGGCAAGCTTGATATACTCTGCAACAATGCGGGTGTGTTGGGACGCCAAACTCGTGTTGCCAAGAGCATAATGTCATTCGATGCCGACGAGTTCGATCAGGTAATGCGGATCAATGTGAGGGGTTCTGCTCTAGGGATCAAGCACGCGGCTCGGGTCATGGTGCCCGCTGGGACTGGGTGTGTGATCTCTATAGCTAGTGTGGCTGGTGTTCTCGGAGGCCTCGGGCCTCATGCTTACACGGCGTCGAAGCATGCGGTGGTTGGTATCACCAGGTACCAACTACTAGTTTTTATTTTCCCCTTGTTTCTTTCCTTTAGGCACTTTATTTCTGTCCTTTGAATTTGCATATATAGAAACAACAATTTGGGGCTGCTTTTGTCTAATTGTCTTTCACTAAAGCACGCGCAATGTTTTCTGGGCTTCCCATTAATTGTAATTGCTCTTAAAATATTTCCATTTGCACAAAATAATTGATAGCGCCATTCTGAAAATAAGTTTGTATTATAATGCTGATTCATGCATCTGAAGATAAGAAGACATCTCAATTATTGCATTTAACGTCTAACATGACAATATCATTTGGGCTAAAATCAAACTAGCTTTCGGGGAGAAATATATAGAACCTACTTTTTTTTGCACTATTAAATTGATAAATTCCAAAATAAGAACCTACGGATTCAACATTTATTTTTTTCTTTTCTAGAATAGTATTTCTTACATTTATGCAAATAACAACAGGAATGCAGCGTGCGAACTTGGCGCATATGGAATCCGTGTCAACTGCATCTCGCCATTCGGGGTGGCGACATCCATGCTTGTCAATGCATGGAGGGAGGCTGAAATTGATGGTGACGATGATCATAACATTGTCATGGTTACAAAACCGAGCACCCAGGAGGTAGAGAAGACTGAAGAAACCGTCAGGCATCTTGCAACTCTTAAGGGTACAACGTTGCGGGCCCGAGACATTGCCGAGGCTGCGCTTTACTTGGCAAGCGATGAGTCTAGATATGTCAGTGGCCACAATTTGGTTGTTGATGGAGGGGCCACTTGCTCAAAAAATCTCATTGGACTTTAGGGGTTGAAATAGTCATTGGTTAGTCTTGTAATTTTTTTTTCTCTTAAAAGGAAATTTATCTTATGGTCTGAAATTTGTTAGTTTTTTGGTAGAGTCTAGAGATGGATGACGAGTTGACATTTGGGACCTTCGAACAGTTCCAGGGAGTTTTCTTTTTGTTCTGGATCTGGTTTTGATAGTCTATATATACTTGTTTTCCTTTAACGAAGTAACAATTAAAGGGTGCAAATATTTTTTTTAAGGAAAAGATAAGAGGTCTGGCCTCCAAATTTCATTAAATGATCAGCAAGCAGTGATCCGATATGTACAAAATGGTAACAAAATGAAAAACATAGAAGAAAGAAAACAAAGAACAGAAGTATTATGCTATGTACATAACAGTAAGGAAAGAACTACTAGATGAAATGTTATTCTTTGACGAAGCAACTAAGAACGGCACCCGGTATAATGCTGCTCACGTCCTAAACCGGGATGCTGCTCCTAAGGTAATTGATCTTTCTTTCTTCTTTTTTTTTTTTTAATTTTAAAGAAGGCTTTTTGAGCCCGTTTCATTGATATGAAACTTTAACATTACAATATTAAGGATACTCAAAATCATTCGAGCAGACTCACTAAGACTTTGAAATCCATTGAAGACAAAAGGTTTTGACTCAGCAAATTATCAAAACTTTAAAAGACAATCACCCACCTACTACAATAAGTTCATCACTGTAAAAGCAAAAACAATCACAATATACTGTGCTGAGAAATTAGGTCAGTACATTATTACATAGTAACAATCCAACATTCAAGAACAATATGAAATTTTCAATACAGCACTTAAAGATAGCACATCGACGTCGTAACCAAAACATGTCAGCACGGACAGGTGCAATCACTTGCAACAGGATCAGCTCCAAGCAAACAGGCAACTACATATTAGAAACTTCTTCCTCTGCAGGAGAAAACATCCCTGTTCAGTAATGAAACAAAGAATGAATTAGGAAAATAATACTTTTTATAGTTTTACCCATTGAATTTGAAAGGTTAATTCATTTCTTAGTTTTCAAATGATCCAACATACCGCACACACTATCACTAAAAAGCTGATTTTAATATGGCCTGACAATGTCATAACAAAGGAAAATTTGTCATCCCAACTGTACTAGTCCAATAAAGTAATGGCAGGTTCCCATTCAAAACCAAACATGACTTGTAAAAGGATAATGCAAAAAAAATGTGAGGGACAAATTCATTATCAGAGCAGAAGTAACTCTTTAACATTGCCAACCCAACAAGTCACATATATCAGCTTTGTTAGAGGTAATTCAGCCATTCACATATCAAATGAGAAGAAAATTTATCAGAGTTGGTACCTCTCCAGATCAATTTGTCACTATTCAAATTCAATTGAGAAGAGAGTCTGATGGTACATAGTTCGTTGAATTTCATCAGTAAGACACTTCTTAAAGCCCTTTTAAAACATAAAGCTTTTCTTTCTAACCTTGATTATGCACAATAAAGGAGATCCGCTCGCGAACGCTCCTCTCAAGAGATGAAAAAAAATGAACTCAGAGGAAACACTATAGTAAAATCCTAGGTCTGGAGGCCGCATCGTCGCCCTCCCCCGCCTCCCCCGCCTCCCCTGCCTCCCCTGCACCGCTTCCTCACCCTCACCCTCACCCTCAACCTCCCTCTTTTTTCTCCTCCTCCTTTTTTTTCCTTTCCTTTCCTTCGAAATAGAAGCATCTGTCGATTGGACCATTGACAACCGTCAGACAAACCGCCTCTTACGAATCTTCTTCGACGAACCCCTTATGACCACCGATGACCTCCTCTAACAAACCTTCTTAACCAAACCTCCTCTGATCTCCAGGAACCAGTTATGAGAAAGTTTTTCTCTCTCCTCTTCATCAGCCAAGCCCCCTTTCTCTTTTCTATTCGTCAGCTTCTCACCATCCTCCTCTCTCTCCAGAAATCCATCTTGAGACCACTGACGACAAGTTGCTCACCTCTCATTCCTCTCTCTCCTCGAATCTCCATGGGGATCATTCACAATGAGCGTTTTTTCTCCCATAAAATATAGATCTAAATTATTTTATCCCCGCACTGGTGAAAATGAAAAGAGAAAGAGGCATTGGGTAGGGGGGAGATCTCACATTTAAGGTAAATCTAGGGTTTCCTTCCATGATCACCGCCTCTCACTTCCTCTCACCACTTCTCATCTATGCCATCACCTCGAACTCCATTGCCACTTCTGCTTCTCTTCCTCTTCTATCAGTCCCTTCACCATGTGTACTGCACTATAAACGGATTAGTAGATGATGGAAGCGACGAGTCAAGCTACCACTATTATTTGCTCATTGTTTTATTTATTTTTTTAGGGATGATGCTTGTATTTCAATTCTGACTAGACTTTTTATGTTTTTCCTTCTTCATTTCTCCAATCGAATTTGTATTCTTTTTCAATTTGATTTAATAAAAATTTATAATAAAATATTCCCTACTAAAAAAACTTGATTATGCAGGTATTTTGTTTCGATACGAATTATGTAGAGAGAAAATGATCCTACTAATTACTAAATGCTAAAAAGGAATTCTATTCTTTTTCTAATTCCCGTCAGGTCAAATTCTATGTTTTTATGTAGAGAGCATTTATGAACCGGGCAAAGATCGCAGACTAGCCACGGAGCTTGGAATTGGATACGGTTTAGTTGACGACTAGCGTACAGATGAGGTTGTTCTCTCAACCCTTATCATAATTGCAAGCAAGTTATTTCACATTTTTAAAAATATTAATTTAAATATGTGACATCAGAAACTAGCATCCTATTGTATGTGACATCAGAAGCTAGCATCTTATTCTGACCTATAATTAAAATAAAGTTAATGTTCAACTCAAAACGAGAAATCAAGAATTCAAAAGGCTTTAAAAAGGTTCAACTTGCATTATCAATTAAAATTACTTACTAATGAAATTGATTGGACTTCTTAACAAATGTACACTCAACTAGCACTAACCCAACAAAAACGTTTATTTCATTGGCTGTTCATGTATATATTATACAATCCCTATTCGACACTATATGTAATAAATAAATTGAACAGCTATCTCTTTCTTATCTTCCCTTTATTCTCCTTTCGTGATATTCCTCTTTGCCTGTCAGGAAAAATTATCATTAATCGAGCGTTCTTTCTCCAAAAAAAAAAAGTAATGTGTCAGTGCTTTTGATAGTGATTAACACTCATCTTACTATATTTCGGGTGAAGATTTGCTGATTCTTTCTAAGCAAACACAATTATTACACAATATTATGTTCTGCTGAGAATATGTTATAAAGATTCTTGACTCTTTTCTTGTCTAGTTTAAATATTAACAAACTTTATTGTGAATTTATTAGTTCTAAAAATACTGAAATTTATATATATTTTTGCCCTAGTTCTAAATACGTGGAATGAAGTATATACATATACATATTTCTAATTATATATATATATATACTAATTTGTTCACATAATTGGATAGCAATATCAAAATCTTTCAAATATAAATTCAAGACAGTGTACAATGAAATCCTTGAACATAAAAGCATTAATTACTTGAGAGTTCAATACATAGAAAAAAATATATAAATTATGCAAGTACATATGTATATATAAGCACTCATTATAATAAGGATTAAGGATGGATGAATAATCTGATAGTTCAATTTATAGCTAATTAAGGTGACTTAAAATAGGTCATGGTTGAAGCTAGCCTCCATAGACATCAATGAAAATCTAGGAGCTAAACTCTTATCAAAGCAAAAAAAAAAAAAAAAAAAAAAAAAAAAAGATCAAAGACATGTCACATAAGGCACATGTAAATTAGCTCTTCTAGAAAAGTTTGTATCACAACAAAGCAAAGAAATCGCACACATGTGGAAAAAAAAATCAATTAGAGTGATATGTGCTAAACTGAAATTAACATTGATAAAGATGTTATTATGTAGTAGTTTAAAACTCGAATAAGAAGTCTTTCTAAATATTTAGAGTCGGATAATATGATTTTTTATCTTTATGTAAAAAGAAAATTGAAGAAATCATTGTATACCACTAATTTCAAGACCCTTTATTACGGAGTTATATATATATATATATATATATATTCCTTTTTCATCGTATTTGTTGGTGATTTCTTTTTTAAAAAGTAAAGGCTTAACTGTTAATCCCGGTCGGCATCTACTACTGTTTAATTTTTTAGGACTTAAATATGTATCTCCTCTTCCTATCATTATATTATCTTTTATGTATATCTTATCTTCCTATCATTATATTATATTTGTGGTTTATATTTAAGGTGGAGATCCCTTAACAACCATTTATTTTTTATAACCATAACAACTAATTTATATAAATTATTAAAAAAATAGAAAAAACTTTAAAAATATTTTTTAAATATATGAGTTTAAGAATACAGTTATAAAGTTTGTTTCATTTTTAATTTTGTATAAATTTATGTAAAGTTAATAGTTAAGATTGTCAAAAGACAATATAGTTGTTAGGTAATCCCATCCTTGTGTTTATCGGTAACATAAGTTGACAAACCATAAGATGTGTACTAGAGATCAGAGGCGCTCCATTTATTTTGAAGAAATATGGAGCCACTTTGAAGAAATATGGGTCAATTGACCCCATTTATTTTTCGAAATACCACGTTGATAGGTCAAATTATGATATATTTTGAATGAAAATGCTAAAATTACATGAGATTGACCTTAGAAATATTTTTAACAAAAAATATATAATTGACCCCATATAAATGTCAAGAGAATAGAAATGACTATTATGATGCCAATGTAAGTACCGTATCATTTTTATTTCACTTTACAATTACATTGCATGCTACATATTTAAAAATACATGTCATTTTTTCAATAGAAATTGATCAATCATTTTTAAAGCATAGTATGTTGTTAATTGATAATTAAACTATAAATCTATAAAACTTATAAGTGTCATATGATTTTTTTACTCGATATATAATTACTCGAGATATCGAGGAACAAAGATATAAAATAGTTTTTTTTCGTTGATATAAATTAATTGACTTTGCATATTTTGATGTAAATACGGTGCTTACTGATGGATATATATAATTAAGATTTTTTTTTTTTGATAATTGAATGGAACCGAAGTTTGACGAAAATTAAATTTCAGTTAAATTTGGTGACTAAAAAATGATGCAACTTATTTTTAATTTTTGCGTTTATTTTTTAACTTCAGACTTGTAAATTTTATTGAATATAGATTATAAAAAGAAATAGAGTTTGTGATAACAATATATATTAAACTTTTTCACCGATTTAAACAATAATCTTTGCAGGAATCTCATATTCTGCCCCCGCCACTCTAGGGATGTTGTTTTTACTCGTGTCTTTTGCGATTGTGGCATCTTGTGTCTTTTTGAAAGTTCCCGTGCATGCAACATTTTAATAATCCTCTTAGAAACTGCACGATTATCTCATTTTTTCTTCAAAGAACATACAATGTATCTTGTTTCTCTTAAAAAAAATTCAGATTGGAACAATCATCTTTGGGAAAAGAAAAGCTGATAAGTTATATTCATTTTCTTTTCACCTGTTGTTTTGTTTTTTTTTAAATATATTAGTACGAAAATTGTTCGTTGTGCGGCGGCGGATATTCTTAATTTTAAAAATATTTATATCTAGTATTAATTTATTATAATAAATAATATATTTTACTTATATATATAATGTATGACAAAATCATTAACAAAGACTCTTAAAGTATTCACATTGATGACGGTTGTCAAAAGTAAAATTTTATATCACGTCATAAAATTAACAATTCCTTTTAAAAGTATCATTCTTAAATAAAATGAAATTATTAAATTGACACTATCGTAATTAATTTCGGCTTCTTTTACTGACGTGGCTCGTCAAATAAACCATCAAATTCGTCTTGTGGCTGCACACGGGACCCCCTAAAGCGAGCGTCCGTGCAGTTTCCTCTCTCGCACTGCGTCCACTGACTCCGGAGGGGGCAGGTGAGCCTCCGTTGCTTTAGGTATGGCAGGGATGCCCGCCTTTCTGATGAAAGAGAACCACCCTCCTTTACAATTAATTGGTCTGGAGTCTGGTCTGCGATAAGAAGAGGAAAGACTGCATGGAATTAAGAATTTTTTTCTCAACACTAACATTCACTTCCGAGTGTCCCTCTCTTTTCTTTCAAATCGATGTCGTCCTAAAAAAAATTGACTCATGCTCCACATACTTTCTCTCTTCCTGGTAAATTTATTTGTTCTTTTGCATTTCCTATCAGTATACTATTTGCAATTTCAATTTATTATTTAATTCATGTTATGTATTGGTTGATGATTTCCATTGCACTGTCTTATCACTGTTCACGCCCTCTCCTAGGTTGTCTTCTGTTTATTTTTACCGTGCTTTGCAAAGTGGCCGACCTGTTGCGCATCTTGCCTCTTGTTGTATTGTCAAGTCAGTTCTCTACTATTTTCTCTCGAAAATTACGAAGTGTTGCGTCTGTACATTTTTTTTTTAATTCTAAAGCTCGATGTCAGGATATTTATTTACTAAAGAAGGGACATAATTTCATACCAGATATAGTTTATAAGAAAGTTGTGATAATATATATATATCAAGTGATTCATTAGTTCGAATAATCTGATTCATAAACATTACTTCCATAGTTCTATCAGTAAGTAAATTTGCCCAGGTCTTGATCAGCGCAAAAAAATATTAGTCTATTTTTGGAAAATTCTATATCACATAAGTTCCCCATACCATACTGGATCAGCCGTTTGGCTATACTGCAAAGAGTTGCAATCAATGTAAGAGTTCTAATATAGATTGTGTCATCTCTCCTTGCTTAGCTGCTTAATTTCTACAATCTCCTAAATGATGTAAATTTACACACTTTTAGGTCGAATGCAAGTAAGAGTGAGGTTGGGACGGTTGCTGCCATGATGAAAGATGCTCGATCCATACAGTTTGAAGGTCTCGAGTAATGGCAGGTGTTGGTACGTATGTATGCATTCAATTAGTAATTTCTGTGAGAAAGTTTGTTAAGATTGATGTTCGCTTCTGCCATCTTATTGTTTTGCATAGTGATTGATATCCGATAGCATCTAGATCAGTCTTTACTGGCTGGTGTCCTTTTGAGGTGATTTTTTTTATTGTATCTGCACGAAGTATGAGCACAATTTTTGTTGTCTACTTTGTTCTTCATTAAATTCTTTCTCCTGATCCAAAGAATGATACCTTATCAGTAGAAACTCAGTTGTGCATTATTATCTAGGTACAATGATGGTTCTTTTTTTCTCAGTATGACACAGGGATCTTATTTTAATCATGTGATGTGTATTTCTTTTGGATTGCTACATTAATCGAAAGATCAATTGAGTAAGTACATCAAACTAGTATTGTCTGAACCAAAATAATAACTTATACTCAAGAAGCTTCAAATATTTTCAGGTTATCCGTGTCATGAAATCTATGGAATTGATAGTTAATGGCAGGACATCAAATATGATGGCGGATCAATCAAGTATAGAAGTGTTGATTGGCATTGATTTTGGTTCTGATGGCATGAATATGCTGATTCAAACTATAGAAGTGTTGAGTTCTCTATTTGATGACTTGAAAAAGGTAAGTAGATCTGATCATTGATTGCTTATTTGCGACACTTTTAGCATTGATTTACTACTGCATTGGAGTTGTTTTGGGGGTCAACCAAGTATAATTTTCTATTTTGAAAGCTAATATGGGTACAAATGCAAAAAAAAAATTGCAATCCATCCTTTTGGTAGGAAGATGATGTTATATGTTTTGTTGCAAGTATTTCCTCTCATAAATTTGTATTACATTTGCATTTTATTGAAAAATAAATGAATTTTTTTAATTGATAAGGCTCGAGTTTTTGCCTTTCTTCACTTGCCAGAGAGTCATTTATAGATATTTTAAGGCCTTAAATGTTCAATTATACTCTATGAGCAGAATCCTTCCTTTCAGATATAATCAGGAAAACGTCAGTTTCTTACAATTAATTGAGTAGGGATTATTGTGTTGATATTATCTTTCTTTATTTTGTAGAAATACAATGCAAATCTCTTTGGATTTCATCTAGCAAAACATGGTATGGACTATGGTGAGTTGCCGATAACAAAAAGGACGATGGGCACTTCTAAGCATGCCTCCCAAAACATGTTCCTATTGGTATGAAATCATATTAATTTATATTATTTACTTATAATTATTTATTTTGCTTTTTATTTATATAGTTATATACATTTATCATTTCTTACAATCAGTAGATATGATGTTTAGAATATTATTTCTTTCTAAATGGCTGAAGTCTATAGCTTCCAAAATTAAAATTGTTAATTATTAATTCTTAAAATTATTTATGAAGGAATAAATATACGCAAGTTTCTTTATTTTTTATTTAACAATGTGTTTTCTGTTGCTTTTTGTTGATGCATATGTATAAAGGGCAATTTTTCAGATAAAATTTAATGGAAGGTCATATATGGTATTCACTTTCAGAGGGTTTTGTATTTTATGGTTACAAAAGCAGACATGATAGCATCTTAGCCAAAAAATAGTGTAATTGGATACTAATATTGCATACCTTAATTACAAAGTTTTGGTCTAGAAAATGTTGCTTCTTAATTAAATCATTATTTTTATTTGAAATAGTAGATGAAATTATTACTATGATTTTATTAAATAAAAGGAGGTTACATGTAGTATTTTACATTGGAAAAAAAAATTAAATCATTTTTCAATTAATTTGCCGCTTCTTTACCTAACTGTATATTGTTTGCTTTTCCAAATTGGTACAAGGCTTCGAAGACATCAGGCATCAAAATCTTTTGAAGTGATTGCACAGTAAATAGGAAAAATACATTACTTCTCTTTAAATTCAATTATCTGTATGAATATTTCATTTTTTTGAACATCAGATAAATACTGGTTTGGTATCAGCACAGCACACAGAAAAGTCGAGAGAAGTCCAATAGAATTGGTAGCCCACTTTTGCAAAGTATTGATGAGCCTTTCTTTGTTGTGATATAAACAATGCATCCCATGCCGTCTTCTGTCATTGAAGCTATGGTCCTTGCATCATCATTTCATTATATCAAATTACCTACAATATACTCCCTCATTTGTTTTTTACAGCTACGTTCTTATTTACTCTGATACGATATATATAATTTTTTGAAATACCGACAGTGGCTGTCTGGTGTATACAGCAAATTGATTATATCGTTCTCCATATATACATGTATGAATTGTAACCGCCACATACCATTCTCCTCCATTTATAAACATGACATATGTGCATTTATCGTCCCTCCCCAAAAAAATACCGATCTCAATAACGAATCGAGATGCAGCGGAGCGCGTTCTATTGCTAGTATCTCTCCATGTTCGAAAGAGTGGTCAAACTAGGCCACACGCGGTCAAATTCTGTAACATTTCTTGGTGTGGGTCACTCAAGTCTGAACTCTGAAGCTCCTGTGGCGCAAGATTTTCAACTCCATGGAATCATCTACGCACTACTTGATTGGGGAATAAACAATGTCTACGCACTACTTGCTTGGGGGCACAATACATTAGTTCATTATTAATTTATTTGATGGATAGTTTTTTTAGAATTTTGATTAATGTATGATAAAAAAATAAAAAAAATAAAATGGAGAGAAAACATTGATCAAAATCTGAACCGTTAGTTTTTAAAAATATTGATCACATCATTTAATTAGAGACTTTTTAATCATTAATAAAAGACTGAAAAACTAAAAATTTATTCATCTAGTACATATACTCTTTATAATATAATATTGATATAGATATGACTTTGAGTTTTATTAGTTGTGCTTTCAAGTCACAAAGAGAGGGTGATATTGGAACCGGAGATATACCAATCAATATGTTAGACTATGTATAAATAATTATGTATTTATAATTATTATTATTAATTAAATAATATAAAAATATAAGTGACTAAATATGATGGAATGTATTATACATTTATTGACATTTATACATATTTCAATTAGAATTTGGAATTGAAAACATATAGAAATAATAAGTAACTAATTATTTTTAATAATGGACCGATTATAATTAATTTACTAAAAATATATGTAATAATTTTAGAATAAACAATGTCTAAAAATAGTATTACAAACGTATTCAGAAAAAAAAATCGTCTGTAGTTATGGAAATATTGAATTTTAAAAATCTGAAAATTCAGAAATTATTTTGGTTATGTTTATTTTCTGAAATTTACGGCCTGATGTGCATGATTGTGTCATTTTTATATCATGATGTGTGCATGATGTATATGTACTGAAAAATAGAACATAAAATTTGTATTTAAGGGTTGAGTCTTCATTGCTTCACATTATTCATCAGTTTTTTTGCCCCACCAAAAGAGAAAATATTTTGTTCATTATATTCAATAAGTCTAAAGAAAGGAATATGTGATTGTGAAGTTTTGAAAAGACTCGACGCCACAACAACTCGAATTAGGAATCAAGGTGTTGAGCAGTTTAAGTCAGGGAATCGGGTAGTGTGCTGCATGTTGGAAGAAGCTCTACAGATAGAAAATAAGTTTTGTTGTGCTATTATTTAATTTAATTTCATAGGTGTATATTTTGGTCAAAAGTTCAAAGCAGTTATGAAAATCCATAAAGTTAAACCAACAGGTGACATAATGGAAGAGAAAGACAGAGGAGACGATCCAACAGTAATTTATTGAAGGGATGAGAGAGGGTGCTGAGGAATAAAGGAGAAATTTTTCAGGGCAGAATTAATAATCCCGCTTCAAAAGTTTTAACTTTTTTTCCCGTATTCACTGAACAAAATAATTGTAGATCTTTTTCGTATGCTCTCTAGTGAGAATAATATATTCACTGAACAATTTTTATTGAATTTCTTCATCCGCGCAAATCTCCAAATATTTTAGCAATCCTGTACTCATTGTATATAGAGATTACTAAATTTTAATTTATAGTTTTTAGTTATTATATCTATTATAATAACATTATCATACCCAAGCAATGTGCATACGCACATACATATAATATTCAAGAAAAACAAAGAAAAATGGAAAATAAAAACATCTCGGGCGGGATTAATATAGTCATGTGTCTCATGTCCTCAATTTATAGCCATCTATAAAATAAGTATGTTGTAACTTGTATGGTCACAATCATCTACATAACAGTATGTTGTATGGTCATAGATGTTAATAAGATTAGTATTATGGTCATAATCATCTATATTCCGACCGATCATGGATTATATTCTTATTTATTTTTAAATATTTTAATATTAATTAATATATAATTAATCTTAATTAGTATAATATATAATTTATTATTAGTGTTAAATTACAAAATAAATTCAAAAAAATGTAATTAAATGGATTGGGTCGGATAGTGATCAGTGACAGATCAAAAATCTTGATCTATATCCGATTCATTTATTTTCGGATCATTTCAAGTAGGGCTGCAAACGAGCCAAGTTCGAGCGAGTCGGACATTAGCTCAAGCTCGGCTCGTGAAAATTCGAGTCGAGCTTGTGAAACGCTTCGAGCTGAAAAGTCTAGCTCAACCTCCGCTCGTTACTATTCGAGATGCCTCACGAGCCAATACATGTACGTTGACTCAATTTGACATTTATATTTAGTATATCTACAAATTATAAATTCGATATATCTACAAAAATGGTACATGGGTTAGTACAAAATTGATATCAATAAACTATATTTTCAATAAATTTTTTGCTACACTAATTTGAATGGATGGACCGGCAAAAAAAACTACCGAGTCAGATATATTAGCCGAGTCACGAGCGAGTATGAGAAATCGTTAAACCGCTGAGATGATGAAAGATAATGAAAGATGGATTATCGAATTAGAGTTTAGCAGAAAAAAAAACATATAAATTATTATTATTCAAACCGAATCGAGTCACAAATCGAGCCAATCTCAACTCAAACTCGGATTAGCTGAGACTGAGCTGAGCCACGACCCCAAATTTTATTGTGCAGCCTTAATTACAAGTTTAGATCGGATTCAGATCAGATTGACCCCATCTGAGTGAAGTTTTGACACAACTTCTATGATCATTTCATAAAAAAAATTCCACACGTACCACCAATAAATAGCCTTATCTCCATTTTACGATTGAATGGAGATGGCTAGTCCAATGGACCTTCCACTATGCGGGTTTGACAAAAAGAAAAAAGTTGTTCATGTCACATCGCTGCATTATGAACCAAATATATATTCAAATTCTATGGGACCTAGCAAATTCCTGCTTACCACTTTTAAAAGGAGGGAATAAAACTTGTATTACAAAAAAAAACGTAGCAGTATGGCATCACTATGTAGTGCTTGCGGAGACAATATTTCTTATGCATAAGTTTGACATTTTATTAGAATCCACATCAAATTAGTCCAGTAATATTCAAGATGTGCAAAATTAGTTTTTTTTTTCTCTTATACAGGTAAAAATTTAGTGAAACCAATAACTAAATTAAATGTCCGGTGGCAATGTTACATATTTCCAGCCCTTCAAGCCGGTTTCAAAAGAAAAAAAATGATTTTGAATTCTATCCTCGTCATAATTCTCCCTCGTCACTCCCTTTGGAATTTCTGTAGGTCGTCCATACAAAAAAAACAACGAAAAAAGAATTAATCTTTTATTAAAATAAAGTAATAAAATAAAACAAAACAACTGACTACCTCTAAAAAATTATTTCTGCAAGAAATGCCACTTGATTAACCTCTAAAAAATGGCCACATTTTGTGGTACTGTGCGGCATTTATTGTAAAACGAACAAAATATGGAAAACAATGTTTGACAGCAAAGTACAAAACACAAGGGTATCCAGGGCAGGGAATATTATTAGGGTAGAGTATATTCTTATATTTGTTTTCCCAAAATTTAGCAATAATAATCAATTTTGAATTTCTTTTATTCGGGACAAGATAGTTGTGCTCCGAGGTTGTCTAGTCTTAGCTTAGTAAATTTATGAAAAAGAAGTTGCAAGTGAATTAGCTGTACCCATGTGACGTGCAATATTTGGTTAGATCCTGGCAAAGTGCATTGCTGACGCCACCAACTTGTATTGACCCCCCTTTTATCCTCTCAGATAACTGAAAAATAAATAAAATCTAGTCGATCAATGTCACACCGCAGATAGAGGAGGAGAGGGGGGGGGGGGTCAAAGGATACAGAGAGAGAAAGAGAGACACATTACCTCATCTTCTGTTTCCTCCAGTAACCTGCATGGCAAATTATGAAAAATAAGAATATATGATTTAAATATAATCCACATAATGACTGAGTTAAGGTCTCTGCTGGCATCCAGCGGAATCGAGCGTACCCTGTATGGGAACTTAATTGAGCAATAGCCTCAAATCTGTTTCAATTGGTCCCGACCTTTATATAATTAATCCCTGATTCAGTATTATCATAATTGTTCAAGCACTCTACCTTGTTTACCTAACCATTTGACCAATTTATAAGGTCAGATACATTAGCTGGTCCAATATTTTCAGCACGCCCGAAATATTTAGGGCTTAATGTACTAAGTGGAAAGAATATAAAATATTTAGAATTGACAAAAGCAGATGTACAACAGACAACAGAAGACAGAAAAACAAGAAGTCACCTGCCGCAGAAGGTCGATATAGCCTTGGAGTGTGCTTTTGCTGCTTGTTTATCTAGCAAAATCATAATGAAATTTGGTTTTCAATTAAACAAGGTATATATACAAGATAGCCAATTTTGGTATCAGCTCAGTTCGGTACAAGCCAATTGGTGTTTTTAGTACTTCATTATTAGGTTAGACTATGAGCTCACTCAAGAGCATCATTATACTTTTTACGGGTCATCTTATTATATATATTTAACATCAGTGTCAGTAAATAGAAATGGGACACAATAGAATTACCAGTATTAAGACTGTCCCAGTTTCTGACTTTGATCCATCCTTCTTTGCCAGAATCCAGCTGGAAAGTAAAACCAAATGTTAATTTAAGCTTAATTGGAATATTATCTTAATTGATTTAGAATATCTGATTTTTAATTTAGGCAAATTTGGGTTGAAGATTTCTTTTAAAAGTAATGTACCCTCCATTTAGTGTGCTTTAATCAGGAATTTCTTGCATTATGAGGGAACCAGTACCATATTTATCTGTTCATGCTGTAGGGATTTAGCAAAGCCTACATTCATTTTTAAATAGGTCCTTTTATGTAGCTGGAGACACAGCGAGAGTTCCATCACTCAGTTTGGACCCATGCATTCTATTTGTATGATTTTTCAGCATCATGCTTTAAAGATTATGTTTATAAATGAGAAAAAGATACCTTCTCTAAAGTATAATCTTGCATTTTATCACAGAGTCCATCAAGAAGATCAACAACTCTAAGCTCACTGACTCTGTAGTTACAGATTGCAAATTAGCACCAAGATATTGTTAAACAATATTAAAACATTTATAGTCAATGATGCATCACTGCAGTGCTCCCTAGAAAATGAGAAACTTTTTACATACATTGCAAATAAGAATAATTGACATAACAAAACATATTTAAGCTTATTTGTATTTGTCACTTATTGACCTGTAATCTATGACTTTCCCTTCACGTTGGCCTTTAGAATTCAACCGGTAACGCATGTCCAAATCATTTTTTGGTTTCTCCTGCAACATAAATTAAAATTAACTTTTTCAAAGGGAGAAAAAGAAAATTAATGAATACATACAATAACTCTATTCAACTTTTAGTAAATACTTTTAGAGAAGAAATTGAACAGATAGATCACCAATTGGATTTGGCCTTTAAGAGAATCTTTATGGTTTTTTTTCCAGTGACAAAACACAGTCACTGATCCAGTAGGGAATATAGCTTGAATATGTAATTAGATTCTTTAAAGAGATTATTTCTAGTATCTATTAAAGAAGATCATTACAATGTTAAAATTATCAAACAAACCCACATTTGATGGACACATTATCAGATAGCAGGAATTGAGAAAAACTTACATTGGAAAGGCCGATTTCGAGCTCACCCTGAGAGAAGAACCATGGGCAAACCGATCAGATGCACAGATCAATACAAAATCAATAATCTCTAACCTAAATTGACAAACAGTTGAACAAAATAGGTTTGGAATGAAGAAACTGAGGAGAAGAGGAGAGAAAAAGAGAGTACAGCGACGGCTCTGCAAGCGCCACATTTGTCATCAATGGCATAAACGACTGGAGCAAAGGTTATAACTGTCAGTACCAAAATCCACAGAGAGGATGGAAGGTTTCCATTTTTGTCTTTCTTCTCCATTTAGTTGTTTCAGTTCCAATCGACTCTTCGACTCTTCGACTCTTCCCCTTCGCCTAGACTCCGGATCTGATTCTGAGGAAGCATGCAGCAGGGAAGGAAAGAAGAGATCGGGAGCTGGAAATAATCGGATACAAATACAAGATCAACAACTCAGCCCGATCCAACAATGCGGCTGTAATTTAGTGTAGGATTCGGCCTTTTAGAGCTACAAGCCTATTTTTCTTAAAATAAATATAGGCTTCTTATCGCTTCAAGTTCGTGGGGATGATACAATATGGTCAATTAAACGAGCACAAGTATATTATTGGGCTTAATGGGCTTACATTAAGTTGTGTTATTAGATTGCAATTGCAAAACGAATGTAACAACACATGGAGCCTGGAGGCATGGAAAATCAAAGTAGGCGTCGTCTCCTGTTCCGATTATACAGCTGTTTCTGAGCATGCACAAGTATTATATTTATTTCTGATTTTCTATGAAGAAGTGAGTGACCACTGACCAGGACCAAAATCAAAGAAACCAATGCAGCTGGAAATTGATCAGAGATACCTGACATTCTTCCTTGGAAATGCCAACGACCCAACAACCCCGATTATTGAACAAAATATAGAGATTTGAGACGAAACAAGCTGGCATAGTACAAGGTGTCAAGGCTCCTTCCTGTACTGTACTGTTTCCATCTGATAATGGATCAAGCACTTTCTGTTCATTGGTCGTTCCATTCCCAGCTAGCAAAATGTCAGCACTCAGCAGCTAGATGTATTAAGATAGCCCTGCATTATCTTTTCTAATATATCCAACAAAGATGTAAATCATATTTCTCAATAATTCGTTCGTTGACGGAATAGATGTACAAAGAGTGGCTGTGGTAAAATATTAATACGTCGTCTCCCCCAATGAGGCAATGACATATACGAGCTGCAGACCGTATGTCATTTTGTAATATTAAAATTAGAATAGTTCAAAGGAGAGGCCCTTTCAATAGCACAAATTAAAAAGACATCTCTCTCCAGCCTCCATCTTCCTCTGTGTTTTGGGAATTCTTATCCTTTGTTGCTGTGCAACACTGTACGCCACAGTAGACAAAACGAATAACCCATGTTTCAATAGTTTCAAGGACAATTTTTTATTAATCGTTTCCTGCTTATTTTTCATTAAGATTTGAACACAGTTTTCAAGAATCTTCAATACAAACTGGGCAATGGTGATCCCTGATCCGCATCCGATAAACAAAATATACTGATAGGTAAGTCCTAGTCAGCATATTGTTCTAACAAGGAGTGAGGATTAGAACAAAAGCTACGCCTCTATCAATGTATCCCACAACACGAATAGTAGAGATTTTGTTTATTACATATAATAATTGAAGTCTTTACTAGTTTTGATCATCATTCTCATAAATAAAACGTTTGCCAATATCAAGCCCTCTCAAGCTTGGTACAGTAGTGGGCCCTTTAGCTACATCCGCAGGCCATACTGATGGGCATCTCTTGTCACCATTAATTGACTTCATGGTCTATGTTAGAGTATTATTGAAAATATTTAAAAACTTCATGGTCGGTTTCGGATGTTAGAGTGATTCAAATTGAAAATATTTAAATCCAATTCATGATCATGATCCGTCCTTGGTTTCATGATCGCCCGCAAAATCACACATATCTGGCTTACCCGTCTCGGACCTGCTCCTAACCGGACGGATCAACCCGTGATTCTCGGACCCATAAGAGGATGTTGTCATTGGCGAAATAGATAGACTATTCCCGTATTCAGACCGTAAGCCAGTATTTTCTAAATTTAAAACACAAATTTGTTACGCAAATGCTGATATCTTCTTTATGCCTAAACGGTGTATAAGTCATCAATGTGCTGATAGAATCTTCCTTTGGAGAGGCAAAAGAGGGGGGACATATACCAAGTGATCGGCACCCAAGGAAGTAATTCTACACTCTGAATTGAAACTGTAATCAGATTGTACGACGTGTGACCACGTTCAATGTAATGGTGAATGATATTTAAACACATTAGCCCTTTTTGGTGGGATTAATATTGCTCTTCGTATGTTAGACACGCCAGAATTAGCAAAATAATATTCGGAAACTTTTTTAAATTAACGACTTTCACATTAAGCATCTACTAAAAACAGTTCAATGTCGATTGTTGTGAACATTCACTTATAATTAAATAGTCGCTTATGGCACGAGATATTACAATCTTTTATTTTTTTTTCAAAATTTGCCATTCAAATTATTAATCTTGTTCATATTTATGAGGAATGTATATTTATAAATATTTTTAATATTGTTCGATTTTTAAATAATTAAATATGCAAAATTGAATTAATTTAAATATATTATTTTAAAAATTATGTTATAATTTTTTCGGCTTTGATTATTATATTTTTTAAATTTTTGTAGAATTTATTTGAAACTTTTCAAATTTTATTTCATTTTTAAATAATTAGAATTAATAAAATCGAATTAGTTAAAAAAAATTATATTACACATTATGATTAAAATTTTTACAACTTCTATTATTTTTTTGGACTGTATTTTGGGCCCTCCGCTCGGGAAGCCTCTACCGTCGTATTCACGAGGGCAAACAGAGTTTCTCCTAATTTTCTGAATTTTTTGAAAATTTATAGAATTTTTGGAGTTTTTTGTGGCTTATTTGATTTTTTGTGAAATTGTCAAAAAAAAAAAATATGTGCCCGCCCCTTGCCCCGGACCAGTCTACCCTTTGACCCACTCCTCCCAACTCGTGAGAGTTCTATCCGCGGGGGTCCAATATGGGTTTGGTCGAAATTTTCTAGTTTTTGACTGCTCTAACTCAGACCGCCCGACCCATGCTCATCCTTGACCCGTAACCCGTCTTTATCTTTGGCCCGGAGAGAATTTGGATTGGACCGACCCGTCTTCAAGTCTCCAATCTATGCCAATAGACGATTACAACAATTACATATCAGTATTCTCTGCAGCATGGCACACGGGCAACATTTGTTGTCTTTCAATTTATGGTATCTTTAAAATTGATGAAGTATGAATCTCTACGCAGATCAAATGATTTTTAAGACCACACTACATGGTGTAGCGCAACAGATAATAAAAATTCAACAATTACCGGGCGTCTTTGTGAATACACTAACTTAAAAAAAAAATGTTGCACTTTGTAGACGAATAGGAAAAGAAAATGTATGTACGCACTTCTCTCTCATCTCAAATTTCCATAATAGAACTTATAGAAATGCTATGCGTGAGAGCTATATATTGAGTGATATTTGAAGTGTTTAATATTATATATATATATATATATATATATATATATATGACAATTGAAATGAGGTTACATATAATAAATTCGATAGTTACATACTTAGAAAGATCTGCATAACTATTTTTATTAAAAATATTTATTTACTATGTTATATACCATCTCATAATTATTTGTTACTCTTATTATTGATCAATTCACTCTTTCAGTATTCTAATTAACATTGTTTTTTTAATCAAACAGCGTTTTCCAATATTTCAAATAATAACTTAATACTATTCTGACTTATCCATAAAACGCTGTCAATCTACAACATTTACTATCGCTATACAAATAACACTATTAAAATGCTATTTCTTAATTGATCAAACGTGGGCATTTTGTTTGGAACAAATTAAGCACATATTTCTTGCTCACCACAATTTTTTTTCTAATAATTGCGACTTCAGCTGTAAATTTGTAATGTTATGCTTGTATTCTATTATGAGAGACTGGAATATAATCGCATCGCTTTCATATTCCAAGCAGCGTTCCCGATCACAAATAAAATAGGACACATATAATTAATGACTGACAGCTAGGATATCATTATAGCTATAAGTTTGCCAGATATTTTTATATATTATTGTGATATTTCTTATTTACTGGTCCTACTCCCGAAACTCGAAAGGCAAAACCTCAGATAGTACTCGTAATAAGCAGCTATTAACTGGGGAAATGATATTCGGCGCATAAGCATCTATGTATAAGTTGATTGCATGTCAACATCACTTTATGTTGCTAGCTTTCTCACCTAATTCTAATTTTATTCGAACATCCGATAAATGTAATTTAACTATAACAGAATCAGGCAATCACGTTTAAATGCTTTCAAATTTTGGCGTTAGTTTCAGCAATTCCTCAACTGTCATCCAAGAATAATAATAATAACAACAACAAAGTCTTTAATCCTAAATAAGTTAAGTTAGAATAATCTAGAAATAGAACTCAATCCTAAATCATGCAGATCACATATCTCAAATAAAAAAAAATAATGATAGTAAAAATAAAAAAAATCTAAGCTCATTGATTTCAATGCGTCAACGCTCGACTGTCCATAAGAGTATGAATTTCATGGAAGAGCATTTCATTCCTAAATACAAAAGGTTCTGTCGGTTAGCTAACGTTGGAAGCTTAATGAATTTTCTACAATAACTTGGGGGGGCGGGGGAGCACATTGCAATTAGTAATAAATTGTAGGACTTATCTAACAGATCTAAAAATAACTGGCCTTAATTAAGCCCAGATATCTCTGGCCCAAGCTCTATTTGCACAAGTGGCCCAAAAATTGTGTAGATATAAGTGGGTTAATTAATTTGTTAAGAAATATAAGAACAGACCATTATTCGATGCCTACTAAATTCTTATCAAATAGACAAATACTTTTCATTGATCCTCTTTCTTGAAGATACCTAAGCATCATTGCTATCACAAGTGCGACTGTGCCAGTGCCCTTATTCATGTTAGTATAAGCTGCCCATCGTATGGGCGCGCACATGATACATCTCATCGATGATAAAACAAGTATATTTTCCTAAGGTTGCTATTTTGCCGAATTGGAACATTTGGGAATTCATACTGTTCTTTTTTCTACATTTGCTAGGATTATGAGAATAATTCCCTTAACATGAATATAATAATGTTGCCTATATTCCGACACTAGTCGATCAACTTGGTGAAGCGGATTTTGCTCGAATTCAACAATATTTGCAAGTATTTGTTATTTTTTTATTTCAAGTAAGGGCCTCCATTAACTTCAATATCTTTTTTATATATATATTTTAGATCTCTCTTGCAGAAAAGATCTTAAATCTAATTCAGTCCGACTTTGATTTGATTTAACAGATTCGAATTCTTTCATAAAATTAAACTTATCTGACCTGATTCATTTGAATCCGAACCCGATCCGCTCGAACCCCTCTACACGAAATGAGCATATTCTATTTTTTTATGCTGAATCAGATCAATTAACTCATCGATATGAAATTATCACTTTTAATTTTTAAGCCCGTAGGCGATTAACTAAAAAGAAAACATAGTTTTTAGTATATTACAAGAGGATGACATGAATCGAAGCTAAGTATATCCACACAGCAAAGCTTAATAAGTGATTTGCTCAATTTTGTAAGTAGATGAGCCTAGAGATGCTCTGATATCCGTGGGAGCATTTGAAACCACATGCTGACTGTACATCACAAACTCCTAATTAAAATCAGTACCCAATTGTGGAGAATGGCATCTGCTTCTGCCCATGAACAACCAATTGTTGCAAAAAATTTGACATATCGGGTCCCATTACAACCCACTAATTGAAATTTAACATATTTCATTGGAAGAACACGGTGTCCAACAAGAATAATCAACGAGGCTATTATTACCGTTAAAGTCATGATTTTAAAGAAACTGGATATTCTCCAGGCATCATTTTCCTTCTACTCAAAGCACAAATTTATACTTAGCCGTTTTCACGGATTGTTTGACAAAACTTACTCCAAAAAGGACAGAGGTTGATGCAAACAAACTAATGTTGTCATCATGTTGATGTTTACACCACAATCAAGTGATTTTTCCTCTCTATTAACTTAACAATATAATTAAGAAAGATGTTAATTCCGCATTAAGTTGCCTTCCAATCACATAGGAAGCCTGGATTATAAGGAGAAACAGACATTATTTTCCTCTTTTTTAAGAAAACACCCGATCGATAATCTATTACTATAATCGTAAACCAGAAAGTCCAGAACATTACACCAGTAATCAAGATGCCAAACAGTATTACACTGACTTATCCTCATTCTAGAACCTTGTCGCACACGCAAAGGGCAAATTTATTGTTCCAAACCCAAATCCAATCACGCCAATAATCCACTAATTATAGTAGATTAAGATACTAAATAACACACAATTAAGGAACCCCAAACTAAACGAAAAGCACGCCAGAACCAGCAAACACCACCAAGGCTCTCAGCCCATTCAATAGCTTATGATTATCAAACTAAATAGCAAGAACCAAACCCGGAAGCGACTTGCGGGTCGGGTGACTCGGGTCGCGGATTCGACTGCGCCAAATGGGCAAGCAGTGCGAACGCGAGCTAGCTCCGCGCACCTGGTTCACAGAATCAGCAAGCCTTGTGACAGTCAGATCGGTGTCGAAGTACTCTCTGAGCTGGGTGATTATCCCATTGGATCCCACGGTCCAGGCGTGTACCCAATAGACCGAAGCCCCCTGGTCAAATCCGGTTCCCTCGACGAGTACAGTGGGCCCAAAGGCCTCCACGTGGAGAGGTTCGAAAACAAAGGAGTCGTCAGATGCCGCGCCGGTCAGAAGGCGCATCATGTGCTGGCGCGACGGTGGGCCATGGAACCACCACTCCAGATCTGGGTTGAGGAGCTGGTGCACTGCCGCCACGTCACGGTTTTTGAGCGCCTCGTAGAGCCTGAGCACTAGCCACTTGCTCCGATCGGAGTCGGACTCATGTACGGCCTGATTGGAGGTTGAGTTAGCCAGTTCCTGCTCGAGCCCAAAAGAGGCTCTGCTTTTGATATCTGAAAAGGGGTAGAGAGCGAGAAAGAGAGAAAACGCGGGATGGGGAAATGGAGAGGAACTCTTTGCTCTCAGGGGGGTAGAAATCAGAGTAGGATGGGAATGAGAGATAAGGAGTGGTATTTATAGATTTTTTTTTTCCGGGGGTGGGTCAGAGATTCTGATCCTCTGCAGACTAGTAAAGTTCAGATCAGCATATCATTCGTTGGATTATATTATAATTCGCGCTGATTGTAATCAGATGATATCCAACGGTTCATGAGATGTCCGGTAGAAATAGAGATTCGGAAAGCGGTGGAAGCGGGCCGAGACGTACTCACGAATCACGAGGGAGATATTGGTGCACCTGATGTAAATTGTTTTAATGCACCGACCAGGGAGGCCAGACGCTGAAAGGCTAAATTCGTCGGTGGTGCAGGAATTAAATTATCTTACAAGTCACTTGCTGCCGGTTAAGATGAACCGATTTAATTAATTAATTATGTTTTTTTGAAGTAATTTTATGATTTAGTACTATATATTAATTAAGATTAATTATAAATTAATTAATATTTTCTTACTTTAAATTATATAAAATAATTAATAAATATTTAATTATTTTATATGAGTCGGATCAGATCCATCCGTAACCTATCAGGTCAGATCGGGTCGACCCGTAACCTATCAGGTCAGATCGGGTCGACCCGTAACCCATCAAGTTGGATATGAATAAAATTTTGTAATCCAAATTTAATAAAATAATATAATCTGATCCGATTCATTAACAGTCCTGTATACTACACTAGTTCAACTCAAATTTACTATTATTATGAGCAATAACAGAACAAAGCCAAGCAAGGCACCAGATCCCTATAAATAAATTTTTTAATTTGGCCCATATTTTTAATTTTTGGTTCCGCCCCGATAAACAAATAAAATATCGTTAGGCAGAAAATTGATTTTAAAATAGCAAACTAACAGTACCTAGCTAGTTACCGACGCATGTGACTAAGAAATTAGAACGTGACACGTTATTTTTAGAAATTTAGATAAGCACGTTATCACCTCTCGGTTGACTATGCTAAGTTATCGTATAATTTTGTCAAATCCACCATTTTCTCGTTTCCCATTTGAAAAAAAAAAGAAATAATCGGAGCTAAATTGTCCCTCATTGGCCCCCTCTTTAAATCAAATTTACGGTGATAGTAGTTCTTATTTTTTAAGTAAAGATAAGGATCTATATGCTCCTTTTGCGTTAATTAACAAGGGTTTGTGGCACGCACGTACCTAGAGCTCAAGCCATCCATGCCCCCACATGCCTACAATAACTTCACACGTGGAAAAAAAACAAAAGCTCGGCAGCAGAGAGGACAACAATAATGATCAATAAAATTATTAAAATTATAGTCCAACAATACATTTTTTTACAAATTCAAGTATTGTACTTCGACTTTTATAAGCATTGATCATGTGCACGATAATATATATATAAACAAAGTTAAAAAGTAATTTTTTTATGGATCCAGACATGAAAACAATTTTACGTGTCCTGCTTGCCTAGATAAGTTTGTTTATACTTATGAAAAATAAGTACAAAATCAATCGTTGGACTCTGGAAAATTGTAGTTTATAACCTCGTATGCAATTTTTTTTATAGAAAATCGTTCACTTGATGACTCGATTGAGATGAAATATCAAATACCAATTATTTTATAAAAAGCGTGTAATAATTATTTATTTTCCAAATTATACAAACATAGGATTAATATTTAATATATGTCAATCTTCTAATAGGAAGAATCAATTGACAATCTTGAATATGAAGTTAAAAAATATTATAGTTACGAGTAATTCCATAATTATGTTATTTGATAATCGTGACAAATTTTCACCATATTTAATTAATTAAACATGACAAGTAAATAATTTATTGTGTTTGTAATATTGGATTTTTGTAGACATGTTTATATCATTTTTTAGTTTTTTCCTGCTTAAACTCTGCTGTAGATACCTCCCCAACCTGTACTTGAATGTAGACATGTTTATAATATTGGATTTTGTAGACAAGTTTATAATCTTGTAGCATCCGCATAACTTGAATGTAGCGGGTGAGAATTTTTGTCCAATTTTTATTTTACTACGTGAAAAGGAAACACACATATATACTAAAAAGGTCCTAGCGAAATAGGCAAAGTTTGTTTTTTTTATTAAAAAAATAGAGGTTCATTAATCTGACATATATTATTTTTTTGATGAATTCTGCTATGGATCTGATCAAATAAGAGCCCTTCATTTTAAATGATCGAACGGTTTCAATTAACAATGAAGTACTCCCAATATGATTTATTGAGAAAATTATTCAATGAGAGTAATAATTTCTCTAATTAATGAGTAAAATTATTGTGAGATTAAGTTCACATAGGAGGCCTTGAGTAACTTAATTAAAAAATATGTTGAATCGTCTCTGACTTCAGTTTAAGATTGCTCAATAAATTTTGATATCAAAATTTTGTTTGCTGTAAAATTTTTATATTTTTTGAACCTTTTAAGTTTTCATATAAATTTGATCACTTATAAAATATTCGAAACAAACACATAAAAACTAAAAAAATAAAAAAATTTAAAAAATATTCGAGACACTAAAGAAGAACATTGACACCTTAATAATTAACATAAAAGAGTATAAAATAAAAAAATATAAATGCAAATTATATTACTATTATTTGGGAACAGCAAGCTTTTGATAAAGATGTATCAAACTCAAACAGAAGCGATATTTTTGTGACTTCTCTCGTAGTTGTTCGAACTAGGGACTTCATCATTATTTTGAATGTTCTTGAAACTCAATACAGCACCGCAGATTCGCAGAATCCCTGATCCATATGGTCGGCTCAAACATGCCGCGTGTAATTTTTGTGACTTATTAAATAGAAAAATGGAAGGGAATTTATTTCTGTAAGGTCCCAATTCGCCAAGAATTTTATACTGATCTATTCTTTCTGACCTCTGAGTCCTGACTCGCCACGATTGCACCACGTACGTACAACGCTACGAGCCTACGACACCGTGATCAACTGATCATCTCTCACAATATTTTTGTTTAGATTATCGCTTAGTCAATGCCAATGAAGTAATTAATGCTTGCTTTTACATTAAATCCTGTATAATGCTGATGCTACTATTACCAGTCAGCAGTCATGAGGACTTACCGACGACAATATAATAATTTGATGCTACTATTAACCAATGCAAATTTAATAATTTGATATCATTTTTTAATTTATAAATCCTCAAAAATTGTATTTGACATAAAAGAATAGAATATGTAAACTGACATATTATAAATTTAGCACAAAAGTGAGGCTATGGTGCATTATAATGCACAATATTTGTGTATTATTCTAAAATCTCAAATTTTAAGTAAAATATGGCCAATCTGAACTCCTTAGTATGATTTCCATATCAAACTCCATTTTCTAGCCAAAATTTATATATTCTTTAATTTTTTTGCTATTTTTTCGGATTTGAGGAAAATATTACTTGATTTAAAAATTTAATTCGTCCAATAATGATTATTTTCTCTCCGTAAGAAAAATAAGAAAACATTTTTAAAAAATATAAAATTTGGCTAGCTAGTAGAGTTTAAAATGGAGATCATATTGAGCAGTTCAGATCGATCATATTTTACTTAAAAATTTGAGATTTTGAGATAATTCGCCGGTGCATCCATACATTCCAATGCAGCATAGCCACACACTTAGCACAATACTGAAATAAAATAAATCGAATTAATTGATCATGTATCAGAATTGGTGCAACTTGAGTATAAATTTATTGTTCATAGAGTAATGTAAAAAATAATTAATTAATTCTACCAAAATGTCATCATTAATAAATATTTTTATTAAAAAGGGATACACATACTATATATATAAATAAGACATCTAAGTATTTTATTATTTTTTATGTACTTCCGTTTTTTTTATTGCAATGTTTTCTCCGTAAAAAAAACAAAAGAAAAAACTATATCATTGAACCAATAAACAAATAGTCCAAAACAACAACCATTAGTTACAAAAATAGCTGTGATCATATAGTGAGTGTCAACATAACTTTTATTTGTTTTAATATCAAAATATTTTTGAAAATAAAAACTGAGAACAATAGCATTATAATGTTATTATTTGTGAAAGATACTTTAGAAACAAAGTTAGTATTTGAAAAATGGTGTTATAAAGTTACTGTTTGATCAAGTAGTTGTGTACTTCTTATAAGAAATGCTTTTAAAATATAAAATCTGTTGATTATTATAATTGATCAAAAACTAATCAATTTATATGATTGCTTGAAACAAATAAGAGACACCATCCCAAAAACTAGTAATTTGATAACACAATATCTGGTTCAGTAATAAACAAATCTTATCTTTTCTCTCACATGTCACCAGTATTTATTACTTCTCGAACCAGTAATGATCTTGATGATCTTGAATGATCGAATGAATGAAAGTGTAGAGTAGAAAATCTAATGGTACACTCATGGGTGCACGGGGCGAACAGTCTCTGCGGATATTTTCTGTGCGGAGATCACTGCATGGAAATCACAACGGCTCAAAGAAATCACAACGGCTGTGGAGAAGTCTAAACATGAATTTTGATGCACGAAACTATTTATTACTGTTAAATCATAACCGTTGATAAATGATCGGACCGCTCAAATCAAAAGAACCGCACCTGCGGAACTTTTTCAGCTCCGCAGGTGATATAGTTCCTGGATGCACGTGCACCTACTCTGCTCCCAAATTTTTATCAGGGATCTCAATGAAAAAGGACACGAACCCCATTGAAAACTTTGGCAGGGATCCCATATGGTCAGATCTCCTACCTGCCCCTACCGACACTGACTCGCCCTTTCATTGCTGCGCTGACTCGCTCAGTGAACAACTATCTAGCTCTCTTTTTTTGCTCTTTTCTGCTGCGCATCTCAGTCTCTATTTTCATTTTTTTTTTGAAATCTTTGCCGAAGCTACAAAGTCGTAGATAAATATTGAACTTTCAACTTTCGGGTAGAACAACCTTAATATTTTTTTATTAGCCAACTGAGCTACCACCCATTTTCAGGCTCTATTTTCATTGTTGCTCTTTTTTTTTTTTTTAAAAAAAAAACTCTCTTTCGTTTTTTTTTACCTTGAGGTAAAGCAAGTTTGTGAATTGTGAATCAAGCTAACGTTATCTACATAACATTGTCTTACCATTTAATCTCACAACATTGAAAAAAAAAAATTCATAATATTTAATCGCACAACATTATCTGCCAGTAATAAAGGAGTAGAGAAATTGAATATTGGTCAGAAGGTATACAATATTCCATTTACTACACAACTGGATTATCAAGCATTGGCAGTAACAAATGATTTCAATTTGAATTGCATTTGACATTTTTCTATATACATAGGAATGAAAATTTGCAATTCTTTTTATTACAGAATTTACAATACACTCAATCTGATCCAAAAATACAAAAGTAAGTTTATAAATATCACCCATATGATCCACAACTTGTAAAAAGAATATATATAACTAAAGGTCTATGTTAACCTTGAGAATATAACTTTTATGTCTTACATATTGGTTGAAAGAAATGTCAAGATAAGTAAAAAGAGAGCCAAATGGTCAAAATTACTAAGGCATTCGTCGATGGTGAGATTGAAATAGGTAGAGGGCTTAATCAAGTATTTAGTCTTTCTAGGGCGGGAGAGACACGATGGAGTTCTCATTATGGTTTTGTTAAAATTTTAATTTGACTTTAGTACTCGATTATTGTAATCGAGGAAGCAGCCACAAAGACCAAACATAGAGTAGATGCAACAATGCTATTAAAAAGTTGAAAACTTTTGATTTCCTCTTTGTTTTGCATTTGATGCAATACATTTTGAGATTTGCGAATGAACTCTAACAAGTCTTATAAAGGAAAGTTGAAGATATTGAAAATGCTATGAAACTTGTTAAAGTGACCAAATTATAGTTATTTTATATTTTTGAAACTTATTTTAAAAATTATTAAGTTTAATTTGAGTTATCTTAAATTTTATGTTAAATTAAATTGTTCATTTGTGAATTATTGTTAGTGTATTAAATTTTATGATGATGAATTATCATTAAAAAATTTATAGAATCCCACTGAATCAAAATCCTAACTGATTAAAATTGTCAAAATAATTGTTGTCCCGATCCTTGTCAGTTTGTTAATGAGGAGAGTAAACACTGCAGAATAGTTACCTGAGAAAATTAGAATTAAGTCTGGCTAAAACGAGTACCCAATATCGCACATTTATTTTATGTATTTTTTATGAAATTTCAATTTGAGTTATATTAAAAACATAAAAAGAAGAGAAATGAAAACTGAAAAGTTCAAGCGTCTTCCTTTGTTTTCCAATATGTTTTTCCTTCAACTTAGACTCCGAAAATAAAACGCGCGACACGGTGTAACAAACATGTTTTCATTTTACAACAAAAAAAACAGAGAAATAATATTGACGCCAAACATATCGTTGAAGGTTCTTATTTTTCTTAAGAAGAGGTTCTAATATATCAAATTTACTATGCCACGAGATACTATAAATGTATTTTTAAAATTATTTTTAAAATTTGATACTCAACTTTTGAATCAAATTAGTGATCTTGTTAAACTTGATGGAAGATATAGGCACGCAATTTTTCATGAGTTGTAAAGTTCAAATTAAGAGTGGATTTATCAAATTGACCCCTAAAATATCCTTATTTTATCAAATTGATCCTTGAATTTTAAAAAATATCAGTTAGATCCTTAAAGTATCACTTTGCTATCAAATTGATCCTTAAAATTTTTTTTGAGATATCATTTTAATTCTTAAAATTTTACTAACTTATTATTTTAGTTCATAAACCTTTTATTTATAACAAGTCAATCTTATCATACCAATACTAAAGAAATAAATATTTACATTGACATACATACATATAACATAACTTATAATTTGTGAAAAAATATTTATAAATATCACATTAATTAATTATTTTATTTATAGTATTTTATTATTATTACATTCATAACAGTTTCGTTACTAAAAAATATTATAATAGATGAGGATTTTATTTTTGAATGAATTTTAAAAATAGAACCAATTTGGTATAATTAAAAATTTTAAGGACTAATGATAGTTTTAAAAATTGAAGGACCAATTTGATGATAATAAGTCCAAATTATATCTATATTTTTATATGATTTGGTCTCTAAAATTATACATTTTTATACACTTTTTAGTTCATTTAGTTGCATAAAGTTCTAGATACTACTGTAGTTAGATATTGCATAAAGTTACGATCCATGATGCTTGTTTAAGGCAACCCTAGCAGCTATTTCTCACCATCTCCGACTAAGGCGGCTAGGGAACATATTAGGCCTGTCCTTAGGTGTTTCATGTGTTTTTTTTGGGTGTGTTTGGATGGTGAAAGCATTAGTGTAAGAATATCATTGTTAGGGTTAATAGTTGAGAATAGTGTGAAATTAGTGATATCTTAGGAAATATGAGAATAGTGTTAATTTTTACTATTCTGAGTTAGTAAAATATTATTTGGATAGAAACTTTAGAACAGTGGAGATAATAGTTAAAATAATTAATTATTTTTTAATATTTTATTTATTAATAATTTTTATTTAATACTACTCCATATTAATATAAAAGAAAAAATATATATTTTTTATTATTTTCACTACCCTAATGGACGCTAATATGCTAACCTAACGTTTTCTATGGGTTAGCGGATTAGCACTGTTCTTCTACTATTTTTTATTTTAATTTTGTGTTTGAATGGTTGCTAATCCGAGAACAGTATTGTTATTCTCAGAATAATACTATTCTATACCATCTAAATACATGCTATGAGAATCAAAATCAATAAGTGGAGATCAAAATCAAGAACTCGAGTAAAGAAACTAGGATAACAATGAGAATTCAGTTTTATTATTATATCTCTTGCTTAATGACTGTTGTGTGTTGGTACAATGTTCTTGATACTATATTTCTCTGCTTTGCTAGATCTAGTCATGATAAGTTAAATCCATTAGTTTTTAGAGTTAGGATGACTTGCAACTTGGGTTTTTACTATGGCTTGAATTTGTTATCTCTATTATCTGTGATTTTGTGTGTTGTACATTATTTACATATTTTGATTGAGTTATTGTATTAATTTTGATTGAGTTGTTGTATTAATTTGTATTAATTTGAAAATATTTAGTTAATTGTATTTTAAAACCCTTTAATATTTCTTATTTTGATGCTTCATCTTAATTAGTTCTTAACAAACTAACAAAAACCCTCAAAAACTTTTCTCTCTAGTTTAGGAATATAAATTCAACACCTAGCTGTACTTTTTAAGTCATGTGTTTGCGGCGAAGATCGTGTACTAGATATTTGAAAGTAGGACCCATTCTTGGGGCATATCAGATAACAAACTAATACTTTATGGATAAAATTGACACTTTTAAAGTTGTAAGGATCATTTATGTAATGTACTCTAAAATTATCAATCAATGTAGTCTCATTCAATTTTTTTCTGAATATTTCATCCATGTATAAAATTAATTTCAAAAATCATAAATTTTTTCATGTCTACATCCACTAATATTTGAATTCAGAATTCAGAAAGTTATATTTTGAAATATAAGTTAAAAAATAAATTTATGACAAAATAATTCTGATATCGGAACCTCGTCTTTTTTTAAAGTACTAAATTATCCGTATTGCTGACAATACAAATAAAGAAATATTAGATGTATCTCATAATAAAGAAATCGATGTATCCCCTCCGTATTATGCACATACGATAATACGGACAATAATTTATTGATTTATCCCCTCCGTTTTGCAGCCTCTGCCTCTCATTCAGTGATCATGAAAAGTCCGGGGGGGGGGGGGGAGTGCTTAAATAAATTATTCATTGAACTTCCTTCAAGTCATTTGGAAATAATCAAAGAGATAATGTTGAGTTACAGAAAATTCAAGATGACTTTATTTGGAAAGATGAAGAATTGGAAATGCTGTATCCTTGCCAGCGAAATAAGGCACAGGTGACAGTTGGTGCATATCTCCAGTGATTATATTTCATGCCTTGATTGATGATACAGTAAATGATTACTATGTTTAGAGTTTTTTGTATTTGCTTACTTATTCTCCATTTGTCTCTGTTGCTCTTATAAAAAAAAAAAAACGAAAATAGTAGAAGCATGTATTCAATTCTCTTGTACCAGTAAACTGTGTAATTCAAATTTGTTGAAATAAAATTGGGTGGGAAGGGAGTTTTTGGGAGTGCGGTGTAAATTTATCTGAGTATGTTTTTTCTTTATGGTATCAGAGCATCAGGTTATACTCGAGATCTAATTTCGACTAATCTCAGGGAGGACGATCTGTGTGCAAGTCCTTGTCTCTGACATCAACTCACCCAAGGCTGCTATTCCCTGACCCCAACTCGGGTCATTTCATCCAATTCAGATTCTGGTATTCTCTTTATCATCAGTTTTCTTTCCTGATGGCTGACCAAAGATCTCCATCCAACCAATCCCTGACCAATATGTTGTTAAATGATCACAATTACCTCCAATGGGTCAAGGGCTATCAACACGGCCTTGGGAGGAAGATCTAAATTAAGTCATGTGTTGGGTACCAATATTCTGCTGAGACTAGTGATGGCAAAACTAACCCTGAGTTTGAAAAGTGGAAAGCTAGTGATTTAACGGTTATGTCTTGGATTTTTAACTCTATGGAAAATGATATCTATGAGATTTTTTCCTATGCAAATACCGCTAAAGAACTATATGATGCTATAAAGGAGATGTATAGTAATACTAACAATGCTGCTCGAATCCTTGAGTTGCAACAACAACTTTCAAATCTCAAAAAGGAGGCAGGCCAGCCTTTTACCACCTATCTCGGCAAGTTAAAGAAACACTGGGAGGAGCTCCACGTGTACCGACCCAACGCAACTACGGTGGACGAATACAGGCAGAGAGAAGAGGAAGACAAGATCCTACTAATGCTTGCAAACCTCGACTCCGAGTTTGAAGAGACTAGAAGGGAAATACTCATGAGAACCGACATGCCTTCATTCATCACCATCTGCTCTATCATTCAACGTGAAGAAACACGTAGAAGGGTAATGAACACACGCAATAAGGATAGGTGTTGGGTCCTGATCATTGTCGTTCGGGGCATTCAGGATACCCCCACCTCAATAAGCACGCAATCAAAACTCGCGCAAGGCCTATGTGGCAGTCAACACTGAGCCACCACAAACTGATTTCAGCACCAAAACTGTTACTGTTAGCGCATCAGAGGTGGCTGGGAACTCCAGTGGCAACAACACCTCTAACCTTGCTGATCTCCAAGCACAAATGAATCAACTCAGTAGACAAATGAATGTGCTATTGAGTTCGCAAGCCTTAACAGGAGCTGGGTCGAGTGCTGAAACAGCAGCGGCTGTCAAATACTCAGGTAAAAATTTAACCTTCTTTGCTGATTCAAATAATTATATAATTGTGGACTCCGGAGCGACCGATCACATGGTTAGTTCAAAAGGAATGTTAAATCAAATCACCGATAACAGTAAATCACATGTAACCGTGGCAAATGGTACTAGAGTGCCTACGGATGGTATGGGTATGACCCAGATTTTTTCTAAAGAAACCAATGCTATAATTGTCCCCGAATTAAAGGCAAATTTACTTTCTGTCGGTAAATGGACAAATCAATGGAATTGTAACATATTGTTTACTCCTCAGAAAGTAATCTTTCAGGAAAGAATCTCAGGGAGGACGATTGGTGAAGGAAAGCTAATCAACGGTTTATATGTGATTCATCCCAGTTTCTCGGGTTTAGTAACTACTGGTTTCAAGGAAGATTCAAATCTGTGGCACAGGAGACTAGGGCACCCGTCGGATAAAATTTTATATAGGTTAAATAAGTCTTTAATTTATGATTCCAATAATTGTGATTGTTGTCATTTTGCCAAACAGCACAGATTACCTTTTTCTGAACATTTAAATAAAGCTGATGAGATGTTTGATTTAATTCATTCTGATACTTGGGGAAATACTCCCGTTGATTCAAAAGAAGGATTTAGGTATTTCGTGACATTTATTGATGATAAATCTCGTACAACCTGGTTATACCTTCTTAAGTCCAAAAGGGATGTACTTGATACCTTCAAAGATTTTTATAATATGGTTAGAAATCAATTTGGTAAAAGCATTAAAATTCTCCGCACTGATAATGGTACTGAATACACCAATCATGAATTTCAAAATATGTTACGTAGTTGGGGCATACTTCACCAAACTACTTGTCCTGGAACTCCTCAACAAAACGGGATTGCTGAACGGAAAAATCGACATCTTTTAGAAGTAACCAGAGCGTTGCTCTTTTCAGGAAACTTGCCAAAGAAATTTTGGGCGGATGCCGTTCTCACAAGTTGCTATTTGATAAATAGAATTCCCAGCAGAATATTAGATTATAAGAGTCCCTTGGAAATCTTACACAATCGAAAAATCAATATCTCCCATCTCAGGGTTTTTGGATGCATCTGTTACATGCATGTACAAGATGGTGGTAAATTGGATTCACGTTCCCGAAAGTGTGTGTTCGTTGGGTATTCCTCTCTTAAAAAGGGATATAAGTGTTACGATCCTAAAACTAACAATGTGTATTTTTCTAGAGATGTTATTTTTTCAGAAAATCAACTCTTTTATTCGACACAGGGGGAGATGTACAATGAGTTCATTGAGTTAATCTCATCGCTGAAAATTCAGAAACCGCACATGAGTCCAATATCCGTCCAAATTTTATGAGTCCAGAATCGGAATCAAGGATAAATGATAATGTGTCTGAACTGAGGTCCAGCGGATCGGGTGAAATTAGCGAACAGGCTGGTGATGGAGCCGGGGCCCAAGGGAATGAAGCTGAAGTCCAAAACAATATAATAATGAAGACCAACAAAAATATTCGAAATTCGCCAGATTGAGTTGAGGCGCTCCAATAGACAGACCCAGCGTTCATCTCGACTAAATGATTATGTAAATCTGACTACTCTCTATCCCATTCAAAAACAGATATGTTATGAGAACATCTCTAAAAAATTTTATGGTTTTCTTACCACCATGGATGAACACACTGAGCCGACCAACTTTTATGAAGCTCAAACCAAGAAAGTTTGGACTGATGCAATGAATGATGAACTCAATGCCTTGATAAAAAATCAAACTTGGGATCTTGTAAAATTACCCTTTGGAAAACAAACTGTTGGATGCAAATGGATATACAAAATCAAATTTAACAGCGATGGAACGGATGAAAGGTACAAGGCTAGATTAGTTGCTCGGGGTTTTACTCAAACCTATGGAATCGATTACAAAGAGACTTTTGCTCCTGTAACAAAGATGAATACTGTTAGAACAGTCATGTCAATTGCAGTTAACCATGATTGGCCCTTATTTCAAATGGATGTGAAGAACGCTTTTTTGCAAGGAGATCTTGAGGAAGAAGTATACATGGAATTACCATTAGGCCTACCGGTAACACATGAAGAAGGGTTAGTGTGCAGACTTAGAAAAGCAATATACGGGCTTAAGCAATCTCCACGAGCCTGGTATGAAAAACTGAGCAAAGCACTAGTCAAAGCGGGGTTTAAACGTTGTGAAGCCGACTCTTCCATGTTTACTCAGGTAACTCAGAAAGGGATGGTTATTATTCTAATTTATGTTGATGACCTTGTTATAACAGGAAGTGATTCAGAAGGCATTGATAACCTTAAAAATCACTTGAAAAGGGAATTCGACATTAAAGATCTTGGAACTTTGAAGTACTTCTTGGGTATAGAAATTGCTCGCTCTCACAAAGGTTTGTTCCTATCCCAAAGAAAGTATGTATTGGATTTGTTGCATGAAACTGGTAAACTAGGGGTTAAACCTGCTAACACCCCTATAGATTATGACAAAAAACTGACTAGCAATGAAGAACCTCTTGAGGATATTAGAATGTTTCAACGGTTGGTCGGAAAACTTATCTATCTTACTATTACTAGACCAGACATTTCTTATACCGTCAGCTACATAAGCCAGTTCATGCATAACCCGAAAAAGGGCATATGGAAATTGTTAATCAACTGTTAAGATATTTGAAACTTGCACCTGGGAGAAGGATCATTATGAGAAATAATAATCATGTTGAACTTGAAGGGTATGCTGATGCCGATTGGGTAGGTAGTTCGCATGATAGAAAATCTACCACTGGTTTTTGTATGTTTGTGGGTGGAAACTTGGTCACATGGAAAAGTAAGAAACAAAACACGGTTGCCAGATCAAGTGCAGAAGCCGAATATCATGCCATGGCCGACGCAACAAGTGAAATTATTTGGTTGCGTCTACTACTTCAAGAGCTTGGATTTAGCCCTGACAAACCAACAACATTGCACTGTGATAATTTAGCCGCCATTCACATTGCATCAAACCCTGTGTTCCATGAAAGAACAAAACACATTGAAGTCAACTGTCATTACGTAAGGGAAAAGGTTTTAGATAAAATTATTGAAACACCTCATATCCGCAGCAATAAACAATTGGCAGATGTGTTTACAAAAGCCTTATCAAAAGGAATGTTCTACGACTGTATAAACAAGTTGACCTCCAACGATATTTACGGTGCAACTTGAGGGGAGTGTTGAGTTACAAAAAATCCAAGATGACTTTATTTGGAAAGATGAAGAATTTGAAATGTTGTATCCTTGCCAGCGAAATAAGGCACAGGTGACAGTTGGTGCATATCTCCAGTGATTATATTTCATGCCTTGATTGATGATACAGTAAATGATTACTATGTTTAGAGTTTTTTATATTTGCTTACTTATTCTCCATTTGTCTCTGTTGCTGTCATAAAAAAAAAACGAAAATAGTAGAAGCATGTATTCAATTCTCTTGTACCAGTAAACTGTGTAATTCAAATTTGTTGAAATAAAATTGGGTGGGAAGGGAGTTTTTGGGAGTGCGGTGTCAATTTATCTGAGTATGTTTTTTCTTTAATTAAATATTTGTATCATTAATACTAAATGAAAGAGATATTGATTATTTTTTTAGCATCTAAATGGAACTACTTATAATTATTAATAATTTTATTTGTATCATTTATTTTAGTTACTGATCATTAGTGCTAATTATCTCTCAAAGAGTTAACTATCAAGAGCCAAAGTAGTGTTTTAACTGCTATTTATACTAAATATTTGTGCTATTATTACTAAATAAAAAAGTCATTGACAGTCATTTTTTTCAGCCTCTAAATTGAACTACTTGTAATTATTAGTTATCTTATTTATGTTATTTATATCAATTATACTAATTATTGATCATTAGTATTAATCAAATCTTAAGGCTTGGCGTGAACACCAAAGTCAAAATTGATATCTATTTATAGCAATTGATAATCTTATTTATATTAATTGAAATATTTATTAATTGCAATATTTTTTATATAATTTCAGTAGGGAGTTTTATAGTTATGAATATTATTATTTATCTTCATTAAACTAATTGTTGATATCTTTTTTTAGTCAGCAATTGATGCTAACTACAAAAAATTACTGACTCCAAATGTGGAAGAAAAATATCAGCCACTTGAAGTAAAATAAATAGCATGTTCCTTTATTTACTGACACTCAAGTATTTATAATGATAATTAAGTTGATTATTAACATAGTTTTTCTTTTAAAATAAAATAAGCTTCTGTTCAAATATAAATCTTGTGAATGAAATACAATCATAACACCCAATAGAAATTAACAAAAATATTTACGTTAAAAATATCAACAGATTCATCATTGAGAATATCATCCATATTTGAATTGTAATTAGTGCAAAAATAAGTATAAAGAGTAAAAGATGAGTTCTGAACATGACTAGTTTGATCCAAAAAGATATAATGATCACCCAAAATAATCAAATGTACACAGAAAGATTTCCGAAGGAAAAAAAAACTAAATTTGTGATCAAATCCAAAAGGCAGAATAACTAATCTTAATGACTAATTTTCTAATATATCATTAAGATAATACAAATTACAAAAACTAATTGTTGAAAATCATGATCAAAATTTTACAAATCTCACATAATCGGAATTGTCAATTTTCTGTGGGAGGACAAATGACCACAAAAAGAAAATCTATCAAATATACACGGATATAAAATCAAAATTTCCACTCCAAAAATTAAGTAATGAGAATCCGTAGAATAGAAATCTTCAACTTGATTTGATATTCTCCACATTCTATGTTGCTTATTTAATGGCATGCTTCATATTTCTCATATTCCATATTTCTTATTGAACGCCATACCATCTTCAATTCTTCATATCTTCATACCAGAGATCAGTTTTGTGAGTGAAAGAGGTCAGATTAAGTAATAAAGGAAATGGAGGAGGAGATGAGAGACTAAATTGTATATATATTTAATTTTTAAATTTGAATAATAGACATCTCCTGAAGTGAAAATGTGTGAATTCAGTCGGCAAGAGAAAAACAGAAAGAAATAAATTGTCACTGCCAATCGAAATAAAAAAATAGAATGTGGGGATAATTGTTGGGGACGAGAGCGGGGGATAAATATATTTATACTTTATTTAATTTATTCATAAACAGAAGGTGTTATCTGTGTTTTCTGTTTAGAATTTATAAAATGATGGTTTTATTGGATTCCTTGAGAAAATGGGATCGTCCAGGAACCAATTGTGAATCATTCAAAAGTCAAAACAAAATGAAATAAGGTCCTGAAATAAATAAATAAATAATGACACCTCCGAAAGTTACTTCCGCGGTTATCGTGTTTATTTTGTTTTAGAGAATTTCAATTTCAAAAGTAACCTTTTGTCAAAACATTATCCCATTATGTATATAATCTTGATCTATCGGATAGAATATATGGTCTAAAGTTATATTGCGTGCTAGGATGAGTGGTGGATTTCTAGAAAATATAATATAAGTGCATTAATTAGCCCCTTTACTTTCTTTTGAACTAATAGAAGGGACAAACGCTTGAAATCTCCACATACACGACACAAGTCTAGTGATGGTAGGAGTAAGAACGAAGATGCTTACTAATCAACAATCATCGATCTCCATTGTAGTACCTTATTTTAAAGACGTTAGAGTGACATCGACGAAATAGCTCAGTCTATTTCTTCTGTACTTGTGATTATCGAAAGAAATTACATCATAGGTACCGACTTTAGGACTTTATATCCAATATATGCGTCTATATCTTGAGATCAAATTTAGGTAAACCTAATATCTATTATATATATAGTGAGACTATTGTGTTTCGTGAAGCACAAAATATTCCCTGCTTTGCGTTTATATTTCGAATTTGAAAATCCAAACGATCAATTTAAATCGTTGAACATGATCTTCATATTGAAATATATTTGCACATCAAATTTTCAATTTTTTAAAAAAAATATTTTTTAGAAGGGTAAAAAATCACTATTATTGGATGATGTAAAAATCATTAGAACAACAAACTTTGTATATATCTAAAAAAATAAAAAATTTCAAAAAATATAAAATTTCATCTCCAAATATATTTTAATATGAAGATCATGTTCAACAGTTTGGATTGGCCATTTGAACTTTTAAATTTGAGATACGGATGCGAAGCATGGGAGATTAAGTGTTTCGCGAAGCATCATAGCCTCACTTTATATATATATATATATATATATATATATATATATATATATATATATATAGGTGTGCTAATGTGCTTTATAAAGCACAAAATATTTCGTACTTTACACATATATCTCATGTTTCAAAATTCAAATGGACAATGCAAACTGTTAAATATGATCTTCATATCAAAATCTCCTTGGTGAACAAATTTTATATTTTTTAGAATTTTTTTAGAATTTTTTTGAAGAGCTACAAAATTCATTGATCTGATGTCTTCTGAACTATTCAATATCAAAAAATTTCTAGCCCTTTAAATAAATAGAAAAAATTCTAAAAATATAAAATTTGATCACCAAGAAGATTTTGATATGAAGATCATATTTAACGGGTTGGATCGTCCATTTGAATTTTAAAATATGAGATATAAGCGTGAAATATTAAGTATTTTTATAAAGCACAAGAGTGTTTTGTGATGCGCTCTATAATTAATTTTAAGTCAGAAATTATCGATCCAAACCGCTCAATCTAATTTCCATATCAAAATATATTAGTAAACTAAATTTTATATTTTTTGGAATTCATTTGCTATTTTTTTGAATAGAGGGGAAATCATCATTTTTGGATGAACCAGAATTCTCAGATCAATTCATTTTCTCCTCATCAGAAAAAATAGCAAATTTTTTTTTTAAAAATATAAAATTTTGTTTACTAATATATTTTGATATGAAGATTAGATTGAATGGTTTGGATTGATTATTTCTCACTTAAAATTAAAAATAGAGCGCAAAGCACACAACACATATGTGTTTTGTAAAACACCATAGTCGGACTATATATATATATATATATAGAGAGAGAGAGAGTTGAGCTATGATCGATACAAACATATAAAATAATTTTTGTATGAATATCTAGATATAGACCAAATTTTATATTTTTAATTTTTTTAACTATTTTTTAAGATAGTTCAAAAATCACTTCTTTTGAATGGCTCATAATAACTAAATCAAGTGATTTTCTAACTATCTTAAAAACAGTAATTTTTTTTAAAATATAAAATTTGGTCTACATCTAGATATTTATATGAAAATTATTTTGTATGGTTGGATCGACCATTTGAGCTTTCAAAACTGAGAATCGATCCATAATACGGGGGTGATCCGTGCTATGCATAGAAGCATAGCCCAACTCTCTCTCTCTCTCTCTCTCTCTCTATATATATATATTATATATATAAGTATATATATAGATGTGTGCTAATGTGCTTTATAAAGTACAAAATACTTCGTACTTCACGCTTATATCTCATATTTTAAAATTCAAATGGAAGATCCAAATCATTAAATATGATCTTCATATCAAAATCTCTTTGGTGATCAAATTTTATATTTTTTAGGTTTTTTTTTACTATTTTTTTTGAAGGGCTACAAATTTTATTGATCTGACGTCTTCTGAACTATTCAATATCAATTATTTTCTATCCCTTTAAATAAATAGCAAAAAAAATTTAAAAAATATAAAATTTAATCACCAAGGAGATTTTGATATAAAGATCATATTTAATAGTTTGGATCATCAATTTGAATTTTAAAACATGAGATATAAATATGAAGTACAAAATATTTTATGCTTTATAAAGCACATTAGCACACCTCTCTCTCTCTATATATATAATTGGTGAATGAACTATCTTAATCTGGATTATGTAAAAACGATCCACGATTATAAAATATAATTAATTTACCTAGTTGTCTAATTAAGATTTTATGGATAATAATATTATTTGTTTGCAAAAATTGCAATAATCGCCATATATTTCCACATAAGTTTCAAACATCCCCATACTTTGAAACAAACAAATACTCCATTGCATTTCCTTTTCACTGCTACAAACTACCCCTTCCATTCAACAGTTTCACTAAAAGAATAAAAAATCAAACATAATCCCACTTCTGCTCAAAATTAAAATAATTCCTTCCACTTTTTTAAAAATTTATACAAACACTGAGACTTTATGTAAATGGTTTAGTAGCTTAACTAATAGCTAAATAGAATGGCCTCCAAGAAGTTATGTCATTATGTGTTCAGGTCCCTCATAAATATAAAATGAAATTTGTGAATTAGACTCTCATCTTTTTCTAAAAAAAACATTAAAACTTCCTTAGCCATTTATCCGGTTCAAATTCCAACATCGGATAAAGCATATATACTCTTCATAATCTCGCAATTTATAAACATTGTAAGTTGATAGTGTTCATTGAAAATTTGAAATTGATTCCTTCTACAATAGTGATTATAGGGAAAAATAATTTAGCAAAGACGAGTAGTTGTCGAAATAAAAGATCGAACTGAGGTGTAAATAGGACATTTTTTTTCCTGTTTTGTCCACTTTTATATCTGTAAAATAATTGTAAAAACAGTTACCCCCAGAAAAAAATCGAATAGCTTAAGAGTTTGTTAAGAAAATATGTGTATCCAAATTGCTCTATAATAACAGCAAATGCTAATAAGTTTCTTATTTGTGTGTCTCAAATTGTCCAGCTTTTTATTTGTGCATCTCAAATTCTAATTATCTTCTTTTATCTGTAGAAATATCTTCACAGTCTATTTACTTATTCTACTAAAGTTATCAAATAATATATTCCTATTGTTATTTAGTTCTATGATTTTTTTATTGGTAAAAGACTAAAAGTATAAAGTCCCCCTCTCAACTTTTGCATCCAAGCCCATGTATTTTTAAATTAGACAAATACCTCCTTGAATTTTTCTAAATAGTTTCAAGTGCCTCATGATCTTAAATATTTTCTATAAAAAAACTTGAAAACTTCATACGTAACATTTTTTTATTAAAAATTTAAAAATAACCCCGCTTTTATTTAAATTTTTATACAAACTCTCTGCTTTTACCCGAAACATTACCAAACAAACAATTAGTTTAGTAATGTCAGTAATTACTTACTTTTAATCCATATTTCAATGTCTTTATCACTTATCCGTTCTGTATGACAATAGATATTTGAGTTAAATCTTGATATCCGTATTATTAACTCCGATTCATATCCGCTTGCATGAAGACCTGATAAAAATATCCGATAAAGATGAGACGATCAAAACATCAAATACAGTGGCGGAGCTTCATTGTTTGATTTTGGGTTGTGACCCCCTTAAAATTAAAACTTAATAGAGAATTAATTAATAATTTATATAAATCATCGTAGAATATATAGGTTGGCCCCCTCTTAAATATGATTTTAAGTGATTGAATCTCCCCTACTGATCATATATAATGATAAGTCAGAGTCATAAATTAGGTAGGCACTGTCAAATGGGGCCTCGAAAATATTTAGAACAATTTAATCCGTTCGGTTTAACGCTGGAAAGGCACTTTTTGGAGACCTCAGTGGTAATCTGTGTCAGATTACCTTTAAATTTTTAATTTGGATTAGACGTGCAACTTTTTGTGTGTATACTAACAATGGTATTGAAAAAAATTCAATTAAAATTAAGCCTAGCTAGTATATAGATTCACACATACTAAGTGCGAAACATCATTTCTGAAAATAGCTGAAAATCTCCCTAGACTATATGAATATACATTCAATTAATAAAAAAGATTGGCTATATTGTCAACCAAATAACAAGCTCACCAAACATAAAAGAGAATTTATACTTATGAAAACCGACAACTCTGACAGTTTTATTTTGATACTTTAGTTCTAAATTTTAAATTGTTTGAAATTATTGAAGAGTGGGGATTGGTTCACAATGGGTTATTTTGTCAATCATGACAATGTACTTCTAAATAAATACAAAAAAAATAAAATAATTTTTTTATAGATATATTCTTCTATTTATAGATTGATCGTGATTCAAATTTCATATAATTTTATTATTATTTATACTCCATCAAATACCATCAGGATTTTATATAATTTGCAATAGTTTTAATTTAACAATCTTTGATTGAGTATCAAATGATAATAAAATTGCATGAAATTGGAATCACCATTAATCCATAAGTAGAAGAACACGTCTATAAAAAAAATTCTATTTTTAAGATTTTTATATTTATTTAGAAGTTCATTGTCATGATTGTCAAAATAACCCGTTATCAACTGATCCCATGCTTTAAAAAATAGAGACATGATGCATAAAAATTTGAGGTATTTGTACCATTTTCAATATATATATACTCTTATTATACCATATACATATAAAATATGATGCAATTTTATATTGATTTTAGCAATCAATCAGTTATAAAAGTTTCAACACTTTATATTTAATTTAATGGAACATTAAATAATTTTAACTTCCATGATATTTTATAGTAATTTTAAAATATAATCATTATTGTAACTAATTACAACTGCATGATTTAGAATATAATTTTTATAGTGACATGGAAAACACGTACGTATTATTACTTCATTACTGTGGTATATGAAACTTTTATTTATGATTTACACGAGGTGATTATTATTGAAATGGATTGAATTGTATATTAACATTGATTAACATATCAATCATGAATACTATCAATAATTTTTCATAAATTTGGAACCCGATGGATCGATTATGATATAAACATAGTGTATACTTACAAATAAAATAATAAACTTTAATACAAATTTGCCTTTCATGAATTACGACCCAATGAAAGGTAAATTTACTACTTTTTCTGATCATATGATGTGATTAAAATATTTTTTCTTAGAGGGCCAAAAAATTTATAAATGGTTTATAGAAGTGGTAAAACCTAACCTGATCTAAGAAATCTGTCCGATTCGTTCGGACTTGAACTTGACTTAATCCATTTTTTGAAAAAAGTCAAACTGATTCAACCCAATCTAAGATCAAATAATCCATAATCCAATCAAAATAAATCAAAGATACGATAAGTCAACATATAAATTGATCTGACCTGACCGACTAGCTCGATTATCATCTTATTTATTCAACTAAAACTTGCAATATGTTCATAAACATTGTTGACTGTAAAGTTTATTCCTTGCCCGTGATTTCAAATCTATAGATACCAGTGAACTATATACAATATGGAATATACAATGTAGGTGTTACGTAATATGTTGATTTGAGATAGTACGATAGCCTCCGTAGGATAACATCTACTAAATCGCTGCAGTTGAATGATCATTATCTATGCTGTATGGGTGCGAGAGCGGTATTGTATCCGATTTGATTCGGCTGCAACGATACATTAAATTTAAAAATCTTGGATATATATACGGTTATATAAATATAATTAATATTAAAAAATGGTGAAAATTATTTATATACACTGATATACTAATATTAAGATGATACAAATACAATCAACCGTCTTGTTCAAAAAGAAAACTCAACAGAGAAGAAAAGTTGAACAAGATTTCATCTATACACATCATAAGTGAGAAGATTAATAAAATATGAAGTTCTGAAGAACAACCAACTCCACTTTTACATATGGCATCAATCTATTCAATAATATATTTAACTGGAACACTATAGTAACACAAAAGGAGTACTGGTACAGTGGTTGTGTATTTTTCATTTTCGCTAGAATTTCTCAGGATCAGTGGTAGCGAATTCTTGTGGCAGTGCGTGATGTTTTCATTGAAATTAATCAGACATGTATCAGTTCGTATCAGGACGAATCAGATATCATAGCGATCGGACAAAGTGAACAAAATAATCTGATACATCACATAATGTATTGGATATGTATTTGAACCGTATCAAACACGAATCCATATCGAACACCTATCTGATACGCGTACAGAATGTTACATATCGGAGTAATACAGATCATACCGGACAGTCCTTTCTCCCAATTGAAGTTGCGTATATGGATGCTTCTGGACAACTTAGAACTTTGAGTGGCTAGGACTGTTGATGCACTTGTCCAACAACCCCCCTAACACATGCGACAAAATATCAACGTTATTGAAGTTAACAACAAGAGAGAAAATGAGAAAAGGAAATCTGGGTTGATGGGGACGGGTGTACGGGTGTTAATACAAAGAGTGAAATAAATCTGGGTTGATGGTTGATTATCTAATCGATTAATCCACTTTACATTTTTCATGTTAGGTCTTTGACAACGAACTTAAACTAAATTAGGCCTAAAACAGCCCAAAGTAAATATTCGGCCTCGTCTCCAAGACTCCAACTCCCCATTTTTTGTTGGCAATATCGGATCATCAAAGCCTCCAGGGGATCATAGGTTCATTTTGTTTTTTTTTTCTGATGAGAATTTTCGAATTGATGCTCGCCACGTGATCCCATATAATTCAAGGTTTGACAAATCAGATGGATATTTTTTTCCCCTTTTTATCTGATTTTTATTAGTAACAGAGTTAACTCACAGGAGTCGCACGAATCAAATACGATAACTTGGGCCTGAAGGCCATGTCTTTTCTTTTTGGTATAAGAAAATTTTATAGTTGAAGAAGCCCAAAAACTTGGAGTTGGACTTCGGCTATTAGGACCATGTCTCAATATGATACGTGTTGAATTTTCTGATATGTTACTATGATTTTTATATATTGGAACTAAAAGTTTTTTTTTTTCTCAAATTATATGAACTTTCATTTTTTTTACAAAATAATAATGCTATAAATATTTAAGAACACTTCACAATTTCTCATTTAAATTTAATGTTACGACTTAAGAGTGAGACTAATATTGGACAAATCATTCTTTTATATTGAAAGCAAGCTTTTAAAAAACGTTTAACGGCTCTTAACGGTGAGGTGATCAGATAACGGTTAACGGTTTTATACAGCCATTAAATTAAAAAATAGTCAATCACTTTTTACCTACTAATTCATATTTAAAAACGCTAAGAAATACATTCTCATATCATTAGTGCTTAATAATTAACTAAATTAAATAATTATAATAATTATAATATTAATTATGTACTTAAAAGTTAAAAATCTTAAATTATACTAAACTATTATATAATGAATTTGCTTTATATTTTTATTAGGGCATTAATTTATATTCAAAAAATAAAAAAATATAATTTAAAGTCACTAACTATTAAGATTTGAAACAAAAGAATTTCAGTCATTAAATGAGTTTTTTTTTCAAAAAAAAATTAACGGTTTTAATGGGTTTAACGTGAGATAAAACGGTTAAATCACAGAAAATCCGTTAAATCCGTTTTTTTCAAAAACTTAATGCCAGAACCTGTCAAAACCATTAAAACGGTTAAAATGGTTAAAACTTTCCGTTTTTTAAAAGCTTGATTGAAAGATTTGACAGATTTAATGTCTGAATAATATTATTTTCACAAATTAATATTCAGAGGATGTCTTGCGCAGTTGTGCCATTATACTCGTTCTTTTCAGAATGGTAAAGAATTTTAAATTATTTTATCTTCTTCAGAAGCTCAACCAACAACTGTCAACTAATCCAACAAATTAAACGCATTTGACGTCTTTGATATTGTAAAGAGGAAACCACTTCTACATGAGGAATGCTTCGTCGTCATACTTTGCAGACCAATATTAAATGCTAAAAATTTCAGTTCGCAACAGCTGTTGTTAACTTATCTAATCATTAATGGCTGTAGCATGTCTTATTTGAATACTTTACTGAGTCCAAATTTTACTTGACTGAGTCCAAATTTTATGCGTTACAAATTTGACTTGACTGAGTCCAAATTTTATGACAGTCGAAGGGAGCAGTAAAATTTTTACTGTCAAAGTCAGGCATAAAAAAAAAACAACGTTAATGGGTGCATTAATTGAGGATGATGGTACGTCACCAACTACCACAGTACTGTAGCAACGATGCAGGAGCCTTTTAATTTTTGGAACCGCCATTAACCAATGCAGGACTAATTAATTAAACTATTCATGGAAAGAAACAGCCCATGTGCTTTCACAACATGGACACAAATGCGATCAGAAGTACAAAAATGGTAAGCAGTTTTGAGCTGTGGGATGAAGTGGATTCGAACCCTTAAGCACATATCAGTGTATTAGTCTATCAGGTATCAGCCTTTATGCTTCAATCCAAATAAATTTAAGAAAGTGTAAATGACAAAATCAAACTCTATTTCTATATATCTATATATAAACAAAACAAAGCTCGCCTATCTATATATAGCATTTCAACTAAATACCTACTTCAAAATAATAACTGATAGGAAAAATCCTATATCACTACACCTCCAACATAACGGAACAAGAAAAAAAAAATGAGCCTTTTCAGAAAAAAAAAGTAACAACAAAATGTAATAACAAAGAAAGAATCTATTATTGTTTTCAGAACGGTGATTCTATTATTCTTGCTCCACCATTTGCAATGAACCTACATTCATCCTCTTTTTTCAATATCATTGGTATCTAATTGCATCAATGGTATAGGAGGTGGCCTAAGTGCATTTTCACCTCCATATGTTGCAACTCTCTGAAGGGAATTCGGCAAAATATACGAGTCATCACCATTAATTTTCTCACCAAACCTCATCTCCTTGGGCTCTATTTTAGGGGGACAAGAGAAACTCCGACTATTCATAAATCCCACTGAGGCACCATCGCGCGGAAGCGGTACCAGTACCACTCTATGTTCCTCGTTAGTTGTTGTTGTATAAAACATTTCATCCCCTATGTCATAAAAATTTCCTGTTCTCACCTCTTGTGCTAGTGAGCAAGCCCAACAAAATTGCCACTGAATGCAGTCCGTCACTGACGGTTGGCCACAACAGCATGGATTTCCCGGCAGTTTAAATCTCTTCCTCATTTGAATCCTCCAAAACCCTCCATATAGCAATGCGAATATACATAATACAATTCCTGTAATCCCCACAGCGTATCGTATTGTGTGATCTTCTATATTAAGTGCTGTTATGTTAAAAATTAGTAGTGGCGCGAGGAAAAAGAGGGCGAAGGTGCATATGTGAACATACATGTTCCCCATGCCTAGCCTCTCCAAGTTCCAACCAAAGACACAGAGGGTGCAAAGAGATGACAGAGCAAAGACTGTCAGATCATCCCAACAATCAAAAAGCCCACCAATCCACTCGGGGCTAGTCACCACGACTGTCCTATTGTATACCATCAAGTGATCAGTTTGATTAAGTGGTACAACAGATGAGTTACGGTTTTCGTGCTGAAATTGTCTTTCACCTTCTTCAATGTCATCCGATTCTAGTTCTCTCTGCCTTGCTAGAGGTCCAAAAGCAGTGAGCAAACCCGCTGTAATCGGAGAGGCTATCCCAATTGCGTATCCAAGATTTAGAGGCCAATCTGGTCGGTTTTTTCTATTATATGCCCAAAAAAGTGCACAACAGAGGTACTGAGCAAAACAAGTTAGATGGAGAAGAAATACCACTAACAACATGAACACCTCTTCATGTGGTTTCGACCAATTACCCTTTGAATAGATATTCCTCACATGTTCTCTATCCTGTGGCTGCCATCTTAGAATAAGTACCAAATGGTGAAAGAGTTTCGGGTGTTGATATAGACACATAATGGTAAACAGTGCGTTTAAAATTTGATTTATGATCTCATTCCAGTCTGATCTTTTGAACTGCTCGGTATTGCACCATTAAGAGCTCCAATCGTTATTAAAAACCACATTAATAGCCCAATTGCAACTACTATCAACCATATAAACAAGGCAATGTTGGACGGGTCCTTGATCCATTTCTTAAACCAAACAACGAAGGATCGCCATTTGAGTCTTCTAACAAATGGTACACGGAAATGATTTCTACGGTTTGTATTGAGCTGTTCTGTTGAGGCAGTACTATTGGTACCTTCACTACTGTTTCGTGCAGCACGACGTATAGGTAACCACCGGCCAGCCATGAACCATTCTTTGGATGGAGCAGCTCTTAGAAAATCTAAGAACCTAGTTTTTTTGTGGCCATGTACAATTGCTCCCTCTTCAACTGATGGGATGTATATGGGTATGAAATCCATAAGCCTACCTTTTGGGTTGCTCTTTTGATGAAATTTGGAAGGCTTGTCAGTGTCACTTTGCATTTTTAAATCAATCACTTCTTCAATTTCACTTTGATCATGCATTGAATTTGGAAAGTGTGGTTTGGTCTCACCATGCAATTCTACATTAAACAGTTCCCCCATTTCAATTCTGTTATTGAATGAAGAACCCATACCAGTAAAAATTGGAGCCTCAGTTTCAAATGCATCCTCATAGTTGCCATTGGTGTTCTTGTCTATGCCGGTAGATGAATGTGGCATTTGGTGAGGTTCTATTGAGTTAATGTCACTTTATCAGTCTTCAATTGAGCAGATTTTTGCTTATTCATCTGATTTTCCGGGAAAAAAAAACAGGTAAGTGGTAGCTAAGAAAAAACTTTGTAAAAAAAAATTAAACTAATATATAATATATGGCATGGTAAATGGCTGAATGCAACTTTATTTATTTTTTCCGGGGATTTGGGGGGGGGGGGGGGGGGGGGGTGGACGTTGAATGCTGCTACATACCAAAACTAAGGAAAAAGTTTACCGGATTGTCAATATATTTTTCCTAATTTTTTTTATATTGATAATTATTTATTGGATGACAATAAAAAAAATCATCCAAAATTAATTCCTGAGTTCGCTGAAAAAAAGCGGTACGCTCTTCCGGTTGACTAGCTATAATAATTATTTTAAAATGTCACAGGAGCACAACTTAATGTTAGATCATCTAAATCATTTAAATACGAGATGTCTGGAAAATTTTGCACACCTCTTTTGTTGGAGAATTGAGTGAAGTACAGTCAATTGCACATATTCAGGGGCATTGTAGAAAACGCCATTAAAATCAATTAGTCCGCCGACTAGTCAATATTGGGATGAACTGTTAAATTTGCATCGAAAAATTTAATCGGCTGCTAAGTTAGATTAATCCGTTAATTAATTTTTCAGACTACACTGTAAGTAGTGTTACATGTTCGTATCATATCTATATATTTCATTAAAATTCTGAACTTATTATTCTCAATATATATGAAAACTAGATTTTTACAAATATTTTATTGACATTAGCTTTTACTCATTAAGACATCCATTAAAATTGTAATGACTTTTTATTCTCTATATCATATTGCTTGACAGGAGAATATCGTGGGGACCAAAAGGTTTGTCATTATGTGTTCTCCCCAAATGTATTGAAAATTCAGAATTATACGAATATTTACTCTAGTGATTTTATTGAAATGCAATTTATTTTTTTGCAAAGGTAAATCGTTATCTTAATTGGATGTCTAGAAGAGTTTCTAATTTTCTATAATTTTGAAATGTTTGACTTTCTTACATTGTAAATGCTTCATGACTGTAGACTATGCAAGTAATTTTTTTTTTTGGTTCCTTCTAGTTGGATGATATATTTTTAAACCTATTATTTGATAAGGGGAAAAAATATGGGCATATTTTACTTTCCCATAGCAAAAAAAAAAATCATTAATTTAAACACTTAATATTCTATATTATTCTTTATTATATACAAAAAGATATATCATATTTTAAGTTATACATACGTATTGTTATTTAGATTATGAATATTTATGTACATTAATATAACAATATCAAACTGTCTGTAAATTTCTAAATAAAGATCTGGTAGTACAACGTGCATGATTCGTCATTAAATACATACCGCTTTTGACAATAATGAAATGAAGCTAAATATTCATCAAACCAAAATTTTGATCCCGTCCGATGGGTGTCAGAACTCTCTCTTGCGGTTAATTAGTGATCTGTTTTGAGATCCATGCTATTGCTGAAATACATATCTCAGAATTCACCCAGGATAGTTTAGCAGAACAAAATATTAACTAAAGATAATTTTATTAAAAGAAGATGGCAAAGTGACCCTAAATATATTTTTTGTGGTAATATAGAAATTGCCAATCACTTTTGTCATCAACTGTTTTATAGTTTCATGCTTACGGACTTAGATTTATAAATATAAATAAAATTTTACATTAATTTAATTAGAGATCTATGGTATCTAGATGCTACTTTCCCATACAAAAATGCAGAGATGTCTAAACTAATTAGAGGTGCAATTTTATGAATAATTGAAAAGAAATAAAACAATTTTCAAAGCGCTAACTGCAAAACTTTATGAATTTTAGGAAGCAATATAATTTTACCAGCAAATACTGGTGTTCAAGAAAATGATGACTTTCAGATTAATCTACACATTACCTCAAGACATTGTGTTGTTACAGGTGTAGATTTTAGGAAGCACCTTAGACTTGATACCAACAAAGGAAGAGAATGTTCTAATGATGAAACTAACATGCAACCTCTCTCATTGGATGCTAATTAGTAATTGAACAGTAATAATAATCCTTGTTTAGTTTTATTATCAGATTAGTCTAGTGCTCAAGAGTGTTACAAGAGAAGCGTCAGAAGACTGTCATTTTGGACAAAACAGAAAATTGACTGATTGAAAACAAAAATCTTATTGAGACAATACCTTATTGAAAACTAGAATTACTATGATGTTTGAAAAGCTTGATATTTTATGTTGTGCTGATCTGTGCTTGATGATCTATGATTTTGCGAACTGTATTAGCACTTATATCTAGTACTAAGTGATTTTGTGAACTGAATGTAATTCAATTAGTAAGTCTGATCTAGTATTGCTAAATAGTCAGTTAACAACAAGTGAATTTTCTTTTGAAAAAATTATATATACTTTGCTCTCAAATGCTCTAACTATCATTGACAAATGGACTCATCTAGAAACATAATCCGTGAAGCCTACACATTAGTGTAAGTGGTTAAGTGAAGGAACGAGACAAGTGATGCTGTATGAGTGTCCTTTTCTTTTTGGTTGTGTGGGACTTCGGGCTATAAGTTTTCACACGTCAGGGGATAGAACGCGCTAAAAAAAAAGGTAGAAGCAATATTTACTGGGTTACTGCTCTTTTTTGCTAGTGAGTTATCGTTGATTTATTAAAGGGATACATAAATATAAGACTGTCTGTTGTATTGTAGAGATTATTTGTCTCTTTTTCCTTTAAAGGAGCTGCCTACATTTACTCTCTGTAGTACTACAGAGGATATTGTTCGATTTGGTGGTAGCTGCAATATCATTTCCCAATAAGATTGGGAATGGGACCGATATGATGGCCACTTTATAATAACTCATATTTAATTATGCTATGAACAAAATTTGTACTATATATGAAGAAAGTCAGAAATTAGAAATTGCAATTTATTCAAATAAAATAGTGTTAAATTTTTTTATTCATAGTTGAACCTCTCTAAAGGAAATATCATCGATCAACCTGTTATGAAAATATTATGTTTTTCTTTATCTAAAGGAAAGAAGAAAAATATTATGATCTTATTTATAGTTATCAATGTAGTGTGAATTTTATTTTGTGTAGAAGAGAGGTGATTGTTTCGTTCTGCATTCAGATTATATTAGTTTCCGTATTAGAATAGATAATATTTAATAAATAATTGTATTATTCTAAATTCAGAAACTTTTATGAATATTTATGAAATTTGAGGGGTTTATCACTATGTATTTACTTGTTAGTAACTTAATATCCATAGGTTCGCAACACAGCAATAATTTCTCTTTTCCCGCCATTCCTAAGCAATCGGCAGAAATGCATTTTATGTTTCAAAATGCTTCCCCAAATTACCAGGCCCAGGCCGGTCATTAATTGTAACCGAATAGGGTACAAAACAATTATGTTTAGTTCTTTGATAAATCTTTTGGGATTTTGTTGTTGCGGACTTCATTAAGTCGATTTAGCGGTTTTACTAAAACAGAACAGAAAGGCCTTAAGCATTAATTCCACTTTAAAACAGGGTATAATTATAAATATACAAGTAGACAAAAAGTAAAGATGGTTGGTTTTGATCCTTTGGAAATCGTATTCTATAAATAAAAATAATAATGTAAATGAAATTAAGACTTTCTCTCTATGTTTACCAGAAAAGAAAGTGAACTTCTAGTGATTGGGGTTGGGGGGTAGACCTTTCGTCATTAAAGGCGCCATTTGGTAAATTAAGCAGATAATAGAAGAAATCAAGAAAACTTCTAGTTAAAACTGGAAAGAATAAAGAGCTTATGCGTACCAATTGAAGGAATAGCAAGATGATTCCATCCAAAGAGAGCAAAAACTTCTGAATCCTTTGCTAAAATTCGGCAGTATAAGAAAGGCACAATGCTAGACCCAGCAATAATTAATTTGACGGACCTGGAGGGTTAAGAAGCCACACATGGCGTTCTAGAGTTGATTAAGGTGGTCTCATATTGAATTCTTTTGTTGGTTCTAGTAAAACTTTGTAGGGAATGAAATCGACTTGAGGCCGTATGTGATACGCTCTCACCTTCTTCTCTGGTGTAATGAAAGAACCTTATGGGGCGGTGGAAAATTTAGTCAGAGATATGGTGGATGGGTCCGCTGAAAGTTCATGTTTTCACTTTTTATTTTTAAACTATTTATTTTTTTATCAATTTTTTAACTATTGAAATTTTTTATTCCTCTTTAACTAATATAATTTCGGTTTAACAAAATAAATCAATAAAGTTTTGATTTATTTGATTTTTAATTTATATGATTTATATTTTTATAAGTTTGACTTAATTTATAATTTGACAAACAAAATAAAACTTCAGAAATATGTATTTATTTCGGTTTGAACCGAATTGAGCTATTGCACATCCCTAACTATGACTATGAGTATGTGACTCTCATAGGTCCAAGAATGTTTGTGACATGTAAGCAAAAGATAACATTATTTTAAAGGAATTTAATGCAAGGTTTTAAATTTGTGTAGGGACGAGACAATCGTCAGGCTTTTTTGTCTTTGCTGATTTACATCTTAGATAAATGATATGAGAAGAAGGATTACAATAATAATATGTCAGTTTTGAATGCAGTTCATCCCGATTTAGTAATCAATATGATTGCGTGCACGCCAATTTATGGTCATAATTACAGGCCCAAAATTTCATTTAATAAATATATATTATTTGAATTTCAAATTAATATTAAACGAAAAATTATAACAGGCTGAAAATTTGAAAATTCTGATCCATATAGTATTCAGTTGAATAAAACACAAATACAACGATTGTGATTTAAAAAATTAATCCATAAAAGAATTATGATTTCAAAGATCAGCCTTTCATGAATGTGATTTGAAAGTTCTACTTTCTTCTATTATTATGTAAAAGAAAAAAAGAAAAAAAATTGAGCTCAATACACGATTTTAAAAGTTATTCTTAGACAAACAATTAGCCAAAAACTTTCGTGAAATAGTGTTTTCTTTGTTCCTGTTGCTGTAAGGAAAAAAAAAGTGGTAGGTCGCAATTTCGAATTTCAATATATTTAGAAATAGAAATAAAAATAGAATTGTATTGGGCCTCCCATCATTATTGACCCGATAATGAAACAAAAATATGACCGTTGTGAAAAAGAAATATGCAACTCTTAGTCTGTTAGTCTCACGTTTATATATACGGATTGCAATAAATACGTACCTTAAGAAATAAGATTATTGCAATATACAAGCAATTTTAACATCTCCATTTATTCAAATCGCTCAAAATTCAACACAATATCACTAATTTTCAAATTTCATTTTATATAATCTGAATTTATTTAAGAGTTTTTTTTTATAAATATATATAAAAACATCGGCATAAGATTAACATGTCAAAAGCCGAGAATTAATGCGAACTGCTTTTGGTCAAAAGATGCTGGCTTCAGGCCAGCTTGGATTGACTACTGAAAACGAACTCGTACCGTAGCCGTGGGGATGAGGAGAAAATAATCGAGGACTTTTAAGAGAGGAGCGAATCAGCGATGAAAGATATATTCAAACTTTGACTCTTATGCAGCTATGCTTCTTTGGTTAGTCCAACTAGTTTATTACCTGTATCTTAATATCCTTTTATTTATTAATACACCAATTTCATATATAAATTCATGAAAATCTTTAAAAAAAATACAAACATATTCTTATGGATTGGATTGGTTGTGTTTCATATTTCATGCAATTTGATATTCAATCAAGAGCCATCAAAATTATATGTTAATTTAATGAATAAATTTAATCAATAAATATGAGTATATTTATATTTTTTTCTCATTTTTAAATTTTCTATAAATTATATTTAGTGTTTGATGTTCTATCAAACAAATAGTGAATTTCACCACCTATTTCATTAGAAATAAGAGTTTTGATATCACACCCCAATATCGTAGGGATTTAACTACATATACGTATAGGAGCTAATGTTTAAAAGGGCATTTTAATCCATAATATTCACATTCCAAAAAATATCACAACTAAACATCAAAATACTCATATAAACACTATCATGATATCTATCTTGGTAAGTTACAAGTATCAACAAAATGAACTAACAATACAATATTTTATTAAGATAATTTATGCTTCTAGCCAGATAGTCTTCTCCCTTGTTCCAACTGGCAAAGTCTTTTGATATTCCTATGATGGTAATTTTATGCACTGGATATATATGATAAGAACTAGTATAAGCATAACTATTATTCAAAAGTTTTAAAACTATCAATATCCAATAAGAGGGAGAGAGTGCAGGTCATTCTCTATATAAGATCAATCCTTTTTCTTTACTGGTGTCGAGTTTAAAGTGCTTCTTAATATCTACATTGATAATAACATAACATTTTGAGATAATATGTAATGTAAATTACTCTAGAATACATCACTTTTTTAAACTCTAATATTTAGCTAGAAAAATTATGTTGTTTCCTAAAGTACTTTTGAGTTTTATAATTACCCCTTCAAAAATAAGTTTATTCCTTTCTTTCCAAATAGTTCATAAAAATGCACCTCTAATTATTTCATGAGTGCTTGTATTTTTATAAGGGAAAATTACATCTATAAACCCATGCCTATAAACATGATGCTATAGAGCATTGTAAAAATAAATGCTCTACAATTTCTAGATCACCACAAAAAATACATTTGAGATCCCCTTGCAATCTTTTTTGAGTAAAATATCTTTAATTAATACTTTATTTTGTTGAACTAATCAAAGAAAATTCTTCTTTTTTTCAATGGAATGGAAGATATTCATGTTCGGTGGTGTTGATTATTAGAGATACTCCAAAATTCTAACCATATATATACAAAATGAGTACTGAAATGACCATTTGTTGTCCATCTTCATATTAATTCATCCTTATTCCTATTTAAATTAACTATACAGCTCATTTAGTTGAGACCTTAAAATATCAGTAATTTTTTTTTTTGAAGAACAAATAAAATATATTAAATTTTATTACTTGTTCTACTATTATTTGAATTATTTCTGTTTCATTTACCAATTCATACAGTAAAGGATATTATGTTTTTAAAAACTCTCATATAGCCATATATCATACCAAAATGAGGTGGGTTTTTTATTTTCTACTTTTTTTATTGATACTAATTAAATAAATTTTCATTTCATTATTTACTTCTTTCTAAAATGAAGATAAGTTACTATTCCTATTATGATTATTTTAAATATAATTTCTTTTCATAACCCTATCTCTTTAGAGTTGTGATATATCCACAGTCATTTACACAATAGAGATTTATTCATTATTTTTATTTTAAGATTCATTTTGCCTAAGCCTCTTTGTTCCTTACTTTGATAGACTACTTTTCATGATACAAGACAATAAATTTTTTTTCTAACATTACTTCCACCAAACCATAAAAGCGCTTAAATAATTATTCTATTATTTTTCTAGTTAAAGTAGGGATCCTAAATATTGACATCTAATAAAATGGAATGACACATAAAACTAATTTAATGAGTGTAATTCTACCACCTAATGAAAGAGTTTATCTTTCCAATATTTTTTTCTATTTTATCTACTAGAAATTTTCATTCATTATTATTTAACTTTTTTCAATGAAGAGACACTTCTAAATGAATTCACATCCTCTGCATTACTGTAAATTTTACAGTACCACTCGGATTAAATAGTAAATGGACCCACTAAATTTAAACACTACCCATAGTATTATTCTCCTAACCGTAATATTGTTCACACTATCAAACCGCCTTATTGTACATTTACAGTACTATAGATGATATGCACTCCTTCTAAGTAATGGGTAATTTACTCATTTCATATCCTAAGATATTTCATATACCAAATCTTCATAATCTATAATATTTAAGATAATGAATGTACTATTTAAGTTTATCTTCAGTTCTGACAAATTCTGAAAACCTAAAAGTAAAAAATGTAAAGATTATAATATCCTATGTTTAGCTTATAGGAAAATTAAAGTGTCATATGTAAAATTTTGGTTTAAAGTACATTCATTTTTAAAATTACTTAATTCATAAATAGAAAAGATGAAAGGATTACCTTGTTTTAGTCCTTTTTATATTTAAAATAAAGAGTAAGATTATCATTGATATTAATACAAGACCACTAGATTTACATTTAATTTGTTCTTCAAAGTCCTTTTTACATTTAAAAATTCCCATTTGACTTGTCAAAATCCTTCTCAAAATATATTTTTAACATAATTCCTTTGTGCTTAGATTTTATAACTTGAAAAAATATCTTGTACACTAACTATGTTATTAATTATATTCCTATCTTGTATAAAGGTTGTTTGGGTTGAGTCTATAAGTATATCCATAACATGGCTAATCTAGTTGATAAAATTTTAGAAATAATTTTTAAAACTATAATAATTAAGTTAATAGATCTAAAGTGTTTAATGTTTACCGCTTCACTCATATTTGAAATTAATAGTATGCAAGCATGATTTAATTTTGAAAGATTTAAACTATTATTATAAAAAACTTGTACTGAAATGTTGGGATCTGAGAAGACCAATTCCTAGTATTGTTGGTAAAAAAAATTATATATCATCAGACCTTGAAACTTCATTACAATTACTACTAAAAATAACTAATTTATAATTCTCTATTGTAATTAATTGTTCTAAAGTTAATTTAGATTCTAAAGTTAATTTTTATATATGATTCCATAAATTGCTATCTAGGGTTAATAGTCTATCTAAAAATGTACATAATAGTTTCTTAAAATAAGATAAAATATGTTTGATGATATCATTCATATTAAAACTCTACTATTAATTTCTAGGGAAAATTTCATATTTTTTTCTCTTTTTCTTTTCTGTAGGAGTAGATGAGAAAATTAGATTAAAAGTAGTTAATCACTTCAGAACATTTGAGTTTGTTAATTAGAAAATGAATATTCTAAATTGGAATTTTAAAGGTCTTAGTAAACCTAAACGTAGGAGATTACTCAAAGACTTATTATTATAACATCATATTGACATTGTGAGTTCACAAAAAATAAAGAGAATAAAATTCAAAGATAGAATGCTCAATGCTTGGCGTTGAAGGTGTTAGTTTGTAATAATCTTGAAGTCAATAATACGATAAATTGGTTATATAAAGCTTTGTTCATGAATTGGATATTTAAACGATATTTTGTTTCCTTGAGTATTATTGAATTTATGAATCATTCCGAGTTCATGACTGGAATTGTGAAACTTCATAATATAGAATATACTCTTAAAAGTCACTAACCAAGGTAATTAGCGGGAACACTAATTAACAGATTTATCGGGTTAGTATGTGGATTAAATGATGGTCAAGTTTTACAGACCATAGACAAAGAGTTGTCATTTTAATCACATAGATAGATGTTCTACGAACATCGTATTTGATAGACCCCGAATGAAACATTAAATGGAATTGTGTTCGTGTCATTAATGTTTTCGTTCGGTATTAAATTCTAAAGTATGATGTATTCATCTTTACATAAGATATGTATGTGTGTGATTTCTACCAAACGTTATCCGTAAAGGTGGCTATAAAGGTAGCTCTTCGGTATACATAACTTATGCGGAGGAAGAGATGGTTTGCCAAAAGTACTATTGTCCCTCGTATTTCTATACGAGTTATAACATCCTTGGGCCCCTTGATAGAGTAAGATTATCGCTAGCAAGTATAATTACAAGAGTAATTATATTTGATAATTTACTCGGGATCAAGAAAAGATTAAGTTTGCAAAGATGACACATACCTACCTTGAAACTGATTTGATAGCTATGAGACAAAAGAATTAAACACAAGTAAATAATTTACTCGATCATGATATTGTATAGTACATCATCATCTGTAATTGGATGGTCATAGTGCATTACACGGATGCCTCCTATGATTATAGAAGTTAAAAGTTTTAACTCTATTTACCAACATAACATGGATCTTCGGGTCGTCACCGTATAGGAGTTAATCGGAGAATCTTATTGATTAATTATAAATTAATTATAAATTATTTATAATTAATAATAAGATGGTTATAATTAATTATATATAATATAATTATATTTGTCATAGAAATGACAAGAAGCAAAAAAATCGATTGAATTTATAACGTGTTGGACACGTCGTATAAATTCGCCGTAATTTTAAAAATAAAATAAGGTATATTTATTTATTATTATTATTATTATTATTATTATTATTATTTATTTTTGTTTTTTATGAAAAGATTAAAATAATATAAATAATAAGAATTTTTATAATATTAAATCGAGAAAAATATAATTGTAGATGACAATTATATATATTTGATTTGGATTTTAAATGTTAATTATGGATTTGAATTATGGGCCAAAGCCCATTTATAATTAAAGCCTTAATTAATAATTAAAGGCCCAAAATTAGAAAAGCCCAAAATTGAAAAAACCCAAAAAGGCCCATGAAAAGCCCATGCCTCCCTCCAAGGGTAAACTTTAAGGGTATTTTGGTATTTTCACTTTGGAACCTCCCTACTATTCATGAGGGCATTTTGGTAATTTGGTAATTCCACATTTTCTATAAATAGAGGGGTGGGGTGAGAAAGAAAGCTACACAAAAAATAGTTCTACTTTCTCTCTCGAATAGTTGTAATTTTTTTGGAATATATATGTTGTAGACCATTAATTAATATGCTGTTCTTAATTTATATTGGCCTATTCACTGAAAAGAGTGAACGTGCATTAATTTAAGAGGTCCAGGTGTCACCTTATAGTGGTTTTCAATTGTGCACTTGCATTTCTATTACTTATTTACATGGGTAATAATAAATGTGTCATATATATTGACACGTATATATAAATACGGACACAAATAAATATTTATGTATGAATATATCTATATGTGATATGTTCATTGTCACACATGTCGTGTTATTAAATATGTGTGATCATCATATGAATAATTTTGACACATCTAACACGTTGAACACGAACACACATGTCTAACAAGTGTACATGTGCGTGTAGCATATATAAAATACTTCAGCAAATTAAATTTTTGAAATACTTCAGTGCATAAAAGATTGATTTGATATTGAAGTTAGAGATCATGATCAACTAATATGTATGATATTTCTTAATATAATACGTCAATTTTATTTTTTGTGATCAGAACCACTCTAATTTTTCTGATTTTTCTTATATATTTCTCTAATTTTATTTAAAATTTATTGAATTTGTACATGCTATAAGTGTTGGTACGTGTTAAACATGAATACCTTTAACACGGCATGTTAGACATGTCAGATGTCTTAGATATACGTGTTTAAATTTTTAAATATTTAACACGTTAAAATATGCACATCTAAACACGTGAACACGTGCTGACATGACATGTTCCGTGTTGAGCACGTTTATCAATACTTTATTCCTATCATAAGATTTCAGTACTGATTATTTGGACACTACAGGGAAAAAAATTCGCATTGATTTTTAACATTCACATCGGTTTTTTAAAATATTTACATCGGCTGAACATTTTCACATCGTCCCTACGGATGGGAAAAATAAATTACATTGATATGACTCATGCCAAATATATTTTTAGGATCCACTTTGCCGATGCAAATATATTCATACTACATATCTTCATTTGCATCGGCCCAGCTGAGGCAAAAGAAAATAGTAAGACCAAAGTATTTGGAGAAACACGTGTATGGAGTGCATTAATTTTTAGTACATTAATTTTAAGTTTAACATTTAATTTTTAAATATGATTTATTTTTGAAAGATGTATAAAATCGCTAACATAATGATGCCTGGAAATAAAATATTTTTTGTAGTTGAATATTATTTGCGTATATTGATATATTAAATCAAATACAATTATTTAGACCAAGAACAAAATATATAAGATCATTTAATTTTTCATATGATTTATTTTTGAAAGATATATAAAACCATTAACATAAAGATGCATGAAAATAAAATTATTTAGGCCAAGCACAAAATGTAGTTCCAATATGAATTAATTCTTCATCATTTATTTCAAATCTGTTTCATTCAACGGTAGATATAAAAGATACTTCTATGGCTGCCCCCTCTAACCGGGAATTTTTTTGAAGGTTGCTTCTATATAGAAAAAAAATCTGTAATGAACACCAACAATATTTCTGTAATGAACACCAACAATTAATTCGTTCCTTGTAGTTTAACTTTCCGAATTCAATGAAAGCAGTAATTTTTTTTTCTACTTCAAAGGCAGAGTTTAATATTGTGTTCAAACATTTAATTTTTGATAAAAAAATGTACATTGATCATTTAAATTTTCATCTCTTCTAATAATACACAGGGTCCATTACCAAAATTCTGGTGTGGTGTCCATTGATGGTGCTTTTGATCTTTTCCATGCTGGTCATATAGAGGTAGTGTTTCTCATCTTCTTATTGAATGTCTATGCTTCCTCTAGAACTTATATTTTCCTATTTTTTATTTAGATTTTCTTTTTAGATCTTAACAAGTGCTAAAAAGCTCGAAGATTTTCTGATATGTTGATGAGGTTATTATCGGTGCTCCTTGAGAAGTCTCTAGAGATATGATATGAAAAGTTTACTACGTAGGCAAGTAGTGCTCTACTGTTCTTATTCCATTTTTGTATTTTTGACTTTTATCTATTTTATTGAACTTTCTCTGAACTGGATTTGTTTTATTCATTTTCCTAACAGATTGCCACTTTTAACACTTCTGTAGCAGAAGTGAAGGTTAGCAACCATTGTGGAATTTAGTTTTCTTTTGCATTTCTAATTTGTAGATTATTTATAGTGGGAACTGTTGCTGAAATGGAATTTCAGTTATTCATGTACAATATGTTATTATCCTTACTATTCGATTGGACGAGAAAAATACTCACCATTAGTACAATATATTATACTTACCCATACACACTAGTGTATTACTAATTCATACTTAATTTTCATTGTAGGTTCTATTTGCAATATATGGATCAATGAATTAATTGGAGTCCCGTCAAACATACTAGCATTTTGAAACTTATGCTACTTTTTTTTATGTATATATGTACTATGGTACTGGCTATTTTTGTATAGCAAGTAGTGGATTTTATTTAATACGGATTGTATTTATTTGATTTTTTTGACATTGTATTTTTTTTAACATTATTGTAGACCTTATACTATGATTTAAATTAGTATTGTACTTGTTGTTCTTGTGTATTGTATACTATTATAATCAATTTATAATGAATCTGAATTAGAAAAATGATGCAGAATAAGTAATATCAACACAAGATGTAGAAAAATAATTTGCATCAAAAAGATAATGCAAAAGAGGTATTAGCATCAGCTGAATGGATGTAAAAGATAATATTGTTATCAGCCAAATGGATGCAAAAGAAAGTATTGACATCAATCAAATGAATGTTAAAAATATTTTTACATCGGTCAAAGTGGATGCGATAAGATATTTTTGTGGACGACTAATCCGATGCTAAAATATGTCGATGTGAATGTATAAATCGATACTAAATTACAAAGTCGATGTGAATAACTATTTAATACGGTGTTTGTTGTGTCAGCTCTTTAGCATCGATTGACCGATGTTAAACATGCATAGGATCAGCAAAGTCAATGTTAATATTTTTTTTAGGCCGATGCTAAAAGCCTTATTTTCTGTAGTAGGAGTGGTCAATTTGACTTAGCCGGATGTAATTTTTTTGAAGAAGAAAAGAAAAAAAAATCTTTCCACGGCAATGAGAATATATCTCTTCTTAATTTTAAGGATGGAAAATATAGGTGTATGTTTTTTTTTTTTTTTTTTTTTTTTTTGACATTCTTCGTGGAAATTGTATTTTCTAATACCAGAGAATACCGCTAGCTATCATCAATTGCGATTGAGAAAAATCATTATGAAAATGTCATCAATCAATAGACAATTCGGAAATAGCGCTTCTAATGAACCAAAAACCAGACCACTGGTTCTTAAAGCAGGACAAGCATGCATTTTGAAGGAGCTGAGCTTGGTACACTCGGTACTGGTAATGATTCCATGTAGTCACATCTAGGCATCTAGCAATACAAAGGTCAAATGTGAACTCCGGACCGATAGCGCGCACATTTCACCATCCAGGAGATATATTTAGTAGAAGTCTGTCTCATGGAAATTGACTAGGCTGGACTCCCTCTAGAAAGCTTGGTATATCAATGTTATAAAATAAGATAACATACAAATGCCGCTCATGCTTTATTGACTAGAGATAAGTTGATCTCAGTTTTGTGCCGTTTAGATGAGACTGATCTGACAAAAAAAAAAGGAAAATGTTTTGCCCACCCAAAATATCGTTATAATATTTACAACCCATGTGCACCGACGTGCATTATAAAATTTAAATATCTGATATAATTATTAATAATAAATATATATTTGTTAAACGGAAAACTATATTTGTTAAAAATATATATATATATATATATATATTTGTTAAACGGAACATGTAATTATTAAATATAAAATTGAATAATATTTTAATAAATATAAGTTATATGTAATTTTTAAATAAATATAAGTTCAATTTAATATATATGCTAACTTTTATAGTTAATAATTATGTATTTCATGTAAAAGATATATAACTGATATTAATAATTATATCAGCCGTTCAACTTTACATTTATATGGTTTAAAAATTTTCTAAAGGCTTTTGAATTAACAAATAATTATATATTTCATTTAACAAATATGTTTGTTCTTTTAAAATAAATTTAGTGTGCTATTTAATAAATATACATTCGTCGTCGTTAACAGTTATGTCAGATATTTAAACTTTATACTTTACGTGGATGCACAGGTGGTAAAAATATTATAACGAGATTTTAGATGGACTCTCTCAGCGCTCACATAAAAAAATATTTTCCTTCCGTAGTGTGGAAATAGCAGATGTGAACTCCTTCCGACATAAGAAAATAATATTAAGCATGTCATATTGTCATATTGATAAAAAAAACACATATCTATGTCAAATAAGTTATAAATATGTTGTTTATGATATAGATAATTTGTATATTGGAAAAAGAAAAAATGACAAATTTGAAAATTAATAGGTTTGATTGATCATTTGAATAATTAAAACGTTTTTAATCAAAAGTTAGGTGGTCATGCTTCCTAAATCACATCACAGTTGATACTTGATACATGATCTTCTTAATCTATACTATTATATAAAGCATTTAAGAATTGGAGGGTCCATTTTTTGTCATGGTAAATTTTTATTATACCCATTTTATCCCTCAATTAGACGGATAATATTTATTGTTGGTTGATCGAACGTATGTGATCGCGTCCATTGATCCCCTCTTTCTCTCCATTTCTTTCCCTTATATACTATTATTTCCATAATTTTTGTTTTTTTATTTAGCAACTTTGTGCATATTTGGTAAGAAATTAATGGTGATAATATATGTTAGAATAATTTACTTTTCTTGCCATAAAAATCATGAATCATTAACTCATATTGTGCAAAAATCTCATCCAAGATTAAATATAGTTTTTATTATATATTTTCTCTATAATTTGGTGAATTTATAATTTAATATTAGATAAATGTGAATTTTTTTATCTTATAATATTTTAATATTTAAATAAAAAATTCTGCTGTAACGCGCGGGTATATAACTAGTGTAAACAAAAATATGTAATTTAAATGCGTGATTTTATTTAATTTTTACATCGGTTGTTAGAGTTCTCAACATATATTTTTTCCTTTGAAAATTAGCGACATATTTTTGAAAAGAAATATGTTTCTGATTTGGGTTTAAAATTAAAGGCTTTATTGCTGTGTCCAATTTAACACAAATGCAGCCCCGATTTGAGGTAAATGTCCCAACATAACCCAACAAATGACAAACATAATTTTCCCTATAGCCACTAGTGCACTTACAGGACCAAGCCGCTCCCCCTCTTCTAAGGCACATGACATGATAAACCACTAATCTTTGTCACTTGGTGCTTTCTCTCAGAATATATATATAAATTAAGAAGCTGAGGAAAGAAGAAGGTAGCACAATCTCTGTATCTCTCTTACTCAATGCCATTTTAAATTAAGATATTAGTGATTAGATTGCGCAAGGTGGAGAAGCAGGTCACGTGCTTAACTTTTAAGTTAAAAAATCTCTGAATCTGTTTTACTCTAGTTAATCATGTGCCCATCTTCTCCACCAAGCACAACCTATCTTTGTGTGTGTTAAACGTCTCAATGGACTTCTTAAATTTTTAGAGATGTTGGTGGCGTTGTAGAGAAGAAGCTTCTTCAGGCAAGTGATTTCAAAATTTTATTTAATTGGTAACGAGTAATTAAGGGATTGGTGTATAATTTTCCGAAAGTAATCAAAGTCATTTCCCGACAGACCTACTATATTTCATCCAGCCAAGAAAAAAAACTACAGAGAGATATAATATCCAAGGTAATATAAAGTCAGAAGGAAATAGAGGCATAATTCATCCATGAAGTCCGGTTTTTCCTTCAAATTCCGTACCGTTAAATTTCGTACGCTGAATATTTATTCTATTATAATTTTATTTAGATAAATCGACCATTTTGTAGATACATTTTCAGCCAGCACTGCTCCACTAATTAATATTCATATATACATGTAGGTTGCGTAAAGCTGGCTTGTGAGTTATAATTTTTCTTGGCTTTAGTGCTTGTACCCAATAAAATACAAGCCAAAATCTATTGGAAACTAGATTTTGTAATATTCTACTGGAACTTGATTTTTGGATGGTGGCTTCCTCTATTTGTAACTCGGTTTTCCATGCTCATGTTTTTGCAAATGCTAAACAAAACTGAGAAAAAAAAAACAAGCCTGTAGTTCGCTAGTCCTTATTAAAAAAAGAATGGTAGATATCAAACTTTGAGGTAAGAGAAGAGATAGATAAAACAAGTTTTTTATTATTAGACACTCTTGTATTTTTGTTATATATCAAACAACAGATTATAACTCTATTTATAGGCTACGATAACAGAAGTATCTAGAAAATTCAATTAAAAATGGAATATCAAACAACAGCTGTTTCAACTGACATCTATCCACTAAAATAGTCATAACTCTCTGTAGATAACTCCAAACGACTTGATATTTGAACCATTAGAAACTAGACTTCAAGAGTTTTCCATCCATTGGTCATACAGTCAAAATAAACATCGTTTGATCTTTCATATCCCCTCATCAATCAGCCCATAAATTCTGCAACTACTGAATTCTAAGAGTCTCGTTTATTTTTCACTAGACTTAATATCATTAATAATAATTAAGTTTATATTTCAGCAGTCCTTGTGAATTAAAGATGAGGGAGATTAAAGCTTCGACAAAGCAATATCCATAACCTCAAGAAAATATTCTACAGAAAGAAAAGGGATTTCAGTCAATTTGTTTGTACATATGATCGAAGCAAAATTAAATGAAATAATGTAAAAAAGGAACCAACGCCTATACCTGCATCCTCTTTAGAGAAACAAAGAGGTGGAGTTATTCTGAAAACATTTCCATAAAAACCTCCTTTTCCAACCAATACACCCATATCTGTCCAAAAATGACCATGTTACTATTGTTAACTATTAATCAAGTGATTGAGAATAAACTAATAATACTACAAGCCAAGAAAAGAAAGTGACAAGTAGTAAGATTACCTTTCATGTGTTCCATCACATGCAAGATCTCTGAATTAGCTGGAGTTTTGTGCTGCTGATCCGTTACTAGTTCTACTCCAAGCATAAACCCCCTTCCTCTTACATCACCAATTACTGCATAGTATGTAAACCGAATGATGAATTACATTTTAATACTATGATTCATCTATCTAAACACTAATAATTCCTGGAAACAAGCAAAAGCAATCTGTCTGAGCTTACTGTCATGCTTATCTTGGAGCAACTTCAGACCATCTTTCAAATAAGATCCAACTGCAAATGCATTCTCCTGCAACTTCTCTTTTTCAAGCACTCTAAGGACTGCAAGTCCAGCTGCCGTGCAAACCGGATTACCCCCAAACGTGTTAAGATAATTGCGTCGGGTTAACACCTCAGCAATTTCAGTAGTAGTCACAACTGCACCAAGTGGTATACCATTTCCAATACCCTATTAAAAGTTGGTAACATGAAAAATTAAGTAGATTAAGAACTCTTTATGCCCACCATAAGTTACGTTGCTGGATGAATCACTAATATATTTTGCAAAACAATCACCTTTGCCATTGTAACTATGTCAGGTGTTACACCATGAGCCTCAAATCCCCAAAAATGGCTACCAGGTCTGGCAAACCCCGATTGAACCTCATCAGCTATGCATAATCCACCAGCCTTTTTGATAGTTTTATATACAGCAGGTAAGTAACCAGGTGCCAATTCCACGATTCCTCCTACCCCCTAATAACAAATCGATATCATTATCACATATAATAGAAAATACTAGAAAGCTTCTAATTTTTTTTTTTTGTAAACTTTTAAGTACTTGAGAGATGACTTGCCTGAATGGCTTCTGAAATGAAAGCTGCGACCTGGCCAGATGTGCCAAAATCGATTATTTCTTGTACATCTCTCACATATTTCTCCCCTTCTGAAGCAAAAACTCCTCTGTATGGATCAGGATTTTGAGCATGGTGCACTCCACTCTACCAATCCAATTATTAGAAATTGGACAAGTCAAGAATTGAATTGCGTTGCATACTAGAAAATTAGAGGGTACCTGCACGATGTTGAACTTCCAGTTCTTTTGGGCAGTTGAACCCATTGTACCAGAAGCATTCCCATGGTATGCATTTCTAATCGATATAATATCATGGCATCCCGTATATAGCCGAGCAATCATGATAGCCAATTCATTTGCTTCTGTTCCAGAATTTGTGAAGAATACAACCTTTATACAAAAAGTCCATATCAATAAAAAAAACATAAACAAAAAAAATAGCATAATATTAGGCCTGATTTCATAAAATTGAGCTCTCTTTTACTTCACCAAAAAAATGAATAAATTTGTTGTTTCTTGGTTTACTCTGCATATACTTGATTTTACCTTTAAATTTCCAGGGAGTTTAGATGCTAAAGCCTCGGCAAAGTCAGCAATGGCATGGTTCAGATAGAGAACTGTAGAATGTTGGAGTTTTTTGGTTTGAGAAATTATGGCTTCTGTAATTTCTGGGTGGCAATGACCACAACAGACAGTAGCTATACCAGCAAATGCATCTAGGTAGCGACGCCCCTCTTCGTCAAATAAGTATTGCATTTTCCCTTCCACTATATTCAACTGCAGAGGATAATTTCTCAATTTTCATGAAAGTACACAGGAAATATAGATTTCCAAAATTTACCATCTATATGACCGAAAAAGATGGCATTAAAGAATTTATTTTTGTTTCAGATGTAATTGTTGTTGTTGTTATTGTTGTTGTTTGTGATTATAGTTTTGATAAAGTCAAATAAATTTGAACATTGCAAGAGAGCAATCAATAATATTGTAACTAAGTTTCTATATCTCTCTTTCAAGAAAATACATATTTAAAAAAAACAGATGCTTTTGAAGTTTTGATAAGTGCTTCTGTCCTCACTCACTAGACTTGTTTCCTCGATATAGAATTATGTGCTTCTACTTACAAGCAGTGGCAGAGCACCATTGATAAATTGGGTGTAAATGACTCCACTTAAATTTATAAATTTACTTTATGTATATATAACAAATTAGATGATTTTTAACTAATTCTTTCAAAAAATAATATTATTGACACCCCTAAAATTATTTTCTCCCTCCGCCTGTAAACAGACATTTGAAAGTACCATCAATGTACAAGATAGTTTGTGAGAATGTCGTGTACATTATTTTTAATTGTTGAGTGGAAATTTTGTGCATATTAGTTGTGACCTCATCTAAAGAAAATATGCTTCACATAATATCAGGGACCATAAAACAAAGAGCTCTGTAGACTGTAGTGTCAATGGCACATTATTGACCTACTATCTCATCTTTACAGACTAACAACATATCTTATTTTGTAGCAAATTACGCTTACACATTCACAGCAATATTTTATAGCGCAATTAAACATAGGGCTGGCAAAAAAAATACTGCTTGAGGCTCACTCGACGATTCATTCACGATCGACTCAAATTTTGCTTGCAAATTATTGAATTGAGTCATTAACGTGCCGAGTTCGAGATTGGCCTGGCTCGATTCACTAAGCTCATTGGCTCAATAAACTATTAATTTTTATTATATTTTATTGTAATATTTAAATTATTATATGAAGTATGTGTAAAAATATATTTCTATTTGTTCTTATTAATTTTACATAAATTTTAGTTTATTTTTTTTTGGTTAAATATTATTAACTATTAAATGAGTTAGTTCAACTCGGCTCGTTACCTTAACGAGCGGATCATGAGCCAACATTTTTGACTTGTTAAGATAATGAGTTGAGTATTAGTTTGACCCTGGTCGGCTCGTTTATAGCCCTAATTAAACGTATATCCGTAGTAAAATCATATGCATAATTAGTAAGTTATTGTCAGAGTATGTAAAATGACAGCAAGAAAAAAAAATTATATTTAATATTAGAGGCGGAGCTTATAAAGGGCGAACCTGGGCCATAGTCCCCCCTACCCATTTAAAAATTTTCAAAATAGCCACTTAGGCTTTAGAGGCTAAGGGTGTGTTTGAATGGTGTAGAATAGCTCTGTTTTGGGAATATCAGTATTATTTGAGATTAACAACTATTTAAATACAAAATTAAAATCGAGAATAGTAGCAAAACAGTGATAATTTGTCAACTCATAAAAACGTTGGGTTAGCGGATTAGCGTCCATGAGGGTAGTGAAAATAATTAAAAAATAAATTTTCTTTTATAATAGTATAAAGTAGTATTAAATAAATAATATTTAAAATACTAAAAATAATTAATTATTTTCTTCACTGTTCTCAAGTTTCTATCAAACAACATTTTACTAACCTGAAATAGTAAAAATTAGCATTTTTCTCATATTTTCCGAGATATCACTAACCTCACATTATTCTCAATTACTAACTCAAACAGTGTTATTCTTACACTAATCCATTTACCATCCAAACACACCCTAAAATAATAGCTTCAGTTTTCAAAATATAGTGTTAAAGTGTATAATTTAAAATTATGTTGCCCCTCCCCCCTAAAAGTGTCCACAAGCTCCATTACTGTTTAATATAATCATTTAATGAAAATTTTTATTCTAAGGAGACTCGTTCTTTGTGCGAAACTCTTTTATTTTTAAAAATGACTATATGCAGCACTAATTTTATTATAATTAAATGATATATTTTACTTATATATAATTTATATTTAAATCTTTTATAATAATTCTTAAATTTTTAAATAAAATTAACTCATTATTTAATAAAATATAATTTATAAAATATAATATTCTTTCTCTTCTAAGTAAAATTGTCTAATGAGTAGTTTCTCTTTTTATAACAAAATCTAAAAATAGTTGTTGGTCAATTTATTTGATGTCAACTTCTTTTTTGGACATTTGAGATGCACTAAGGAAGAGAGATGCAATGGCAGATCTCATTCTTCGATTTTATTTAAATTTTAGTTTGAACCATATGTTTTTAGGCGAGAGTAATTTAGTCATTAAAAAAATTACAACATCATTACAGAGTCCAATCCATACATTATAAAGAATGTAGATAAATATATTACTTTTCTAAGTAACTATTGCATGTATATTTTCGTCTTAACCTAAAAATAACCTATTAACATGACTTTGTTCTTGTTTCAGCTTTGTAGGTTTGACAAGAAAAAAGAAAATTCCAAACTCATCATCCTTTTTATATCTCTACTATTCCTTTTTCTTTCGTACATGTATTTTTTTTCTGCATGTAGTTGTTTAAATATTTTCAAGGCTATCTGTACAAAATTATTTTTCTTAAAGGAAAAAAATGTTCCAAAAGAGCTAACCTGTTTCTATTAAACAAACGTCAGTTTTAGAACTCTCAAAAACACAACAAACTGGTACATTCTAACTAAAACAAATATCTCCACTACCAAAAGCAGAATTCACGCAATGTGTACATGCTTCAATGCCAAAACAAATTGACCGTTATGTATTTTTGTACGAGAAAAGAAAAAGCCAAAGTGACGATGTCGGTTAATTTGAATGGCTCATCAAACATTTGATCTTGATCTCGTAATCTGAATACATGGATAACTCGTGTACAATGAGCTTTTGATCCATTCAAAAATATATTCTTACTACATGTATCTAGAAAGGTTACATGCATCAGCATGAGAAGCCAATACAAGTCAATACCAGTTGACAACAGTAAGAGGTACTATAAATACCGGTACAATTACCCTATTTTCGAAATAGGGTGAACACAGAGCAAAATTAAACAAGGCGCTAAAAATACCGGTTTCTTGTAGAAATGGAAGATGGAGGGGCTGAGGAACTTGGTACGCCTTTTCAATATCTCTTCGGCAGTGGGGCCCTTGTATGGAAGCGGCATGTAGTCGAATGATGGCATTTTCGGGAGAGGTTTAGCACTGCTCTTATTGGTGAGCGGCGTGGTCAATTGAGAAAACCTTCTCAGAAAAAACCTCTTCATTGTTGCACGAGGAAGGAGAAACTGCAAAGGCGGGAGAGGTTGAATTCTTTGTGATGCTTTGCTTGGTATTAGATTTTGAGAAGGCGCATCAAAGGAACATTACTATTGAATTTATTTGGGGAGATTGAGTAACTGTTTTTCTCTTGAGGTTGTGGTACGGGGGGAGGGTGGAATATTTGAATGGCGGGGCTGTTTATATACGAATTCATTTGTTAATTTGTAGCTTGAAACTTGTTGACCGAATTTGGCTGTAAATTCTTATTTCTGGGCAACTCTTTTCCTATTTTATACACAAAGTAATGCTATTTGTGTAACGTTCCCTGAAAAATGTTAAATTATAGTCGCAACACCTGAAGATTATTTTCTTCTAATAGTGCCTCTCGTAAAAATAAGTTTCTTTAAACGTTACGTAGGGATGTAAGTCACGTACCAATCTCAGAAATATTTCATTTTTAAGATAACTTAATTTCCTCACAAGTTTGTAAAATGGAACTTTGGATACTGGTAGATGTATATGAACTTTGGATACATTATATCCATTGATTAAAAAAATTGTGCAGTAGTTCTGTATACATTCAAGTACTGATAGGAAGATTCTATCAGATCATTTAGATTAAGAACTAGCTATATATCCGTGCGTTACAGCAGACTCTTTTATTAAAACATTAAAACATTATAAAATAAAAAAATTCAAATTTATCTAATATTAATTATAAATTCACCAAACATTATAAGATAAAAAAAAATCAAATTTATCTAATATTAATTATAAATTCACCAAATTATAGAGAAAATTTATAATAAGACTATATTTAATCTTGGATGAGATTTTTACACAATACGAGTTAATGATTCATGATTTTTATGACAAAAAAATAAATTATTCTAACATATATTATCACCATTAATTTCTTATCAAATATGCACAATGTTGCTAAATAAAAAATAATAGTATATATGAGAAAGAAATGGAGAGAAAGAGGGGATCAATGAACGCGATCACATACATTCGATCAACTAAAAATAAATATTATCCGTCTAATTGAGGGATAAAATGGGTATAATAAAAAAAATATCATGACAAAAAATGAATCCTTCCAATTCTTAGATGCTTTATATAATAGTATAGATTAATGAAAATTGCTGAAAATTTTAGTACGGCACGGACCTGCAACAAATTGGGTCATCAAGAAGTTGACTTAAAACATCTGGTGACTGGTATCATGAAACAATTGATATTAAAGGATGTTTTTCTGTTGAATTAAGTCATTTGCACCACTTAATTCTGAGAGTGAAGATAGATTCAATGAACCTGGACAATTGCCTTTGTTGTCATTCTGTGAGAACGGTATTCAACTTTATTTGAAAAAAAATGGAAAGGAAAATGAATGCAGACACGGTTTTTTTAAATGAATGTAGACGAAATTTGTCTGTACTACCTATATTTAAACCAAAACATCTAGATAGATTGGTGTTAACTAAATATATCCCTAATCATGCCTAGACCCCACAAGCACATCAGAACCCAATTACAGAGTCGAAATCCTCTGTGGCGACATAGATTATCGCACCATGTGACATGTCATTCATGTGTCGACTGGTGCATTCTTTTTGAAGGAGAAGATCTTGCAGTACTTAATTAGTGTTGAGTTGCAATTGCATTGTCAGTCATTGTCTGTCATGTAACGAATCCAAATGGCCGGTAACTTGTTGGACATGTCTCTTCATTAGTGAACGAAATGTCGGACAAATTAAACTAGATGTTAAATTGTGATAATGCAATCCAACTAGGCAAATTCTTGGGCAGGAGTCATCATTGATGTATGCTTTTTGCAACCAGAGCTTATCTAGATGACAGAGATTAATGGCATAAACAATTCCATCTTGTTGTTTAATTGTACTCTCTTTTAACTCTTTCTTTTTTCCTTTTTTGCAAGAACAATCACATTATGTAATACTGTACACTCAACTTTGCCAGATGATATGTTTGTTAGTTAGATAGGGTTGAAGTTGCTTCCTACAAAAAGCAAAGGTTATATATATGCTGATCACAGTACTCTTTAAGGCCCGCGTTGATGTATATATGTGATCAAAGTAGACATCATATCTTCAGCTAGTTACACACAGACCATCCATACTATATATATAGAAAAACATAGTTTCCTTAAGAGAAAAAAGAAATACTTGAGACTTATTGAAGAGAATTGGGAAGGATTCATTCTATTTGTTTAACGTATTCATAACATTAAGTGCTTAATTTTAAATATGAAGTACTATATTATATAATTAAATATTTCTTGGAAACAAATAGTACATTGTGTTATTACATTAAATTGAAGCTGATGTCAGCTTATGTAATTATACAATTAGACATGGTATCCTTATCAGAAGAGAAACTTGTTATACATAGTTTTTCTAGAAATATAAAATTAAATTAGATATAAAAATAAATTAGAGAACAAGCCTGGTGAGTCCTGTAAACCGAGTACAGTGTCCTAAAGACAGATTGCGGCCCTTCGTGCAAAGCTATGTCTCTACTTCTGCCTCCGAGATAAAACACACGGAGCTTATCTCTTGGCTGTTCTAGTAGCACGATTAGGTTCGACCGACATCCAATCAAATTGATGGGAGCCTAACACCAAATTCCTTCAACCATTATCATAAGGAATATTATATTGAGAGATCTTCTTGTATTAAAGGACGTGGGTTATATAGCCAATTGTATTGTTCACAACCATTTATTGCCATATAGGTTACAAGATATACTAATGATTCATACGTTATTATCCAAATTAAATTTTCCATTTAATTAATTTGGTATCTGACTCGTATATGAGGAAGATTCATAGTATTTATTATTGTATTAATTTGATATTAATTAGCTAATTCATCTCATACACTTGTAACCAATTAATGGGCCGCACGTTACCTTAGAATCAACATTCTACTTATTAAGTTTGGTATATTCAAAAGATCTCTTATTAAGTACAAAGTTTTTAAAACTTATTTTATAAAATACGAACAAAACTGAAGTGAACTCCTGTTGGAAGTCCTGTAATGGAGACATCTTACCTCGGAGGTTGCTTTGGATTATTTATTACTCCTATTGAAATCCTATGCAAAAGCGCATCTGGTGTAGTGGTATCATAGTACCCTCCCACGGTACTGACCGGGGTTCGATTCCCCGGATGCGCAATATTTTCGTACTTTTTTATCACAAAAACATTCTCGCGCAAGCAAGAAATCTATAGCCCAGTTAAGAAAGAGTACGTGGCCTGCAAATGGGTTTTAATAGGCTTTATAGTTCCTTCCTGTAAACATCTTTCGAAATTGTTTATGGATCATATGATCTAACTTTTTTATAGGCTTGTTTCCTGGGCTTTTACGAATTACACCTTTCATTTTTATATACCAAACGAATTTAGGCTTAATTAGGCTTGGGAAGACCTGGAGTTCTGGTACTTACGCCTGCTAGCGATTAATTTGTTTCACGACGAAAATATAATTTAGAATTCCGAATATATTGACTAAAGAAATATAGTACAAGAAGATGTTGTATATGTTGTAAGAATCATAGCATTTTTTAAAGTGACTTGTGAACATTTTATGCGACAAAGGAGCAAATAATGTGGGGTCTCAGCGCGTTTGTTCATTATCTGGTGCACTAATAAACACACTACCATAGTACAACCATTTGGAAACTAATTAGCTAGTTTTATTCTGTTTCACTGCCAAATGTTTCTTCTGCAATCTGTACTGTCATGCTTTTTATAGAACCTAGGCACCTCTGAGGCACTGGTTTGTATAGTAAGTTATGCAACTTTAACAGTTTTTGTTCCAGAATAAATCAAAATAATCTGTCAGAAATGGTAAAAAGAAAAGATAAAACAAAGTTGTGAGTCTGAAAAATTAAATAAATGTGTTTTTGGCCCAAGGAGTTCTTATTAGGTAATTGAAATGTAATTGTATTGGGATATGATGACAAAAATAATATTATTTCTGAAATGAAATGTCCCCCAGCGATTTTTGTATTTAATTATCTAAATAATCTGAATTTTAAAAATAAGAGTGATTAAATTAAAATTTTAAAAATACAAATGGTAGCGCGTCACTTGCACTAGCGCTTTACAAACGCACGAATCTGACTGACGCGTTTGACAAAAATATCATTGAAAATAAGGCCTTTCATTTTTTCTTAACTTTACTGTTTCCTTTTCTTTTAAACTTTGCCGATGTTGAATTAGGGAAATGGCGTCCAATGGAGGACATCACTCCCATTGGCGCTTATGGGTTTTTTCTTTGGGAAAATTAACTGATAAGTAAAATGGCTGAATGTTTTAACTTTAGAGACTAGCCTACTAGGTATAAACGGTAGGATGGAGGTAGCAAAAGATGCTAAGTTTTAACTTTAGAGACTAGCATATATTTGAGTTATGAGACAATTATAAAGTAAAAAATGAGGTCAAGAGTTATTTATTTACAAGGGCGGAGAGACTGACCTCGATAATGTTGTCATTTATTTTATTTTTATTTTTTTGTTGACGGAGAAAATGATGTAGGAGTGGTCCTGACTTAGGTCAACTTGGGACTATAAAAAAATAACACTTCTTTAATAAGTTTTGGGTCTAATTTTATTTTGACTCAGGACGTCCGAGCATCATCAGTAAATTCAGTTATTAGTTGTATAAATAATAATTAGCATGCAAGCATAGAAAAGTTTGCAAATATGTAACAACAACAAAACAAAACAGAAAATTTCCACCTCCTCTATACATCCTCAAAAGAACTATAATTATCCTCTACAAAGTGGTGCATCGAGAAGATAAAATAAAATTATTTCATTCCTTCTTTCATCATTTCATCTCTTCTATCTAATTCTTTTATAGAGTACAATATTTTCTCTCTTTCTTTTCTTTTTTGTTGAAAAAAGTAGTGGAACCACCAATTTGGTTGAAAACACAAATTAAGTATTTTGGGCCACAATCCCAGGAAAATCTATCACCTGGAGCGTAACAGGATTTGCAGCACATTTACAACCATAGATACGTAGGGGGCGGCTTTGAGATTGGAGTTGGCACAAATTTTGCCCGCGCTCGTGCTAGATCCGTCGGTTTGGATCACGAGTCTGACGAGTTAGGTCACAGATCGGGACGGGATGGATTACGACCATAGATTACGCGAGTTGGATCTGACCCGTCCGGATTATTTTAACACACTAACGGAAGAATTCACAATCCCAAGGCAGTGGGCATTGCCAACTAAAGACGTGACAGTGATCTAAAAAACATAAGTCTTCAGTTGAAGTACAACATTGGAAACTAAAATTAACAGAATTTGCTATTTGTATACCGAAATTGCTCTTATGGTAGAGCAATTAACAAATAGATAACTATATCTTATTCTAATTGACACAAATACACACTGCCGATTTCCTTGCCGAGCTCTTTTTTCTCAAATTTTCATCTGTAAAGAAATTTACTTCCTCTTTTTTTCAAAGGTAGATATTGGTTCTTGCTAGTACGAGTCTCATCACCGAATTAAAATATCAACCAACAAATAACAAGTGTTTAAACTTCTACAAACTTAATATGAAAGTAAGATCATGACGTCGTGCCTGATATTCTATCGGAAGCAGGGGATCTTCGATGAGCTTCGGACCAAAAAATTCGTTCGAAGGCTCAATCAACCGTTGATTTTTTTTTTAATTCGTACAATTTTTTTTTATTTTATATAATGATGATTACGAATTTTGATGCGATCTAAAGGCTAGAAGAGGTTTTGAACTCAAATTTAGTTTGAAGCCGTGCGGAACCCCACTCCCACCCCCACACACACCCCTCCCCCTCTCTTCCTATTCTATCTCCTTATCAAATTTGTAATATCCGCACATGTTTGTTAACAAGAAATTAATGTCACAAAATATCATAGCGATCTGTAGGCAAATACCCAACCAAATCCCTTTGTCTCCTCGTGCCTCACCTTACACATGAACCTCTAGATATTGTATTGTCCAAAGCTTGAATGACTAGATATTTGCCAAACGACTACATGGCGCTTCTCTCCACTTTTTACTTTAAAGTTTAAATTTGATTTTTTTTTTTTTTGTTTATATTTTCCTTCGAGTTTCATGTGAGTGTACTTTCCATAATGCTCTATATCACGTGAGATTTGGTGGTATATATATACCACAAGTAAAACCCAGCTTAGTATGCATACGATAACTTTTTTGTATGTGACCAGAAAGAGTATCCAAGAACTCTGTTCCATGCTAAAGATAATAATTTTACTGTAATTTATAGTCAAGTTGCAAAAACACAGCTTGTATATGCCCCTCTCACTGTCCTTACATTTTGCTTTCCAAATCATGATTGTCATCTTAACTATAAACAAATTAAGTGATAAGATAAAGAAAAAAAAGATGGTCATATATATACAAATAAACAAAACAGACACTATTTTGGATATATTTTAAAATATTTTGTAATAACATATGTTGTTTGATATGTTAAATAATTTCTAATCACATCCTGTTTTGAATTTTCAAAATTAAGCTCTACGCAAGTAACTAACAACAGAGTACAGTTCTGATCAATTATCATATATATAGGCATGCGCACACGGGTAGAAAGATGACACTTTGGAGCGTCCCGCGAGTGTTGACAGTCGTCGTCTGCGCGCACAGTTAGAAAGATAACATAGATTCAAGCTGTATAAAAGAAATTAAGGGGTATGGCCGTATGGAGCTAAACAGAGTGCTGTGCATGTGATGAAATACAAGCATGGTAGCGAGGGAAGAGCAAAAGAGAACAAAGGTTAGTAACAGAGGGAGGTCACGAGATGCTTGTCAAATTTTAACATGCAGCCAAGACCAGACCTAGCAGCTTGATCGCATCATCATTCATCACTTCTGATAAGGCTGTCCGACTGTCGTTTGAAACGAAAGCTAATTAATTCTCTAGGGATTAATAAATTAATTCAAGCACTGAAGCACAAATATGTATATATAACAATTAATGAACAAGTTCCCCTTCCCCTGTATAAATAAGCAAATGAAGTTACATGCATATATGTTGTTAATGGAGATTCTGTTAAGAATTTAAACATTTTACTGCAATTATATTATAGTCTAATTATTTCAGCTTCTACGAATTTGAGATATGATACTATTTATATATAGGCCTCTCTGTACCAGATTATATATTTTAAACCCTCCATTCCATATATTATATATAGTCACAATTTGAACACGCCCGGCTCTTAATTTGTATTCAAGATTTTTGTTTGCACTGAAATTCAATTTGAACATTTCTGCCGCATTGTCTGCACTCTGCACTCTGCACGGAGTTCAACTTGAACTTATAAATTTAAGAATTACGGGGCAGATGAAGAACCCCATCGGCATTGACGCATATCTAGTATCTATCTATTCTACTATCATGTTAGTATCCACTACACCAAAATATGCACTATTGTTGTGAGAGAAACATTTCGAGTAAAGCGCCACAAAATCTAAAGCATCAGATTAGAAACCCACTACACGTCAATTGATATATTATATATAGCTAGTTAGTTTAGTAGCTAGGTTATTAACTTGCTGGAGATAACTCTTTGCATCGGTAGAGCTTAATTCCCGGACCAAAAAAAGTTTTGTGAGTTCAAACAAACAACCCTTATATTATGCATGATTATAAGATTTTGTGAGGTATGAGAGTTAATCAAGCTATAGTTTGATTAGATTCCCACCAATGATATGCTCCTGGGCACTTGCATTTATTAATTCACCTATGTCATTGTTGATCGCGCTACCTTTTTTTGAGAACTCTTGTTTACTTTTTAAGAACACACGTCATATTTGGCCCATCTTATGTCACATTGGGGACCAATCGGAAGGATATTTGATATGGCTCTCAAAGATTATGGGCGGATTCAGACTTTGATTCCGAAGAGGGGTCAAATTGATTTATTTTTTCCGAGGAGGGGGGGAGGAAATAAACATATTTTCTATTTTTTTCTTAAAAATATATATAATTACAAAGATATTCATCAAAAAAATTTCAAGGAGGCAGTTATCCCCCGGATGAACATGGATCCGCCCTAGTTATACACATACTTCACTAGCAGTGATGCACATAAATAATACTAGAGAAGTTATTGAGTTTGGTTCTTTTAATTTCTTTCCATTTTCCTTTTCAGTGGCCCAAAGGTTATGCACATTTAACATTCTTAATATTGCTATGAATTGTCTGATTATTTTTATTGAGAAAAAATATTTAATATCATGCATAATGAAATAATTATGCACCATGTTTGGACCTAACAAGATCAATAATTAATGAGGCCCGGGTGTAATATAACAATGTTAGAGAAGTATAATTTCATTTTAGTTAAATAAACATAGAGCAGAAATTTTAATTAGCCCTTATAAAAGAATGGAATAATTTAAATTGAACCAAAAATACTTAAAAGTGTTGATCAATTAATGAGGATCAGTCTTGAATTTAATGATAAAAGATGATAGGTTATATGTCTGAAATTCGATAAAAAATCTTTATATATAAAAATAAATTTTGATAACTTCGTCTTCCATCTTTATGTCCAAAAAAGATCAATCTGAACAACTTTAATCATCTTATCCGTGTGCCACTTAATTCCATGTCTTAGTTAAGTAACTATAATTTTTGTTTGTTAATTAATAATCCCCCGGAGTTAAATGGGTTTTCGTTGAAAAAACCATCAAAAAGTTTAATTTCTGTAGAGAACGTGCTAAAATTAAATAATTTCAAACTAGATAGCAAACTGGTGTCATGAGTGGCACGTTTGGACAACACTCACAACAGAGATGGAGGTATTCACACAGTTGCATGGCAGATCGATCGGGTCTAGCTCCGCGCAACACTCACTGGCTCACTGCTTTGATCGCTTCACATTATAATTTGTATATTATTTATGCAATGGCAATATTCTTTTTCTCTCTGTCGGAACCGAATCAGGTCCAAATAAAACGACTCACGAGCGGAATCTAGCTAGTATTGCATACTTATATTCATAAATATAAAATGCGCTCCAAACTATCTAAATTACAGATATATAAATATGGAGCAAATGATTCACGAAAGTGTTTAACTCCAAAATATATCAAATTATATTTAAATATTGATTTTTTAATCAAAATCTCGGATATAAAATTTTACCATATTTTGAATTCTTTAAGTGTAGTTTTGGATATTTAAGATTACTCTAAAATAATTAATATTTGCATATAAAAATATATCACTTTTAAAAATTCTGAAATAAAACTAAAAAAGAAAAAAAGAAAAAATTACATCTCATATAATATTTTGATATAAATAATTTATTGAGCAATATAAATTGAAAGTTGAACATGATTTTATATATTTTGAAATTAACCTGATAGAATGCTTATGTGAACTCCGTGCAGAGTGCAGACAATAATTTTTCAGTTAATTTTTGTAGCTCAATATTTTTTTATATCAACATTTTAGTTCTTATTAATAAGAACTCAAATATATATATACATATATATCCGTCAGTCATGAAGTATAAAATATTTTTTGTATTTCGCGCAGTATCTCCCATTTCAAACCCAAAATACATATCCAACCGTGCAAAGTGTTATTCACATTAAAATATACTTAAAAACTAAATTATATATTTTTGAAAATTTATTTCTATTTTTTAGGGTTAAAAAATTATTATTATTGAAAATTATAAACTCAATTTATTTTCTACCCCTCAAAAAAAGAAAAAAACTTTCAAAAAATATGAAATTTGATCTGCAAGTATATTTTAATATGAATAATACTTTGAATGGTTGGATCGATGTTTTGAATTTGAGAATGAGATATACGGTGCGAAATATAAAAGTATTTTGTACTTCGCGACTAACTATATGTATGTATGTATGTATGTATGTATGTATGTATGTATGTATGTATGTATGTATGTATGTATGTTTAGAGGTGGCAGAACCCGACCCGACCCGACAAACCCGCCCGACCCGCCTTGGGACTGAACCCGACCCGACCCGTTTTTTTAAGAAAGTCAAACCGACCCGACCCGACCCGAACCCGACCCGACCCGACCCGACCCGAGATCAAATGGCCTTCAATCCAATCGAAATCTATCAACGATCTGAAAAAACACAACATATAAATTGACCCGACCCGGCAGGCCACGACCCGGCCGGCCCGACCCGATTTCTTCCATAAAGTCAAACCGACCCGACCCACCCGACCCGACCCGAACCCGACCCGAACCCGCCCGATTGCCACCTCTAGTATGTATGTATGTATGTATGTATATATATATATATATATAATTCTAAACTTTTATAAAAATTCTATTTTTAAAATTTTAAAACCAAGCCTATCTAAAAAAATAAAAACCATGATTACTCAATTTGCATTGTTGATATTTATTAACACATCAAAACACCACCTTATTTACTTAGAAAATATAAATTTAACCTCTTAAAATAAAATTTTAAATCATATATTAAACTTATTTAATAAAAAATGAATATTTTACAGAAAAAAAAAACAAAGTTTTAAGATCATTTGGATTAGATTAAAAGGTGAACATAAGATCAATTACTGATTTAATGCAAACCATCTGTCGATTTTGGTGTCTTGATCCTTTATTAAACAAAATCTAAATCAATGCAACAATATTTGTACATTTGTTTGATCAGTAATTAATATTGAAAAAAAAACAATCGTTCATTTTTTTATTCCGAATCATAAATTAGGTTATTTATATAGCAAAATTTATTATTATAATGTATTATTAACAATATTCTTAATGGATTTGATGTATATATGGCCTTGAAACTGAAGGAATCTAGACGAGGTGAACATTAGTCTTTCGGTAAAATAATGGAAATCATTTGACAATACTACACCAATAATAGGCTATGTTGTCACATGTGCTGGTGGTTACAACTTAACGATTGTGCCGCTTTATTTATGTGCCTGCATCCAACAGCTTGATGCTGATCCATGGCTTTTATATATTGTAATCGGCGTACTTCAATTTTTCATCCTCTCCATTCAATTCTAGCGCAGTATACAGCCTTCACATGACAATTTTCTAACTAATGGTTATACTTTTTAAAAAAAAAAATAGACTCCCATAAATTTTAATATACATTATTTTCATATGTCTTTTTTTAAAATTTAAGCGTATGTCATGAAGTACAGAGACAAAACATACTATACTTGTTATTAAAAATAATATAACATATAATTTGTCTAGCATATTTTTATTTGCATTTATGAGGTTCTCATCTGTTACATTTCAAATCTCTTCCCGTCTCTGCTCTTCTTTTCTATGGTATTATATATAGCACGAATCGTTTCTGTACTATGAATCGGTTTTTCATTTTTAAAATCAAAATGATTAATCTGAACTGCTCAAAATGATTTTCATATAAATATCTGGTTATATATCATTTTTTATTTTTTTTAGATAGTTAAAAATTATTTATTTTGAATGACTCATAATAATTAAATCAAGTGATTTTCTAACTATCTAGAAAAATAGTAAAAAATTCTAAAAAATATATAATTTAGTCTTCAACTAGACTTTCATATGAAAATCATTTCGAATTATTCGGATCAACCATTTTGATTTTGAAAATGAAAAATTAATCTATAATATAATGATAATATGTGTTATACATAGTATCTTACTCCAATTCTTTTTTTTATATATAGAGAGAGATAGAGGCTATGGTACTTCACGAATTACAAAATCTCATGTGCTTCGCGTCCGTATCTCGAATTTGAAAGTTCAAACGGCTGATCCAAACCATTGAACATGATTTTCATATTGAACTATCTTTAGAGATTAAAATTTATATTTTTTTTGAAATTTTTTATTATTTTTAGATGGGTACAAAAATGCTAGTTTTGAATGGTGCAGAACTCATTAGATCAGCAAACTTTGTACCCATCTAAAAAATAGCAAAAAAATATAAATTTTGATCTCCAAAGATAGTTCAATATGAAGATCATGTTCAATGGTTTGGATCGGCCGTTTGAACTTTCAAATTTGAGATACGGATGCGAAGCAAGAGAGATTTTATGCTTCACGAAGCACCATAGTCTCACTATATATATATATGAGGAGGTAGACTATTATGAAAATATTTGTATTTCTGTCGATATGCAAACAGATCAAAAATTATATTTTAAAATCTCAAAAATTATAATTTATTATTTTCATTAAATTCTTCATATGAATTCCTTGTGGTATACAAAAATTTAGAGCGTTTTGAGTTTTTTAAGCCACTCTTTTGAATTTTTGAAAAAATAGTTCTAAAAATAATAATAATTATTCAATGTTTGTGTTGTTTTTTCAAAAATTCAAAAGAGTGACTTGAAAAACTCAAAATACTCTAAATTTTTGTATCACACAAGGTTTTCATATAAAGAATTTAATGTAAACTATAAATTAAAAATTTTTAGATTTTAAAATATAATTTTTGATCCGTTTGCATATCGGCTGAAATGCAAACGTTTTCACAATAGTCTATCTCTATATATGAGTAAAGATATCATGAACTTGACTCAAAAAGTATATTAAATCATCCCCAAATTTTAATTTATCATGCTCAATAAATTTTTTATATGAAAATCTTATGGGATTCAAAAATTTAGAGTGTTTTGAGTTTTTTAAGTCATGGTTTTTTTATTTTTGAAAATCAGCTCTAAAAATAATAATAATACAATACTTGAACATCATTTTAAAAAATTAAAAATGGTGAATTAAAAAGCTCAAAACACTCCAAATTTTTGCATCACACGAGATTTTCATATAAAGAATTTAATGAGTATGATAAATTAAAATTTGAAGACGATTTGTTATGCTTTTTGAGTTAAGCTCACGGAAGACCTCCGTGAGCTTAAGTTCACGATATCTTTATTATATATATATATATATATATATATATATATATATATATATATATGTATGTATGTATAGGGATTGGCTACGGTAATTCAATAAGTATTTTGAGCCAAAATGATTACGGTTCGAATTTCAAAATCTCGTGCTCCAAATTTTAATTTAAATATCTCAAAAGATTTTTCATATCATAATCTTATAGATTATCAATTTTCATCAAATTTGAAGTTAGTTTACTATACTTAATAATTTTTGAAAGATGGCTCTATAAATAATTAAAAATATCAATTTTTATAGGTCAAATGTTGTTATCTTTCAAAAATCATTAAGAATAGTAAACGAACTCCAAACATGATGAAAATTAATAATCTACAAGATTTTTATATGAAGAATTTTTGAGCTATTTAAATTAAAATTTTGGGCGTGGGACTTTAAAATTTGAGCCATAAGTACTTGACCGAAGTGTTTATGGAATCACTATAGCCAAACATATATATATATATATATATATATATATATATATATATAGTGGAGATACCATGAGCTTAAGCTCACGGAGGCCTTCCGTGAGCTTAACTCAAAAAACATATTAAATCATCTCAAAATTTTAATTTATCATTCTCATTAAAAAATTTATATGAAAATATCATGGGATGCAAAAATTTAGATTGTTTTGAATTTTTTAAGTTATGGTTTTTAATTTTTAAAAATCAGCTCTAAAAATAATAATAATAAATTCAATACTTGAACATCATTTTAAAAAATTAAAAACGGTGACTTAAAAAGCTCAAAACACTCCAAATTTTTGCATCCCACAAGATTTTTATATAAAGAATTTAATGAGAATGATAAATTAAAATTTCGAGATAATTTAATATGTTTTTTGAGTTAAGCTCACGGAAGATCTTCGTGAGCTTAAGCTCACGGTATCTCCACTATATATATATATATATATAGTGGTTGATATGCTTTTATCGCTTTTATTGGTAAGCAATCTAATTAGCTGCAAGATCAAGATTTCTATTTTTTATCCAAAATTCAAAAGAAGAAAATAGTTGCACTGATAACGGGGAGGGCTGTCAACCGAAAACCGTTTCGGAGTGTTTTGTTTTGTTTCAGTGATAAAATGAAACGATCTTCTTTTTTGTGTCAAGAATGAAACGATTAGACAAAATAATTTTCTTTTTCGTACTAAAAATAGAACAGTTAAAGAAACGGTATTTCCCTTTCGTGCAGTATATTTCTGTATAAAATATTATAAAATTTCATATTTCATGTGTTTTATGACAAACAAAATGGTAAATGAAAATTATTATTTTTTATTTATTAAACGAAATGATTAATGAAATTGATTTGTTTGCGTTTTGTAAACGCAACTGTTGACAAAAAAATACCCTTTCGTGGTCGTAAACCACGTTAGACAGGTCTAATAAGGGGGGGAGAAAATGAAGCCTGATTGATCATTTATGGACACTTTTTTTGTGTGAAACTGATTGATGGACATCTCCGGCGTTTAGTACACAAGAGATGAGCAAGTTAACCGAATAGAGAAAATAAGAATATAGTAATGATGAGTTTCTTGACCACGGGTCTCATGCCAAGTTGGCATATATTTTGTATACATCTTTGTTCTTTTGCTGTGCAAGAGAATGTTTCAAAATGATCGGATTGGTTTAGTCCTTTGTTTTCTTTGCACTAATCTGTCCTAAATCGCGTGCCCTTGTTGCGAATTGTTATTAGTCTTGTCAGGATGAGGTTCATATATATGTATATTATCTTCCGCGCAAGTTACTAGATTGTTTTATCCTCGCCACTCTAATTATATTTTTGACTTAACGGAAAAAATTTAACACTAATTAAAATAATTAGTGTCAGATTTTTAAGAAAAGTCAACACTAATTATTTTAATTACTGTCATATTTTAATTTTAATAAAAATTCAACGCTAATTGTTAAATATATATTTTTTGAGAAAGAATGAATTTATCATTTTTTAAATATGTAGTTAGAATAATAATATGTTAAATATGATATTGTATTTTTAATAATAATATATAATTAAACAATCCAAGCAAAATAATATCAAATATATATAGAGAGAGAGTTGGGTTATGGTGCTATGTATAGTACGGATCGTCTTCATGTTATGGATCAGTTCTTCATTTTCAAAGTTTAAATAGTCGATTTGAACAATACGAAATGATTTTCATATGAATATCTCGATGTTGACTAAATTTTATATTTTTTAGAATTTTTTTACTATTTTTTAAGATAGTAAGAAAATCATCTATTTTGAATGGCTCATAATATCTAAATCAAGTGATTTTCTAACTATCTTAAAAAATAGTTAAAAATTCTAAAAAAAATATAAAATTTAGTCTACATTTAGATATTCATATGAAAATCATTTTGTATAGTTCGGATCGACTATTTGAACTTTGAAAATAAAGAATCAATCCATAGCATGGAGGCGATCTGGGCTATGCATAGCACCATAGCCCAACTATATATATATATATATAGAGAGAGAGAGAGAGAGAGTGGAGATACCGTGAGCTTAAGCTCACGGAGGCCTTCCGTGAGCTTACTCAAAAAACATATCAAATCATTTTGAAATTTTAATTTATCATTCTCATTAAATTCTTTATATGAAAATCTCATGGGATGCAAAAATTTGGAGCGTTTTGAGCTTTTTAAGTTGTGATTTTTAATTTTTGAAAATCAACTCTAAAAATAATAATAATATATTCAATACTTGAACATCATTTTAAAAAATTAAAAACGGTGACTTAAAAAACTGAAAATTTTTGCATCCCATGAGATTTTTATATAAAGAATTTAATGAAATGATAAATTAAAAAAATTTGATATGTTTTTTGAGTTCCCATGAGCTTAATCTTTTTATATATATATATATATATATATATATATATGATAAATTAAACGGATTTCGTGAGCTTAACTCAAAAAACATATCAAATCATCTCGAAATTTTAATTTATCATTCTCATTAAATTCTTTATATGAAAATCTCATGGGATGCAAAAATTTGGAGCGTTTTGAGCTTTTTAAGTCACCGTTTTTAATTTTTTAAAATGATGTTCAAGTATTGAATATATTATTATTATTTTTAGAGCTGATTTTCAAAAATTAAAAATGATGACTTAAAAAGCTCAAAACGCTCCAAATTTTTGCATCCCATGAGATTTTCATATAAAGAATTTAATGAGAATGATAAATTAAAATTTTGAGATGATTTAATATGTTTTTTGAGTTAAGCTCACGGAAGGCCTCCGTGAGCTTAAGCTCACGCTATCTCCACTCTATATATATATATATAGAATTAGAATATGGTGCTTTGCAAAGCACAAAAGCGTTGTGTGTTTTGCGCTCTATTTTTAATTTTAAGTCAGAAATAATCGATCCAAACGCACAATCTAATCTCCATATCAAAATCTATTAGTAAACCAAATTTTATATTTTTTGAAATTTATTTGCTATTTTTTTGGATAGGGGGGAAATCGTCATTTTTGGATGAACCGGAATTCTCAGATCAAGTCATTTTCTCCTCATTAGAAAAAATAGCAAAAATATTCTAAAAAATATAAAATTTAGTTTACTAATAGATTTTTATATGAATATTAGATTGAACGGTTCGGATCGATTATTTCTGACTTGAAATTAAAAATAGACCGCAAAGCACACAACGCCAATATGCTGCAAAGCACCATAGTCGAACTATATATATATATATATATATATATATATATAGGCTATGGTGCTTTGCAAAGCACAAGTGCGTTGTATACTTTGCGCTCTATTATTAATTTTAAATAAGAATAATCGATCCAAACCACTCAATCTAATCTCCATATCAAAATCTATTAGTAAATCAAATTTTATATTTTTTGGAATCCATTTGCTATTTTTTTGGATAGGGGAAAATCGTCATTTTTGGATGAATCAGAATTCTCAGATCAAGTCATTTTCTCCTCATCAGAAAAAATAGCAAAAAAATTCTAAAAAATATAAAATTTGGTTTACTAATAGATTTTAATATGAAGATTAGATTTAATGGTTCGGATCGATTATTTTTTATTTAAAATTAAAAATAGAGCGCAAAGCACACAACGCCTCTGTGCTTTGCAAAACACCATAGTCGGACTCATTTCTGCGATACTCATTTTGCTCAAAATTTCATCCATATGTATTAAAACTGCTGCTTAAACATGTTGTTTGTATTTTATGTTATTTTTTGCTTCATTACTATGCATAAATTCGTGAAAATTCACATGGACACTTCAAATGTTGTCTATTATATATTTTTATAATTAAATATTCAATATTATTTTTTTACAACACTAACTTTGCCTAAAATTCATCCAGGTGCATTGAAAACTGCTATTTAAATGAGTTATTTGCGTATAAATTCATGCAGATTCATATGAACACTCATAATATTTTATATTATGTGTTTTTAGAATTAAATATTTAATTTGAATATTCTATGATACTAATTTTACATCAAATATCATCTGTATGTATTAAAAACTGTCGTTTAAACATGTTGATTGTATTTTATGTTATTTTGTCCTCATAGCTGCGCATAATTCATGCAAATTTATGACACTTCTAATTTTATCTATTATATATTTCAATAATTAAATATTCAATATTAAGATTCTACGATACTTAATTTGCTAAAAACATAATCCAGATGAATGAAAAATTATTGTTTAAATGAGTTGTTTTCGTTTTATCGTATTTTGGCCTCACAATTGCGTGTAAATTCATTTAAATTCAAATGAGAACTCCTAAAATTGTCTATTATATGTTTTCACAGTTGAATATTCAATATGAATATTCTACGACACTCATTTTACACAAAACATTCTCTAAATGTATTAAAGACTGTTATTTAAATAAGTTGATGGTGCTTTATGTTATTTTGGCCTCGTAACTTCAATTAAGTTTGTGAAAATTCATATGAACACTTCTAATATTGTCTATTATATGATTTTATAATTAAATGTTCAATATGAATTTTCTGTGATACTCATTTTGGTCAATGCTTCATCCGTATGTATTGAAAAATGTTGTTTAAATATATTAATATTATTTTATGTTATCTTTGACCTCATTACTGTGTATAAATTCACACAAATTCACATAAATATTTTAAATATTATAACATTAAAAATGTTCTATAAACATGCAATAATTCATCATTTATTAAGTTGTGAAAAATGAAAGTGGAAAATTTTTGAGACAACAAGAAATTAAGGCATTTGATAGTTTTAACGTGTATTTTTCATTTATTTTCTGATCACGTTAGTCTCCCTCTTTTGATTTTTATTTATTTTTATGTGAAAGAAAATAGATAATACTTCAATATCTTGTTATCTGTTATGTTATTATATCTCAGATAAAGATATAAGTTAAGGAGTTAAATAATGAAAAACAAATGAAAGACATGGAATTGATGCAGTTAGTGCAAATCATAACCAACCAATTGCAAATCGGACATTTCAAAAATGCCAATGCACGACATTCTATTTCTATCTTTGTTTCTTACTTTATGATGTGAATTCTTGAGTGATGCTTATGTAACAAACGTAAAATAACTAAACAAAAACTTGAAAACATTTGTCACAGTGACACATAAATTTTAAGAAAAAATGCTAAAAATGTAAATTCTGATCTAATTATTTTGATAATCAATGATGTAGTTTCTAGAATCAATCTTAACCTTTGCAGCATGAAGACACTTACGCGCATAATGGCTAACTAGTATCTTATCTGTGTGTTGCTACAATGATGTCTTTTAAAAATATAAAAATTTATGTCATCATGTGAAAAGAAAAGAAAATAAAAATAAAAATAATTTAGCAATTAATGTAAATTTCAATCCTGAATACATAATTAATGCAAAATAAATACAGAATTGAGAGAAAAATTAATATTCATATTTTAAGAAAAGTTAAAATTAATAATTGATGACAATCTAAAAAAATATAACTATTATACTTCTAAATTATGCAACATTTTATGTAACAATCAAAATTAAGAGAAAATTATAACTTCAACACAAATTGCCATAGAGATAATAACGTTATTTGATGAATAACTCAATTTGATGACTGATATTAGCTCTAGAAATTCAATAAAAAATTTAGACCATTGCAGTATCAGCACACTTACGTACTTAATAAATAATGGAGAATAGAGAATAGAGAATATTTTTTTTAATTCAATACAATCTAATTATTATTAAGATAAATCTGACTATTACAATACAATTATAAGATTTGCTATAAAATAAATTTATTATCATATACATCTTGCTATTAAAACCTAAAAGAATAATATATATATATATATATATATATATATTCATAATAAATTCAGATTTAAATCATATGTAAAATCGAAATACGTATTCAAAAAATAAAGTAGATCATATTTTAAGATCAATATATGAATTTAAACTAAGCTATAAAATATATTTATTTTTATTCATATACATATTTATTCATATGCATTCGGATTAGGTTTTTAAATTTTAGATATATAGCCCTAGTTGGTGATAATTAACAAGAAGTCGCAGTATTATTTATTCCCATCCAAATGCATGCACATTTCACGTGTTTTGCCTGGGAAAAAACCTGCCGCGAATTGTTATTAATATTACAACCTTGCTTTTGAAGTTTTGATTTCGTATATTATATTTATTTATTTAATATAAAGGGTTCGATTGCCACGAATTTGATTTTGGTGCTAACAAAATTGAAAAATACTTTTATATATTTCCTTCTTAAGAAATTTAAAATTTAAGCATAGAATCTTGATTGTCGTTCTTACCTTTTTTTTATATTATTTGTGCATCCATGGAAAATTTATAATTCTTGAAGTTTAATTTTTATTAAATCAAAGAGATGAAAACATATATAAATGCAAGAAAACTAATATACTAGAATTTAACTATATTTATTCATTTTACGGGCCTTGATCTTGTTTAAATTAATAACATAAAATATTATGTTTACATACATGCAGGATATTAATTAATAATTCGAATTAATTTCCATATCTGAATTTTAAATGATGAAAATACTGTTTCCCCTCAAAAAACTCGAACCCAAAATGTTAAACTAACCCCCCAATATACTAGTACTGTAGTAGTACAGTTAACCAAACACAGCACTTAAAACCAACGATAGAACACAACCAAATAACCATACAAAACATACTAAGTAATCTCAATCATTTCACTTTTCGTCTGGAAGCTCTACTGGTTTTCCACTCCAATTTCCTCGCAAGTTCACAATAAAGTAGGGTTTCAAATGAGCGAGTTCGAGCAAACTGGGATAAGTTCAAGTTCAGCTCATGAAAATTTGAGTGGAGTGGAGCTGAGTTCGTGAAACGTTTCGAGCTGAAAAACCTATCTCAATTTTAGCTCGTTACTATTCAAACTAGCTCATGAGCCAATACATATGAGTTGACTCGATTTGACATTTAAATTTAATACATCTAGAAACCATAAAATTGGTACATCTAGAAGACTGATATAGGAGTTAGTATAAATTTGATATATCAATAAATTATATTTTCAATGATATTTTCACTACATTAATTTGAATGGATGAACTAATAAAAAATTATCGAGTCAGATATATGAATCTAGTCACGAACAAGTAAGAGACGTCACTAAATTGCTGTCATAGTAAGATTGTGAGAGATAATGAGAGAAGTTATCAGATTAGAGCTGGCAGGAAAAAAACATATAAATTATTTTTTATTTGAGCTGAGTCGAGCTACGAGCCAAGTTAATTCTAACTCAAACTCGACTCATTTAGCTACCGAGACAGATTAACTTGAGCCAAATTAGCTCGAGTCATATTAGTTCGAGCCAAATTAACTCGTGACCGAATCGAACCCGAGCTAAACTATCAGCCCGAGTTTTTTCGTGGAGCGCTACAATAACGGGGGCCATCTCGGTGCAAATGCTTCAGATTACTTTTCCTCCATATCGATGAGTAAAAAGATAAAAATAAGTGTTATTATAAGTTATCTCATTACAAATGTCTCAACCGCGCGGCCCCTTCAAAAAGAACCGTATTTCGTGTAACACATGTCAGAGTATTTACATACAATCTATCTCTCCTTCAAGTTCTCAGTTGATTCCTACATATCTTTTTGTTATTGATGATTCCCAAATGAAAAACAAAAGTGTTATTGATCATAAATAATATAAAAGTTGGAATTAATTTATATATTGTATATAAAGAGGAGTTAATACCCTTGCCGAGTAAAGTTATATTCATTTAATCCCCTTTTATATAATTAATTAATTTTCCTCAAGAATTTTTATTTTAAATTTGAGAATTTTTGGCTTGATATTGAGATTTATGATGACAAATTTTTCCGATAAGAATGATCGGTTACCCGAAAAGAATTCGGATATGAAGCAATCTGAAATGATGTCTTAAACTATATATTCTAATAATTCAAGTTTTTTCCCCTAAAGAATGTTCAAGAAAGTTGTCTTGAATCTAATAAAAAACATTATAATGGTATCATAAATAATATTAAAAATATAATTTCAGTCCAAGACCCTTTCTTTTCCGATTCACTCTCTCTCTCTTCTCACCATCGCTCTCTTCCTCCTTATGTGCTTGCTTCTACCTCTCTCCCCACTCCCTCTCATTGTCGCTCTTTATGCTCTCTCTTTCTCTATGTACTTTCCCTCTCTCCATGCTCTTTTCTTTGAGAGATTAACAGGGGAGGTCTAGTGATATATTGATATAATGTAATCTAGGGGTGTCAATTATTGATCCGATCCGACGGGTTAACTCAATTCGACCCGACATGATCCGAAGATAAATGGGTCGGCTATGGATTTTTTGACCCGAATCGGGTCGGGTCGGGTTCGGGTCGACCCGACCCGACTCGATTTAAAGTAATTTTATGATTTAGTACTAATTAAAATTTAAATATAAACTAACTATATACTAATTAAGATTAATTATAAATTAATTAATATAAATATACACTTATTAAGATTAATTATAAATTAATTAATATTTTATTTCTTAAAATTATATAAAAATAATTATTTAATATTTAATTAGTTTACACGGGTCGGGTTGACCCATGACCCGTCGGATCGGATATGGGTCAAAAAAAATTTTGACCCGAATTTAATCGGATCGGGTTCAAATCAGGTCAAAAAAATAATAATATAATATAACTCAACCCGAACCTGACCCCACCCATTAACACCCCTATATATCCCTCTCTCTTCATGCTCTCTTTCTATTACGCACATGCTCTCTCTTATTGATCTATCTCTACGCCTTCTTATTTAATTCATTATCATTGTTATTCAATTTATTGATGTTGTTATTCAAATTAATATATACCATTTTTTCTTTCTCAATTTTTTTTATACTTAATGCATTGCAATTGATAAAAAAAATTATATGATCGATTTAGATACTGAATAACAAGAAAATGCAATGCACTTGACATCAACAATTATCTTTTTGTATTTAATTATTTTGAATAAATAAAAGATATGCATTTGAAAAAAAATTCATAGTTGGATAAAAAATAAGTTTAGAGGACACTGGTTAATAACTTTGTATTAGATATGCTTAAATCATTTATTGTTTATATAAAAATTATTCATATTAAATTATTTATTGTTCATTTTATCTTTTTAATATTTATGTTGTATTTAACTCTGATGAACATTGTACTATAGGTCCAGCCAGCGTACGGAAGACATTTGCTGTTATTTGATTTATAATAAGAGGAATGTGAATCTATGGGTTAGCATCTTATGAGCATATATATAATGCTATTATTGAAATGTAAATTCTTTTCTGTAAATCGAAACTTTTTATTTAATAAAATTACAATGTAGGTGCGCCTACTCTCTTAAAAAAAAAGATTTCTATCTGATATTCTATTTTCTTGAAAAAAAAAATATCTATGTGAAATTTTGAATTCATAATTAAGTAGTCTGAATCTTACTCCATCCGACTAAATCCTACTACTCCCTTCGCATTTCACTACTCAAAGCCGAATTTTAATTTTCTGAGTGTATATGAAGTTATGAACCCACATATTTCATATTTCTTGTTTCTGGTGAGCAACCGAGGACGTCATTTGTCCGTGTTAGATATTATCCGAATTATTTTGTGGCCCGTTAGATTTATATCTTTACTTCTTTATATTTAGCTCTATTATAAATCTAAAATAAGAAAATAATAATTAAATATCAGATTTTTGTCTCCTGCCTCTTGTTCTCTACACATAAAATCCTAAATCGGTCGGGAGGTAGTGTGGCGGCCTCTCCCGGTCGTCACCTCGCCATTTTACTTTAACAAACTGGTATCAAAGTATCGGGTTTATGCTTATGTTTCTTCAGTCAAGTTTCATCATCATTGTTGTTGTTTGTTTAGTCTGATTTGTTCCATTGTTGTGTATTTGACCAATCATTGCTGGACGATTTTATTTTGGTGAGTGTGCAAAGACCAGACTGGCGAGATGAGCAATTCCATCTCCTACTCGCGCTGGTTTCTTTGTGAGTAGCATGTGGACTAAAAAAAAATCGTGTGAATAGGGCTGGCAATAAATCAAGCTGAGCTAAAGTCGTGCTTAGTTTGTTAAATACTTCTGAACTAAAAATTTTAGTTTGATATTGACTCATTAAGATAATGAGCTAACTGTGCTAACTCGTTAAGATCTATTTAATAGTTAATAATATTTTTTATTATATTTTATATCAAAATTTATATAAAAATTAATAAAATAAGTAATGACAATATATTTTACATAAATTTAATATAATAATTTAAGTACATGTTCTATTATAAACTATTTATTATACTAAAAATCATAATAAAAATAATATAATAATAAATATTAATAGTTTATCAAGCTTAACGAGCCCAACGAGCCGAGTCAGCCAAAGGACAAATTCAGCTCATTAACTTAATGAACTTAACGAGCTGGAGTTCGATCCACTAACGAGCGAACCAATAACGAATTGATCCCGAATAAATCACGAGTGAGTCACGAGCCATAAGCTTTTTACCTGCCCTATGTGTGACTACTTGTGAACCGTGTCAAGACCAAGAGTATGAAACTCTCTCCTTTGCCTTCGTGAGCCACAATAACACCTAGTCCATTTAATTTATAAAAAAAATTGGTTAGTACACGCAAGGATTCAATTAAATTTGGTTTCTTCTACACCTGATCAAGGAGGCTGATAATAGTCCCATAGTTTTATCCCCAAAGAAAATCCTCAAGTATTGACTATAATATGATCAGTGAAGCGTCTAAGTCAAAAGTCACGACTGTCTATTTTATTCTGATACTATTTATAGCAACCTGTAGATTTATTTACATGTAATAATTTTATTATTTATATTTTTCGTAGCACCATAATCAACTATAACCATTTATATATTATTTTGCCGTTGTTTATATCTATATACATCAGATATTTATATATTTAACAAATAATGTGTTTTAAGTGTGTTTTGGGCATGTCATAGGAATCTATTTATATAATTTAGGCTTCTTGTTAATATTAAGAGTATCAATCTTTTATGCAATTTCATAATTTTAGCAATTTACTGTGATCTTTACATTGCAAACTATTTATATTTATTGACATAATTATTTATACATTTCATTATAGAGAGGTCAAAAGATAAGTCAGAATTTAGATGATCTTCGACGCTATTTACATCATAGTTGCATATTATTTATTGCTATTTACGTCTATTACATGGTTATTTATAGTTTTTATCTATTTTATTTATACTAATTAAATAAATAAATAATAACTAATTATTAAGATTATTTTTAGCTCAAAACATATTGTGCATTTAAGGTTCTCGGGTAGGATATTATTTATATTATTCGGTAATCTTATTTGTAACGTAATATTGTAAAACATAATTTATGAAAAGAGCATTATAAACACATCACCAAGAAGTTAACACAGTCAAGTAATCAAGAGACTTATAAAAATCATGACGTGAAAGTTAGTTCAAGAGATTATGAGCACTATGTTTGGGCCATGATGAAAGGTAAACCACCATATTTAAAGGATGATAAATAAGAAAATTAGAAAGCAAAATATCTAATTTTTTTGTTAAAAATTAGATCCGACTGATAATTGAGGATTTGATAAGGTATGGATAAGACACAAGAAATGGTTTGAAGAGAAAGGAGGAGAAAAAAATTTGAAAAAAAAAAACTGTCGGAAAGGAAGAGAGGAATTTGAAATAACGGGGATGAATGAAGGGATGTCACGTTGATAAGATTTCAAAAAGTTGTTAAAAAAAAAGAAAATGAATATTTGAAAGAATGATCAAATATGGTAATTAGTCGCTGGGGATAAAAAATGAGGATGGGACGCTAAGGATTAGAATATTATTCCCCTAATCAATTCTAATTTTGTTTCTGGTGTTTGATGTTTAAGAAGTTGTGAGTGGTTGCGGGGATTTGATAATTTAGGTAAATCAGGTGTTAAAAATTGGGAGATTTGTTATTTTAGGTGTTTATTTAGAGTTGGAAGATGAAATTATCGATGACTAATGTGTTGATTTTTAAATTAGGCTGAAGGTTAGAGTAGGGAATGTTGGTGAATTTTTTTAACTTCAAAAGTTCAAAAACTTTATGTTGTTTTTGGAGGATTCGTTGGGTTTTATTTTTGAGCATTTGTATTTATGTTCCCGATTGAACCAATTTGCCGAAAAAAATATATAATAATCATCTTTAAGGTCGGTGTTGGCATGGTGATGGTTATGGTGCATCATGAATGTTTCGGTGCTTTTGATAAAGAACTTAATCTGTGTTTGAGTGCTTTTGAATATGTCGACATTTATGTTTAAAAGACGGATAAGATCATTTAATAAGCTCATTTATCATTAATAATTTTATCTCATATTATGTACCATATTATTTCCTTCTCAAACTGTTGTACGCTATTGGGCTCACCTCAAGTCTTCATATATTGTGTGAGTAGACTCACTTCTGGTTGAATGGTCAGTGTTTGGCCTTGATCAGAATGAAAATTGAACACGAATAGAGTTGATTTCAATGGAAAAGAGAAGAATAGAGTTGAATCGAGTTCAATTCACAATCTCATTTTTGTGATCAGCATGAAATTTGAAGAAGAAGAGATGATTTGGGGAAGTATCGAAAGAAACTTGGTTTTTATATTATTTATGAAGGCTACCACTTACCTCAGAAGTAAGATTTGGTATTGAGAAGAAGATGATAGTGAGAATAAGATGAAAATGAAAACAACCATCAAGGTCTTAGTGATAAGCAATTGAGACTCTTAATTTATTGGATATGTGCACTCACCAATTTATTCCAATACCATTCGTCATGTGCTCAGAAGGAGAAAGGAAGAAGAGAAAAGAAAGAACGCCAACAACTTTTCACTTTAGAGAACTTGATTCTCATCAAATACCAACATTTCTCCTACGATTTCTCAGCGTGATTTGAAGCTTGTGAACTCCCGTCGAATCATTTCTATTTTATTTATCTTTGTGTGTTCCGATCACAAAATTGATGAGAATGAGAATTCTTTTTCTCATTTCGTGGAGGAGGAATTTATATTGATTAGGGCCCTTTTGTTCTCTGATTAGAGACTTTTGATCATTTAGTGAGATTTATATGATTTCAACATTTCTATAATTGGTGGTAGTGTTTTGTCGAATTAGTAGTTGGTGAATCGAGTATTGGTTTTTATGGTACTTGAGGTATGAAATGATATTTGTGATTTAGAGTTTGTTTTATTTTTTTGATGGACCTTTATGTAGCCTATTGTAGCACCATTAGAACCTTGCTTATGTGTGTGTTTGTCTTCTTGGTTCCATATTTATGCTCTCTTGTATTTATCACTTTAGGGCTTGAATGATTAATATCAATATTTATTGGGTTGGTGGTTAGGACATGAGATTGTGCATTCTACCTAACTATTAAGAAGTTAAGACCATCATCAAGAAGGTGAAATTATGTTGGTTTAGTTTATATATTATGAGAGCTTGATATCATTTATCTTTTTATGATTTGGGTATTTGGATGTTAGTTGTGACCTTTGTTTCGATTTTGAAGGAGTGACGTTTGGTATGGGTTGAATATTTTGATTTGACATAGTCTTTATTAATGTGGTGGATGGTACTTTTGTTGTCTAGACTTTGGGATGTTGATGTTCCATAGAATTTGGAGATTTAAATTGATATCATTGTTATTTTGGATTTGAGGGTGTGTGTGCTTCATGTGATTTGAAGCTTTTGTCACTAATGGTTGTATGGATGTGGGCATCGGGTTTGTGGCAATTATTTGAGGCTATAAAAGTGTTGAGCCTCACTCGAATTGCATGAAGATAATACTCATTTTTCAGTGTTGTGTTTGTTGTGCTTGATCTAGCAATGTTTGCTTGAAGCACATGGACGGTTGGTGCTTGGCCTAGCAATGCTTGCTTGGAGCATAATTTCCGCTAAGATGAAGCTTGTTTGGATTATTTATTATATTTGATTTTAACCTTGTGCTAATTTTTGTTGCTAGCTTTATGCTAGTTATATTTTTAGCATTTTATTTAAGTTAGTTTTTATATTTAGTTTGCTTTAGGTATAATTCGATCTAAGGTGGAGATTGTTAGATATTATTTGAATTATTTTATGACCTATTGGGTTTGTATCTTTGCTTCTTTATATTTAGCTCTATTATAAATCTAAAACAAGAGAGAGAGTAACAATTAGATTTTAGATTTTTTGTCTTCTATCTCTTGCTCTCTCCACATAGAAAATCCTAAATCGATCGGGGAGGTCGTGCGGCGGTCTCCCCTGACCATCACATCATCATTTTACCCTAACAGTCCCCATGTTGATGTCACCGCAAGACAACAGCGGAATTAAGGTTTTTAAATATAAGAGGCAGAAGATGATTAATAGAGTTATCGAGGATTGGAATGTGCCAAAGTTTTAAAAAAAATATATTTTATCATTAAAATTATTCAATAACTATTTAATTTAACTAGTTTTTTATTTTATCATTAAGATTATTCAATGACTATTCAACTTAACTATTTTTTTTCGAAGTTGGGGGAATAGACTCATACTCGTCTGCCCTCCCTCCGTCCATGCCACCAGGTTTGAAATTTACAGGCACGTGATGTTTAGCAGCTGGTTAATTCTGCAATTATGTGATGATTGTAGATTCAGCAGTTGTTTTCTCAAAAGGGTGTTCTGTTCTCTCTTACAGCTTAATTATATTTGGTTATTATCAAGCCAAACATATTTTGGTTCAAATGATTCGGTTCTTCACTTCACTTGATTTGGCCAAGAAAAAATATTCAAGATTCTAGTTTTCATTTGATTGTGATAACTGAGAACTAAAGAATAAGAATATTATAAATTGTCCTGCCTCGAAAAAATATATATATTATAATCCTCTTATAATAAATGAATTGGATAGCACTGGTGGGTACTTGGTTTCACATGCTGATTTGGTTTGGTTCACAGTTTGCGAACCAAAAGGCATTCAAGTTGCACTACTACTTCCAGTACTTGGTATCGATTACACCGCTGAAACGAATACTTCTTCCCTCTTTTTAAGCAGCAGTCTCTATCCCCTCTCAAGACTCGCATCGCTACTCTTTCCTGTCTCTACGTGCCTGTGGTTGGCATCTTAAGAGAGACGAAGAGAGAGAGATTGAGAAATTGAGAGATATGGTGTCAAGAGAGCATAAGAAAGTTTGTCTGCGTGAGCAACTGCAACTACTACGATCCGTTACTCACTCCAAAGCAGTAATTGACCGCGGCCCCTTCTTTTCTTTTTTTTAGTTTTCTGTGCTATTTTTGAAGTTTATTCATACATCTTTTCTGAACCTGATTGAAGCTCCGTATGCTACCTTTCCTTATGAGGTAACTGTACATATTTGCTCTAATGCAAAATATGGAGCTTAAACACTGCATTTCATTTTTGCTGGCTTAAATTAGTTAACATTCTTTCCATGGCAAACAAAAATTGTACGATCTTTCTTTGTGAAGCCAAAAGTATGACAAATCATGACCAAGCAAATTCATTTCCTCTTTTCCAAAACAACAGAAAAAGAACATAGAAAGGTTTGCAATATTGTATTAATCAATTACTTTAAATTTTAAGCTGGTTTAGAAGACAATAGAAAGGTATGCAGATGGAACAATTTCTATGGATAAGTGGACAAGCATCCAAGTAAGACGAAAGGAAGATTTTTGTTTCTTTTTTTATTGAAAAAAAAAGGAACAATTAGTATCACTGTATCTCATGATACTAATTACAGCAGGGGCCACTCCATAAGCGTTAGATGCACCTTTCAATCAATCAACTGAAAGAATTAATCAGGCCAAACGGAATATGAACTTCCTCATTACTTTTAATTATAAGTTTTGTTAAATATTGCATTTGAAATGCTAAAGCTTCTAAACTGAATTTTTCAGGTCAATAAGACTTCAATCATAGTTGATGCAGCACGTTACATTGAAGAGTTGAAGCAGAGGGTTGTCAAGCTGAATCAGGAAATTACACGCGCGCAAAGTGCAGTCAAACAAAACACCAATATGCCCATGGTATATACTTGATGGATTTCTAATTGAACAGCAGTTGGGAGTGCTAATTAAGCCCCAGCTAATTTACATGATGCTTAGTGCACATGAATACCATGCTTAGAGCTAATGACGTCATGTTTCAGCTAGTATATATATATAAGGCAATTATCTAATTAAAGTTATCAATTAAAAAAATTTCTTACGGGTATTAAAACACTATCTTAGATTCTGTAACAAATTAAATGATTTTGCTGTGCTTGTATATATATACCATATATAAGTGGATTATTATTCTCTACTTAATTATGCTCAACTGAAAGTGTTGAATTATTTATCTTCCATGTCAATTTTTCTAGTTTAACTATTCAAAAAATAAAATATATCAGGTGACTGTTCAAACCCTGGGAACTGGATTCTTGATCAATATCATCTCAATAAAAGATATGCCTGGATTGCTGGTGTCAGTACTAGAGGTGTTTGAGGAGCTAGGCCTTCATGTTTTGGAAGCTGAAGCTTCTTGTGCCGACTCCTTTCGCCTTGAAGCAGTTGGAGGAGAGGTAAGATTAGAAAATAGAAACTACTAAATTGAACATCTCAGTCCGTTTACAAATGCACACGGATGCATCATTCATCCTTGTGGTATCTCTTAGCACTTCCTGTCTTATGCATGGAAATATTTCCTCAATACAAATAGTTCAATCTAGCTTTCTGCATGCCTCCAAGTTATTTGAACTAGGTATATGTACCAACAATGAATCTTTCTTTACCAAACGATCCAAACCAGCCCCTTAGTCTATCCATATGTCACTGAACATCCTATCTTGTGCATAACAAACTGTCAAAACAGACAATTTGAAGGACCACATATATATTGCATTTGCAGATTTGTCATTTCCCTGCTATATATATAATTATTTTGGCAAATTCCAGACAAAGAGTATCTAAAAAGTTTGTTAGAGTGGCAAACTTGGTAAAAATCAGGAGGTTGTATTTTACGTCTGCAAGTTTGTAAAAACTAAAAACTGCTACCAGTAACATTACGTCGATATAGGACCCACTAATTGTCAGGATATTTATTTTCATTCGTCGTCTGAACAAAATCCAGAAAACCATAAAATCTAAGCAAATAGCAGTCTGCAAAAAGTTAGTAATAAAATGAGAGTTTTGAAAATAAGTTCCTCTATTTTTGGATAATAAGGCAATGTTGAATTATGCCGTATAAAGAAAATATCCTGGAAAATTGTGGGCCCATCTAGTTGCAGTGGTAACTATTATTTGTTAATTGCATCATTTTTTTTATTAATTGCAGAGCCAAGAACAGTACGTGGATGGACACATTGTAAAGGAAGCAGTGCTCCAAGCCATCAGAAATTACTCTGATCAAGATTAAGAACAGACAGAAAGAAAGGCACGATTTTGTTTCACCGACCAACATTCCATTGTGCTTGAATTTAAGAGAGAGAAGATTCCTTGCACATTCTTGTCGGCCTATTGGAAGACCCTGCAATGACAACCTTAGGGACTTGTGTACTAGTACTTTCAACTTGAAATTCTAAAATCTAGCTTAATAAGCACCCTGTAGAGAGTATTTCAAGAACATCAATGTGTATCTATGTCCGATATTTTGTAATTGCTTATTTTGATTTGCATCGATCCTTTGTTGCATCTTGTAGCAGAATAAAATAAATAATCTAATCATAACAGCATAAACTTAATCCCTTCCTCTTTTCTTTTTACCTGAGAGTTCAGTATCTACTACAATGATTTAACTTATTACTTTGATAAAATATATATTATTTTTCTTTAAAGTGGGTATTTTGCATAATATTAGTTTTCTAAAGCATCTCTATGCATTGTCGAGTTTTTTTTTTTTTAAGTACAGGGACTTGCATTACAATAAGGGCCCAAACTTGAGAACTCTGGTCAAGTTTTCAGTTTTCAATAATTAATCATGGCTCTACTATTACTGCAAGAAAAGCCCAATGAAAATTTTCTTATAATAATTACTCCGCTTAACTTGGGCCGAGAAATATAGAGCAGAGTAGAACTGTTTACACCTGCAGTTGTCGGTTTTGGTGCACAATTATATATATATCAATTTCTTCCTCTCTCTCAATCTTCCTCTCTCTCAATCTGACAAATTTCTTTACAAAACTTGTTCTAACCCTAGCTGTTACTTGTATGGTTTTGAGAAATCTTGAATCCTTTAACTTACTTCATAGATTGCTTTGTTAAACCTTTTATAAAGTGATGAGATCGAGAGATCCTTTATTAGATTTTTAGCTTGTTTCTTCTTTGTGAGTTTTGAGGTGTCGTCCTCATTTTTAATTAGTCACCTGCTGCCTTATCAGAGGTTCATAGTTGAATAAATAATTGTGTTTTATTTACTCGACATGATCGATGGTTTGTAATTGCAGATCTCGGAGACGTAAACAATTAATAGCTGAACTCCGTTAAATCTTACGTCTTCTTTCTCTTGCTATTTACTTTATTTATTGTTATTGTTTTATAATCTAACTGTTAGGTCATTTAAGAAAAATAGAGAATATTGGTTTATTTCAATTAGATTGTAGGTTTTTTATATCTCTAATAAGGTTGGGTTGTGTCTAGATTAGATTTGACTAGTAAGACTTTTTGAAGAATCAAGTCCAATTATTTTGTATCAGAGTCAGATCATATGAGTTTGTCCGATCAGGTCGAATTTTCTCACTCTAAAAATTTTGTGGGATACAAAGTTTTTTAACTTTAGATTTCTTTTAGTTTTTTAATATTACTCTAAATAATAAAATAATAAATGATTGTATATAAAAATATATTTTTTTAAATACAAAACAAACACTTAAAAATTCTAAAATTATTTTTTTTGTATCTCATAAGATTTTACTATAAATAATTGATTGAACAATATAAATCAAAATTTAGAAATATTAAACTATATTTTTTTAGTTAATTTTACTTATTAGGACTTGGTGAGTTTAAAATCATACTAGCTTTGTTTATATACTGTGTATATAACTTGAATAAATTTCTTTACTTTTAATGAATGTTAAAACTGTGAAGTTAATTTATCAAGAATATATTTCAATACTACTGTAAAACTAAATTATAGTTCAATAAAATGGCTTAATAATAGAAACTGGTAAATGATAAACGGAGAATTCGGAAGAAGTGAAAGAAAACGTACAAAAGAGAAAAAAAAAATGTTGAACATTTAATACAGGAGAGAAATTATTAAATGTTTCGTAGACTTGGATTCTATTCAAAATAAAGATATGTGAATTAATTCGAAAATATGTTTTGTTACCAATAAACGCTGCGAAATTGGAAGTTGAAACGATAGAAAAAGAAAAAAAAAAGCATTTAACAGGAAAAAGTAAATAAGAAGACTACTCTGTCACCTACGAGGCTACAACTGTCGTTTCTTTCGTACGAAAAATCGAAAACACCAGCGGACAAATTAAAATTAAGGACATGAGTGATGAGTCTATCCAGTTCGATCTTAGCATAAAAAGAAGAGAATTTTCTCTCGTGCCATGTCTGTCGGGTACTAGATATTGGACCAAGACCCGTTTCATTTGCAAAGCCGACTCCCAACTCCCAAGCGCGCAATAAGCACGCTCGGTTTCTGCGTCTGTTTAAAACCTTGTATTTCATACAGCAAGTCTCTTTCATTAGGATAACCACTGAACGGTGCATACACAAACCGCATCACACTTGAACAGTGGAAGGATTTACAGATAATCTCCAGGAATTAAAAGTTGGTCTTCCTTCCATGATATGATATGAGAAACGCACAGACCCCGTAAATGCAAATTTCTTACTTGTCATTTCTGGCACAGTTTCATTTCTCGCTTTCTCTGAGCAAGACCCAAGAGATCTGATGTGGTTTCTCCCACGCTGCTATTCCTCAGAAGACCCGTTGTGCTTTCTCAAACGCAGAAAGGCTTCTCTGGCCATCTCGATCTCTGTCTTCTTCTCTTCTCTGCTGGTGATGACAAGCTCCGATTGATTCCTCTCTCCGAGTGAAATGTCGGAGAAAGCTTTGTCCGATTGTGACTATCCACTTGACCCAGTTCGTAAGTGCATAAAATTCACCAATATATGAGTGAATATTAAGTATATAGTGTACAATTTGTAGTTTGATGGGTTCATACTGATAAATTGGCTACAGATATTGGAAACAAGAAATGCATGTTTTAATTGAGGGCGAATGTTGGATTTAATAAGGAAAAAAGAAAAAAAAAATCTTCACTAATAATTTAGCTGCTGGTATTATACCGGCTACAGAAATGCAGGTATTCAAGAGAGGGTGAGGCTGAGATAATAATATTTGGAATTTGTTGCTTGAAACTTGTAATGAACGATCCTCCAAGTTTTGAAGATTTAGCTGGACTTAATATTGTCTACTAAAAGGAGTTACAAACGAAATGAATAATATATTGTATCTTCTATTTTAAATTTTGAAGATTATCTAAACACAGAGGCAACAATATTTTTTATCATCATATTTGGAATATGTTTAATGTTGAATTTCCTTACAATTTTGAACTTTCCTTTCAGCATTTGAGGTGTCCTATGAAGGCTCTTGGCATGCGGCTGACCTTATTACCATACAAGATGGAAGTATATCTGTTCGAACTAAGCTTCCCACACCAACTATGCTGGTCAATATCCATACCGATTTCCTGCGCATGCGATCAAGGAAGGCAACCTCTCTTGATTGTTGTAATTTTCTAAAACCTGGCATTGATGTATGTGTACTTTTGCCTCGGCCAGCGTCATCCAATCCAGACCAAGTGACCCAATCTGAGGTACGTCATATGCTTCTTGCTGTTTTCATGTTTTTTGTAACGTTATTTTCTTAGTATATGAAGAACGAAAAAAAGCAAATCCTATGATAAACATGCATAGGATTCTAGGCGTTAGGTTATCAGGCTTCTGGTTTGAGACTAAGGATAGGTTATAGGATTTAGGTTCTTACAATTTATAGTGTAGCCGTACTATTACTATTCTTATTAGGATTATCACTATTGTTATTATTATTAGGATTATTACTCTTACTATTGATAATTTGATATCATTATTACTATTGTTACTTACTATCCATTTTGTTCATTATGATGAATCTGATTGGGTTTTATTTCTAGCCTACTCCAATTTATTTGGGACAAAAGGCTTCATTCTTGTTTTTTGTTGTATTACAAACATGCATGTGGTTTAGCTCAGATCACTATTGTTATTATTATTAGGATTATTAATCTTATTATTGATAATTTGATATTATTATTATTATTAGTACAGTTATTATCATTATTACTATTATTACTTACTATCCATTTTGTTCTTTATGATGACTCTGATTGGGTTTTATTTGTGGCCTACTCCAATTTATTTGGGACAAACGGCTTCATTGTTGTTTTTTGTTGTATGACAAGCATGCATGTGGTTTAGCTCAGACCACTTATGTGTCTTGCTGGAGTTCAAATCACGTTAGCAGATGAAAATGTGAATACTAATATATTGCAAAGATAAAACTATAAATCAAATACTACAGACTGATATCAAAAAAGAATATGTGCGTCGATTGGTGGTGAAAGCACATACAGAGTATTTTTTTTTTTAAAGTATAATGCTTACATTTGATCTTTGAGGTTCAGACGGCTACCCATTTGTTGGCTTTTGCCTTAAACAAACTGAAAGACGGCATTATGATCTTCAAATGGAACTTGACTTTGAACTGGAAGTCATAATGATTCTGTTCGAGTGACTAAATTATTTTTTTCTTCTCTTAAAATAGGAGTGGCTGAAATGTTGTCCAGACAAAAATCTTATATCTTGAAGTAACTCAGTTCAAATTCACATGCATGTAAATGGTTAAGCACGCGTCAAAGTTGGAAAACTAGTATATAACTGGTTGAGAAAGTGCTGTCACAAATATGGTACCAACTACCAACCATTGTATACTACTGTCAGATCTGATAAGGCACTCAGTAACATAGATCAGCTAGCAAATCAACTAATAAGCTTTTAATAAAATTTATAGTAGGCCCCTTGCCTGCTACTTCAAAGAAAAAAATCAACTAATAAACTCGTCTTCAATAACTTCCTTTCGGTACTCAATTATCACTGAGATTCTAACACATGCTTATTTCCCCCTGCTGCAGTTAGTATGGCTCGATGCAAGAATTATCAAAATAAAACGATCTCATGCTGACACGTGCAATTGTCTATTTCTCATTGTGCCATATGAAAGTAATGGGTTGATCCACTTGCGAAGACTGTGCAGTCATGCAAGTACAACATTGGTGAAGATCAACCAAGTGTCAATGCTACAAAAACTCAACCATAATAAGCCAAACGAAAATGGTAATATTTTTCCAAGTTCAACAAAAAATGAAACTTCTATTTACAAAACCAAGCTCTTCAACTCCAGTGACAACTTCTCTCCTGCAATAGCCACACTACTCGTATTATCCACATTGTGTGGTGTGATCGAGGTCAAAGTTGTGCAAGATAGAGTAGTTTATCATGTCCAAGAAGATAATGTTAACAAGGATCCTTCAACTATAAACATGAAGGTAGTGAATTTTATGAATTGCGATGGGGTTATTAAACCTAAGGTTGAGAGGTTATCCATTGAACACACAAGTATAGAAAAAGAAAGTGCTTTAACAGGAGGTACTGAGGAGAGCTTTGCAGTGTCAAATGTAGATGAAGTGTATGAAGAAATGAATATTAGACGATCAAAGCGTGTAAAATTCAAACCAATCTTTTTTAGTAGCTGCATGTCTTCATACTTCGGTTGCTCTTCTTATGCACAATCTGCAAAAGGTTTCTATTCATCCAAGTCACAACTTAAGGAAGAGTCCATAGAAGAAGAGACAGCAGAAAAGTATTCAGTGAAAAGTTCATATGTCAAAGAGAGGTCATATATGCCACATGAGAAACATGATGTGAAAAGGAAGGAGCACTTTTGTACCAAGGAATGTAGTGATTTTATAGAAAAGCTCATAAAGGACCTAGAAATGCCAAAAGAAAAGGGGCTGCATAAGCTTCATGAGAAACATGGTGCAAGAAAAGTGTACTTCAAAACTAAGGAATGTTATGATTTGATAGATGAGCTCATTAAAGACCAGGCAAAGCGAAAAAAAAGGGGGTGGCCATATCAGCTGCATGAGAAACATGGTGCGAAAAGAAAGTACTCTATTGGCATGGAATGTGATGAATTCATAAAGGAGCTTATGCTTGACATCAGATGTTGCATGAGCAAGAAAGTTAAGCCGGGTTTCCAACAGGCAGAGGAAGCCCGTGCATCAGGTCAGGGATATTATCCAATAGAAGAAGATTTCAATTGGCCCCCAACAGACAGCGATGATGAAATTGAGAAGCGAAAGGAGAAAGATGAATATGAGGAACTCTGGGAAGACATGGACTATTGCTTAAACACACTTGTTCTTGAAGAAGAAAAGAAGGTACTTAGTCTGTATTTTTTATTTATTAATTGAAATTGTTTAGGTTGCCCTGGTCACTGACAGTGTAACAAAATAAGCTATTTACAGTGATTTTCTTTTCCCAAATTGCATGTACCTCTATTTAGAAAAAATATTGCCAGCCGTGCTGCTTCTTACCAGTAATTATATTCAAATTTACACTTTTGTTAATACTGGTCCCTTTTGGGACTAAACCACTAGCTATAATAAATTTCAGCATAGCAACAATTTGAGGAGAAAGCTCCTTCAGTATCTTAATAATCAATGAGATGCGATAGCAAAAATAAAAGTTGTGTTCTGTTCATGAGCATTTCATGGTAACTGTGGTCCACTGCATGCTTCTATTATTTTACAATATCTAGCAGCAAAAAAAAAATGCGAAACCATGATATACGTAAATGTTGTAAATAGGAGGCCTGAATCTAGAAATGTTAGCCTAGAGCCAGGAGTGGAGTGACCTTAACACAGGCATTATGTAGAAATTTATTACAGATAATGAATAAGTATTTGTCATTAACTTTTAATTAAACTAATAATTTCACCACATAGCAGGGCATTTTTTTGATAAAGAAAATACAAAATCAATGTTGTAACTTGTTGCCAAGTAAGATGAGACCACTGACCAATCGGGCAAAATCAAACATGTCAATTTTTAGATACAAAAATTATGTAGCAGCAGTTAAAGGCTAATTTCTGTGTACATTATAAGGGGTTAAATAATTACCACATAGATTCCTATATGAGAAAATCATGAGCACATCTTTGGACATTGCAAAATGATTGAACTTTACTGAGAAACTTTTAGATTCTCCAGTCTCCTCTATTTGCTAAAATAGAACAATCTAGGAGATATCCAAAAAAATCATCTCTTCTTTTTCTGAACTTCTGGTTCATGATTTTACTTCAGAGAAAGCTTTACAACAACAATAAAGCCTTTAATCTCAAATAAGTTAGGGTAGATTAGAAATGAATCACAATCCAAAAATATAGAGATAAGATAGTAATAATGACAATGATACTGATAATAATGATGATGAGAGTCATGAGAATGATAATGATGATGATGATGATAATATGATAATAATAGTAGTACTAATAATAATATAGATATCCATAATAATAATAGTAATAGTAATAATAATAATACTAATAATAGTACAAATATAATAGTAATAATAGTAAGGCTAATAATAATAATAATAATAATAATAGTCTTAATTAGCAATAATCATAATAAGCCTATACTACGAAACATACTCCTAAATTCTAAACTCTAAAAATAAAAAATTAAAAAATCTGAGAACTTAAAGTCTATAACTTTATTACCAGAGTTAACTCCTAGATCATGTTTCTGATACGTGAATTGTCATTTTTCAGACGCTCCTATCCAAAACAAGCTCTTTAAATATACTTCATTCTTTCAAATCTCTTTTTATTGTTTTCTCTCATATCAATCTTGGTCGACATTTGTCTATTTTTATGTTTTCGAGATGACTTAGAATATCACCATGTACCAGTGTCTCAGGAGGTCTTTGTTGGACAATGATCAAACCATCACAAATGGTGTTGGACTAACTTCTCCTGAATTGGTATTACCCCAAGTTTATCGAATTGATGTTACTTCTTGTATGGCCACATATTCAATGCAACTTTCGCATTTAAGATACACTTATTTTCTGTATGTGTTGTTCTTTTGTAGGTCAACATTCTGCACCATATATCATCATCACAAATCTAATTGTTGTCCTGTAGAACTTATCTTTTAGTTTATTTGAGACATTATTGTCATAGAGACTATCGCATACCTGTCGCCATTTCATCCACCATTCTCTTATTTTATGGCTAACATTTTCATCAATTCCTCTATCAATCTGCAATATCGATCTCAAATATTGAAATGTATCATTTATTGATACTACTTATCCATCCAAACTAACATCTTCATCATCTGAGTTGTTACCGCTGAAGTAACGCCTCATATATTTGGTTTTAATCCTACTAAGTTTAAAATTTTTCGATTCTAAAGTTTGTCTCGACAATTCTAATTTCTGATCGACTCTGATCTTGCTCTCGTCAATAAGCACCACATCATTAGTAAAGAGCATGTACCAAAAAATATCTCATTGTATGTCCTTTGTGATCTCATCCATCACTAAGGTTTTCTATATGAACTCAATGTGAAAATTTATAGACTCAATACTGATCCTTATAGATATAGAGTTTTCTGTCAGAAAATGAGAAGAAATCTGTGATTTAACAATAGTCTGAATAATTATTTCTCTAGCGATTCAGCCCACAAATGTCAGTGTCCTCTTTTTTCCTGCTTGGGAAAAGCACCGCCATTGGTGTCATTTAGATAGAAATTTCGCATTTTCACACTATTTTTATGATGCTTAGATTTTTCAACCGAAATAAATTCAGGAGCACTGATTATTGAAGCCTATCCATGATGTATTCTCAATTGTATTGTCTTTTTTGTTTGCCTAATTTCATTTGATACAAGTTACTATTGAATCTTTATATTCTTCAGAATTTTGATTCTGAAGATGAGGTGGCTTCTGGAAAAGAGAAAGAAGAGTTGTGTGTGCATGACTGTGTACTCAATGAACAACTTGGTTACATATGCACGAAATGCAATGTCGTAATAACTGAAATTAGCAGCATCTTCCCTCCTATGGTATGTTTGTAGAATGTTTTTGTGTACTTCTTGGAACTTTTACATCTTTTTGTTAATTACTAATGGTGTCTTTTTCTGCCCTTTATTGTTTGCATTCATGGGTTTTGTTCCAGTGCTGTCATATTGCATTTTTGCTCCCAAGTTTATTTGCCATATTGGGCTAATTTAGGTCCACAAGGCCTTGTCAGAGAACTATTGTTGATTAGGCAATAACTATGGACAAGCAGGCAAACAAAGCCTAAGTCATCTTAGGCGCTAGCACTACTGCATTGCATCCACAAACTAATGACTTTGTCTGTAGCATATGTTAAAAATGCTTCGAAATTAAATATAGTACAGGAATATAAAGAGGGAGATCATTGAATGTGGCAAAGGTCAGAAGTTAGGACCTTTGTTCTTTTTTTCTTTTATATTTCTATTGTTATGAAATTTAAACTATTTTTTCTCTCTGATCTTACAGATGACAGAAAGAAGCTACCAAATACCAAAAGGCAGTGCCTATATCGAGCCCCAATTATACCCTTTTGAAATGGACCCTTCTTTTTTTAAGACGCCTTCTCAACCCAACCAATCTAAATCCAGTAGCAATATTTGGACCCCAATCCTATGTATTGAGCCCAAATTGCAACCTCACCAAAGAAATGCTTTCGAGTTCATCTGGAAGAACCTGGTTGGTACTCTTGAGCCAGAAAAAATCAGCAGCACAAATGACAACACAGGGGGTTGTGTGATCTCTCATTCTCCTGGGTCAGGCAAAACTCTAACAGTAATATCATTTCTTATAAGTTACTTGACAGTGTTTCCTCAAAGCCACCCTCTAGTGCTAACCCCCAAAAGTGCCATTCACACTTGGGAAAGTGAATTTAAAAAGTGGGATGTTGAAGTTCCAGTACACATAATCCATAAAGATGTAGTGAACCGAAGGAGAAGATTTGATGGGAAGATGAAGAGCTATTTGGATTCACATCGTTTGCCAAACTACAAGACTATTTTGATTATGAATTTGCTACAAAAGGTTCGTTTGTGGCATGAAAATCCAGGAGTGCTTTTGATGACCTATTCTTCTTTCCTTTCTCTCATGAAAGGGGGGTCGAAAAATGAATATTATGAGTTTATGGCGAATGTTTTGCAAACCAGCCCAGGATTATTGGTGCTAGATGAAGGCCACAATCCGAGAAGCACCAAGTCTAAACTGAGGAGGCTTTTGATGAAGGTGAATACTGAATCAAGGATTCTTTTATCTGGCACAGTATTTCAAAACAATTTTGAAGAATACTTCAACACATTATGTCTTGCCAGACCCCGTTTTGTGAGAGATGTCATAACTGAATTGGAACCTAAGGCAAGGGCCACAGAAACTAAACGGGGAAGGAAAACAAAAGATGAAGAAAAACGTGCACAGAAATTATTTGTTGAGAAGATCGGGCAAATGATTGAGTCGCAAAGTAGATGGGATCAGAAGCATGGTTTCAATCTCTTGAGAAAGATTACATCTGATTTTATCAATGCTTTTGATGGTGAGAAGTTGCTAAATCTTCCTGGTATCGAGATATATACCATCTTTCTCCAATGTACTGGGCCTCAAGAAAAGGTCTTGCAAAAGTTGCAGAACTCTTACAGAACTGTGTCCCGCTACCCTCTCGAGATGGAGTTCCTTGTTTCAGTTGGGGCAATCCATCCATGTCTCGTCAGCACATCTAAAGCTGCAAAAACTTTTTTTACTGAAAAGGAGCTGAAGGAAATTGGTAGCAAAACAAATTTCTCTAGGGGTTCGAAAACAAGTTTTGTGATTGATGTAATTATAAACTCATTAATGAGAAAAGAGCGGGTTTTGATCTTCTGTCACAATATTGAGCCTTTGAAACTCTTGATTGAGTTGATAGAATCTACTTTTGAATGGAGTGAAGGGAAAGAGATATTATTTCTTTATGGAGATCAAGATCTCTCAGCACGATATAACATAATTGATAGATTCAATGAAGGTAAAAAGGGGAAAGGAAATGTACTACTAGCTTCAACCAATGCATGTGCTGAAGGGATCAGCCTGACAGCCGCATCGAGGATAGTGCTTCTTGATTCTGAGTGGAATCCTTCCAAAACAAAACAAGCAATAGCCCGTGCATTTCGGCCTGGTCAAGAGAAAAAGGTTTTTGTCTATCTATTGTTGGCTGCTGGTTCATGGGAGGAGAGCAAATATGAGAGTAACAAAAAGAAAGCTCGAATGTCTAAGATGGTTTTAACGGGGACATGTATAGAGGATTCAAGCACTGAAGTGGTAAATAATGGTGATATTACTGACGAATTGTTGAGAGAGATTGTAGAGCAAGACAATAATATTAACAAGACTGTTAAAATGGTTGTTAAGCACTAATGGTGAGGTTTGGTTGAACAGAGCTGTACGTTTGTGAGGATAAAGTATGAGCTGGTGAATGTAATGAAGGTAACAACAACAGATGGTTATGTTCATAACATTTGTAATGCTCCTTCGTGATTTGTGTATTGTTGTTCTTAACCTGGTTTTACTGTCTGCTCAGGTTTTTCTAGGTATTGGAAGACGTAGTACAACAGAGAGGTGAACATGTATGTTTCTGAATAATTTTATCATGTACAACAGAGGTGAACATGTATGTTTCTGAATAACTTATTTGAGATTAAAGGCTTTGTTGTTGTTCTTGTTGTTTTTGTTGTTATTATAATTTTATTGAGTAATCAAGTGCCTCTTTACGGTAACTACACGCCTCTATCAGTATGTAGTGCAGTAGTGTTAAATTACTCAACTTCTTTCATGTGTATTGTAGTATTTAAACGAACCAACCATTCATGATTGAACATAAGATCTGTGATACTACGGACTACCTGTCAATGTTCGCTAGAGTTAAAGACGGCTGTAAGGAAAAAATGATCTACGTGGTTTGAGTTAATATGAAAGATAACACGGATGAAGATAGTGGACCCAACATTCACCAACCGCCACTGGTCAAAATAAGCAACCTTCATCCGGGTGAACTTATTTCCTGTCTTTTTTTTTGAAGTTTTATTTCCTCTCTATTTATCCAGAAGTTACTTGATAGTCCCAAACAAATTGTGGTTCAAATCATGCGGCCTAAATCCAACCTAACCATATTATTGTCTCTTATCTTTTCTTCTTCTTTTTTTTTCTGATTCCGATGAAAAGACTCGAGTTTGGCATAGACCACTTGATTTAAAATAAAAGGATCAGTACCATTCAATTATTTTGCCCGCTGGTGAAGCGGAGGTTAACCCCAATACCGCTTGCATTTGGGTAGTGATGCTGGTGCATCCTTCATTTGAAGTATACAGAATTCCCAACGAGCGTATTATTTATTCAAATTACAGTATGCAGTTTAAAAAAAAAAACATTTCTCGTTGTGAATATATGCAGTTAAATTAAACATATTGTTAAACTGCATATATTAATCAAGGACGGTATCAAATGAAAGAAATTCCATTTTTTTACTTCAATTTTTAAAAAAGAACAATTGATTGTGAATGTTTGTTCATTTTTAGAAGAACTATGTGATTGTCAACAGCACAATAAAGTAGAAGTGGGATTTGAAATAGAAATCTATTTTGCACTATTTCAGTTATATTCGCTTCAAACTGAAAGAATGGAAGTCTTAAAAACATGTCAATTTCATATTTCACAGAATTACACGAAACAGATAAATGTCTTTTATTAAAATTTTCTGAATTGAAACCATATATTAAGCATTTTTCACCACTGGCAAATAAATTGACCAATGTGACCATGACTGGCGACACATTATCTTATTTTATTTATTTTATATTTTTGGGATGAGACCGAATTCCATCCAATGAAATTCAACATTCTGATAACATGAAAATCTGGATAGCTATATAAATTAATTATTAATGATTGTCCTGCCTCAGCTGACGAACATAATACCAAAATATGTAGTGTAAATGGCACGCCTTCTCTTATTCCAGAATTGTCTCCCTATTCTGAAACAGAGAGGATGTATAGTTGTTTATAGAATACGATTTCTCATCTTCATTTGTAAATATATGGATGGAGGTACGCTGCTTTCTTTATATTATTGTATGTATATAATTAATTCGCCAGAATACAAGTGCAATTTTTTAACACATATGTACGACCAAGACTTCTTATACCGCATCAGTGATCTGACAGGAATAGCAAACAACAAGTGGTATCAAGGGGGACGTTGGGTGCAAACGGATCAGATATTATCTGACTGTATTCAGATTTGTATTCGGATAATATCGGATACGGATATTTTTGAATACGAATATGGATATAGATATTTTTTTGTCGGATACGAATATGAATACGGTTTTCAATTTGGAACCGGATACAGATACGAATACGGATTATTATCCGGATCCGGATATTTTTGAAATTCGGATATCTTGATAAAAGGTCTATTATATATTTTTCAATTGGGTTTTTTATGTAGATTACAATCCAACTAAATTTACACATAATTTGACATTATATTTTAATTTTTTATATTTTTTTGATATATTTTAACTAATATTTTGATTTTTATAGTTTTTTTGTCACTAATTTGTAATGATAATTATTGATTAAATCACTAATAATATAATAATAATTAATAATTATTTTTTTATAATAATATAATTTTTATAATTAGTGATCTATCATGAAAAATATTATGTAATTATAATTGGTGATATTTTAATTAGTATCCAAAATATATCTGTATTCGTATTTGTGTATTATCTGATTCGTATTTGTATCCGTTTAATATCTGATCCGTATTCATATCTGGAACTATCCATATTCGTATTCGTATTCATATTCAAAAAATTAAAATAAATACAAATACGATTTTGATCATTATCCGACCGTATCCGATCCGTTTGCACAGGGAGGCCCCTCGGTTCATCAAAAGTATATAAAATTGAATACTTTTTTGAGAGAAGATTAAATGCCACAAATTCGGTGTACCATAAATTTCAGGGAAGCATCCCTTGACAATAGTTATTTTGATAATCTTGATAATAGATTTTTAAATAAATATGAAAAAAAAATTATAGGTATATTCTTCTATTATGGGTGTCAATTATTGATCTGACCCGACGGGTTAACCCGACCCGACCCGAACCCGACATGACTCGAAAATAAATGTGTCGGGTATGAGTTTAATTTTTTTGACCTGAATCGGATCGGGTCGGGTTCGGGTCAACCCGACCCGACGAGATTAATTATATTTTTTGAAGTAATTTTATGATTCAGTACTAATTAAATCTTAAATATATACTAATTAACATTAATTATAAATTAATCAATATTTTATTACTTAAAATTATATAAAAATAATTAATAAATATTTAATTATTTTACACTAGTCGTGTCGGGTCGGGTATAGATCAAGATTTTTTTGATCCGAATTTAATCAGGTCGGGTTCGAGTAGGGTAAAAAAAAATAATGTGACCCAACTTGAACCCGACCCGACCCATTGACACCCCTATCTTCTACTAATATATTGATATTCATTCAAATTTCATGCAATTTTATTATCGTTTGATAGTCTATCAAACCATTAAATTAGAATCATTATAAATTGTATAATATTTTGATGGTCTTTGATCGACTATCAAACGATAATGAAATTGCATGAAATTTATATCACTATCAATCTATATATAAAATAACATATATATAAAAAGATTATACTTATAAGATTTCTTCTTGTATTTATTTGTACACCTATTGTCAAGATAAACAATTGTCAAGGGATCTCTTCCATAAATTTTATGTGCCGTAAAATACTGCCAACTCATTTTTAATTTATATTTTAAAATTTAAAACTTAAATTTAAAATCTAAATATAAAAATTATTAATTTTTATGATAGATGTATGGTTCTAAAATAAATGCATAAAAATTAGTCACATTTCCCGAACCTAGGTTTTCTAGATCCGGGAACCTAGCAGCTTAACTACCCATAATTGCTTATATTCATTTATTTTGAACTCCAAAAATCATAAAATTTTAGGAGCATTAACAAGATAAAAAATTTAAATTTAAATTTTGAGTTTTAAATTTTGAAATATAAATTAAAAGATGAGTTGGTGGCATTTTGTAACGCATAAAACTTATGATATTGAAACCTCCTCATTTTTGAATAATTTTAGCAATAAAATTAAGATTTTAATTGTTTCAGCTTGTCTGATGACCTATAGTCATATTTCCGTCTCTGATAATATAATTTGACTATAATACGGAACAAACCGACAAATAAATAAAAGAAAGAAACGAAAATCAAGTGACTCGATTAATAACCCAAAGGCCAAAGCGCGTTGTCAAGTTGGCCAAGAGGTACTTAGTTGTGCTTTTAACTTTTTAACTAATTAAATCCCCAGCGTAAGGAACCAATCTGCAAGCGGCACTGCCATTTGCTAGCTAATATTTTTTTTCTTTTCAAGTGGGCTATTTTATTTTTATTTACACGTGATATGTTACGATCTGATTAATTAAGTACCCACTGTTAGTGGCTTAGTGCTCATGTCGGCACGGAAAAATCTTTTTAGAACAGTCCGCAGTGAAAGAAAATTCAAAAACGAGTTGATTAGCCCCTAAGCGAAACAGGAATAGAGGCAGGATCCTTTTACTTCTTTTTTTTTACTTTTTTTTACTTTTTTTAGTATAGATGAGAGTTTAAACTATCTAATTTTTAATCATTAGTAAAGAACTTTCTAAAAGCATTATCTTTGTTAGTAGGAAAAAAGATAACTTGATCGTTTTATTAATCTATCTTATCTATTTAACTCACTATTATTAGATATTAAAGCAATTGCGTATTAGCAATTTTTATTATTAATAATTAATATTAAATTAATATTGTTAAAAATAAGAGTGAAAACCGTAAAATTTCAAATATACGAATGGCAGCGCGCCACTGGCAGTGGCGCGTTTCATAAAAATAATGAAACGCGTCACACGCCGATGCTAAGCGCGTTTCGTCAAACCCCGCGCAACGCATCCATCTCACTTGCACCGCGCGCGTTTTGTATATATAAGAAGTAAACGCGCCACGCATGCCCGATGGCGCGTTTCGTAAAAAAAAAAAAAAAAAAAAAGGAAACGCGCGCCACTAGCGTTGGCGCGTTTCAGTAAATTCAAACGCGCAAATGAGCGCGCATGTCGATGGCGACCGCCATTCGTATATTTGAAATTTTACGTTTCTCACTCTTATTTTTAATAATATTAATTTAATAAAACTTATTATTACTAAAAACTGGCGTATTAGTTGATATAATCTTTAATTCACTTGACGAACCAAAAAAAAAAGTAAAAAACAAAAACGCTGCTTGACAAAACGCCCCTACAAATTGGACAGGCAACAAACAACAAACTCTGGCCTCTGGGAGGTCTTGATATGTACCCAAAGAATTATTAAAGAGTCTATGCGAAAACATTAAAAAGGAACAAGACAGCAACACAAAGGCAATAGTATACTACTATCCAGTTAATGCACAGTTATAGTATTTATTTATCTGATATCCTCATCTCAACCAACCAACAACATCCCTCCTATTTTTTTACTAATTGAGGATCACTAGTCTTGCAAACATAGCCCTAGAAAATATATACATCCCGAGAAGCACCCCTCTTAGTCTTAGCAGAGGCTTTATTAGGTCTACTTGTAGAAATCAAAAGACCAAGGCCCAAAATATAAAGATGCCAAGTTGCAAGTTGCAACAACCATAAATGAATCCCACCCAATCCAACCCACAATTAAACAACCCCACAAGTTGTCGTTACAAGTTGCGCAATTTGCACAACTCGCACGAACCCTCTCTCTCTCTCTCTCGGCTCGTATAAGTAAACACCAAAACCCTTCGAAACCCCGCAATTTACCTAACAGCCAAACAGGACAAGCAGAGATCCCTTCTCCAAAGAGAGAAAAAGAGAGAGAAGGAAAGGAAGAGATGCCTTGCTTAGCTCCGCCCAAGCCATCAATCCAGCATCAGCACCAGCACCAGCACCAGCTTCACGCTAGACCGGGTCTACTAACGTCCGATCGTTGCAAGGACCACGAGTTACCGCAGGAGGTGGCGCGCCACCACGATCACGCGTGTCCTGGACCGACCCAGTGCTGCTCCGTTTCTGTACAGCACGTTTCTGCCCCGATCTCCGCCGTCTGGTCCGTTCTCAGGCGATTCGACCAGCCACAGGCCTACAAGCGGTTCGTGAGAAGCTGCGATGTCCTCGCCGGAGATGGAGGCGTCGGAACCCTACGAGAGGTGCACGTCGTGTCTGGTATCCCTGCAGCTTCTAGTCGTGAGAGGCTAGAGATCTTGGACGATGACAGGCATGTGATTAGCTTTAGAGTGGTTGGAGGGGAGCACCGACTGAAGAACTACAGATCTGTGACAACGGTGCATGAGAACAAAGAGGGGAATGGCACGGTGGTGGTGGAGTCGTACGTGGTGGATGTGCCGCCAGGTAACACCAAGGAGGATACTAGGGTTTTTGTAGATACCATTGTGAAGTTGAACCTTCAGTCTCTGGCCATGACGGCTGAGAGGTTAGTGGCCGCTGAGGCCAGGGTTGAAGCCTAAAATATCATCAGTTCCTTTTCTTTGCTTTTCTTTTCTGTTCCTTGTGTTATATGTGTGAAGGAAGGAAGGTCGTCTTGTCTTTTTTAATTCTTTGTTGGGTTTGTTTTTTGGGGGCTTTTTTACGCTAGCATCCTCGTAACAACAGGACTTGCGATTGTACCCCTCAAGTAAGGAATTTGTGCAAGCCTACCATCCTTTCTTCTGTTCGTAAATTGTGTGTATAGAACTGTTGTTTTTGTATTTCTTTTCTTCTGGTTCTTTATTATCTTTAGCGTCATTTGGAGATTTATCTCTTGACAACCGCGTGGCAGTTTTGGACGACGGTGGTTCGAGTTAGGGTATGAACAAAAGAGTTCGTTCCCATTCGAAATCTGAAAAATTCAATAAGTTTCCGTTCATGTGATGCAAATCAATTTAGAATTCTAGAATCGACATGGTCATATACCGTACCTTCAAAATTCTCGAGTCCAATTGAAAAATATATAATATATACTTTTAAAGGACAATAACAAGGAAAATAAAGTAAGTTCCGAGGGTATGGAGAAAAAGTAGAGATGCATTTATTTGAGTTGTGGCGGTCTTTTCTGTCATCTTTCGCGCCGCTTCACAGAGGGTGGGACCCAGACAGCAATCCACTTGATCGGTAAACAACGAACTCAAGTTGTTGTATGAGTACGGTTTCGACCAACTTACCTCTTAAAGATTCTCCGTGGCGGTAGAGTTTACATCGGTGTGGCTATGGCTGTCGGAAAAATAAAACTTGTAGCTTGTTCGTAATTTAATTTTGACTTGTTACTTTGTTATACTTATTAAGTTAATAAGTTAGTTATATTTTTAAATTAATTAATAAATTTATTAAGTTCGTTATTCTTCAATATATAATAAAATATGTATAAAATTTTATTATGATTTTTATTTTTTTTAATAAATTTTGGCATCAAAAACTTACGTATAATATTATTAGTTAAACGAACTATTAACGAATCAGTTTGATTCATTTGTTAACTTAACAAATTAATTTCAAACTAATATTTTTACTTTGTTAAATTAATGAATCAATTTCAAACTCAGTCAGATTTTGACTATGACTTGTTTACAAATCCTAAACTGGTGTTTCATCGGTTTCACATGTTAGCTGCTTATTTTTGTACTAATCGTCGGGGTACGGTTAATTGATCCTCTATGCATTGCAGAAATTTTAAATTTCTTTCTAATATTCAAAGAAAATATATCTGTGTTGTTCTACACTATAGTTTTGGTACTTTTCGACCACCTTCTCCACCCCCTTGGACCCTTGGTCAAAATCCGTCCCAAGAAAAAGTAATAATCAATCCACTTCAAAAAGCATAGCAAAATCTAGAAAGGCATCCATAGAACCCGTTATAATTAAATTCATTCAATGAACCTAGTAAAACGGCGACAGATAATGTAAATTTTCAAAAGTACAAATTCATTCTTTCAGCGAAAATGGTCCATGTTCTTATTTACTTCTTGTTGGAGGCTTAATTTTTAGTAGATTTGGTGGGGTCTTATTCTAATGAATGAAAATAAACAATGCTGATTTAGTGATTAACAAAAAAATCATGATTGGTTCTAAAAATTAGAGTTTAGAAGCTTATTTTTAAGAAAAAATGGCTTTAATTCTTCTCATCGATTAGAATTTTTTTTTTAAAAAAAAATCGGTTCTAAATAAATTATTTAATTAGAGATGATTTTCATAAAATCGGCTTTAACTATTTTTTTTTTGAAATTCAAATTATTTTCAGTGGTCATCCCATTTTACTAGCAATATATATATACAATCAATAGCAATAATAACACATAAATAATAAAATATTTTCACATAACAAATAATAACACAAATAACTAATAATAAATAATAGCTAAAAATATATATTAAAAAATATTTATAAATAATAGTACAAGTTATGAAATAAAAGAAGCAAATAAATCAAACATGAGATGCAATGTAATTTATAACTATCTCCTAAATTTCACTGATATCTTCTTACAAACAACATTGTAGAACTGAATCGATAACCTGTAAAAAATAAATGAAAATTTTATTAGTTTGATTAACCAAAAAATATAAAAGAGTAAAAAGAATAATATGAATTTAAGTCAATTTTCATACCTTTGGTAAATTTTTCTAGGTGGAATATCTGATTATTATGTTTTATATTGATCTCATGACATAATAATTCTTTACCGCCTGGGTGTGTTGGACTCTAAATTTTCAAAAATAATAAATAGTTAACTTCAAATTCTAAACACTATTAAATCATAAACTTGTTAAACTTAATATTATAAATTGACCAATTACAATTTAAAGTTCAAATTGTATACCTCAATTGTTTTTCAAGTGAACTTGAGATTATTTTTTTCTTCAAATTATTTTCCATCCCAATAACAGTGTAAAGTCTTTTCATGAATAAATGAAATAAGTATATTTAATTATAGTATATATTAAAGTATCAAAAAAAAAAAAAAAATATACGTATTTAATGTCGTCTGGATAATATATTTTTTATTTCCACGATTCAGAGAGTCCACGATATAAACAATTGAGGAGTTTGAGTTGCACGATCAGAAGAATTCAATGCCCCTAGCAATTTATATATATTAATATTGTGAGATAAAGTAATTAGGTAAATAAGTAAATTAAGTTTTGAAACTCTAACTCCTCAATGTACGGAAGAAACATGTAAAATGTCGGATCCTTGCAATTAATAAAGCATTATCCTTGATAATTAGTCGTGTGTTCTACATTAGTTTGTATTTATTTCCCCGTACAAAAATATGGATCAATAAAATTATACTTCTAGATTAAGAAGCTTTGGCATGTATCGAATTAACCCTGCATTATATATAACAATCTTGTCAAATTACTAAGAAATTGAAACAAATATTGTACTTTAAAAATTCTTACATGTAGAAAATCTGCATAATCGAAACGTTCAGCCATTGATCCTTAAAAAGCTTGATGATGTCCGTCATATACATAAAAATATTGCACTCATAGCAGAATAACTCCGATAATGTGATAGAAAACGTATTAGCAGACTGCATCATGATCACCCTATATAAAATAAAGAACGTCCAGGTTATAAGGTGTCATCATCGAGAAGTGGTTCTCTATGAGATTTTATAATCGAGGGTGACTCGAATGTTTTTTTTTCTTTTTAGACATGTATTTTTTATGATGTATTATCCTGCATTTAAACATTTTAGTCAACAAATAATTTATGAAATTTATATACTTAAATATAAATAATTGATACCTCACGGAGCTCCACAAGGGGTAAAGGTCATTTGATAGAGTTCCAAATAAGCTCATCAAGCCACTTCGGTCCATTTAGCGGCGAAAATGCAACATAAATGTGGAAAAAGCTAACTTTAACCTCATCAGGGGTAATATGAACCTCATCGAGTAACATGGGAGTGTGGTGCATCAGCTTAGCGAGCCTGATCAGAATAATTATCTTGTATGCTGCTAGCACCCATCACTTAATCTACTTTCATATAGGTATCATTCCTCATCGTTGAGTCCCCTTACCATTGACAAGCACCCTTTTTTTCTCTCTCGACCAGGTTCCAAGACTACAAGACCCCACTCCTGAATAGCAAAAAAGTATAAGGTCTTATCAACTGAGCATCATCTAGGACACCACCACCTTCTTAAGCTCTAGATTTAATTGGTAGTTACATCACGCCAATTTTTAATCCATTTATATAAAAATAAAGGAATCATGAATTTCACAAAGCCTAATGATCATATTTTCTCAATTTATCTGTAATATGATTTGTTAATAGAAAATTCGCTCAACGTTATAGAAAAAAAATATAATTTGTTAATATAATATTTGATATTTGGGGGGAGAATTTTCTCAAATTATAACCGAGAGTATATGTGTCAATAGGACGTGACAATCATATGACTTCATACCAATCAACTTCAATCTTTAGATCATTCATCGACACTTTTCAGTAGATATTCGAGGAATAACTGAATGAAATCTTAATCGACTTTAGGCACTCCAACAAACTTATTTTCTCTTTCTTTGATAATGTATAGCATGCTAGAGGTAGGTAATTCTATCTTTTATTTTTTTGTGGTTCTAGCTCTGACCGATTCCCATGACAATCATGTATTGTCCTGCGTTCATCCCTTTTTTATTTTTTCTTGAATATTTAATAGTATCACAATTAAATTTTTACAATATTCTTAATAATGTGTATTACAATTTTCACAATTAAATTTCCATAATACTTTGGCTGCTGATCATTTTTGAACTTCTATTTAATCATCTCTCAATTTGTATCGTGAAGCGTTACACTTCAGACACTTATCCAAATCATTGTACTCATTTTGATAATAATATGTTGTCATTTGGACATGTATGATTTTCTCTACTTTCATACTCAAATGAGCCAATATTTTTTTCGCTCTATATATAGAATCTGATATTAAATTATTTTCTACAAATATTTCTCATAAAAATTAAATTAAAGAGATAAAACTTTTATCACTCCATACAATTTTGACTTTCGGGTTATACAATTTAAAAATAATAGATATTTTCATAAATTTTGTATAACTAGAAAATAACGGTAAATTGGAATAATTGTCCAAATTTTCAAAAATTCTACAAATATCAACAAAGTTTGTTGTAATATCATTCATAAATTTTTTAATTGGTGATTTTCTACATTTTTATTCTTCGATACATCTGTTCATCACTGTCCAAATTTAAATCATTTTGTGTAATCACCTCGTGATTCATCTCGTATAATATTTTTAATATTATCAACAGATCTAATATTTTCTCCATGTCGTACTCATTGGATGTATCGAATCCACAATGAATTAAATGATCTCTCATTTTTTTTATATTTTAAAATCTTCGTAAGTTTTGACAATCTTGACAAGGACAAATAAGTGTCTGTGCACCCTTCTTTCTCACATCTTCTGAGACATATTTCAGAAATTCATCGGTATATATCTAGTATTCAATTGTATTATGTTCGATTTCATATATCTAAATTCCACGATCCATCTGTAGAAAAAAATATATCATTCTCAGATTTAGGGTTTAAGGTTTAGAGTTCAGGGTTACCGGAGTTCAAGTTTTAAGGTCCAGGGTTTAGGATTTAGGTTATGGTCGGTTTTGATTTTTTTTTTATCAACTTTAACATAAGATTTTAGGCAGATCAACTATCCTAACTCAATTTTTGAATACTTTGTATCATTAGTGAACATGCACTAGCCAATTTGATGAGAAAAAATCGACAGTATTTTCACTGAGATCCTGAGTACGCCAACACAAATTTTCATATACGTACGTACCCAGAGGAACAATAGAAAAAATACTAACTGAATTCTTCTAAAACACCAAATTGTAGCTAGTATATGCTAACTAGGGATAGCAATAAAGCCCATGGCCCGTCCGGCCTACTTGGACCCGCCCAACCCGACAGCCGACCCGCTCGACCCGGAGGTCAAACGGGTAGGGTCGGGCCGGGCCGGTATGGGTTTAGGGTGAGACCCGCTTGCCCGATCCGTAATATCGATAACATATAATATGTATTTATATGTGTTATGTATTAGAAACATATAATTGTATATAAGCAACTTATCAAATTGGGTAAAATTAATAATTTAAATAACAAAATGTTCATTTAAATTATTTTTTTAATTAAATATCACAATTTGTAAATTGAGTAATTGAATTAGTGCAAATATTTAATAATTTTTAGACTTAAAAAATAACTTACACTATGATAATGTAAATATTTAATAATATTTTAGTTTAAATATAATAATCATTCTCTAAAGATATAATATTAAGGAGAGAGAAATCATTAACCAAAGAAATTATTAATTGATTATGTAATAATTTAATTAAAAAAATCTAGCAAAAAAAAATATCGTTGACAAAGTCGGTCCGGGGCGGGTAGGCCCGTCAAGCATCATGGGCGGGCTGAGTCATCAATTTTAAGCCCAAAGGTAAGGGCCGGGTAGGCCGGGCCGAGAGTTTTGAAAGACGGGCCGGGCTCCGAGTTTGACATAAACCTGACCCGACCCGGCTCATTGTCATCCCTAATGCTAACTATCATAAATGAGATAAAATATTTAAAAAATAGTCCCAAACTAGGGACTATCCGAAATTAATCGCAATTGGATTAACCCGAACGAGTACCGACCTAAATTAATATGAGTTCCGATAATTTAGTCCTATATAAAAATATTATCAATTACACATATATAATTTCAATTATATATAATCAATTTATGCAATATTAATCTAAATTAATGGTCATTTTAACAGCATTGATCTAGAATTAGAAGAATTAAAATTAAATTCAAATAATATGAAGAAGAATAATTTTGAGGAGTTCACAAAAATATTAGCTACTGGTGAGAAAAGGAAAGAAAGAGATCGATCTACTGACTGTCGATGAGGAAAGGAAATGAAGATGGAGTAGGCCTCTGTGTGATGATGAATATCTTGAATGAAAATAGAGGAAAGAAACACTAAATAACCTCTTTAGAGCTTATTTTTAAATAAAAACCTATTTTAAAAGCATTAGAGACTATTTTTCTCAAAAATGGATTTCAGAGACTTTTAGTCGTTTATTAGAAAATCGGTTCTAAATTAAATTTTTAGAGTTAGTTGTTAAAAAAATTGGTTCTAAATTAATTTTTAGAACTACGACTTTAAATGTTAAATATTCTATCCAATCCTCTAACAAATGATCTCTTACGTGAAAAATATAATCATTTTACTGATAATCATATTTTTTTTATATATAACGGGCTACTTTCCTATAAATAGTTTAATAATGTTCCAATCTTTTCAAATGAACTAAACGTAGTCCAGATAAATATACATTAATTTATGTGAATATCAATCCAATGATAACTGGGCGCAGATTTTATGCAAAAAACAATTATTTTTAATCAAATAAAAAAATCATAAAGAAACTAAAAACGAGTATTTTAAAATTTTATTCAAATTGTAATAAATGTTCAAAAACAATTTCAATGGACGTATTAACCAAACTATCAATCAGCGTGCAAATATATCTTTATTTTTTCTTTTTTTTTATAGTATTAATTATTCAATTTATGCCCATAATTTCATATTATTTATTCCTCCAAAGGCCAAACCATCACCCATTTGATCAAAGCTTGAATTTTCTCGAGTCAGATCTACGGTAAGCTTTGCCAGGAAGCATCGAGAATACTTTAGAATCCAGATACATAAAAAAAAAGAAAAAAAAAAGGAAAGTAACTTAACGGTGGCGTCAAGAGTTCATGTGAAGAAAAGCTTGCAAGTAGTTGTTTCCAGATAAGTGATAAACTCTTGTTAATATTAAAAAAAGAGGATTAGTTTATTTAATGTTTAATTTAATCCATACAATTCTAGCACTTTGATGTTCATCTTCTCCTCTCCTTGTCAGGGTTCAGGCGTGATGCATGCCAATACCAAGTTGACACAGTTGGGATTATTTAAGGGAACTTTACGTATATACCCTCAAGATTCTCAGTTTCTGATAAATTTTCAAAATTGCTCGGGAATTCATAATTTTATAAAGGGGCGGAGTAAAAGAAAAATGAAATGGAGATCAAATATATCTATATTAGTATATTTCTTATGTGAGTGAATACAGTGCAATCTACCATATTTTTACAGAATTTTTTTTGAAGTAATTGATTCAAAAATAATATGAAAAGAAGTAAAAATACATGTATATTTGAAAAATAATCTATTATTCAGAATTAAAATGATTGATTGCGCGGATATGAATGCTAATATATATATATGAATGCTAAAATATAACACGTTGCGCGGATGCACCCGTGTACCGCGTCAAAATCTCAAATTTCAAGTTAAAATTATCGATTCAAACCATTCAATATATTCTCCATATCCAACTCTCATAGAAAATCAAAATTTATATTTAAAAAAAAATTCTATTTTTTAGGTAGGAAAAAAATCATCACTATTGGACGATCCAAAATTCTTAAATCAACCAACTTTCTCTTGACCCAAAAAGATAGCAAAAAAAATTAAAAAATATAAAACTTTATTTTCTACAAGAATTTGATATGAAGAATAAGTTGAATGATTTAGATCAGTCATTTTTAACTTGAATTTTGAAATTTTAACGTGATACACGGACGTATCCATACAAAACATTGCATTTAGACCTCTCTATATATATATTCCAAACCAGACAGACGAATCCAACTTCAAATCTGTATTCATTCCGACCAATTTGATGGCTCGATCCGACCTTATCTGTTCTCTCTGCGAACTGGACGAGTTATCTATCTGGGAAGGATCGGTATTCTCTGCGGATATTTTCTGTGCGAAGATCTCCGCAGGGAAATCACAATGGTTCAAAAAAATCACAACGGCTGTGGGAAAGTCTAAACATGAATTTTGATGTATGAGACTGTTTATTACTATTAACTCAGAACCGTTGATAAATGATCAGACTGTAAAAATAGAAAAAACCGCACATACAGAACTTTTTCACAGCTCCACATATGATATATGATATAGTTCCATCTAGGAACAACTCCTTTCAATACCTACGGTGGTTTCCCACTTAAATTTATCATCTGTAAAATATATCTCGAAAAAAAAATCAGACAAAACAATGTCGCTCGTTTCAAGTAACCACCATGTAAGCATAATCAAAATTTTGGTGTAGTAGTAAGTGGCGGATTTAGGATTTTATTCAGGGTTAAACACAATTATATATAAAAATTAAAAATATATAAATTTCTTCCAAAATATTAAATATCATTAAAAATATATTTTACATATTAAAAAAAATAAATATAGTTAAAATATAGTAACATGAACAAAATAAAATCAAGATGTCAATGGTAAATCGAGCCGGCCTCTACGAGTCTTCATATTTTGAAATCTTTGCATAATTATTTCATTATCAACACTTTTGAACAAATCCCTCTCAATATAAGTAATCAAATAATCATTTAACAATTGATTCCTCATTCTATTTCTTGATTCTTCTTTTCACCGTATTCATCGCTAAAAATGCTCTTTCAATACTAGCGGTGGTCACCGATAATATCAATGCCAATGTCAGTAATCTATAAATTAAAGAATAAACAATGTGTTTTTTCTTTTCTACGAGCTTTTGAGAAAGTTTATCAATTCCCTTTACCTCCAAAAAATCACTATTATCGTGCATATCTAAACGGTAATTCTCTAATTGATTTTTTAGAATAGAAAACTCTCATTCGCTAAAATTCGAAAGATACAATTGAGCAAGTTTAAGCAACTTGTCAATGTTAAATGCAGAAAACAAATTATTTTGGTCTAAACATGACATGTAAGAAATTCAGTAGTTGTTTTCATGATTTTTCTATTAAGTTATTGCAATTGCATATCAATAACCATATAAAACATATCAACACGATAGTAGTGTAAATTAGTCACACGAATCGCCAGGTTAGGATTCGCTATTCACAGAAATAACGTGTTGTTTTACATTTAGATAAAAAAAAGCAAAATTTATAATTGCCAGAAAAAGAAAGGTCATAAATCACAGTTAAAAAGGGCGCAAGCAAGAATGTCAAATTGCCAACTTATCGACATAAAAGCAGTTTTTCTCATGCACTCACATGCAAAAAAGGCCGTCCTGACCCGCTAAAGACTTGATACAATGATGCGCGTTTGTAATAGTACCCCATGTAAATTGAAATTGTAAAATGGTGAATAGCCGAAGAGAGCAGTTTTCGTGCACCACAATTGCACTTTTAGTAATTATATCTGCTGAGCCGAGCGCAGTACGTACACTGTTGAATCATTTCATAATTCAATAAATTAGGTATTGTGTTGTATGGCTCTCCGCAACAGAAGATCACAATCCGAAAGTGCATAAGAATTCCTTCTCCAGCAGGCAGCAGCGAAGGGTACAGTACTCAAGTGGTGAACGGAAAGTGATTGCCAAAATACCACTTGGGTTCCCAATTGACCATGTTGAGTTGAGGCAACGGTTGGCATTGATTGTCTTTTTCTTTTTTGGTTGAGAAAACCAATGCAATTATGCTTCCTGCGTGACTCCACTCGACTCGACTCCACTCGACTTGACGATGCATCAAATCAGAGCTACGCTCTCCGTCAAATTGACCATGGAGTCATGGACCATGGTTAAATTATTCCTTCCCTGCTCTCCCGAGAGGGGCCAGTTCTACGAATTGTTTTGCTATGTGACCCCAGAAAGCACCAGGGCACCAGGCGAGCCAACTAAGCCAGGTCAGGATCAGCAAGTTTTTCAGAACATTTCAGGTCAGATTGGCCCATACGGTATGGTTAAGTTTTAACACCTCTAGTAATAGTAAGTACATAAATGAAGTAATCGGTGTAAAAAAGTTAAAAGAAAGTAAATTTGATGCATTAACAATAAACAGTATACGAAAATGTTTAACTTTATTTCACCTTAAATCGCTTCTATTTAATACTTTAAAGCATTCTAAAGTATTTATTGTACATTTTTACTATGCCTATCAAACAAGGGGTGTACAAAGAATAGATGCGGTCCAATTGATTCTATTTGATCCACTTCCATCACCCCATAGTTCTTAAATTGTCTGATTGAGTTTAAATCGTTCAAATTTAGTTTTTCTATGCTAGTGAGTCCTAATAGCATAGACAAATTTTCTATGATAGCAGTCCATCATAGAAAAAAATATGACAACAAATGTGTAAAAGGTCAAAGCAAAAAACACTATCAGATGGGGGCAGAAAAACAGAACTGAAATTATTTTATGTATAGTAAAGGTTTTTAATGTAAAATCTAAAAGGAAAATTTCTTGATAAATTGTGAATATTTTAAATACGAAGTTTTAAAATTAAAAAATTTAAATATAAAATTTTATTGTAAAGACAAATTAATTATCATGTCTGATGTTATCAAGTATGAGATAATTTGAAATTTGATTGATCATTCGGCTTGAAGTCGATATAATTTTGCCCTTCAAAAATTTAAATTATTTGTTTGAAGAACAAATGTTTTTTTTTCAATTTTTTTCAAATCTGATAGGCGCGATACCCAAATAATTGAAAATGCATCTACAATTTTATTTATTTTTAATTTGAAAAATATTTGACAAAAAAATATATGTCACACATACTGGAAGTATCCTTTGAATTATATTAAAGTTCACTTAATATTACTTAAACATGTCTAGTTTGTTGATCTAGATATTAAACAATATCATGAAAGTATGTGTAATGAAATAAGATCAGTAAAAGAAAAGGAAAATGCAGAAGTGATGTTAGTAATTGTACAAGCAAACAACTCAAATAGTCTACTATAATTAAAAAAATATTCAAAATACCAGATAAATCGAAGGGAAACTTCTAAAATTATTGTTTTTCTTTGTCCTCAAATAACCTTTTGTTTGTACTTTGTTAATAAAGAAAGAGAAGAGATAAAATTCAAGAATAAAAAATAACAGGAAATTAGAAAAAAAAAGAAGAGAAAATGTCAGTCTAGTTACAACTTACAAGTTAGGTTATGATGATGTTATCGACAATTTAGATATCGACATGATACCCGATCGATGTTCTCATTTCAAATTAGTGGTCTACTGGAGAGAGAACTACTTTGGATCAAAATATAGATCTCAATTAAATAGGGTAAGACAAATATCAACAAACGTCAAAAGAAGTATCTTGACGGTCCCATGCGTGTGGTACTAAATATACATCGGATGAAAACTGTACGGATTGACCAATTTGGAGGTATTACAGATGGGAGCGGTGCGTTCGCACATCTTCAATTCAAAATTTGATTGAAAGGTGTGAGCCGTTGATTTTACATTCGAAATTTATACATTTAACAGAGCCTCGAGATTGAGATTTATATTTTCAATGATTATTATGAATCTCGATGTAAAATCAACAGCTCGCACATCCTTGAATCAAATTTTAGGTTCGAAGGGGTGAAAACGTACCCCGCTCCCCTTAAAGATTGACCAATATATCGGATGAAAACTGTACTGATTGGCCAATATATCGAATGAAAATTGTACTAATCAGGGCTAATACATAATTTTAGTCAGGGGTCAGTAATCAGGTTTAATAGCTTATCGGATTTAAATCCATTAACTAACCGGTTATTAAATAAAAATATTAAAATAATATTTTTTATATATTAAAAATAATAAAAAATAAAACTCAAAATAATAAATAAACATAGCGGTGAAGAAAACTTTCCTCTACGAGACTTCATATTTTGAAACTGTTGCATAATTCTATCATTATTCACGATATTAAATATTATTTTCTCAATAAAAAATAATTAAATAATTCGGGAGGGATCAAAAATTTAATTTAGAGGAGGAGTCAGATTAATAAAATCTTAATTTAAAAATATTATTTTTTAAAATTAAAAGGTCAGTAGACCCCCTCCCCCTCCTCGCGGATCCTTTGCATCTGCCCATGATACTGATTGACCAATGCGTGTACTAATATAAAGTGATCTTAGAGAGATACAATGTTTTGTTATTATGGACTTATAGCGGGGGGCTAAAGCTGACAATGAAGTGCTAACATATAAATTATTGGTATATGATTGTCAACTAAATATACAAAATTATTAACTAAGATAGTTTACATTTTTATATACAATTTTGCATAAAAAATATAATCTTAATTATGTAATAGTTGTGCGTTCTTAATTGATAAATATATAACTTCAGTTAACAGATAAAGTGATAAATAGTGTCCACTAGAAATGCTGGTGGACAATGTTTACGTGCAAGGTTGGGTCCACACTTAGTATTACGGATAATATTTAAATTCAGAGGAATTATTTACTGATAAAATCTGAACAACTATAAAATTTACCGTATTAGAATATGACTTCTAATTTGTCAAGCTCCCTTTCAGTATTAAATTATGAACAACTGACCCCCCAATCCCCCATCTCGTAGCTGCACGATCTTAATCATCTATTCATGTATGTCATCTAATTAAGGCCTAAAAAAAAAGAAAATAGGAGAATGATATTATAGGTTCAACCTATCGGATGTATATAAGTTCAAATACAGAACCAACATCCAATTAGAAAATACATGATCTCTCATTCTCTCTGTTTATGCCTCTTAAACAACCTCTCTTTTGCAATTTTCCCTCTCTAAAAACCTCATTCTTCCCTACTGCTCTTCGATCTCTGACAGATTGTCTCTACTCAGTTGCTCATCAATGGTGTCAGCTTCCATTGTTGTTCACCCCTCTGCTCTCGTCCGTCAAATCTCCAGCCATGGCCAGAGAGTTCGTGTCTCAGCTCTCAACAAATTTCCTTCCAGATTTAAGGATTTCTATGAGTGATGTTGTTGGATCGCAAGTGGATGTTGTAGATGACTTGCTGTTTAAGGACTATAAGCCTACCTGTGCCTTTCAATTTCCTGGCCAGGTAATTGTTTGAGCTTCATTCATATCACATTACTTCTCTGAGTATCAACAAGTAGAATAAAGTCCAACAGGAATGTAATTGGAATAGTTCAATTACTGAGGTTTAATGCTATACTTCAATTCTGCAACTAAAGTCAGATTTGTAGCTAATGAGCTATATACCTGTTTCCTAAATTTAGCATCTAATTTCATAAATTCACATAACTCTGTATATCCTTCACAATGTAAATGTGTACAGATTGTTCTTATATAGTTATTTGCACATTTCATACATAATGATTTTAATTTGCCATGTATCAGGATTCAGGGCGCTCAATCAGTTGGTATGAGAGCTGAAGCTCAAACTGTACCATGTACAGATTGTTCTCTTTTTTGTATATTCAGATTATCCATTATTTGGAGGTTTAGACTGCTGACCTTCCATTTCATTTTGGTAGCTTTGACTTGTTAGATATTTGCACCAATGGGCCAAAAAAAAATTCGACAGTTATAAGCCAGGTACTTGACAGAACTTTGAAAGAAGAAAGAAAGAAAAATGCAGTGTTCTTTTTTTTTTTTTTTTAAACTCGACAAAATAATCTCCTGTGAAATATCACTTATTTTCTTATAACACAGTGGGGAACTATAACATTCATCAAATTCTCAATCATTTTTTTTAATAAGCGTGCTGCTTCTGATCCCACTAGGAAAGAAAATTCATCATAATTTCTAGTTCAAACAAGGAACCCCTCATTCCGATCAAGCTTAATGTGTTATGTCTATTGAATTCCTTTTTTTTTTCCTTCCTTTTTTCGAATCACTTTCACAGTTTTACTGTAACCACATAGCCAGCCAAAGTGAAGGACAATTAGTAATCATTCTCCCAATATATATTTTTCCTGATATGAAACGCTTTCTGATGCACTTTATTCCCAATACATATGCAGGCATCTTTTACAAAAAAGAAACAAACACCTCTTAGACAAATATCGTGTTGACTTTTGACTGACAAGCCATCAACTTTTTAATTGGAGAATATAAAAGTTGTACTCCTAATTCGCAAATGAGAATGTTACTTCAGCATGAATAACTATGTGAGAGCAGAGATCTGAGACACTGAGAGGGGGTCTGATTCTGCTGTCACTGCCTCTATCATAGCCGACTATAGCAGCAAATGTGTTTCCACTGAAAGGGAATCCTATGTGTACTGCACGGTGCCTTCTATTTTTTTTTTTTTACTTTTCATTAATTTTGCTTTTTTTTAGGGTGCGTTCTTTTTTTTTTTTAGAGAAACCCATAATTATTTCATTCAATCAACATAGTTCAAAGTTACATCTCAGTAATCAACTTAAATTTAATTCAAATTAGAAATACAACTAAATTAAAATTACAAACCATACATTGATTACTTATTAGAGGTATATGTTAAGATGAGTAGAATTATATAAGAGATATTGTGTGATGTGTGGTGTGGAGATGTTTAGTAATAGAATTAATTAATTAGATAGTTAGTTTATAAATAAAATCTTAGTCATTGTAATCAAATCATTTTAAGATAATCAAAGATTATTATCATTCTCTCTAATTCTAACATGATATTAGAGCTAAGACACCGCTAGAATTAGCCAACGTATATTCTAAAATTATACATCTATTTCAGGTTTTTATCCCTTTTTTCTCTTCTATTCAGAAAACTAACATTTTATTCTAGTCTATTAACATTATATTCTAGAAATTTCTCATCTATTCTCAGCAATAACCTCTATTTTCTTTTCTATTTATGTCTTTTCTATTCAAGAATTAATTTTGCTTCTCTCTGCCCAATCTGGTGCTCAAGATCAGATCAAGATCGCTGCTCTTCTTCATCTCACGATCTCGTGACTTCACCTCAATTTCCTCTCTCCTTGCGCCGTAGCAACTCTCGCACAACCACCTCATCGCCAGAAGATCTCGACAAAGTCATCTCATCGCACAATTACACTCAAGATCTTATGATCCTCATCACATCTCATGATTCCTCACCAGCGATTCAAGAACACCACAGTTCCTTCGCTAATCATGTGATTTCAACTCAGATTCAGTCCTCTCTGATCGCGCTATCAAGAGGTCACAATCACGCCGATCGCGCAGTGCTCATCGCGTCTACGATCTTCTCCGTGTATTTCTCATGATTTCATCGCAGAATCGTGTCGTGCGCTATCAGCTTCCATCTCCTGATCCTTCCTCAGTCTTAGGAATGATTGTCGCTTCATTTCATTGCAACCTAAGCAAACTAGGCTTCCTTTTCCTTTGTCAACTAGTAAGACGATGATCGAAGTTCATCTAGCGATTGACAATTTTTATTTTAAATGCTAACTATTTAATAAATAGGTTGCCAAGTGCACCATTAGGAAATAAAATTCCATTAGAAGTACTTTTTCGGTAGAGATTAGTGAAACTTTCAATGAGATTTATGAGGCTCTTGAGTTATGAGACAATGATAAGAGCTTACATACATCAGCAAGACATGCCTCATATATTAACACTGGTTGTCAGATGGCGATGTTCCTTTCTTGCAAGGTCATTAGCAACTCATCTGATGCATTGAACATAATAAGGTATGAGAGCCTCGCAGATAAGAGCAACTTGGATGGCCATCCAAAGCTCTTTATTCATTTGATTCCTGACAAGAAGAGCAAAACATTGTCCATTGTTGACATTGGAATTGGCATGACCAAAGCTGATTTGGTGATCAATTTGGGAACAATTGCAAAAGCGAGTACAAAAGAATTCATGGAGTCACTAAAAGCAGGTGTTGGTGTTAGCATGATTGGCCAATTTGGTGTTGGTTTTTACTCGGCATATTTGTTGTTGGTTTTTTTTTTACCAAGATCTCATCAAAACCGATCCAAGAAGAATTATTTTCAGCACAATAAAAATCAACCTTCCCCCACAATGACCATCTAATGTAATTCTCCAAAACTTTTTTACAATTCACAACCTAACTTCTATTCCACATCTAATTCCATATGATCCAATCATGCACCGAGGTTCTATTCTCTCTAATCTTCTTTCTTTTCTTTTCAAGAGAACTCAAACAAATCTCGAATTATTGTTAAAATGGACAAAGATTCTTCCATTGGTGTTTAGAAATATCTCAAAAGAGAATGAATCAATCAATAGTTTTTCTTAAGCCAAAATAGTTCTTTTTCCCTCTTTCTTTCTTCAAGAAGACCTATGATTCAATTGGAGATCCAATTCACAAGGTTAGGTATTAGAACTCGCAATATGCACAAACTCATCATACGTGCTACACGATGAGTTTGAGGGGATGTTAGAGGTATAGATTAAGATGAGTAGAATTATATAAAAGATGTTGTGTGATGTGGGAGATATTTAGCAATAGAGTTAGTTAGTTAGTTAGATAATTAATCTATAAATAAAAACTTAGTCATTATAATTAAATCATTCTAAAATAATCAAAAATTATTATCATTCTCTCTAATTCTAACATTACTGAATAAAAGAGATAAACTTCCTTATGTGGGAAATTATTATCATTGGAATTGTCCTCCTCAACCCAAAAAATAAATGACTAAAGAGATCGACGGACAAAAAAATTACAATGGTTAGATATGTCGACAACTAAAAGGTATGTAGCAGGGAGATAAATAGCTAGAGAAGCAGAGAACTATGAAAATAAATGACCGAAGAGGCATATGGCCATAGATATCAACGGTCGGAGCAGATGGCCTGAGAGAGAGAGTCGATATTCATCTATTTTGCATGTGTGTTCTATAGTTATTCTCCCAAAGACAAAAAAAAAAAATTATAAGATAATAAATGACAAAATAAAAGAGCAAATAACATATATAAAATAGAGAATCAATAATCAGATCTTAGAAGAGAAGAAAATAACAGTGGAAAAAGAGATGGCAGGGGAAGCTAGAGCGTTCTTTTTTTTTTTGGTGTGTTTCGCCCTTTTTTTCTTTGCGTTAGGGAAATATGTCTTTTTCCTTCGCTAAATTACAAACATATTAGTTATTACCGTACAGCCTGATTCCAAGATGTACGGAAATTTTATTTTAATTGCAAGTGGCATCTCCGTACGGTCTGATTATAATTTATAATGCAATTCTGCCCTGTTTTCTTTCCTATCCATTTATAACATCTCTTAAAGATTCTTTTTTTAGGTTCCTAGTGAACACTTGAACAGGACAACTGGTACATAAGAGAGATAAATGAGCAATATTAAGATCTAAGAACATGTTAAGTAAGATCAGAATTCACATCAAATGCCCTAACTTAAAATTTGAGTTGCCCACACATGCACGCAGTAATATTTAAAAGATGCCCTAAATTTAAATGGCAGCTGATTATACTCTCACCGACTGAGCTTCAAAATTAATGATCCACATTTAATGGACAACTAATTCAAAATTTGAGTTACCGTAAAGATATAAACTTAAACCAAACTTCTCAATTTTTTCTGGAATTTTTGTGGGTTTTAAAGAAACGGAGAACACTCAAACCAAACATGTCAATTTTCTGGAATTTTTGTGGCTTTATCCGGACATGATATATGATGTTGATAACTCATTGATCAGTCAATAAATAATAAAATAATGATATATATATAGGTAAAGATACGTAAGCTTAAAATTAAAATTAGTATTTGAATGAAATTCTGATTTATTCAAGTTCACTGTCTTTTTTGTTTGACAGAATTAAAGCATACTGCAATCCTAAATTAAGAATCTGTCAAGAAAAAAAGGCGGGAATTTCTTAACAAGGCATCGTATATCTTAGCTAGTGACTAGCGACTAAGGTGTTTATTCCATAAATAATAGCTGTAGTCATATGACCTGACCCACAAGCAGTTTGTTTATAAGGGAACAATAAAGTCAAGAATGGTGCTTTAATTTTGTTAGATATCAATGTTACATTTGATTTAGCTTTCAAAAGGTAGAAGAACTGATGCTATATAGAAATTGATAAGAGAGTAGAATTGTGAGCGAACTATCAACTATGGAGGATGGAATTCCATACCAATGCATTGCTTTTGCTAAAGGTTCAAATCGTCAACAAGTACATTTAATAATGAATTACTTTACTGTTTTGTGTACATGCCGTACATATAATTAAATCGAACAAACTGTCTCCACCATTTTTAGTGAATATTTTCATAATTTTATTTGAGGTTCATCTCCAAATTTATCATTCAATTGTTTTTTTTTCAGTAATATTTTTATTTTCAAATATGTCCTTCAACAAAAAAAAATTCAACTTTCCATTTTTAACAACATTTTTATTTTTGATGAGTTTCTATATTCCATGATTAAATATAAACAGTCTAATAACTAATAATTAAGTATTAATATTTCATTGATTAGATATGTACATCGCCCATTACAAGTAAGAACACTCATAGTAATATTTCATATTTTTTAAATGAGGGACTGGACACATAAGGTGTAAGGTACTCATTATTATTAAGAATGAATTTTTAGTATGTTCGAACATTCATACTTGTCATTATATATGTTCATATTTGTTATCATGGATACTCATATTGAAAATAAAATATATTTATAATTACTATTGTGTTAAAAAAATTAGGAGATTTTAGTACATACTTAATTCTAAAATATCACTTGATTAATTTTGCACGTACTAAATTAGTGATAAAGGCGATAAGATGGGTGATCATCATCTTCAAAAATGATTTTACGTTGGCTCCGGATGTTCATTCCTATATTAAAATGTGTTCATATTACTATTGAGATATATTCATATGTTTTGTATAGATGTTTATATAACTTAAAAGAATAGGGAGATTTTTCTGAGAAATTTTTATTGAGAGACAGTTAGCACACAGCCCATTTTATTTTTGCAAAGCATGTAGCTTCTAGTATCATCATTTTGATTGTAACAAAAACAATTTATTTATTTTTAGAAAAATTTACCCGGAATGCCCCCGAAAATCTCCAAGAAGACCAAATTGCTCAAATTGATCACATCAAACAAAAAAATCATCAAAAAGCAAACTGACAATATAAAAACAAGAACAAAACATAACTAAACTGATTTATCAGACACATTCTCTTGTCCAGAAATAATTTTGCTTCTCAGAGCTAGATGCTGCTACGTCTCCTTTTCGGGTTTAACAAATTTATGAGACTCGACATCTTTGATACTATACATTGGACCCTTTGATACTATATGTTGGACCCTCCCGTTAGAAAAAAAAAGATTAATGATGCTAAATTTGCGCTCATGCATGTTGATTAGTTATTTTAACAAAATAATTATATTTTGTTTAAAACTTATAAATCATAAAGAAGATGAACACTTCTCTACAAACTTCGTGAAAGAGAGGTCAATATGCATAATAATTGGCCTTTGATTTAATGACTAAGACGAATAATAAAGATATTATTTTTTATCTTTGTCACTGTGCTCATAAAGATCAGTTGTTTGTACGTAGTACCAAGATTTTAAAATCTGAATTTCAACATGTATGCGGCTCTGCGTAACGCATATGCAACATACATATGTATATGCAGTTTAATATACAGATTATATATGCTGATATGTATTTCAAAAAATTTAAAAATATTTGAATCGATCATTTATTTTTAACAAATATTAATATAAACATGATTTATAGGTTTAATAGATAAAAAAAATTAAAAAAATATTACACACTAATAAATATGTGGATGCATATTTTATGCATATGGACCGCATATGCGGTCATGCGGTCGCATTTTAAAATAATATGTAGTACATAGTTGGCAATTTCAAATAATCAAATAACCTTTCTAGTGGACACTGTTTATCACGTTATTAATTAATTGAAGTCACATATTTATCAATTAAGAACATACAATTATTACTTAATTAATATTATATTTTTATATAAAATTGTATATAAAAATGCAATCTTTCTTAGTTAATAATTTTGTATTTTTAGCTGACAATCATATACCAATAATTTATATGTTAGCACTCTCTTGTCAGCCTTAGCCCCCACATTATAAGTCTATAGTAACAAGTCATTCTACCCTTTGTAAAACCACTCTACATTAGATCTCCAAATTGGTCAATCAGTACAGTTTTCATCCGATATATATTTACTACCGGAGGGCGTCGGGTCTCATGAAATGACCGGACTCAAGATGTCCCATCTTTGTTTTATTTAAGGCGTCGGGTCATTTCCACGCCCAGACTCACCATCAAGATGCTTGTTTTATTTAATCATTCCAATTCAACTGCCAACGGCAATAAGAGCAAAATATTTGAAATTTAGTTTTCAAACCTTTTTTCTTTTGAGGTTTGATGATATTTGTTACCATCATCTATAGTTGTTCTATGCACGATCCTAATCATCTATTGATCTGTGCCATCTAATTAAGGCCTAAAAAGAAAAGAAAAAAAAAAGAAAAGAAAAATAGGAGAATGATATTATAGGTGGCAGCCTATTGGATGTATAAACAAGTTCTAGAACCCGCATCCAATTAGAAAATAGATTATTAAAAACCTCTCTCATTCTCTCTGTTTATACGGAGATAGACGATTAAAAACCGTCCGATTCTGATCCATCAGCTCCTGTGCTAAATTACAGGTGTGATCTTGAAATGAAATAATGAACGTAAATTTGGGCCAAGCCTCTAATAAGAAGCCCAAGTTACAATTCAGCCCGCCTTTCACCTCTCTCTCTCCGTCGTCTTCAATCTCCGCCAGAGCACTTTGTGAACTCCGCCAAGCTGCTTGATAAAAACAAGTAGAATCCAAAAGCAAAAATTTCTTATGCAAACCTCTCTTTTGCAATTTTCTCGCTCTAAAACCCTCGATCTTCTCTCCCGCTCTTCGATCTCTGACAGATTGTCTCCATTCAATCGCCAACCAATGGCTTCAGCTTCCATGGCTGTTCTCCCCTCTGCTCCCGTCCGTCAGATCTCCAGCCATGGCCAGAGAGCTCGTATCTCGGCTCTCAACAAATTTCCTTCGAGATCTAGGGTTTCTATGAGTGCTGCTGTTGGATCGCAAATGGCTGTTGTAGATGACCTGCTGTTTAAGGACTATAAGCCTACCTGTGCCTTTCTATTTCCTGGTCAGGTAATTGTTTGAGCTTCATTCATATCACATTACTTCTCTGAGTATCAACAAGTAGAATAAAATCCAATTGGAATGTAATTGGAATATTTCAATTACTGAGGTTTAATGCTATACTTCAATTCTGCAACTAAACTCCGATTTGTAGCTAATGAGCTATACCTGTTTCTTAAATTTAGCATCTAATTTCATAAACTCACAGAACTATGTATATCCTTCACATCGTGAAATGTGTATAGATTGTTTCTATATAGTTATTTGCACATTTCATTCATAATGATTTTAATTTGCCATGTATCAGGGCGCTCAAGCAGTTGGTATGGGAGCTGAAGCTCAAACTGTACCAGCAGCTGCAGAACTATTTAAAAAGGCTAATGACATACTTGGGTCAGTTAATTATCATGATTCTAACTTCTCTCTTTTGTATTTTCAAATTATCCATTATTTGGAGGTTTAGAATGCTGACGTTCCATTTTCTTTTGGTAGCTTTGACTTGTTAGATATCTGCACCAATGGGCCAAAAGAAAAGCTTGATTCAACAGTTATAAGCCAGGTACTACAGTTTTTTATTTCATAAAACTCCCTTCATTGTTCTCTGTTCAAATGTACTTTCTCCATTCTATCTTTTAGCCAGCAATATATGTAACCAGCCTAGCGGCCGTGGAGGTGTTGAGAGTACGTGGAGGTGGGGACATAATAGAGTCTGCTGATGTAACTTGTGGTCTCAGCTTAGGCGAATACACTGCACTAGCATATGCTGGTGCATTTAGGTACCTTTTCTTTTCTTTTCTTTGCTTATTTTATTATTTTCCTAGGTACGTCTTGCAGTTGCAGGTGCATTTCACACGAGCTTCATGGAGCCTGCTGTGTCAAGGCTAGAATCTGCACTTGCCGCAACCCAAATAAACACCCCAAGGATACCTGTTATTTCAAACGTGGATGCGCAGCCACACTCAGACCCTGATACAATCAAGAAAATTTTGGCACGCCAGGTTAGTATGATTCACCTTGCATAGCCTTTAATAGGTTTCCACTTTGATTAACGGGTTACGATGGTTTGCTGGTGTAGGTGACGTCACCTGTACAATGGGAATTGACAGTCAAGACGCTCTTAGAAAAGGGGCTTAAGAAAGGATATGAGTTGGGCCCTGGCAAGGTACTTTTTTTTATTATTAAAAATTTCATTTGAATCCTCATGATATTCTATTCTTCTGACTATGCCTCATTTTCCCTAATTTGCATATAACATCTCAGTACATTCTGGTCTGAAGTCCAACAGATTTGGTACCCAAGACTATTGCAGTCAGGCCAGAACAGTACCATAAACTGTAAAGAATGCTCATTTTGATATATATATATATATATATATTTTTTTGAACTAGGTCATCAATAGGTATCGTCAAGAGAATGGATAAGACTACTCTGTTGAAAATATAGGTGCATGAGATATTTTAGGTGTTAAACCATGAAATTTAAATTAAGAAATAATGATAATTAAGCTAATAAAGAAATTAATTTAACATAAATTAGTAAATAACAATATAAATATATATATGTAATAAGAATAACAATAAATTCAATTTTTAAATTTAAATAAATAATGAATAAATAATTAAAATTTAAATAATATAAAAGCCGACAATGATATAAAAAAAATATAAATATAAATAATATTAATAAATAAATAAATATTATTATTATAATTAATTAGTTAATTAATTAGCTAAGAAAAACTCGATTTATTAAAACCTAAATTTATAACTAGAAATATCAATGGGTGATCCATTAAACTGTAAAGAATGCTCATTTTGATATATATATATATATATATATATTTTTTTTTTTTGAACTAGGTCATCGCCGGTATCGTCAAGAGAATGGATAAGACTACTCCTGTTGAAAATATAGGTGCATGAGATATTTTAGGAGTCCTACCTTGAGTGTTTCAGATTGCTTAATGTAAACCGATTATGCGGGAATATACTAATGCAGAGATTAGAGGAGTTAAATAAAAAATGTTTTCTTGTGTTTGCCACCTCTTACCCTTAATTTTTTTGTGTGTGTTTTCTGTACAAGCTATTTAAATATTGCTCGGCGGATTAACAAAACTGGTAATTATACTTTGTTATTATTCTGTCACTCGAACAAATATGCTTTTTTTAACTTGCATTTAAAATTTTAAAAAATAAAATTTTGTTCTTCTAAAATAAAAAATTTAGAAGAGCCAAATAAACAATTTAAATATTCTTCTTCAAACTTGGCCGTGGCATTAATGTTTTTACTAGGGTTGCAAATGAGTCGAATTCAAGCGAGTCGGGTTTAGCACAAACTCGGCTCATGAAAATTTGAGTCGAGTTCGTGAAACGTTTCAAGTTGAAAAGTCTAGTTCAAGTTTAGCTCGTTATATTCGAGCTAGCTCATGACTTTGCTGACGAGTTAATACATGTATGTTGATTTGGTTTGACATTTATATTTAGTATGTCTATAAAGTGTAAATTCGATATATCTATAAAAATGATATATGAGTTAGTATAAAATTGATATATCAACAATTTATATTTATAATAAAAAATTTTATTGCACTAATTTGAATGGATGAACTAGTAAAAAAATTATCGAATCAGATATATAAGTCGAGTCACGAGTGAGTACGAGAAGTCATTAAACCGCTGAGATGGTGGGGAATTATGCTGTTTCTGGTGGGGTCAAAGGAATAGAAGCGGTAGAAGCAAAGGCAAAGTCTTTCAAGGCTCGTATGACGGTTAGTGTATTTTCTTTGCAGTTCAATTAATTTGCATCTTAAGCCTTTACATTTCTTGTTTGGCATATATTACTTCTTTTTATCTTGCTGAACTTTGCTTTTGGTCCTATATTACTTTTTACCCGGTCTAAGCATTTGAAGACACAAATTATTGAAAGTTTGATAATTAGTTACGTAGTTAATTAATTCTTTGCTTATTTTATTATTTTCCTAGGTACGTCTTGCGATTGCGAGTGCATTTCACACGAGCTTCATGGAGCCTCTTTGTGTCAAGGCTAGAATCGCACTTGCCGCAACCCAAATAAACACCCCAAGGATACCTGTTATTTCAAACGTGGATGCGCGACCACACTCGGACCACGATACAATCAAGAAAATTTTGGCACGCCAGTTAGTATGATTCACCTTGCATAGCCTTTAATAGGTTTCCACTTTGATTAACGGGTTACGATGGTTTGTTGGTGTAGGTGACGTCACACCTGTACAATGGGAATTGACAAATCAAGACGCTCTTAGAAAAGGGGCTTAAGAAAGGATATGAGTTGGGCCCTGGCAAGGTACTTTTTTTTATTATTAAAAATTTCATTTGAATCCTCATGATATTCTATTCTTCCGACTATGCCTCATTTTCCCTAATTTGCATATAACATCTCGGTACATTAAAGTGCGAAGTCCAATGATTTGGTACCCAAGACTATTGCGGTCAAAGCGAACAAGTACCATAAAGCGTAAAGAATGCTCATTTTGATATATATATATATATATATATTTTTTTTTGAACTAGGTCATCGCCGTATCGTCAAGAGAATGGATAAGACTACTCCGTTGAAAATATAGGTGCATGAGATATTTTAGGTGTTAAACCATGAAATTTAAATTAAGAAATAATGATAATTAAGCTAATAAAGAAATTAATTTAACATAAATTAGTAAATAACAATATAAATATATATATGTAATAAGAATAACAATAAATTCAATTTTTAAATTTAAATAAATAATGAATAAATAATTAAAATTTAAATAATATAAAAAGTCGACAATGATATAAAAAAAATATAAATATAAATAATATTAATAAATAAATAAATATTATTATTATAATTAATTAGTTAATTAATTAGCTAAGAAAAACTCGATTTATTAAAACCTAAATTTATAACTAGAAATATCAATGGACTGATCCATTAAATTCGAACACTGATCAGACATAATTGTCTATTCAACGTTGGTCAATTTGACGCATTTCTTCTATTAATTAAAAATTTGAGAACCAATGATAATTGTTAAATTTATCAACTAATAATGCTTGAGAATTAGATGGCTACGTGGATGACCGTACGATCTAGGCCACAGAAAAAAAAATGCCTCCAAAGTCAAAAAAAAAAATATATATTCTCTCCCCTCCTTTCTTTTCCTTCTTTTCTTTCCTTTCTTTCCCATCCCCTCTCTCTCCTCCCCCGTGACCGGCCTCCCTCTTCTTCCTTTTTCTTCCCTTTTCTTTTATTTCTTCCCCTTTCGCCGAACCCTTCTGCCTTTTTCATTTTCGTTACTGCCTCTGACCCCCTTTCTCCTCCTTGCTTCCCTCCACTCGCCCTTCCTCTCTCTGACTCGCCATTTTCCCCAAATGAACCTCCCCCTCTCGCTCGCGCTAGCCTCCCCTCGCACAAACTTGCTCTTCCCCTCATTCTTCCTCTCGAGAACCTTGACAACAACTACCGAGGCTCAAGCCTTTCAACCCTAGCGATCTCAGCCACCTCGCAATAAGGCGGTGCCCGATCAAGCCTCATCCGGTGTTGTTCGTGCTTAACTCTCCCCCTTCTCGCCGCCTCGTGACTTATCCGGTAATATCTTTCTATTATCCGGCCGTGGGCCCCGAGCCGTCGGTGGGCCGAGCCCCGAGCTTTGCATTGTGTTGATCTGTCCCGATGGTGCTTGTTCTTTTTGTGTTGTACGCACTTGTGGGTTATTACACACCCTTGTGTCGTTGAGCTATGCCAATCTGTTAAGTGATTTCCGCTGGGTTGTTTAGGGCCCTATGCAATTTATTTGGTGTGCTTTGATACACTGGTACCAGTCGGTACCAGTGAAGCGAAGCCTCGTGCCAAGCTAAGTTTGTTCCCATATTATCGGATATTGCTGCCAGTTTGTGATCCATTTGGCTTTGACCCTTGTGCCTTTTTCTGATAATGGTTACTGTCTTGCTGGTTTTACCCCCTTAGTGAAATGCTAGCTGTATCAATCTTTTGACTACTTCCTTGCTTCTGTTGTTGCTGATACCAGCTTATTGGTGGCGAGTTCAGTCCCTATTTGTGGTGATAAATGGTTTATTATGGCCACCTTCTGTCTTTTTGGCACTAGTTCTTGTTGGTTTGGTTAGCTGAATTACCCTTACTGTCCTTGATTTATACTTGTTGCTTGCGATGTATACCGTCCCTGCTTTGTGTTGTTGCCTCTGTCAGCACATCTGACTTGTATTATATTATACGTTGCCTCTTGCCCTATTACATTCTCAGTTTTGACTGACCTAGAAGTGACCAGTATGAACATAAGAGTTTAAAGGAAATAAAATGTGGTAATAACTCTAATTATAGGGTTATATGCGCATAAATGGTTCGATTGATCTTATGACGGTTCGATGTTTGATAAGTTTGGTTGAATGGGCCAAAGTGAATAAAATGCGGGATAAATGTTTAATCGATTTTAGTCTTATGGGCCGAAAGGTTGATTTGGATAAAAGTGTATTTAATTAATTAGTAAGTGTCGTGAAATTTAAAAACGTGCGCAACTAATAATTAATTAATACTTAAAACTGAAATTGGGAGATGATTACATGATCTGCCTCAATAATGAAAATCCGAACAGATATAGTGGTTTCGGAGGCAGCCTATGATCCCAAACACATTAAAACACCAACACATTAATAAAACAATAATTTTCTTAAATTAGTTTACATTCTTTTTATTTATAGTTTTTCTTTTAACTTTTCCTTTTAAAATTTATTTTAAACTATTTTCTAATTTATGAAAATATAATGTTAAATATATATATACATAATAATAAAAGCAAAATTAATAAGAATAATAATTATGGTATAATATATATTAATCAATTTCTCTATTTTAATAATTGAATAACATGAATTAATATATATAAATACCTATTAATCAATTTCTCTATTTAATAATAGAATAATATTAATAAATATATAAATATATATTAATCAATTTCTCTATTTTAATAATAATAATATTAATTATATAATATTATATATTAATCAATTTCTCTATTCCTAAATAACTAATTATTCTAATTATAAATTTAAATTAAATAAGTGATAATAATTAGTTAGCTAATTAATCAAATAAAATTTAAATCAATTATATTAAATCAAAATAAATATAATCTTAAAATATGAACTTAAATATGATAATTTCAATTGAGGGTCCGGTATACCTTGACCAAACCAGACCCAAAGTGAATAGGATACTCGCAAATTAATTTACTTTGACTTCCTAGGTTATCGAGTCTTATCTTGACGAGCCGACCAACGACTACACTCAGGATGAGACGGCTGATGAGACCGTGAGTGTCACCGGAGACTAAGAATTTTGACGCTACCGACCTGATCGAATATTCTCAGGTACGGTTTCCTGGGATTCATCTTCTTTCTTCAGAATTAGGAACCCAAACTGGAAATAAAATGTTTTTAAAATAAAATCTGAATTGCGGTGTTTTTGTCCAAATTAACTAGAGACTAAATCTGACATGTCATTTGCATCCGGTAAAATTGACCAGCATATTTGAGACATACCTGCATTTACATGTCATACTGCACGTAGACAGGATAGGAGTAGGATCTCGGGAAATAGTCCCGAGATAGGAACAGATAGATTTAAATAATTTAAGTTGTAGATTATAATTATTAGGAAAATATTATTACTATCACTAATTATTAATTAAGTCAGGTAGTTAATCATGCATTAAATGCATGGGAGTCTTTGAGAGGCGGACGGGTAATTCTCGGTCGGAGTTGCCTTGCATGCATCAGGCCGTTGTGGTTACGTACGGTGACCCATAAAGCCGTGGGACCCACCGGTGCAGTATATGCACCTGCGCATCCTCGCCTTTGTCGGGTTATCCACCGATCCCGTCATTTGGCGGGTTCTACCGTGTCGAGTGTTTTCTTTTGATCTTTATTATATATCTTATTATTATTCTTTATATGATTAAATTTTTAATCCAAATTTGAGCGATTTAGGATACCGTGTACTTCGAGTATTTAGTGTGGGCGCCATATCCGAGACCGGAATCTATTTCGTGATATTATATTATTATATTTATCCGGCGTATATAGGATCCTAATATTGTCCGAAGGGCTTTCTCCTTTGGCCCGTAGTTGGTACGAGAGAAAGTCGGGATGCGGTCCATGGCCTTAGTGGGTACGATGTATAGGCTCCCTTTGTTATATTTCGTTTTGACACTTTTACGGGATGCGGTCCTCTGACCCTTGGTTGGTACAGTGTAGGCTCCCATTTGTTTCCGATTTGTTAATTCACGGGTAGTCATCTCCTTTCCACGATATGGCAACTGAAGACATTATATCCTTTGTTTATATTTTGTAAGGTGAATTACCAGATTCAAAGCGGACGGAGTACGTGCTTACGTACCGTTCACTCTCCTAGGGCGTTATCGCCTCGGGAGCCGATTGTCGTTTGTGCGGCGTTGTCGCTGCACAAACATAAAGTCCTAAGTTAGTAAGTTGGGCCCTGGTAGTGCCCGCTTAGGCAAGGCCCGAGTTAGTAAGTTGGGCCCTGGTAGTGCCGCTCGGGATGAGTCCGGTAAATTTACAACCGGGTATTTATTACGGGTGTTTGACTCTCGTATCCTATACTTTATATTATATTATTATTTCCACAGAATTTTCTATTTCGGGTTTATTTACCATATCATATCATATCATGTAGGTCAATGTGCATAATAATATTATTATATTCACTTATCAATATTACTTTCGCTGTTCAAACATCAGTGTCGGTTTTTGGGTCCAGTCTAGGAAAGAAGATTAAATCTTAAGGCTGGATCTAAATCCGTACTGAGTAATTTTTTTAAAATTACTCACGTTTCCACGGTGGTTGTGGGATCCAGGTATTTCAGGTTCGGGATTTTTCTTGGAGTGAGTGCTAGGGACAGTCTGCGCGCGATGAGGATGCTTACCGCATTGGCATGCATGTGGTGGGTAGTCGGTTAGGATCCATCGGGTTTTTGAGTCTTATTTCTTTCTTTTGGGTTTTTATTTGAGAGATTGTCGCCCATTCCGATGGAGCTAGCCCCGCCTATGTGGGCGTTGTATTTCTCTTTGTTCATTCGGGATCGTATGGACATGTATATTATATTATTATTGTTTTGTTTATTCTGTGATTTTCTTATTTTATTCATTTAGCCTTTCGTACGCACGTCTCGTCGTGCGTACGTGGCGGGATTAAGCACCCCTAATCCGATTCATTATTTCTGGGATGTGACATTAGGAGTCCTACCTTGAGTGTTTCAGATTGCTTAATGTAAACTGATTATGCGGGAATATGCTAATGCAGAGATTAGAGGAGTTAAATAAAAAATGTTTTCTTGTGTTTGCCACCTCTTACCCTTAATTTTTTTTGTGTGTGTTTTCTGTACAAGCTATTTAAATATTGCTCGGCGGATTAACAAAACTGGTAATTATACTTTGTTATTATTCTGTCACTCGAACAAATATGCTTTTTTTAACTTGCATTTAAAAATTTAAAAAATAAAATTTTGTTCTTCTAAAATAAAAAATTTAGAAGAGCCAAATAAACAATTTAAATATTCTTCTTCAAACTTGGCCATAGGCATTAATGTTTTACTAGGGTTGCAAATGAGTCGAGTTGGAGCGAGTCGGGTTTAGCACAAACTCGGCTCATGAAAATTTGAGTCGAGTTCGTGAAACGTTTCAAGTTGAAAAGTCTAGTTCAAGTTTAGCTCGTTATTATTCGAGCCAACTCATGACTTTGCTGACGAGTTAATACATGTATGTTGATTTGGTTTGACATTTATATTTAGTATATTTATAAACTGTAAATTCAATATATCTATATTTAGTATATTTATAAACTGTAAATTCGATATATCTATAAAAATGGTATATGAGTTAGTATAAAATTGATATATCAACAATCTATATTTTTAATAAAAAATTTATTGCACTAATTTGAATGGATGAACTAGTAAAAAATTTATCGAATCAGGTATATAAGCCGAGTCACGAGTGAGTACGAGAAGTCATTAAGCCGCTGAGATTGTGAGATCACGAGAGATAATGAGAAATGAATTATCGAATTAGAGTTTTAAAAAAAAATATATATATACTATTATTTTTCAAACTCAGTTCATTTAACTATCGAACCAAATTAACTCGAATCAAATTAACTCGAATTAAATTAACTCGAACCAGATTAGCTCGAATTAAGCCACGAACACGAGTTTTTTTGTGCAACCCTAGCTTTTACAGCACTAACTGTTTTCAGTGAGCGCTGTCAAAGGAGTGCTCAAGATTACTTATCAGAATTGCTAGATCAGGGCAATAAACGGGCAAAACTGAAAGTTGGCACGTCTTGCTTTTGAAGTGGGTTCATATTATATATCACTTTACTTGAAATACGAATAATTCAGGGCATGGCCACCTCCACGGAATCGAGCTCACGTAATTAAATTAATTAGCTTGCTTTCTTTCAGAGGTCGCACCGGTCACATATCCATTTTGACTAATTGGATTTTGAATTATCCAAATTTATTGTTCTTTTAACTGTACAAATATACAATTAATGGGATCTGACGTGGCGCACAAACCAAATAAGAAATAACCAATGGAATCTGAGCGTGAATTCTATGAATAATTCTGTTTATTTTTTGAGGTTATTAATAATTCAATAAAAATTCAAGTTCCAGCTATAGATTCGAAAATATAAGCTTTACCTAAAGAGGTCCGCACACCGGTCACATATCCATTCGCCTCCCTCAGAAACCCTCGCCGCTCTGGATACCATTTCTTCCTCTGCTCAATTTCGCTAGGTAAGTTCCAGATCCCCTTTAATCTTAAGCTTCTTTTCAATTCAGTTGCATATTTTGTTAAGCAGGCAGTCAATTATCACTTAGATCTGCGTAGTTTTTGATTGGTTTCATGGATTAGATTGTGAATCTTCTTTTTCTTTTTATTTAGCTTAGATTTTATTTATAGATTTAAGTTTTGTTTCATCTGGAACAGTACTAGATGCACCCTTTTATTCATACTTGATAATGGTCTGTAGTTAAATTTAAGATCTGGTCTGTGAAATGGATTATCGTTCTTCAGATTCACATAACCAGGCTTTCGGAAATCTGAGCTTGCAATTCTATCACTGTAGTTCCGTTTCATATCTGCCTCGTGTAGATCTAAGCTCAATAAAACTGAAAGCATATGTTCGTACTGATTTTGTTGAATTACGGTTCTAGTTTCTCATTACAATCTTAGGTAGCTTAAAATGCTGTTATGTTCTTGTTCTAGCGTCAGTTCTCTTGTATCTGTAGATGTTTAATTATTAGATGTGTAGAGTAAACATTTGGAAATGAAAGCATCCATTATCTAATGGGAAGGACGGGTCAGATGACCTTTTGATATATAGGTTCGAATCCTATTGGATGCCTTCTTAAAACATCTCCTTGACAAATCTGTGGCACTTGCAAAATAATAGATGAAAATAAGGACATTGTTTCTGATATATACTGGTTCTGTTGTTTTTCCAATCATCTTTGCACAATTGGGCCCTTAATTGCATTCAGGCATTACTACATTAGCAGAACTGACAATTATATTAATTTTCATTTGGGATTACATATTTGTGTTTTTCACTTTTTGTGAATAACAATCTTTCTTTTATTTGTGTTTGACAGATAACAAAGATTAACCATGGGTAAGGAGAAGTTTCAGTGATAGTGCGGGATCCCACCATCATTGACAGAAGGTAAGACTCTGCATATCTTACTTCAAAGAGCTGACTTTTTTTTACCCTTCAAAACCTCAAAAAGTTATAAATTTGTTTCTCAAAAAAACGTATCGTGTATAAAAGAATCCCCATCTGACTGGGGCACCAAAAAAAGTATTTGATTTTTGTGAGGCTATACTGAAACTGCATTGTTTCCTTCTGTAATGGATATGATCTCATAGTTTCATTTTTCTGTGTGTTTGGTTCTCAGATGAACTAGGGAATTTCTTTGCAAAGTACGGGAGGTGGTTGACCAGGAAATAATAAGAGATCATGAAACAAACCGATCAAGGGGATCGAACAAATCTCGAATTATTGTTAAAATATTTCATTTATTAAACAAACCTAATAGATAAAATATTATATGGATTGTGTTTGTGTCATTAATATTTTTATCGTGTCTTTGATTTTAAGATTGGGACATGTATATTTTTTTACACGAGGAATGTATAACATAATGATAAAAGTAATAGTTTATATATAACTTGTGCGGAAAAAAGATATATATCAATAGTATCATTGTCACTCATTAATAATGAGAAATAATATATTACAGGCCCCTTGATAAAGTATAATTATAAATGGATTCAATATAACTGAAGTGTGGTTATAACTTTATAATTTACTTAATGGATACTAGAAAATAATTATAATACAAAGATGACACAACCCTATTTTATATATTAATTATAATATAATAAGACAAGGAATAGACATAAGTAATGTTAATGATAACATTATTAGAAGGATCTGTTTTGTAGAAATTTACTAAACATCTGTATTATTTGGGTAATTATAATGTTTAGCTAGAATACCGCTTACAGTTTATGAAATAAAATATCTTATCTCATTGTCAACATAACATAGATCATCGACATAGGTCGCACCAACTAAACGGAAAATAAGAATAAATATTTTAATATATTTTCAATGTGTGAGATTTCATATTGCATGAAATAAAAGAATAAATAGGAATTATTAAAATATTATATCACATGACATGACTTTCTAGCGGGAAAATAAATATATTGAAATGTGCATATTATGAGTATAATATAAGTTTTATTATTATAATAATATAAAAATATTATTATGAGATATAAATTTATTTAAACCCAAAACCCAATATAATTTATTTAATTAATAAAGAGATAGAGAAGAGATCCATAATTAAGGCTACAAATTCGGGTTAGATTTTAAGACTATTTTGAATAGAAATTTGAAAGCGTAAACGATAACCAATATGGACAACTGACCTATGAAAATTATAGCATTTGGAGTGTAGAATCTAATGGTCAAATTTTAATGTCATTTAGAGTTCTCTAGAGAAAGTTACAATAATTTTAGTACTAAAAGGTCAACAGTTAATTTTAGTAACAAGTCGTTCTACATTTGTAGAACCACTCTACATTAGATCTCCAAATTGGTCAATCAGTACAGTTTTCATCCGATATATATTTACTACCACACGCATGGGACCATCAAAATGCTTGTTTTATTTAATCATTCCAATTTAACTGCCAACGGCAATAAGAGCAAAATATTTGAAATTTAGTTTTCAAACCTTTTTCTTTTGAGGTTTGATGATATTTGTTACCATCATCTATAGTTGTTATATGCACGATCCTAATCATCTATTGATCTGTGCCATCTAATTAAGGCCTAAAAAGAAAAGAAAAGAAAAGAAAAATAGGAGAATGATATTATAGGTGGCAGCCTATCGGATGTATAAACAAGTTCTGATCCATCAGCTCCTGTGCTAAATTACAGGTGTGATCTTGAAATGAAATAATGAATGCATCAGCCCTCTAATAAGAAGCCCAAGTTACAAATCAGCCCGCCTTTCACCTCTCTCTCTCCGTCGTCTTCAATCTCCACCAGAGCACTTTGTGAACTCCGCCAAGCTGCTTGATAAAAACAAGTAGAATCCAAAAGCAAAAATTTCTTATGCAAACCTATCTTTTGCAATTTTCTCGCTCTAAAACCTCGATCTTCTCTCCCGCTCTTCGATCTCTGACAGATTGTCTCCATTCAATCGCCAACCAATGGCTTCAGCTTCCATGGCTGTTCTCCCCTCTGCTCCCGTCCGTCAGATCTCCAGCCATGGCCAGAGAGCTCGTATCTCGGTTCTCAACAAATTTCTTTCGAGATCTAGGGTTTCTATGAGTGCTGTTGTTGGATCGCAAATGGCTGTTGTAGATGACCTGCTGTTTAAGGACTATAAGCCTACCTGTGCCTTTCTATTTCCTGGTCAGGTAATTGTTTGAGCTTCATTCAAGTAATATTTCATATTTTTTAAATGAGGGACTGGACACATAAGGTGTAAGGTGCTCATTATTATTAAGAATAAATTTTAGTATGTTCCAGATGGTCATACACTCATACTTGTCATTATATATGTTCTCGCTCTAAAACTCTCGATTTCCAAGTAAGAACACTCATAGTAATATTTCATATTTTTTAAATGAGGGACTGGACACATAAGGTGTATGGTGCTCATTATTATTAAGAATAAATTTTAGTATGTTCCAGATGGTCATACACTCATACTTGTCATTATATATGTTCTCGCTCTAAAACTCTCGATTTTCTCTCCCGCTCTTCGATCTCTGACAGATTGTCTCCATTCAATCGCCAACCAATGGCTTAAGCTTCCATGGCTGTTCTTCCCTCTGCTCTCGTCCGTCAGATCTCCAGCCATGGCCAGAGAGTTCGTATCTCGGCTCTCAACAAATTTCCTTCGAGATCTAGGGTTTCAATGTTTGTACATTATTTTTAAAAATTGAAAAGAATGACTTAGAAAACTCGAAACATCCTAAAATTTTGTACCCATAAGATTTCATTATGAAAAATTTCATGAGAGCAAAAAATCAAAATTTAGAGATAATTTGATATATTTTTTGAGTTAAGTTCACGGAAGGTCTCCGTGAGCTTAAGCTCACGATATCTTTACTATATATATATATATATATATATATATATATATATATATATATATATATGATATGATATGATATGATATTTGAGTGTGAAATTCGTTTCGGAATGTTAGATTCTCTATTTCTCTTTCATTTGTGGCTTGGGTAGTTGGGCTGTTATTTCAAAGAATATGTCAACATTTGTTAGAATTGAGATATAGTGTAACTTGTAATTCTTGACATTGTCAATGCTTGCGAAGCATATTTTCTTAAATTTTATTTTTTTTTAAAAAAAAAAGAATGGACAATCGACGCCTTTTTCATGCTATCCTTTTTTTTCAGTTTTGATTTAGTAACTATCGCAGGGGTGGCACACTGTTGTGATTACAAAATAAGAGAATTAGGGAGCATTCATAGAAAATAATCAAGAAGATTTGAACCTTGGTTTCCTAGTTAAAATATCATTTTTTTTCTATGCTTGGCAATTTTATCAAATTGATTATAAATATATTAATTCTGGTAAGTCTATATAAAATATTTCATTTATTAAACAAACCTAATAGATAAAATATTATATGGATTGTGTTTGTGTCATTAATATTTTTATCGTTTCTTTGATTTTAAGATTGGGACATGTATTTTTTTTTACACGAGGAATGTATAACATAATGATAAAAGTAATAGTTCTTTATATATAACTTGTGCAGAAAAAAGATATATATCAATAGTATCATTGTCATTCATTAATAATGAGAAATAATATATTACAGGCCCCTTGATAAAGTATAATTATAAATGGATTCAATATAACTGAAGTGTGGTTATAACTTTATAATTTACTTAATGGATACTAGAAAATAATTATAATACAAAGATGACACAACCCTATTTTATATATTAATTATAATATAATAAGTCAAGGAATAGACATAAGTAATGTTAATGATAACATTATTAGAAGGATCTGTTTTGTAGAAATTTACTAAACATCTGTATTATTTGGGTAATTATAATGTTTAGCTAGAATACCGCTTACAGTTTATGAAATAAAATATCTTATCTCATTGTCAACATAACATAGATCATCGACATAGGTCGCACCAACTAAACGGAAAATAAGAATAAATATTTTAATATATTTTCAATGTGTGAGATTTCATATTGCATGAAATAAAAGAATAAATAGGAATAATTAAAATATTATGTCACATGACATGACTTTCTAGCGGGAAAATAAATATATTGAAATGTGCATATTATGAGTATAATATAAGTTTTATTATTATAATAATATAAAAATATTATTATGAGATATAAATTTATTTAAACTCAAAATCCAATATAATTTATTTAATTAATAAAGAGATAGAGAAGAGATCCATAATTAAGGCTACAAATTCGGGTCAGATTTTAAGACTATTTTGAACAGAAATTTGAAAGCGTAAACGATACTCAATATGGACAACTTACCTATGAAAATTATAGCATTTGGAGTGTAGAATCTAATGGTCAAATTTTAATGTCATTTAGAGTTCTCTAGAGAAAGTTACAATAATTTTAGTACTAAAATGTCAACAGTTAATGTGCCGATTTGAGTTTTATTTATGTCTTAATTCCTAAATGAACTTGAATAGTCTTGATATGATGTTTAGAACCAATAAATATCATATCTGACTAGAGATTATGTTGATTGTTACTTTCAACTTATTTTTTTTTCTCTTCCACTAAATATTTGCTAAATAGTTATCGATTATGCAATCAATCACGTAACGAGCGATAAAGCTAGGAGCGGACGAAGAGAACGCTAGCACAAACTTGATGTTGTTCTTATTTCGGCTTCAATGTGAACCGAAGAGGAATAAAACTATGTTAAAGACCATAGGTATACTACGATAATCCCTCTTGTAGGAATATACATAATTGTGATTAGTTATGCAAATAAATGAAAGTAAAATTAGCAATAATGAAACGATCCTAGATGTCATCAGATTATTATTTTTTATTCGATTCGCATTATGAAATCTTTCACATATGAATTATTGAATCATGCATATGAACAATTGACAATTACAATATGTTTGAGATGTGTTTATTGTGGAGTGTTCTAACTAATAAGTACATGATACACAGTCCTAACTGAAAGCGTACGACTCCAAAAATATAGTTGGGTGTCGAATCCACAGGGACGAAAGAATTTACTGGACTCAATCTACCTTAGAACTAGGGAAGGTGTTTTTGTTGGTTTTATATAAGGATAACAAATACTGAGAAATAATATAAAAACTTGAACAACAATTAAAATAATATTCCTAGGGTGTCAGACGACTTTTATACCTGGTCCTGACTTGTGCATTACGCACAAGGTACTCATAAACTCGACAGTGGCTGACAGTTCTGGTTTTTTTGGTCCATGAAGATTTAGGTCGAAACTTTAATGCCTGACAAATACCAGCGCGTCACTCAAAGGTACCTTAATGCTTGGCTATCTCTTCATAAACCTCTAAAGGTACTTGATCGCACATTCATGTTGGAACCAAGTCCTATAATTTTGGGTATCAATTTTCTAAGGCATACTCAATTACTCGATCTGAGCAAAATATATCCTTTTTAGTTTTGCTTGGTCAACCTTTCGACTCTAACCTACATTGATAGTTCAATTAATTCGATACAAATTTATTTAGCTTAACAACAAATATATGATAAAACTGAAGCTTCTTAGTTGTCCTAGCGTGTCACTTGAGTGTTCGTCTTCTTTCATTGTTGTTTCGCTTTGATCTCCTTCGAAATTACATCGAATGTGCCCCAAGAAGGGCTTAGTCTGTCCCCTAGCCTCCTTTGGACTTAGATATTTCAAAGATACTCTCAAAGGTGGGTAGGGCTTGCTTCTATAGCCCAAAGACGTCTGAGAAGAGAACTGTCGATTTTCAGTCGACTGTTAGATTTACTCGTGTGCGGACCGCAAGCCCAGCTCTAGTGCCCAAAATGCCTCGAATGATGTCATGAGTGCGTCCAAGTGCTCCAAAATCTGAAAACGAAGCCAAAACACAACAGTATTAAGAACTAAGAGCAAAACATGACTAAATGAAGTAAAATACAAATAGAAATACAATTTATAGAGATTTAAACGTCGATATCTATCACAAGGCATAGAGTCAATCAATTCAAATAAATTTATAAAAATGAAATACAATTTATGAAGAAATCTGATTAGTTTGTACGAAATTATTTAAATCTTCATATCGGTACACAACATTCCTTGAATTGACCCACAATAACTATTCAAATCGCAATGATATTCATTAATTTTTTTTATCATTTTCTCTCTCTTCATATTTCCTCTCTTCTTCTATGTTTTCATTTATTTCCGCCTTTTCTTTTTCTTTTACCTTTCATCTTTGTTTCCCTTCGGACTTCTCTCTTTTCTCTTTTTTTTTTTCATTTTCCTTTGATTATACCTTAGTCCATACCACACATATCAATATAGGTGTGCGTTCAATCAAATCAGTTTAAACTAAAATAAATACATACATAAAAAAATGATTTATCAAATTATAAAACCAAATCAATTTTGTAGAATAAACCAAATATTTATCCGATTAAATTAAAATTATATTAGTTAAAGAGAAATACAAAATATTGATAATTATAAAAATTGATAAAAAATAAAAAAATAAAGAACTAAATAAAATATATAGAAAATAAATATATTCGAATTATCTTTGTTGATCCTTATCTATACTAAGTAAAATGAATTTGCTTGATAATTATGAAGTATTTGGCTCATTCAATTTAGAAAAATATAAATCGAATCAAAAAATGAAAATTAAATTATTAAAAAATTTCAACTGAATTAAAATTTTTAACTGAAAATTCAAACTAAATAGTCTAAAAATTAATAATTTAATTTAAAATCAATTAAATCGATACTTTGCATACCCTACATGTCAGTACTACCATTCGAACAAAAATAGACCCCACATCCTAAATCCTAATTCCTAATTCAAGATAAAAAAAAAAGAAGTATAATGCGCCCGCACGATACCTCACTCCAACGTGGCAGATCTAAGGGCGAGAATGACGCGCTAGAATCACCGTCCAACGAGAAATCCAACGACGGAGCATAAACCTTAATGCGGTGAGAACATCGAATTCGTCCTATAAATACCCCTTCCAAATATCATTCGCCTCCCTCAGAAACCCTCGCCGCTCTGGATACCATTTCTTCCTCTGCTCAATTTCGCTAGGTGAGTTCCAGATCCCCTTTAATCTTAAGCATCTTTTCAATTCAGTTGCATATTTTGTTAAGCAGGCAGTCAATTATCACTTAGATCTGCGTAGTTTTTGTGGGTTTTAAAGAAACGGAGAACACTCAAACCAAACATGTCAATTCTTCTGGAATTTTTGTGGCTTTATCCGGACATGATATATGATGTTGATAACTCATTGATCAGTCAATAAATAATAAAATAATGATATATATATATATAGGTAAAGATACGTAAGCTTAAAGTTAAAATTAGTATTTGAATGAAATTCTGATTTATTCAAGTTCACTGTCTTTTTTGTTTGACAGAATTAAAGCATACTGCAATCCTAAATTAAGAATCTGTCAAGAAAAAAAGGCGGGAATTTCTTAACAAGGCATCGTATATCTTAGCTAGTGACTAGCGACTAAGGTGTTTATTCCATAAATAATAGCTGTAGTCATATGACCTGACCCACAATTTTCTCGCTCTAAAACCCTCGATCTTCTCTCCCGCTCTTCGATCTCTGACAGATTACAAGTCTCCATTCAATAAGGTGCCAACCAATGGCTTCAGCTTCCATGGCTGTTCAATCGCCCCTCTGCTCCCGTCCGTCAGATCTCCAGCCATGGCCAGAGAGCTCGTATCTCGGCTCTCAACAAATTTCCTTCGAGATCTAGGGTTTCTATGAGTGCTGCTGTTGGATCGCAAATGGCTGTTGTAGATGACCTGCTGTTTAAGGACTATAAGCCTACCTGTGCCTTTCTATTTCCTGGTCAGGTAATTGTTTGAGCTTCATTCATATCACATTACTTCTCTGAGTATCAACAAGTAGAATAAAATCCAATTGGAATGTAATTGGAATATTTCAATTACTGAGGTTTAATGCTATACTTCAATTCTGCAACTAAACTCCGATTTGTAGCTAATGAGCTATACCTGTTTCTTAAATTTAGCATCTAATTTCATAAACTCACAGAACTATGTATATCCTTCACATCGTGAAATGTGTATAGATTGTTTCTATATAGTTATTTGCACATTTCATTCATAATGATTTTAATTTGCCATGTATCAGGGCGCTCAAGCAGTTGGTATGGGAGCTGAAGCTCAAACTGTACCAGCAGCTGCAGAACTATTTAAAAAGGCTAATGACATACTTGGGTCAGTTAATTATCATGATTCTAACTTCTCTCTTTTGTATTTTCAAATTATCCATTATTTGGAGGTTTAGAATGCTGACGTTCCATTTTCTTTTGGTAGCTTTGACTTGTTAGATATCTGCACCAATGGGCCAAAAGAAAAGCTTGATTCAACAGTTATAAGCCAGGTACTACAGTTTTTTATTTCATAAAACTCCCTTCATTGTTCTCTGTTCAAATGTACTTTCTCCATTCTATCTTTTAGCCAGCAATATATGTAACCAGCCTAGCGGCCGTGGAGGTGTTGAGAGTACGTGGAGGTGGGGACATAATAGAGTCTGCTGATGTAACTTGTGGTCTCAGCTTAGGCGAATACACTGCACTAGCATATGCTGGTGCATTTAGGTACCTTTTCTTTTCTTTTTTACTATTCCCTGTCCATGTTTTTTGTTTGTTCTGTCATGCTTATTATGACTTTAAAATTCAGCTTTGAAGATGGTCTCAAGCTGGTCAAGCTTAGAGGTGAAGCCATGCAGGTCCGTAATAGAAAAAGGTTTCCTCCTAAGATGTGTCAAAATACACATGGCTGAATATTTTGGTCATGCTAAAGGCACATTTGCTTCTCTATTTCTCCAGGATGCTGCTGATGCTGCAAGTAGTGCGATGGTTAGTGTGATTGGCCTCGACTCAGATAAAGTACAACTGCTTTGTGATGCAGCCAATGAGGAAGTAGATGAGAAGGACAAAGTTCAGATTGCAAACTACTTGTGTCCTGTAAGATTAATATCTTCTAGGTAATATATGAAGATTTGCCTCTATTGTTATTGTCCAAGTAATTTAGTTATTGGTGATTTTGTATCCTAGGGGAATTATGCTGTTTCTGGTGGGGTCAAAGGAATAGAAGCGGTAGAAGCAAAGGCAAAGTCTTTCAAGGCTCGTATGACGGTTAGTGTATTTTCTTTGCAGTTCATTTAATTTGCATCTTAAGCCTTTGCATTTCTTGTTTGGCATATATTACTTCTTTTTATCTTGCTGAACTTTGCTTTTGGTCCTATATTACTTTTTACCCAGTCTAAGCATCTGAAGACACAAATTCTCGAAAGTTTGATAATTAGTTCTGTAGTTAATTAATTCTTTGCTTATTTTATTATTTTCCTAGGTACGTCTTGCAGTTGCAGGTGCATTTCACACGAGCTTCATGGAGCCTGCTGTGTCAAGGCTAGAATCTGCACTTGCCGCAACCCAAATAAACACCCCAAGGATACCTGTTATTTCAAACGTGGATGCGCAGCCACACTCAGACCCTGATACAATCAAGAAAATTTTGGCACGCCAGGTTAGTATGATTCACCTTGCATAGCCTTTAATAGGTTTCCACTTTGATTAACGGGTTACGATGGTTTGCTGGTGTAGGTGACGTCACCTGTACAATGGGAATTGACAGTCAAGACACTCTTAGAAAAGGGGCTTAAGAAAGGATATGAGTTGGGCCCTGGCAAGGTACTTTTTTTTTATTATTAAAAATTTCATTTGAATCCTCATGATATTCTATTCTTCTGACTATGCCTCATTTTCCCTATCATGTGTGGTACAATTACATAAAGAGTTGATTTGCATATAACATCTCAGTACATTCTGGTCTGAAGTCCAACAGATTTGGTACCCAAGACTATTGCAGTCAGACCAGAATAGTACCATAAACTGTAAAGAATGCTCATTTTGATATATATATATATATAATTTTTTTTGAACTAGGTCATCGCCGGTATCGTCAAGAGAATGGATAAGACTACTCCTGTTGAAAATATAGGTGCATGAGATATTTTAGGAGTCTGAGTGTTTCAGATTGCTTAATGTAAACTGATTATGCGGGAATATACTAATGCAGAGATTAGAGGAGTTAAATAAAAAATGTTTTCTTGTGTTTGCCACCTCTTACCCTTAATTTTTTTGTGTGTGTTTTCTGTACAAGCTATTTAAATATTGCTCGGCGGATTAACAAAACTGGTAATTATACTTTGTTATTATTCTGTCACTCGAACAAATATGCTTTTTTTTAACTTGCATTTAAAATTTTAAAAAATAAAATTTTGTTCTTCTAAAATAAAAAATTTAGAAGAGCCAAATAAACAATTTAAATATTCTTCTTCAAACTTGGCCATAGGCATTAATGTTTTTACTAGGGTTGCAAATGAGTCGAGTTCGAGCGAGTCGGGTTTAGCACAAACTCGGCTCATGAAAATTTGAGTCGAGTTCGTGAAACGTTTCAAGTTGAAAAGTCTAGTTCAAGTTTAGCTCGTTATTATTCGAGCCAACTCATGACTTTGCTGACGAGTTAATACATGCATGTTGATTTGGTTTGACATTTATATTTAGTATATTTATAAATTGTAAATTCGATATATCTATAAAAATGATATATGAGTTAGTATAAAATTGATATACAATTTATATTTTTAATAAAAAATTTTATTGCACTAATTTGAATTGATGAACTAGTAAAAAAATTATCGAATCAGATATATAGGTCGTATATAAGTCGAGTCACGAGTGAGTACGAGAAGTCATTAAACCGCTGAGATGGTGAGATCATGAGAGATAATGAGAAATAAATTATCGAATTAGAGTTTAGCAGAAAAAATATATAAACTATTATTTTTCAATTTGAACCAATCTATCAACTCAAATCTCGAATTAAATTAAATTTAACTATCGAATTAAATTAACTCGAATCAGTGAGCGCTGTCAAAGGAGTGCTCAAGATTACTTATCAGAATTGCTAGATCAGGGCAATAAACGGGCAAAACTGAAAGTTGGCACGTCATGCTTTTGAAGTGGGTTCATATTATATATCACTTTACTTGAAATACGAATAATTCAGGGCATGGCCACCTCCACGGAATCGAGCTCACGTAATTAAATTAATTAGCTTGCTTTCTTTCAGAGGTCGCACCGGTCACATATCCATTTTGACTAATTGGATTTTGAATTATCCAAATTTATTGTTCTTTTACCTGTACAAATATACAATTAATGGGATCTGACGTGGCGCACAAACCAAATAAGAAATAACCAATGGAATCTGAGCGTGAATTCTATGAATAATTCTGTTTATTTTTTGAGGTTATTAATAATTCAATAAAAATTCAAGTTCCAGCTATAGATTCGAAAATATAAGCTTTACCTAAAGAGGTCCGCACAGCATAAGTGATAGTTTGCTTTTACTTTGTTAAGATAGAACGAGGGAAATATATATTAAAGGCCCTAGATTATCTTTACCGACCAGAAAAAAAAATGACCAATGCCATCTCTGCATAACTTGAAACAACAATGTTGCCAAAAATCTCTAGCTATTATAATGCCAAACAAATACCACAAAATCCAACATTAATGGAGAAACTCAAAAAATCTTAACCAAAACTTTCTAGATTGAAGATATGACAAATCTGCTTCCGAGAAGTTTAAGCAGTCTCCGTAACTGGGTACTCGAAAACCACATCCTTTCCACAAAGCTTGCGGTACACTGAGGAAAATGTCTCCAACTTGTATTCAGTGTTGTTGCGCTCTTTTGGGTCCAAGAATATCTACAAAATATACAATACAAAAAATAAATTTAAACTCATTCCTGCTATAAGCAGTGAAGAAAATTCTGGAGTCTTCCCTCCCCCCTCTATATAAATATGTAGAACAATTAACATATTACAGCCCCTCCCATCCCCGCTCACTCCCCCTTTTATAATTCATGAAGCAGTTAACATATCAAATTCCCCTCCCCTCCTCACCCCTTCCCCAACCCCTCCCATTCACCTCTTGCGGAGCACGCTTAAATATATGCCAGTAAAGATTTTCACATTTAGCAATTGGTACCAAACCTTGTAACTATCGATAAATACCAGGCAGTGACAAACTCACCTTGATCAACTTGCTGCCGTCAAGACGGTATCTGATGCGCTTGCCGACGATCTCAGCAGGGTAGACAACATCCTCCAAAATGCCCTCATGCACTGCAGTCAGAGTGCGGGTCCTGGGTCGAATCACAGCTGAGCCCTTCTTCGGGGGTTTTACTATCCTCCTTGTTGCGACAACAATAACATCCTAGAAATTAATAGAATCACCAAATATTAACATTATTGCAGCTACCATTTCTTATTCAAGCATATTATTACAAAAATCCATGGAGCTAAGTATTATGTGGCTGAAAAAAACCATCAAAATCAGGCACGCTAATACAAGTAAAATTCTGCATTAAAAAAATTTGAAGATCCTGACTAAAATCAAGTAATTCTCAGCTGCATCGATACACACGCATTTTAACTGACTAATGGAAGGACGAGGTCTTAGGGACTAATCCAACTTTCAAATACCAATAAACTAACCTGGTACATATTTAAAAACAAAGGAATACCTTGCCGCTGAATTTCTTTTCAAGCTCTCTGACGAGTCTAACATGGATCTTCTTGAAGGCCTTCCTAAGTCTGTATGGGACATGAATAATCACAGCTTTCCTATTTCCAGTCACATCCGACTGACTGCAAAATAATTAAGTATAACACCAAACTATCATAAGATTTGTGCACTGTGGTTTTAATAGATAAAAAAACTAAGAAGAATATCATACATAGCAGAGTTGATGTAGAGATCTTTCAGGTCACTCTTCAGCTCTTGATTGCTGTTCTCCAAGTCAAAGAAAGCCTGAGTAACTGAGTCTTCAAACTCTGTCGGCTCAAGGCCTTTGTCCTTGCGGATCTTACTGGCTGCTGTGTACATCTTTACTTACCTGATCTGTCAATTATAAACAAGAATCAGAAGCAATGAATTAGACAAAATCAAAACCTATAGGGGTAATCAACTTCTTCAAAAGGACAATTAACGAACAATACAAGGGACATAACATTATCTGAGGCAGAGGATAACACTTCATTTGTGAGGATCTAAACCAATTGACAGGACGAGAAATAATTGGCCGAAAATTTGCTTAGGTTCATTTACTGCAAACCATATCTAATGGGACGGGAAAATCATAACAAAGAGGAACACAGAAGTCTCAGCATTTTTTTTTTACTAAAGATCCAATAAATATAACCAGTCAACTTTTCCCAAACAGAAGCAACTCGAGGCCGAGGTCGAGGTCGAGGTCGAGATCTCAAGAACGATAAATCACTAAGTGGAAATCCAGAAACGAGCAATTTCTGGAGAAATGGGATACCTACCTTGCAAGCAATTGCGAAGAAAAGGGGCGCCTTCTTAGGTTATCTTGAGCAAAAGCTTTAGAACCCTAACACTGCCTATATATCCGCTTTTTATCGGACCGCTGCGCTCTGTAGACCTCATTTTTGCTAAATGGGCTTTGTTTGTTTGGAAAATTAAGAATAGGTATTTCGGGCCTTATTTATTTTTCACTGCTGTTTTTATGCCCGTCAATGCAAAGTCAATCAAATAATCAGTAAATTTATAGAGACGTGTGTACTATATATTTATATATAGATTGGTTTCTACTCTCTAGTAGCTGTCCAGAACCACCAAATAGGAAAATAGAATTGAAAATGTATATAGCTTCTATACGCTAAGCATCTGAAATTAAATCACATCTTTTTAGGAAACGGACCATTATTTTACTTTATGTGATCGGTTGCAATAGTACGCTTAGCTAATTTATAATGTTTATAAATTAATTGCTCATACTGTCAGGGTCGATTAAGTTCAAAACGTAAGGTAGAGCAAACCATATTTAAAATAAGTTTAATTTTTTTAGTGTTATTTAGTAAATAATTGAAAGAAATCGCATACTTCAAATAATCGTATTAGAGATGATAGACAGATAAAAAAGTAAATTTTGTAGTTCGATCTGTCTATCAAAATCACATATTTGTCCTACTTGTTTCATAACCACGGACCTGAAAATCCTAGTCTCTCCAGCCGAGGGCTAATTTTCTCCGGCCCGGACCGTCTTGCAGTGCAGTTTTTTAAAATTAACTGAGAAACTTTTTTTGAGCATTTTAGGTTTTGAAGTTGAGAAAATTTAAAATATTAAAGTTATAAATTTTATTGTTCTGAATCTGTAGAATTTTTACCTTATTTTAATATGATCTTTCAGTACAAAGTTATGATTAAAAAGATATCTAGAGGTCTAAAATTTTTCAGTAGTTAGCCTTTATAAATATAAATTTTTTAGATTGATATGTTCTATTTTTGAAAAATCTCAAAATATAAAAATGATTGATATAGTTGTCATGGTGTTAGAAAATTTAATTTTGTATTGATTGGATTTTTAAGTTAAAAGATATATCTAAAAAGGTGCCAAGATGTTTGTTGAATTATATTGTTCACATTTAGACGTTTTAAAAATATTAGTGTTTTTATTCATATAATAATATCATAACTAAATTCTTAATATAATTTAAGTGATATTAAATTCTTAATATAATTTAAGTGATATTAGCGTTATATTAAAATTTTATACAATTTTTAGAATATATTAATATATAATATGTATAAATATATATAATATAAGTATAAATATAAAATAAATTGTATATATATACAACTACTCCAAAAAGGCGGGTAGGCTTAACCTCATATAATATAAGTATAAATATAATATAAATATATATAATATTAAAAAGTATATCAAATCATCTTTAAATTTTAATTTATCATTCTTATTAAATTTTGTATATGAAAATCTTGTGGGATGCAAAAATTTAGAGTATTTTGAGATTTTGAAGTCACCATTTTTAATTTTTAAAAATGATGTTCAAATATTAAATATTTTATTATTTTTTTAGAGCTGATTTTTAAAAATTAAAAACAGTGAGTTAAAATGCTCAAAGTACTTTAAATTTTTGCATCCCACAAGATTTTAATATAGAATTTAATGAGTATGATAAATTAAAATTTAAAAATAATTTTTAATGTATTTTTTTAGTTAAACTCGCAGAACGTCTCTGTGAGTTTAAACTCACGATATATTTACTATATATATATATATATACCGTGAGTTTAACTCAAAAAATATATCAAATCATCTCCAAATTTGAATTTTGCACTCTCATTAAATTCTTCATATTGAAATCTTATGGGGTACAAAAATTTGAGATGTTTCGAGTTTTCTAAGTCACTCTTTTTAATTTTTGAAAATCGGTTCTAAAAATAATAATAAAATATTCAATGTTTGTACATTATTTTTAAAAATTGAAAAGAACGACTTAAAAACTCGAAACATCCTAAAATTTTGTACCCATAAGATTTCAATATGAAAAATTTAATGAGAGTAAAAAATTAAAATTTAGAGATAATTTGATATATTTTTTAGTTAAGTTCACGGAAGGTCTCCGTGAACTCGCTCACGATATATATATATATATATATATATATATATATATATATATATATATATATATATATATATATATATATATATATATGATATTTGAGTGTGAAATTCATTTCGGAATGTTAGCTTCTCTATTTCTCTTTCATTTGTGGCTTGGGTAGTTGGGCTGTTATTTCAAAGAATATGTCAACATTTGTTAGAATTGAGATATAGTGTAACTTGTAATTCTTGACATTGCCAATGCTTGCGAAGCATATTTTCTTAAATTTGATTTTTTAAAAAAAAAAAAGAATGGACAATCGACGCCTTTTTCATGCTATCCTTTTTTTTCAGTTTTGATTTAGTAACTATCGCAGGGTGGCACACTGTTGTTATTATAAAATAAGAGAATTAGGGAGCATTCATAGAAAATAATCAAGAAGATTTGAACCTTGGTTTCCTAGTTAAAATATCATTTTTTTTCTATGTTTGGCAATTTTATCAAATTGATTATAAATATATTAATTCTGCTAATTAGTTTTATTATACAGAAAACATTTTTCCAGTGAAAAACGTGTCCTACATGCAAAAAGTCGTCGAATAATTTTTTCAAAATCAAGGAACGAAATTAGTACTCTAGCGTTTGTCAATCCATCGGCAATAATAATTAGGTACTCGATTCAACTGCTCGGCAGCACTTACTAATTGAGCAATTTTCATTGATGCTTGGTCATATATCTATACTATTATATAATCTAAGGATCTAAGAATTGAAAAGTCCATTTTTTATCATGATAATTTTTTATTATACTCATTTTATCCCTCAATTAGACGGATACTATTTATTTTTGATTAATCGAACGTATGTAATCGCGTCCATTAATCTCCTCTTTCTCTCCATTTCTTTTCCATATATACTATTATTTTCATAATATTATTTTTTTTATTTAGCAACATTGTACATATTTAGTAAGAAATTAATGGTGATAATTTATGTTAGAATAATTTATTTTTTTTGCCATAAAAATCATGAATCATTAACTTATATTGTGCAAAAATCTCATTCAAGATTAAATATAATCTTTATTATAAGCTTTCTCTATAATTTGATGAATTTATAATTTAATATTAGATAAATGTAAATTTTTTATTTTATAATATTTTAATGTTTAAATAAAAGAGTATGCTGCAACTAGTTAATAATAATTGATCAATCAAATTCATCTCCCTTTAGCTGTCATCTCAGAAACTGCCTCCTAGTTTTCTTCTCCTTAATACGCAATTCCTCTCCGACGAAAAGAGAAAAAAAGAAAGTAGAAATCAAGAAACTTAAGGATAGAAAAAGATAATGGCAGAGGCAGTTGTGGAATTTGTATGGCAGGAGCTGGAAGAATGCATGAAAAAAAGCTCAAGGTTACTTACAAGAACTTGTCCAAAGGTATTACATGATCGATGTAATTAAGATATCCAGTATTATGCTTGAGACACTTGGAATTTTGTAATTGCGAGCTTGAGAATGGTACAAATCGACTGTTTGCATCGCCTTGACCTTGAGCTTCCCTGTGAATGTGATATCATTTCACAAGCATTCTTGCCAATGCCTTCTCGCGTTCCTAGTTAAAACCTTCAAAAAGATATCTGAAAATTTTACTGGCCACTTCCTGTTCGGCTGATATGGGTTTCTTATTTTATTTTTTTAATACTGGGATAAGCTCCGATCTATACCATGTCAAAGTTGAATATAGAAGAAAACAAACTATGCACTACCTTGCAAATAAATGAAACTGTGCCAATGCCTTGGCGTCAGGGGCGGAGCATCATTCAATATTCACTGCCAGTGCAAGAGGTATAGCAACTGAGGTAATCACATCATATCTGCCTTTCAGGTATGTGTGCTTGCTGATAGTTTGGAAGTACTGCTGCTGCTTAATGAGCATCTCTCTTGGACGGAATGGTGCCTCTGACATCCTGATTTTATGTCATTAATTCAAGTAAATATAGAATTACTTCTATGTTAGAATTTTGTCGTGTTTTACTTCTATGTTAGAATTTTGTCTATTTTCATCTTCAATTCGTCACCAAGAATATAATTGTCTTACTGAAAGGTTATTTACTTTTCTTAGTGAGATAGAGAGGAACTCCATTTCATCTCCGAACCGAATTTTTCTTCGGATCTACTACACTAACAATTTGACTAGCTAATCTTAAGGGCCTAAAGTGTTTTTTTTTTTTTTTTTTTATGAAAAGTTTCCTCCTCACAAAAATCTGTACCATCTACAATCTCATTTACGGCGTATGCCAGGTCCAGGAACCTTCCTTTCAACCCCAAGCTGCTCTTTTTTCAACAAGACGACCAATTTTCCAAAGAAATTTCTTCTCTTCACCTCGAACTAGTCATAGACTCATTCATAGCTACCATCTCTCTCCCTTTCACTCTTCTTCTGAAAAGAAGAAAATCACATCAAGATCTAATTGATCGAATTCGGAAAAGGAAAAGATCGAGCGGAGAAGATGGATGAGATAATGAATAGGCTCGGGAGTTTTTATCTCAAGCAACGTGCCAACAAGGAAATTTCGTCTGCTGGTGATGACGTCGAGGTTTTAATATTTATATTTATCTTATTATATTTTTCTGCCTTTTTATAAATAAAATTATTGTTTATCCTTATCCTATCATCATCCCTATTACATTTTAATCTACTTCACTTCGATTGAGAGGTTTTGGACTGCTGATTAGCTCCGTAGTTGTTTCTCTCAAGTCTCAACAATTATAGATTAATATAAATCGATCGCAAAGGATAAATACGTAATTAAACTTGGTTTTGCACTGTTTCAGTAATTTATCGGTTGATTATTAAAACTCTACATGTAGCTGATTAGAAAGGCAGTCTTGTTCTACCTTGAAAAGGTTCATAACACAAAGCATGACGTTGACATATTGCATTGATACCCCTCAGAACAACCAAAATATCATAGATACCTTTAGGAAGTCTATAAAATGTCCTCAATAGTCAATATCATAGATGCCCACTTAAAAAAATGTATTCTCTTTATAAGCTTGCTAATGCAATACACGAGTTTGTTTGAAAATTGATCATGTTAGTTGTTACCTTGTAAGCACATACTATGTGGATAGATCAGATGTCTAATTTTCTATATGGTTTTGGTGTCAAATAAGTGCCAACATGATTAAATCTCAAAAAATCATTTTTTAAATTTACAAATAATAAACTATTTGGTTAGATCGATAATATTTTGCATACCATAAAGTATATGTACACAAATATTGGAACTGACTCGACATCATGTAGTTAAAATAACATAAAAGTAATAAAAATTGTCAATTACATGCATGCAATCAACATGATAAAAAAAACATATTCAATTATCTAAATTCGTTATTCAATTGTAAATTATGATGGATTTAAATAGGCATCGGCTCATAACACAAATAGCAAATTGTGAAACCGAAAATGATCATAAATTTTATATTATTTGATGTTTGAAAAGAAAATTACTGTCTATATTTGCTTGGTGCTGTTACAAAGTACATATATTTTGAAACAATTATGATAAACAAAATATACAAGTTACCAAAATATAATCCGTCTACTATCTTCAATTGATTTCTCTGAAATATTTTTAACAAAGTCTACTATCATAGAGGTGATTTAAACATTCGTTACTGTGACTCATCCAATTGCATAAGAGGTCATATTGTTGATTAATTGATCATTATGTAGTAAAGGAAGTGATTTTGGAATGTCAATTCTAAGAAAACTATCATGAGAAGTACTCAATTTATGAGAAGTACACAATTTACAATGAATTGCCAACTTATTGATCATTTTCCTTCATTAATTGCAATCATGAGGAGTGCCCAATTTACAATGAAAAGAAAGCTCTAAAGTTCTTGATTCCAGAGCAAATTAATGTGCATTAGTATTTAATCAATATCCTCTTAATATTCTGACTTTTGTGCTTTAATTATGACTGCAGTCACTCTCTAACAGCATCCAGGATGGGGCAAAATGGTTGGTGAACAAGTTCAAAGGTAACAATGTTTCCTGGCATCAGTTTATCTTCATTGTTGTGTTTCATATAAGCACTTCCCAAGTTATCTTAAACTGAACTCGAGGAACTTTTGTCTGATTTAATTTTATTGAAAATGGAGAATAAAAGATTAATTTCTTGTGCTGGTGAGGTTCGACTAAATTGTAAAACAGTTTCTGGCTGGTCTCTCTTTCATATGGAAAGGAAGAAAAGTTTGAAATAAAAGGGATGTGTTTTATCTAATTTGAAGAGTAAATTTATAATCAATTTCCTTCTTGTTTAAAAATAAATGGTTCTAAAAATCCCAACTAATTTGCAACTAATTGATTTAAGCATACTATATTGCTAGTGCTACATGTGAATTTGATATTGTTAAAAGAAAGTATTAACCGTGCAAGTGTAATTCAGGTAAGATGCAGAAACCTCTGCCAGAGCTGTTGCGTGAATATGACTTGCCAAGTGGTCTTTTTCCACGTGATGCAACCCATTATGAATTCAATGAGGAGACAAAGAGAATTGTAGTGTATGTGCCATCTATTTGTGAGGTTCCCTACCGTGATTCCTCCATCATGCGGTTTTACACCACGGTAACTGGACATCTTGAGAAAGGGAAGCTGTCAGATGTACAGGGTATGAAGACCAAAGTTTTGATATGGGCAAATGTTACCGCCATAAAGACTGAGGGTTCAAAGGTTCAATTTAAGGTTGGAGTGAAGAAAAATAGGCCACGGGATGTGTATGAAGTTCTAAAAGATGGTATTCCTGTAGATGAATTCTAGCTGATATTGGAGCTGCTGGTTCTGGATTTTCACGTTTTAACCCCTCTGTAATCCCCGTATTCCTTTTTTGTGATGTAAGCTTTTGATTGTAAATTTTGACTCTCACGAGCTAGATAATGGTTTTTCTTAGTACTAGTTGTGTATTTGATGTTTCAATCAATGAAACGGATATTATTGTGCTTTCTTTTAAAGAAAAAAGCTAGATAATAATAACACTGATGTCCTGCTTTGTACAACATGGCTAGTTAATTAGGCAATGGTTTGATAAAGCATAATGTTCGCACCAATGTTAAGTGAAAACCATGATTTAGTGGGAAACTGTGAACAAACAAGTCCAATTTGAGACATTAATTGGTTAAATCGCAAAGCCGGACTGTTAAATTTTTTTTCAAGATTTGCTCTTCTAGAGGCCTGGAGCTTGAACCAAATTTAAGAACTATGCACCAGACAGGAACCGAACCCCTGGCAGGGTACTATTCTACCATTAGACCACTGGTGCCAACTTTCTATGATATTATTGAAATATTAAATTATCCTATTATTTTACAATTTCCGTTTCTGTAGCGAGGTCAAAAATGGTTCTTTACTTCAAAAAGAAAAAATGTTGCACCAGCCGGGAATCGAACCCGGGTCTGTACCGTGGCAGGGTACTATTCTACCACTAGACCACTGGTGCTTTTGTTGATTTCGGTTCATTGTGAGTATAATGGGTTTAGGTTTATAACCATAAAGAAATTGACAACCCCCACAATCTGTTGCAAAAATTACTCGTCCATACATGACGAGAAACCAGGTGCAAACTTCAGCCACAGACAATATCCAAACAATTCTAGCATTAGCAAAATCCCCCTTATTACAAAGAGTTAAAAATGAAGAAATACGATAGAAATTTTATCTGATTTAGCAAATTCATGCTCATTATTCAGAAGAGGAATTTTATATATATCAAGTATCTGAAAAACAAGCCAGAAAACTAAAATACAACTAGAAATCTAATCAAATTTATATCGACAACATTTCACATGTAAATCTAATCTTTCCATTGGAACAAGTACAACATAGCATCTGCTTGCCTTCACCTTTTTGTACTTCCGTGGAGGGAGTTCTAGTTGGCATTGATCCACGTCCTCTAAAAAATCAAAAGTGGGTAAGAGTTAAGAATTATGTCTTATTTTTCATGCTCTTCATTTAATCTTTGGAAAAATGACTTGGCAGCCTCGTAAGTGGACCAGCAAATGGCAGCAGCTGGTGCATGGAAAAGCATGCGTGGCTTCCATCCTCGCATCAGCCCAGTGTAACCGTCACGCTTTATAATGACTCGGAATACCTCTCCAATTGAACTAGTTGAGAATCTCTCGCAACCACATACTCCCTGCAAAATTAATCAAACGTGGGTCAGAATCCTTATAACTATTAATCCTCTGGACAGAACCAAACAGAGAAAATTTCTGGTAAATTGCAAGGAATAAACAGTAAACAACGGATACTACTATTGTTCTGATTGAATCTAAATAAAAAGGAAATTGGCATGAAAAACTTATATAGTAATAGTGCAGCAATTAATAATCAGACCTGACACTAAGAAATGAGATAATTTCTACCAAATTTGTTTGAACTTCTTATCCAAAGAGATCTACTTTTTTAAAGTTTATTTGCCAATTGTAATCCATGGACTATTCCAACTATGAAGCTTAACCTTGTAAGTTACACTGTACACAATTATTTGCAATTTACAACAGTACACCATTAATTTTACCATTTCCAAACCAGCCTATTTTCGTAAATATTTGCATTAATGAATAATGGAAGGTCGGAAAAGTCTTAACAGGGACATAGCCCAAATTCATTTTTGAAAAAGAAAATTACTGCAAAATATGAATTCATTTTTGGGTTTGTAGTTATTCTCATTTGCTACTTATGTTCGGGAGAGTATTTTTTCAAAACCATTGTGTTAGTAGCTATTCTACTAAACCAATCAAAAGTTGATTTAGCTTCTATTCCAAAATTTTGGGTTAGTGGCTATTCTCACTAACCCAACCTTTCATGCAAACACAACCTCTGTGATAAAAAAAAAAATTACTTTGAGACTGACACAAAATTGTTCTACGAACTGAAATCACATTTTAATGGCAACTCATATCAATTTGCATATGGACATTGAAAAAATGCAAATAGCAGATCCCATGCTTGAATGTAATTTATTGCAAATAATGCTAACAATGGATAGCTAAGGACTGTCAACTAAAAGTGTCTTAACAGGACATATCAGTTACACTATTTCATGCAAAACAAAATTTAAGGCTTTTCTTTACTAACAGATATATATTGCATTACTGCTCCATGAAGAAGACAATGCATACAACTGAGATTTTAAATTTAGGCAGGAAAAAATGAGTTGTATGCTATACAGTGGCCCATAATTAAAAAAAAAATTCTATCTTCAAATCAACATCCTGACTCTGTGACAAAACTATTCTAGACAACCAACAAGAGGCTTACTCGCTACCAAAATTTCAATCTCAATTTCGTAGAATTCTACTTGATTTGTCAAAATGACTATTATCCAAAAAAAAATATAGAGTTGAATACAACCAAGAAAACCAATTCCAAAGTAAAAAAAAAATCAAGCACAGATTAACTGTCACAAATTTGTTCAAAAAACCCACCTGACACTGTAACTGTGTTTTGACCACATCAAGAGGCGTTGTTACCGCAGCCGCAATCGCTCCTGCCGCTGCCCCAGCGGTGGCATGAACGACAAGCCTCTCCTCCTCTGCACTCTCAGGCGAGACCTCAACCAGCATCCTCTTTGCCGCCTCGTAAGTGGCAAAATGGACGGCAGTGAAAGGCGCGTTCATCACCACCGTCGTTCTGTATGATTTGAAGAATGCCCCGATGCCTTCCTCCCTCCTCACTGTCCTTACGCAATCCATCACCCCTTTGTACGGACTGTTGTCCAGCTGCAACCGTTGCTTGATTGTGTCCATCGGCGTGAAAACGGCGTCGCTAGCTACTGTGGCGAGAATTCCGGACGATGCGTGGATTAACGGGTTGTTAGGGTTTTGGTTCACGGACAGGAGCCTCTTTGACAGTTCGTAGACGTAGAAATAGACGGCATGAGCGGGCCCCGCGCCAAGGACCATTGCTGACAAGCCACGGTAGAGCATCGCCGGATTCTCTGTAAACAAGGCCGCACGGAGGCCGAGCGGCGGCCGGCATGGAGGCGACCCGGCTTGCATACGCGTTTTAAGAGTGTCTATCGGGAACATGGCACAGTGTTCGACTACTCCGGCGACGGATCCGGCAGCCATGTATTGGTAGAATCTGAGGCCGTCGTGTTGTGCGATCATGGTCAGATCGGGAGAGAGAAGGTCAGCCGAGGTGTGGAACTTGGGCGACGCATCGGCAGCCATGGTAGGGGGAGAGAGGAAAGGGTTAGGGTTTCAAGGGAGGAGGAGAGTGCGAATTTAATGGCGCAACGTGGGCGGTCTCTTCGCTGAAATAGAGAGGCGGTCTCTTCGCTGGAATAGAGAGGCGGTCTCTATCGGAGAAGCGTTTTTCTCCTCTCCCTCCTCCGCTAATCTGTTGGTCAATTTCGTATTTAATTAAGGCTTTGTTTTGATTTGATTTGATTTGATTTTGCCACTGGAATTAATTAACTAACAGGAAATTGGGAGGAGCCGAGCCGAGCCGAGCCGATAGTCCGAGAGAGCTGGAGATAGTGCCTCATTTATTAGCTTTAGTAATGAGTAATAAGCTTATTCTTATTCCTCAACCTAATCTCAACAACTCACAAGTAGTGTATTAAATCACGGGTCGGGTCGGGTCGGGTTATGGCGGATCGGCGGGTTTTGGCAGGACAGGTTGAGACGGGTCAACGGGTTTTCACGGGACTGATTAGGACGAGTCCATTTTGAGGGGTTTGGCCGCGATCCGTTCTAGACCCGTCGGGTCGGATTCAAGGGTGGGCGGGTTGGCGAGTCAATTTTTTTTTTAAATTTCAAAAAATTCAAAAATCGTTATAACGGTTCAATAAATCGTTATAACGTTCAGTAAATCGTTCAGCTCAATTGATCCAATGACTGCTATTCTTTCTTAACCGTTATAACGATTCCCAAACCGTTATAACGATTCTCAAACCATTATAATGGTTCAAGCACTGATATGACTTAAAATAAATTGAAATAAAATTTTAAATGAAATAATTTAAGTAAAAAATTAAATAAAATCTTAAAGAATTGGAATAAAATAATAAAACTTTAAAAAAAATGAGAAAAATATATAAATATTATAAAAATTAAAATAAATGAGTTAAAAATAAAGTTACTCTCCTCCTTTATTTCGGACTTGGAACCGGCTATGTAATACATAGGCGGAGTTCTAACTTTTTTTTGTTAGTAAAGTTTATTGAAAAAAATCAAATAAGGATTGTAAATGCTAGAAAAATAATAAAAATGAGAAAAAATAAAGAATATAAGTGTTTAAAAATAATGTCTAAAAATTTGAGTTCATATATCATAGATCATTTTCTGGCATACCATCTGAGTCTCCATCGCTTATGTCATAAACTCACCTGGATGATTGTTCTACGAATGCATGTTGATTACGTTGTTCTGCATCAAACCAATCTCCCAATCTGCTGCGTTTATCTGTTAGTATCTTGTTTGTTGAACTAAAATAGGATTAGAAGGGACGGTTGACACGGGCATGATAAATATATCACATGCCATCATGGCGAGAGTTGGATATGCAGTTTCATTCCTCTTCAATAACCGAGAATATCAATACCATCGAGTTCCATACTTCCTAAACAATAGCTAACATTCATTCATATTTGTTTGTATTTGTGAGTCATCATCTTCCTCCAAGTCTTGCAATAATGCAGACCGACTGTTGCTCCTGACATATTTTAAAAAATAAAAAATATTAGTCTCATAATATTATAATAATATAACGAATTCGAATATTATAAATATGTTAGATTTTAGTACCTAATATTACGAGAATTTGAAGAAGATTATTGATTCGTTTGGTTTGTCTAAAGTTGGGTGTTGTATAGGTTGAACATTTCTTTCAATGCGGATGTCACACGTTGTTCCTCCCCGATATGTGATAAATTTAGATTCTTCTTATACCGTTCAAAGCAATATTATAGTATACTTCTTCTTGAATGAAAGATAGAGACAATTGGCAATAAATTTAATGAGAGAAATTTCGTCCCAATATTTTAGGAATTTCTCTATCATGACTTCTATAATCGGTGACAGAGGCGAGTCACTGTGCACATCCTCCGCGATTCGATGAAGATCTATATTCTCAAAATCATGCTACACCTTGAAAAAAAAATTAGTAATGAAATAATTTAAACTTTGTAACGAAAAAAATACAAGACGAAAAAAATAAACATTGGATATCAAATAGAGATATTGAAGCAATTGATGCGCGGATGGTATGTACGAGCATGATAGTTGGACGGTTGCGTTGAAGAAGACTTCTAAAAATATGTGAAGTTGTTCGAGTTGGTCCCATTCTTCCGTGGAGCATAATAATGATAATATCTCGGGTGAGTTACGTAGGATCTCACTTATAGCATGTTTGTATGGAAGGACACGATGTAGCATTCTATATGTTGAATTCCAACGTGTATCTATGTCACATGGTACTTTTAACTTACTCAAATTTAATCATCCACACAAGACATGAAAATCTTATTTTCTTATATTATTAGAATAAATATCATGAAGACCATCTTTAAATTTGTAAATTAAATTATTGATGAAAGTTATTTTCAAACCTGCCTTAACAGTTAAACTAAGAATATAACATGCACATTTTTGATGAAACATTCTACCATCCATAATTGGGTTTAGTGCAAGTATAAAATAATCAATAGATTTAATATTATTGCTTGTATTATCAAAAGAAATTAAAAATATTTTGTTATCTAAATCTCTTTTCAAATTATACTCATGCAATACATTTATAATGGATTGATAAATAATTTGTGTGGTGTGTAGATAATTCATGATTCGAAAACTTAATATTTTTTTTTTTGTAAAATCCAATCATGATCAATATAATGGGCGGTAATACAACTATAACTAAGACCATATTTACCGGCGGTCCATATATCAGATGTAATTGATATTTTATATGTTGCAACTACAAATATGATAAATAATTCACTTTTTCGTTCAACATATTATTTTTTTTAACTCAGATACCATTTTGTTATGATGTAACCTTTTGTATAATGGTTGACCACAACCTCTAATTACCAATCGAGCAAAATTGGTGCAATATGTCATACTTATTGATTGTTCTTTTTTCGCTATGTATCGAGCAAACTCATTTAACATTCTTTTTTCATCATATTTGACAAGAGTTATAGTACCGTCCAAGTTCAAATAATTTTGTACCATACGGGTATCGGGTCTTTCTTGGGGTTCTTCATTTTTGCTATGTGTTTATCGATATATTTTTTTAAATTGACTTAACCATTTTTTATTACATAATTGTATGAAGTTTTATAATTACTTATCTTACATCGTGCATTGATTAGAACGTCGTCGGGACCTAAAGTTTATTCATAATAGCGCCACCAAGGTGCATCATAAGTTGAGGGAGCTCTCTTCCTTCTTTTGTCAGCTCCGGAACACTTGAGTCGGGTGTTGGTGTGGAACATCCCGCACTCGTTGGATGTAATGGTGGAAGTCCACCACTAGTTATTGTATCGGTATTATATTGGAAACTTGGCGGATATTGATTAGAACTTGACGGAAATGAGGTCGAACCTTGTCTCACATTAAAGGAAGTGATTTGCGGGTTGTAATTAGGATCAACATGCAGTTGTGATGGATAATATTGTTGTGATGGAATTTGTTGATAGTAAAGATACGGAGGGTTAGAATTTTGTTGATAGTATGAGTTCAGAGGGTTAGAACGTGGCATATCTTCACCAAAAATTTCAACGCTCAATCGATGTGTCATTTCTTCGTCATGAGAGAGATTGGGAGATGTCATTTGATATTTCTAAAAAACATTAAAAAATATAATGAACGTTATAAATATAAAAAAGAATTAATTATTAAAAATTAATAATACAACTAATAAAATAAATAATGTAATAAAAAATATAGAATATAACAAAAAAACTAATTAAAAGAAACTAATGATAAAAAAATTAAAGAATGTGAATGTTTATTTAAAAAATTATTTATTAAATAATATTCTATAAAAAAGAACTAATTATTATAAATTAAAAATATAACTAATTAGAAAAAATAAAGAATCTAATAAAAACTAATTATAAATACTAATTAAAAACTAATTAGAAAAAATAATGTAAATATATATTTAAAAAACTAATTACCAAAAATATAAACTAATTATAAAATATAATATATACTAATAACTAACCTTTTTTTTGTCGGAATCGAAAGATTGTCGAAAACCCAAAACTTTAAAATAAATTAACGACAAATAATATAATGAATGCTAAATTGACAATAATAACTAAATAGCACTAATATAAATATTTTTGATTTTTTTCTGGATAATGTAATAAAATTACTATAATAATATAATTAGAGAATTGCTAATATCTAACGATTAACGAATTAACAAGGAAGAGTTTGGTTTGCAGAATTAAGAAGAGAGATATAGTGAAATTGTTTGTGTGAGGATATGAGATGAAATGGGGTGGTATTTATAGGAAAAGAATATTATTATTTTTTATTTTTTTTCGTTTTTTTTGAATTTCTGCGAGTTTGGGACGAGTTATTGGGACGGGTCGGACGGGTAAAGTGGGTCGGGTCAGACGGGTTTGATTCTCGGGTTTCCTGGGTCGGGTCGGGTCGGGTCAGGCACGGGTTAGGACGGGTTGGATGGGTCGGGTCGGGACGGGTCTAGCACGGGTTTTTTTTCAAATTTCTTTGCCTGCGCCCGTGCTAGATCCGTCGGTTCTAACAGGTCACGGGTCTGACGGGTTTGAGCACGGATCAGGCCGGGGCGGGTCGCGGCCACGGATCGGACGGATCGGATCTGACCCGGACGATTTTTTTTTAAAACACTACTCACAAGTGTTCAATCAACACATTGCCACATGTGACGTCTACCTTTGTTTCCAAATTAAGTAGACTAAAATGGCCCTTTCATTCTCAACTTGCCTCTTTTGGATTTTTTTATTTTTTTTATTTCCCAATTGGCTGATCGAGGCGATAAGAAAGGGTCATGGGAATTTGTTTTAAAATGGCTGTGATGGACTTTTCTTGATTAATTGAAGGAAGCTCGATCACGCATGCAATTATTTAACCGGGTCGTGAGTTTTATTTTTGTCCTGATTTTTAGTTTCAAGTGCAATATGGAGGTCACGCCTCCAAATTTTTGTGTTTGTTAACAAATAACACCAGAAGTATAAAAGTCAAAGCCACAGACAATATCCAAACAATTCTAGAATTAGCAAAATCCCCCTTATTACAAAAAAAAAAACTAAAAGAGGAAGAAATACAATAAATCTCTTATCTGATTTAGCAAATTCATGCTCATTATTCAGACGAGCATTTCACATGTAAATCTAATTGGACTAGTTGAGAATATCTCGCAACCACATACTCCCTGCAAAATTAATGGAACGTGGGTCAGAATCCTTAAACTATTAATCCACTGAACAGAACCAAACAAACAAAATTTCTGGTAAATTGCAAGGAATAAATAGTAAACACTGATACCACTATATTGTTCTGATTGAATTTAAATAAAAAGGCAATTGGCATGAAAAATCTTATATTAGTAATAGTGCAGCAATTAATAATCACACCTCACGCTAAGAAATGCGATAATTTCTACCAGAAGAGATCTACTATTTTAAAGCTTATTTGCCAATTGTAATCCACAAACTATTCCGACTATGATTATGAAGCATAACCGCAAAAGTTACAGACTGTACCCAATTATTTGCAATTTACAACAGTACACCAGTAATTTTACCATTTCAAAACCAGCCTATTTTCGTAAATGTTTGCATTAATGAATCAGGAAGGTCGGAAAAGTCTTAACAGGGACATAGCCCAAATTCATTTTTTGAAAAGAAAATTACTGTAAATATGAATTTTTCAAATGGGGTGGCGAACAACAACTTTTTTGGATTAGTACTTATTCTCATTTGCTATTCTATGTTTGAGAGAATAATTTTTTAAAGTAGCTATTCTTCTAAATCAACCAAAAATTGGTTTAGCTATTATTTTAAAATTTTGAGTTCACCCTTAAAAGAAAAGCTTTATCAATAGCAGCTCATATCAATTTTTCAAGATACTCTGTGATAAAAAAAACATTACTTTGAGACTGACACACTGAAATCACATGTTAATAGCAACTCATATCAATTTGCATATGGACCTTGAAAACTAACTTCATTTAAATTCATAGAAAATCTTAAAAATAGAAAAAAAAAATTACAAACACATTCCTATGATTAATTGTGTTTCAAATTTGGGGTAATTTGAATGTCATTTGATATTCCATAAAACTTCATTAAATTAGAATTATTAAAATCATCATATAATTTGGACTGTACTTGATGAAATATCAAATGACACTCAAATTACATCAAATTTGATGCGTAATCAATTCATAAGCCTTAAGAATATGTTTATAAAAAAAATTCTATTTCTGAAATTTTTATAAATTTATATTGAGTTGATTGTCAAGGTTGTCAATCTAAATAGTTGTCAAGGAATCCCTCACCCCTTATTTTATTTAGTACGACAACTATGATATCAATTATCATGGTTATCAAATAAATGTGGTTATCAGTGTATCCCTTCTCATGAACTAATGCAAAAAAATAAAACATAACCAAAATATGGTTGTTGGTCCTCCACTTTTACAAGCTGCGCTTATTTGATTAAAATTTGGTTAGTTCGAGTTCAAAACACATTTAAATTGATTTCAAGCTAGTTAAACATGTATACATGCTATTCAATTTGGAATGCCTAGTAAAATAGTAGTATAACACAAAATGTTTTTCTTTTTTTGAGATATCGATGTAGCTTCTTCTAAAATAGTATTAAGTTTAACATAAAGTTGATAATTAAATAATTTTCACCCGAAAGAACAATTAGGCCTCTTCGAATATATTTAGTTAAAAGAAATGGAATCAATAAGGAAGACTAATTAAGTAGAACTTGAGCTCGGTTCAACTTCAAATTAATTATGGTTTTAGTTCGACGCAATTCGAGTTGGCGGCAAATCAAACTAGTACCAACTCCAAGCATACATCAATTCATTTGCAACCTCCTTTCCAAACTCAAAGCATACAATGATTGATTTCTATTTTCCACAAACCGTAAATATTTTTCAAAAACAAAAAAAAAGATCAAACTGAACTAAAACATGAGCGACCGTGATACTAAGTCGCTGGGGTCGAAGAGGATCCAAACCGTTCTTTTAAACCTATATGGCTATATCTATATCCATATCATAAACTTAAAAAAAAATCATATATTTCCTGAAAGACAAAGTTATCACTATCTTATATTGGAAACTAAAAAGCAAGTTTAAGATTCCTTTATGCCTTGCGAATATTTTTTTCCATCCCACTTTAACCTCCTGAGCTTTCAGGCATGATGAACAAACAGTACTTCAGGAAAAGGCGCTTATCCCTTCTCAGACTCATTCACTGTCTATAAAGCACACACTTGCCTTTGGATTTTTGCACTGAAAACAACATTGCTAATTTTATCACCAAAAAGCTGTGGCCATTGGCCACTGCCTGTGCCTTCCACACGTTGGAAAGAAACGATCAAAGAACCAATAGAGGTCTCCTTCTTCAAAATATTCTGTTTTGTGTGTGCACGACACTGGTTTTAAGTGGTCGGTAGCAAATGACAATTACCGCTCCCGACAAATGTAACTTCACCCCCTATTTTTTTGATTTTTTTTTCTTTTCTGGGGATAAGTTTGAACGTTGATGCTCTCTTCTTCTAACAGGTCTAAATCAATTACAGGAAGTGAAAAGACTAACCACTGATTCAAGTGATCTGAGTGCAGCAGCTTTATGATAATTGTATGGTTTGATCAATCAATGCCAACAATTTGATTTAAGTTGCACTGCCCTTATTGTATCAGCTTCGGATTAAGCAACACTAAATGCTAAAATGTAATCTGGAGTACAATCTTAATCAATGATTGAGAATATTATAGCTAAGGTGCACACAAAGTTACTGTTGTCAGGTGTTAACAGCTTTATATGAATGTAAATTGCAAAGCCAAGCTAACCAAATAAAAGGTACTTTCATAATCTCACAGAACAAAAATTAGATGTTTACTCGATGCCTACCTGGTCGAACGATTCTAATTCATATCATAGAAAAATACGCAACAAAGTGTTCCTAACAAATAAGCTAAATGTTTAACCTAGAATCCTGGCGCAGTGCTATAACTTCAAGCATCCCATGGAGTTGATTTCACATAAGTTTTCTTGAAAAGAATTCCTTATAATGCATCAAGTAATAGGAGCATATGTAGCTCGACTGCCTCCCTGGCCTCTGAACCTTCTCATCAAAGAACCAACAAAACTCTGCAAGAGAGAGAAACAGTGAAAGGAAAGTAACCATTTAAATGATGAGACCAATAAAAGAACAACTTTGTAGTTCAAATGAAGCAACCAGCTCATTCAAACTTGCTTGATGTGAGATGGGACAGCAATATGAATTACTTTTGGAAAAAAAACTCTCTTACCTGGAAAAATAATTTTTTTGGAAATTTTGGTAAATTTGGCAACTTTGGAATTATTCCTTTATAATATAAAAATGCCATTTTTTTAGAGGGAAAAAAGGTCATGTTAAGGAGTACATTTGCTAGAGTAAAACAGTTTTGCACCAAGCTTACCTTCATTCTTCCAGGCAAACTGATCCAGAATTCCAAATTTGGAATAGCCTGCAAATTAAAATCAGAAATGGAGATACCTTAATCACTCCAGAAAAAGAAAAGCCACTCAGAAACTTGATGAAGTAAAATATAGGCAATAGCTTGGTACCTCTATGCTATGAATTCCGAGGAAAAAGAATCTGTAAACTGTGCCAACTAAGATGTATCCACCAAGAAGGCATATCACTCTATAAAATATAATATATATTTATTATTAATCAATTATATTTTATTATGAATTGATCAGTTAAGTAATTCATGGTTATATCTGCTGAGCAAAACACACATACATCAATAGAAAAGTAGCAAACCATCCCAGTCCTTTTCCACCTATTGCTACTGAAATTGCACAGCCTGAAGGATGAGTAAGTTCAGCTACCTGCAAAGAGAATAGCATGTCATGAATGCATCGTGTGTAAACTGGGTGTTCCAGGCAAATTGTGCATTTCCAATTTCATGCCGATATGTGATAAAAATACTCACATAGTTGCAATCTCCTGAAAGGTTAAATGAAGTGGGTACCTACGGATAAGACAACTAAGTGAAATGTAGGAAACAGGTACTAAAAAATGGTAAAAGGAGATTTTTGAAAAGAAAAATAAAGAAAAATGGTTATAATTAAATTATAGGAACTTCACATATACTTACCCTAACTACACTTGAGTCACAAAAAATAGCAATAGACAAGGAACAATTACTCTTCATGCCAGATGATATCATCTTGACCAAAACGCCTTTGTTGGGGTAATTTTCATCTGTCAAGACAAAAAGTAAAGTAAATATCCCTTAAAAATATAGACAAAGTTAAAAAAGAATAAGACTAACAGAGTAACAGATCATGCCAAAAGTAAAATTAACTATGAAGTAAAAGTATTGGTCAACAACTAAATTACGACCAGTTGTTTAAAATATGAATAAACAGAATAATAATTAGAGAAAACAATTCTGAAGTTACCAAGAAGTGAAATCTGACTATTTGAAGATTTTCCAACTGCAGTGCAGACATCATATCCTGAAGGCAAAAGCAGAAAGAACCAAATTGGGTTCAACATTGAAGAATAAAATCTAAGACACTTCTAAGTCTGTCAAAATAAATGAATTTGGTCATTTCAAAATATATGATGTTTAACATGCCTCCAATGTTGTCTGATACCAATGCACTGCATGTCATGCCACATCTTGATTGACCTCCACAATCCTTTATTGCAAATCAATAAAACAATATTTAGGAAAAGTTCAAGATATGAATAAGGAAAATAAAATACGGTAGCTTTAACAGAAAGGAGATGCAACGGAATACCTGACATCCAAAACATGTTGGTTGATCATGATTAAATATCATGTTACTGCAAAGCTGTTAAAAATAAATTGAATTTTTTTTAGTGATATAAAGAATGATAAAATATATAGAATGGATGTTTTCAGAGCAGCATTAATAAAAGGATGAATCAGGAAGAAAAAGGCAATGAGAGGAGCTTTTGTGCATATCAAGGTTTTAGTTTATAATGTGACCAAGTAAGAAGAAAGAAAAATTAAGCACATATTTGTTTAGAAAAAGAAAGGAAGTATATGTTAAATAACATAAAGTAACCTGGCATAGCCAACCTGGAACCAGAGAACAGTGCCATTTGACATGACCTTGTAAAACCTGAAGCAAAAGAAAGGATGATATTGCTATGCACTTATGCACACTTGCATGCTGTCAAAAATACAATGCTTGAAAACTGGTTTCTGCACTAAACTAGAAGTCCTCACAAGTAAAAAACTAATATAATGAGCTTTTGAATTACGCAATGTACTATCACCTCCCCAATTTTCCTATCCAGAAGATTAGATAGCTAACCTCCAGGGTACCAAGTTTCAGCATTTTCCAATACAAAAACACAAATGTATGACTTTCTGTGATTCATGGTCTCAAGTTAAATATTCGTGAGGTTAATAAAAGGCTATAATAGTCTAATTGATTTGCATGGCTAGTCTGAGAAGATACAGTATAAGATATACAGAATAAGAAAATGATCGGACTTGAAAAATGATTTCAGTCAAAATAGATGCCAATAACAGTGTTTTCAGAGGTACCCATAGGCCATAGCCATCCCTTTCGCACTACTTGAACAACTATTCTAACAGTTTCCTGTCGAGAATTATAACAAGACCTCATGTCTCGTCTGCTCATTTTGTAGGGTATCTCAACTAGATATTTCACTATGATCAGGAATCAAGCATATAACGCCACTCAGGGTAATTTCGTTCCACATCCATTAATAAAAAAACCACATCCTACAAGTACGAGAAGAAATACCCGTCTTCGCTGAGGATTCCATGAGGGAATTTGGCGGACGGCGAAGCGAGGCTGTAGTTGTAGAGGGTATTCCGGTGCACAACACCGAAGTCACACGACGCTGTCCCAGCTACGGAGTAGAGGAGTGAATCCAAAAACACGAAGAAAACGAGAGCTCGCAAAAAGGGGAGATCTCGTTTCCCCATTTTCAGGCCAGTGAGGAAACTGGAGAAGGAAAGCGCTGCTGCCTCTCTCTCGTCTGGTACCAGAAAAGTAAAAACAAAAACTCAGTTTGGGACGGTTCACGGGTTCATTCTCTGTAGGCAGTAGGATCCATTTCCAGTCGGACTATCGGATCGTAATCCAGGAACAGCCATTGATTTAATTAGATGGGCCTCGTGTCTGAAAGCGGCGATACATGGGCCTATAATCTGATACTGTGGGCCGATCCAAGGAGGACTTTGAACTTTGGATATCATGGTAGTCGCATATATTCAATTCGTTTTCCCTGCTGACTCGAGCTTACAATTTTTAATTTTTTTTGAGGTTAGGTCAAAAGTCAGAGTCTACTTTAATCATTTATTAGACCAAGAAGGTCACTGCTGACTCGAGCTTACAAATTTAAATAAATATGGTATTTTTGTGGAAATCATTCGTTAAAATGATAAAATCGCATTATTTACTGATAACTTGAATTGTATCATGCTGATTATTGGTTTATTACTAGAGTTCAACTCCCGATTGAAACAAAAGGCAAAGCTAAAGAGTGGTTAAGTTAAAGCATCTTACTGCCACTTAAAAAAAAGAGGAAATAAAAGAAAGAGAAGGTTTTTAAATGAAGCCTTCATTCATTATATTACTATTTGTAAGTCTTACATGCATCCACGAACAAACATACGAAGCACAGGACATAACTGTAAGATATCAGATAAACCATGAAACTTACTTGATTACGCTCAGATACAGTACTACTGAAACATTCTTATAGTTAGACAACAACTATCTAAAACCAGACTAAAAACAATGAACAAAAGCGATCAAGAAAGGGCTGCAGCAGGGACGGGACCTGGTGCAGCCTGTGGAGCTGAAACTGGGGCATGATTTTGGTCCTCGATAGCTTCACAGTAACCTCGCAAAACATCTCCTTCTTCAACCGTGAAACCAAGAGCAGAAAGCATGGCATCGGCAGCCCAACACTGGTGCTGTATGACACCAATAGCACGGCAACAGCTTGGACCAAGGTATGTCTCGCCATTGACAAAGAATAGGATGATCTCACCAGTGCATGAGCGAAGCTCAATCAGAGAATCCCAGCACTGGACGAGGCCATTTGATTGTAGTCGTGCTGCAAGATTTGGGGAAAAGGATTGGGCTTCGGTTGCATTGGAGATGGTGGAGAGGGTGATGGTTAGGATGAGGATGGAGAGGAGAAAGTTTTTCAGAGAAGCCATGAAAGTTTCAAAACTTGAGAAATTGTAGTGTGTAAAATTGAACCGTAAAGTATGATTCGTATTACTATTTATAGTGCTCTTATGGGTTAAAACTTAAAACAGTGAGGTTAAATTAAGGGATACAAACAGCTAGCCTATGTAACGCACAGGGAATTAATTTGGAATGCCTAAGGACTAGAGGTAGTACTAGTGTGGAATGCCAATGGATCAGCTAACAATGTTTGATTAGATGCCAGGTCAGCACGGTAACTGTTAACCTTTCAGCATTCCCTGCAGCACATCACTGATTAATTTTACATTAGAGGCATACTAATTGCTTCTTTCAGTTACTACTGTTTAACAAAGGACATTTGGAAATAAAGCAAAAGAACTTGAGAGGCAGGGACTAGTAATCTGATATTACTGTTTAAATGACAGGATTAATTGCTTGCTTCAGTTATCACCTCATTAGAATTAGAACGTCCGCATGAGTGAATTTGTTAGCTATATATTCACGATGGGATCATCACCTTTAGCTCCATTCTCCACCTATATATATTGCAGCCACTTCTAAATTTGTTAGCTATTCACGATGGGATCATCCCAATTGCCATACGCTCAGAACTCACCAATGGCCTCAATTAATCATGTTTTTGTTCTTGTTCTCCTTGCTACTCTTCTCTCGGCCACATTCAACCCAGCCACTGCGCATCTAAACCTCCCTAACCTCGTCTCCCGCCTACAAGCCAACAGCCTGCAGCAGTGCTGGGACTCGCTGATGGAGCTCCGGTCATGCTCCGGCGAGATTGTGCTCTTCTTTTTGAATGGCGAGACATACTTGGGCCCCAGTTGTTGTCGTGCAATTAAGGTCATAGAGCACCAGTGCTGGGCTGCTGATGCCATGCTGGCTGCTCTTGGGTTTACCATCCATGAAGGTGATATTCTTCGTGGATACTGTGATGCCAGCACTGGAGACGATGCTGGTACAGGGGGCAGCCATCTCCAGTTGCACCTGGTCCAGCAGATTGTTAGGCTCGCTTTGAATCTTGGGCCACTTTAGAGTTGTCTTTACTGCTGCTGTTTTGCTTGAGAATAATATATTCTGGTCATGTTGTGTCTCTTGATGCTTCTCTTTTAGAATTATTCTGTTAGTCACGTAAATTGACTAGGATTTTGTTATGTAAGTATATCATGTGGTAATAAAATGCAGCCTTTTCTATATCTGTATGAGTATCCAAACAAATACAGCCTTCTGTGGTATGTTTATGTCTTTTAATCTTTTTGGTGTGACCCAAGGTAATTTAGCAATTGCCTTAACGCGCGTGGAGAGTCAGAAACATATTTCCATCACAAACCATTCAAATATGGAAACCTAGAAAATTAATAAAATCAAATAAAAGAAAGTGTGCATACCATATGTACCCAGTAAAAAGTTTAGCAGCTTGAAGAAACCAAGAGAGACTCAACATCCTTTCCACTTAATTTCAAGCAGCCGCCGCATCAGAGGTTAAATTACAACAATACATCTCTCATTCCCCAATTACTCCCAGCTAAATCCAAAAAATGAAAATGCCAAAGACAAACACGGAAATCACTTGCCGCAACACTACCACGCTCTGAAAAACAGAACTAGAATCTGATGTGTGGAGCCCAATCATAAACCTACACTCTCCCACAGATGGGTCAACTGTAGTAATTAGACCCAAACCATTGAAATCGCAACTCTCCTGACTCTGCCCATTAGCCTGAAAATAATTATTAAATGCATATGATGCATTCCCAGGCCATCCAATTCCAGCACATGAGCCGCCAGGAGATAAAGAACTACAATCAGCATTTGAACAAGCTTGTGCAACATTAGCTGTTATATTAGACAAATCTTTGTTATTATTCACCACACACCATTTCTGATTGAGATAATCTACTTCATGTACATTTTTAAGTGGCCTCGACCCTTGACCTAGATCCACATTATATTTCGCTTGACCATCAAATGTGAAAATACCATAGTGCCTCTCATAATTTCCTGCAGCAATAAAAAGCTGATCTTCATCTAATAAGGTAAATAGGTACGTCTCAGTGGGAGGCCTCTTGGGTCTTAGTGGAGAGCCAGTTTTGGCTTTTAAATGGTTAATTAGGCCTTGCATGAAGATTTGTGCATTTGCTGATGTGGCATTTAAGGCTCCATCTGTGGGCCAGCCTACACTGCCCACCATTATTTCCATGTCACCAAAGCCGACCTTAGATAAAGAAGAAACCACACTGTCTATGCTTAGATCAAAGTAATTGTCATATTTATTGTGGCCATCAGTTAAAGGTCTTGAGGTTAACTGAAAGAGGTGAAAATTCAGTGAAAGGTTCTTGTTCTGCTGGAAGCTTGAGAAAGGATTCATGTCGAGTACAAATGGTGAGCTGTTATTAGAAAGGAAAGTAAGGAGGTCAACCATGGTGTTGTTCAGATCAGACCTAAAATGGGCTTTAGAGGGGAGACTAGAGTTGGTCTGGTACACATCCGAGTTACATGGCACAATCAGTTTAATTCGGTCTGTTAACTTTGCAGCTTTTAATGCTAGGTGAATATTTGTAACTGCACCGATTACATAAGGTTGAAACTTCTGGCCATATCTGAGAAGGAATGGCTCATCACCTACTGCAATGTACCTGGTACAATAAAAGAAAAATAAAGATAAAATCAGGTCAACAAATAAATAAACAAGAAAGATAAATAAATAAATGCTGATTTGTCCAAATTATTGAAATGAACAGGTTGTCTTAATGCTCTCCTTTTTCTAGCTATCAACGGAGGAGGTTGACTCTGAATTTGTTAATTCATAGCAAAAAGTTCATTAATGTCAGCACAGAATGTTTTTCTTTTCTTTCTAAAATTGATATTAGTTCTGCTATTCAACATCTTATAGTCCAAATAATCACGAGTTAATTGATCAAACGATCAATTTCGTCCAAAAGAAGATTAGACATTTAAGCATATCACTTCTAATTATATTCCGAGTTAACCCAAAGATAACAACATATGATATGAATTGGAAGCCAACACCAGATAAAAGAAAAATAAATAAATAACAAGAAAAGTGTTCCTTACTCAATTTGAACACCAGAACCAGCGCCATGATCAGAGAAATAGCGAGTAACATTGTCATGAACCCAGCTTGCGGCGGCTTTCCTTGATTGGCTGAGATCACGAAGCATCTCATTTCGGATCCCAACAATCGCCGCTATACCCGACCCGGAAAGGCTCTGAAGAACGGTCGGATCTGCGTCCGACAGCTTGACACGGGTCACGTCGTTTGGGAGGAGGAGTCCGCTCACCACCTTTGCGGGAGTGAGGGGGTTAGAGGAAGCCAGGCCCCAGTTTACCCCCACGGCCCATACGCAGTTAGTGCTGCATGAGAGAAGGAAGAGCAGTAACGGGAGAGTTACCGGGCGGTGATCGGAGAGCATGGGCGGTGATTGGAATGATTGGAGGGAGCTGGGGAGGCGGCAGTGGTCACTGGCACCGGCGGTGTTTGGAAATTGAAGGGAAGTGCGAAATATATAATAAATTATAATGCTTGGGGTTTATTCAAGGTTTTTCTTAAAAAACAAAAAACAAAAAACAAAGCTGAGCTGACCACTGGCAGGACGAATGTCTGAGTTTGATTAAATAATAAATTAATATAGTATGGATATGATGATGATGGTCTTTCTCAAGTGGCCAGTGGGGGATGTTCTTTTACCACATGTTGGCCCATTATAAGCGAGGAATTGTTTCGCTAGAAGGAAGGAAGGAAGGAAGAAGGGCCCAATAAAGAAGAAGTTGTCAGGCCTTTAGTTCTCTTCTTTGGGCTGAAGTTACAAACTTACAATTCTCTAGGATGAAAATGAGAAACAGAATTGGATTTTTTTTTTTTTTTTTTTTTTTTTTTTTTTTTTTTTTTTTTTTGCTGGGTTCATGATCGGAACGATGGAGCAACACGAGTTATAAATCAATAGAATTTGAGGGGACAATTTCTCAAGCGAAGTCATGTGAAAAACTTTGACATTTGGCGAGAACTGAATTTTGACACTGGGAGATCGACAGTCGAGATTATCCTTCTTCTTCATCTTCTTTATCGAAGGTTAGGATCACATAAATTCATTTGAAGCTTTGATTTAATGTACTTCAATGCCTTTTCATATTTGTTCTTCTTCTCAACACGATATGGATTTTTATTTTTATTTTTTAGATTCATTATTTTTTCTCATTTTCTACCAAATCCTAATTTTAGTTTTCAATAAATATCAAGTAAATTAATGCGAATTGATGAACTATTTTGAATTCTTATCAAGTGATTTTTTTGTCATGGAAAATGCTTGTTCATCATGAAAATTTTATTTGAAATCATCTTTATTATTTTCTTTTTCATTTTATTAAATTAAATTCTCATCTAATTTTTATTTTGACTTAAGGAGAATTATTTTACTTATTTCTTAAAAAATTATAAACTTCTTATTTGAATGCTAGCAATGTCTATATTCCCACTCTCCTCTTTGCTTTCCCTCAAAATCGGGAGTTAAAAGTTTATTGAATTTTAGGGAAGTGTTCTGATCCTGCAATGATCTAAATATTTTATTGAATTTTTAGGGCTAATATCAGTCATCGGATTGAGTTATTCATCAAATAATATTACTATCTCTATGACAATTTGTGTAGTAGTTATATGAAATGTTATATAATTTAGAAGTACAATTGCTCTACTTTTTTTTTTTAGATTGTCATCAATTATGAATTTTGACTTTCCTTAAATTCTAAATGTCAACTTTCTTCTCAATTCTGTATTTATTTTACATTAATTATATATTCATAATTACATTAATTACTAAATTATCTTCATTTTTAGTATACTAATTTTAAATAAACCATCATTTTTTTAATTCTTAAAATAAGAAATTGATCTACAAAAGTTCCAATCCTTCACATTGACCGTTAGAACTTTAGCACTCTGCATGAGAGAGGAAAATAACATATAAATAATTGTCTTGATTGGAGAATAGAAAGTGGCTTGTTTTGTATTTTTATTACTCGAAAGCCAAGGTAATAGTCTAGAAAATACTTTGTAACAGCTAAACAGAATTGCTAACTAATTGTTCTAACAAATTATGATCTCTCTAACACACTTTTTCTTGCAAATTTGATTTATCAAAAAATCTTTAGGTAATCCGTGCTGTATCGCAGCTATCTCTATCCAATTTCGTTATCATGTACAAATTAATCCCTTTTAACATTCACATGTTAGAAATGACGGCCATGAATTGAATTTAGGTCATGACCTTTTGTAACTTGCAAGTGTACAAAGCGAATTAATTTTATCATATAATTTATATCTGTTAAGTTTATGTTATATTATTGGTTAAAATATTAATATTTTGTTAATCGACAATATATGAATGTTTAATACGGCGGATAAAGTTCTATAACATATATCAACAGAACCAGAAATTAAACAAAGGTGGCTACAAATTCTAAAATGAAAGCTGTAGTGGTACAGACACTTTAATTACTAAATATAATTTTTTAAAAATAAAAAAACCTTCTACTTATTAGTGCAAATTACACTTTAATTACTTATAGGCAGTCCAGGTCTCTAGGACCCCCTGATCATATTATGATATTGTTACTTGCTTACTTTAAATATTAGCATTTTTTGTCTCGTGGCCACCTCACTACCTCAGTGAAAGAGTCAGCGACCATTTATTGATAGAGAAGAAGACGTTTCTGGAAAATTCATTCTGACAACAACCTCCATTACTTATTATCTCCAGTTCCCTCCAGTTTTCATTTTTATATTCACATTCCAACTTCTTGAATGTTGTTGACGGCATAACTGGAGAATATTGAATGCATTGATTGATAATTAATTTTCCCTTGCATATTTAATTACTGGAACAGAACAGCAAGAACCCCATACAATACAAGCTTCCATAAACCCCTCTGCTTCTTCCGATCGATCCAAAATCAATCATGTTTCTCAGAGTGTCACCTTCGCCCTCCGCCTCTTCCCCTTACCTTTCCTCGAAACACTCTCATTTCACAGGGCTACTGATCGGAGCGAAGGAGACACATGGAGTGGCGATGGCGAAGGGCTCAGGCGGCGCCGTCACAACCGTGCTGTTCTCTCCGTTTGAGGAGCTCAATCTTAAGCCCGACGTTGCTCTGGTCCCAGTTGAGGCTGATAAGTCTCTTGCTCGCTACAAGTACTCTGACAAGAGCGAGACTGCAATCAATGAACAGATCAAGTGCGTTCGATTCATCTCTAAATCAAATCTTTCTACTATCCGATATTTTCTGTTGCAGCTTTGAACTTATCTTACATAGTAGTTAGTTCCAGTAGAATTTTTAGCAAGGCTGTAATGGTACGAGATGGCAATTTATATGTTTCGTTGAGGTAATTAAGTGAAACATATTAAAATATCACATATGTCTTGCTTTAATATACTTTAGTTAGATACGAGGTGTGTAAACTCGAGGGGTATTTTATCCGCCACGCTGAAAATTCTGGGGGCAAATTCTCAAGAATATAGGGGATGACGGCTCGAAATTCAGAAAGTACTATTTTTGAAGAAAACAGGAGAAGAACTCTGTTTTATTATACTAATTATAGTTACCTTTTGTTTTGACGCCCAATCATTGTTGTGATAAATTTCGTTGCCAATAGAACCTATATCTTTAAAGAAAGCTGTGCATGTTACTCTGGACTATTTTGTTCATTTAAATAATAGCAGGGTATATGATTTTACTTCAAACATGAAACAAATTGCTATGTACACTAGTTTATTTTCTCTAAACCCTTTCGGTGTCAACTCAGAAATCAATATCTAACTAATGCATGTTTATCTTTTTTCTTGAGCAGTGTTGAGTACAACATTTCATATATCTACCATGCAATGTATGCATACTTTGACCGTGATAATGTTGCATTGAAGGGTTTTGCAAAGTAAGTTCTATATTTGTAATTCTGAATAGAGTTTTCAACTCTATTAAACTTTTTTACTTGTTTTATTCAACTAGTATGACACCAGCTGAAATTTTGGTTTTCAGGTTCTTCAAGGAATCCAGTGAGGAAGAAAGAGAGCATGCAGAGAAACTGATGGAATACCAGGTAATCTCTTTTCCTCATCTCTTAGAGTTTTTTCATACATGATATTTTTCATTTCAATTAACTATCAACCTTCCCCTAACTATGTTAAAATTTCTTTTGTTATAATAGAATAAGAGAGGAGGAAGAGTGAAGTTGCAAACGATCTTGATGCCTGTTAGTGAATACAATCATTCTGAGAAAGGAGGAGATGCGTGTAATTATTCTAGAGGATATAAAAGTATAAAATCTTACTCTGTCATTCGAAAAAGTTCGAAAAAGTTCGTTCCGTTGAAATTAATTTTATTCGATTCGAAATTATATCGATGGGATTCGGGTTCGCGAACTATTTTTGTTTGAATTTGTATTAAATTTGATTGGAGACTTTGAGTAGTATGAATTTATATAAAATTTATTATTTTTTGTTGAATGAACTTTTAGTTTTGTATGAATTTATATTAAATTGACATTTTTTATATTTGATTCTGTTATTTTGATATGAATTGTGGAATTTATTCTATTTACTAGACAGTTCGAATATTTAACGAATCAAATTTCAAAGAAACGCCTATCTATTTCAAATCAAACTAGTTCGAAATAGATTTCAAATCAAACTTAAACACAAGTCAGTTCGTTCGTGTTCGATTCGTTTGCAGCCCTAATTGGGAAAACTGGATTCATTCACATAGAAAAGCTCTAATGTCACAGGGTTCCCTCTGGACACATTGGCTAATATATTTTGAATGACGTAGCATTTAATTGTGATTTCTTAACCAGCATTTAGACATCCTAGCTCATCTACTTAATTGTTTTTTTCCCAGCAATGGAGCTTGCTCTGGCCCTTGAGAAGCTGACCAATGACAAGCTTCTCAACCTGCATAAAGTAAGATTCGCTTTTGCAGTTTTGGGTGACTGGTGATCAGAATTATTAATGTTTTGTTCTTTTGTGGTTCATTTTTTCTGGTTTTAGATGAAGCAACTTTTTAAGTTCCGTATTCATTTTAATTTTATGCATAGGTGGCAGAACAATCCAATGATGCTGAACTGATGAGTTTTATTGAGTCTGAGTTCTTGGGAGAACAGGTCAGATTATTTTTAGTCTAAAATTACTAAACCATTGCCAAGATTCTCAGCTGGTCTGAATTCATCATCTCTTTATGTACAATTATTTTGTCTTGTTAGGTGGAGGCAATAAAGAAGATATCTGAGTTTGTTTCTCAGCTGAGAAGAGTGGGTCCTGGTCACGGTAAGTTAGTTGTTATCTTCTTCTGGCTTGTTTATGGTGTATGATTCAGAACAATTACAAATTTTTGATAGCAGGGTATTTTTCTTAAAATTTAGTAATTTGTTCTTGTTATTCTTTTCAGGGGTTTGGCATTTTGATCAGGTATTGTTGCATGAAGATGCAGCTCATGCTTAGGCTGTTGTAGTTCTCTCCTTACATGATTTCTTCATGATAAATTTACCCTTCATTCGGAGAGGACAAAGAGACTTAACTGAAATATGCATGTCTAAATTGTAGTTGCTGATGAATTCTTGGAAAGTTAGGAGATTTTAAATAGTATAAAGACTTGCTAGTTGTCGTAATCATTTATTTTTAAACTATGTTGTTGCTTCTTACCTGGTTTACTTGTAGAACTAGGTTGAGGGCTTGTGGCTTTTTGGTCAAGCATTAGTCGCATGCGTTTCTTACTTTTGAATCATGTGATGAGATTGTCATATTCTCCTTCTAGGGAGGTTGAAAAGGGACGATCTTTGTTATTATGTTTGTACTGTGAAAGAAAGGGGGATCGGCGACTCTGAATGGGTCAATTTTCTTAAAAATGAACAAAATGTTCGTTACCTATTGTTACTATTTTCTGTTCTTAGGAAAGGAATATGTCCTGGATTATGGATATTATGATGCACTTATGTAATTTTTTTTTACAAAAGAGCCGTGGAAGATGGTAAAAGTGGGAGCCCCAGGCAAGGTCTTGCTTTATTTGATCATGCAAAATCAAATAGCATACTTCGGCAAGGCTATATGTCTAAATGTTTTCTATACGTAACAGTTGTATCATTTCGTGCAACCAACAGAACGACCAACAAATGAAGTGGGCAAAAATATAGAAAGAAGAAAAAAATGTTGATCTCTTATCCTAGTCCTTTATTATGGATATCAACAGTAAAGCCTCGTCAGCTGCGGGAACATCCTCTGTTCACGTGAAGTTTTACTTGTTAATTTGAGGATCATGACAAGAAATCAATAACTAATTTGGACAAAAAGAAACAAAACAAAATTTAATTCCATGTAAGAAATATTAACACAAAGTGACAAAATCCATCAAACTCAAACCTGACTTCGGAAGAGAATCAGGAAGGATTGAAATTAGTTGATAAATGATCATCCCACCATTATCTCTCTCCTTATGCTCAGTTTCTTCTTTTTCTTCGTTTTCTTCTTCTTTAGTCGTAAGGATTGGAACAGTAACTCCAAATTTCGAGGCTATACTATGTATGATTCCAGAACCAGCATTACTGTCTCCATTCCCTTGCCTCTTTCCATTTCCCTTAGCCATAATTTTCTTTTCCTCTCCAGTGTTAATGCTTGCACTAGTCTCTTCATCCTCTGACAAGAATTTTTCCTTCTCAATTTGAATATTATCATAAAAATAACCCAAATTTGGAAAAGAAAAAACATATATAACTAACGTAAGTAAACATTTGCAGAGCAAGTCCGTCAAGCAACTCAAACCTGACATGGGAAGAGACTCAGGAAGACTTGAAATTAGCTGATGAATGATCCCGCCACTGTCTTCCTCATGCTTACCTCTTTGCTCATCAGTGGAATGGCCTGGAATAGTTACCCCAAATTTGGAGGCTATACTATCTATGATTCCACTACCAGCACCACTTCCTCCATTCTCTTCTTGCATCTCTCCGTTTCTTTCAGCCATCTTTTCCTTTACCTCTCTTTTACTGATGCTTGTATGCGGCTGTTCATCACAATTACTTGAACTCTTCTTCTCGTCCTCTGACACTGGTACTAAGCTCTCCTCCTCATCCGCCCAATCTTCCATTTGATCCCTCAAAAATAAAATAGAGGTGAAAGATATTTCTCTTCTACAATTTGTTGCCTACTAGTTCTTTTCGCAAGCAAACAGGAAGACCTGAAGATTAGAACGAGCAGTCTTTATTTATAGAGGAGAAGGCTATGCTCTGGATTTGACACGTGTATATGAGATCGGATTTTGTCTGTATGTCGTGCCGGAGTGCTTAGATAACTGTAGCCTGCTTAGATGGCATGGATTTCTTTAATGAAAAAAATAATAAGATGGCATGGGTTTGTCGGTTACATACGTGCTATTAGACCGCAAACGATTTGAGTTCGAGCGAGTTGGATTTAGCTTAAAAAATTTGAGTCGAGTCGAGCCGAAATTTGAGTCGAGTCGAGCCGAGTTCGTGAAAAGCATTTGTACTCGCCTCATCGACTAATGTTCAGTTCTGTGGAGCAGGGAGACATAACATTGATCGGAAGGTTGAGATATAATTAATATATCTGAATCTGTTACCTGATAGACTCAATTCGTTGGTCCTGTTGGCCGATGCTCTGCTGCTGTGCGTTGGACGATTAGAAAAAAGTAAAATAAAAGAGGGATTAAAGAAACTAATTAAAATAAAAAATGAAAGAAAGCTGGGAGGAAGGCTATTTAAAACTTTCTACATTGATTAAAGGATTTTATATTTTGAAACTGGTGATAGACCCACCGCCCACGTACTTTGGTCAAAATCCATGTTACCCTTTTGCCTTTCTGCTGATCATATTCATGTTGACCTCTGAATTTAACTTCCGTTTAATAGATGGAGCCTTTCAAGCAAATATGCGTTATAACAGGAATTGAGGTTGTCAAAGTATTTAAGTATTTCATAACAAGAAATGGATGAAGGCCGGTATAAAACACACATGCTTTGTAAAAGACAAAAATAATAAATAAAAAATAATAAAAGAATAAATAGCTATTTTTAAAATTTAAATGAATTTCCAATTTTTATATTTCATTTTCTATATGGCTGAAATTGTTGAAATTCCACAAAATTGAGAATGGAAACTTCATCTCGGATGTGTTCCTTTCACTTTGTTTTGCTTCTGCAACTTTTGAATTACAGAGAGTACATGTCCCACCCACATTCCCGGATATTTATTTATCTTTGTTGGCTTATGAGTTTAAAATTTGTAATAATGACATCATCATGCTCATTTTCTTAAAAGAAACAACAGTATTACTTATTAATCTTTATTGTTGCCAAACTATAATGACGGCATTGATAGTGTGAAAATTCCATGACAAAGTTGTGAGAGTTAACTCAGAGCAGAGCATGTCCAGTCCGTTATGCATGCAACACTCTTAGGATTATACCATTGATTATAAGCAGCATCAAACAATAATTAAACCGTCCTAAGATTTAAAATTATTGCGCTATCAGGTGCCAATGAGCCATTGATTTATTACAAGGGTGTAGGTTTAATTGTCATGACCATATTCATGCCATCATTAGTTAAATGAGGGCTAGTCCCATGCTTTTATTGCCTTCATCTCCTTCAATTTTTTTAACCTACTTACTCTATCCTTATATTTCTGTTCAATTGCATGAACCTTCTGAGTTGCAATTCAAGAAATATCTACATGGACTACTTATGTTGAAGTGCTCTGCTTCTCCATCACAAGTACTTAGCATTTTCGTTCATTACATATTTATACTTCAAGTTTCATTTCGATTGATCTCTTGGAGAAAGAGAAGTGAACATTAGCCTTATTTTAGAAGTTAAGACTTTGCATTAAATGCATTACACATGAAATTAATACAAAGAAGGAAAAAGAAAAGCTTACATTACATAGATAGAGAACAGAATTCAATATTTTGAATGGCAATTAATTTGATACTTACTTCATGAGAGAATCAGATGAAATCTGATCTACATGTTATTTTTATTATATATTTCTAATGCTTAGAAGGGAATTTTGTTGACAACAGATTGATCTGTGACATGGGGCGGCCACCATGTTGCGACAAAGCAAATGTGAAGAAAGGTCCATGGACAGCTGAGGAGGATGCTAAACTTCTGGCTTATACATCCACCCATGGCATCGGGAACTGGACCTCAGTACCACAGAAAGCAGGTTATTTTCTTTCCATTTTCTATTTTCACAATTTTTATGTGATAAAGGAGATCTGTTGTTAATTGTATATTTGTCGCAAGACGCATTCTTGCATTTTAGCTGAGAAATTTTTAATTGATATTTCTATAATTCATCAAAAAAAATTTAAGGTTCGAGTAAAACAAATTCAACCATACTAAGAAATTTCTCCTTTTTCAATATTCTTAACTGAATTTTTTGCTTGCTTGTTGTTCATGTTCCATATAGTTCTAACTGTGTGAGATGTACACAGGTCTGAAAAGGTGTGGAAAGAGCTGCCGCTTGCGGTACACTAACTATTTGAGGCCTAATTTGAAACATGAGAACTTCACTGCAGAGGAAGAAGAGCACATTGTTACTCTGCATGCAATGATTGGAAGCAGGTTATCCTCTCTATTCTGTACTTTGTTATACCAGACTTTTTGGCCATAGTTGTTGATCACATATTTGCATGCAAAATTTGACATATATGTAACAGGAAAGGTAAAATTTAAGGAAAAAGAGTATCAAAGGATGATTTTAGAATTTCGACTTTAGAAAAGCAGATTTAAGAAATCGGGCCAAAGCAATTGCTATTGAGGTACGTGTTGTAACAGCATCGTTGCTCAGATATCATCCCTTTAAAAGAAAGTACATATAAACATAGGAAGACATATGAGCTCATTCACAACACTTAATCACCTTAAAAAGAAAATTAATTCATGACATGAGAGATTATGATGATAATCATGCAATAAAAACCATATAATTCACTTAGCTAGAAAATCATATAAATCTTGTTTATGGAAATTTCAGAGATTTCATATCTAATTTACAATCTCTTTGATGTCATGAAATTCGGACCTCACCCTCATTCTTGCAGGTGGTCAATCATAGCGAACTCTTTGCCAGGAAGAACGGATAATGATGTCAAGAACTACTGGAACACAAAATTAAGCAAGAAGCTATCTCAAAGCGGCATTGATCCGGTCACTCACCGTCCCATTTCTGATGTAATGCTGTCAATCCACCGACTGTCACACCCCCAATTTCACCCCTTTCCATCGTCCCCTTCTTCTTCCTCCACCATCACCACAACCAAGACCACCACATTCAATCGCGAGCTCAAGAATGCTTTCCTTACCAAATCCAACATGGGAATGCCCCTTCATAACACATCATCAGCTGCTTACTCTTTTACAATACCATCACCGCAACTGTTGCAACCCCCAGCTCCACCAGCACAGACATCTCAACTAGAGACAACATGGACTGATTTTCTTGTAGACGGGTGTGATCTTGATGAGAATGTAACATCTTCAGATGTAAGGAAAGAAGCTAGCACTGTTGCGACCAGCGAAAGTTGGACAGTTTGTCAGGGATGGTATGATTGTGGTATGTTGTATGAGGAAGGGAGCTGTAGCAACTTTCCAGCAGCAGGTTCAGTTGAAGGCGAAGGCTCAAGTTCATTTGTTGATGCTATATTGGATCATGATAAGGAGATGGCTTCTGAGTTCCCTCAGCTACCAATTTGTGATTCTTCTGATCTCTTTTAGGTTTCTCATCAATTATACATTAGAACATTCTTTCTTAGCGTTGAGTTGGTTTAGGGGAAAAACATATCCAAGGTTAATGAAGAGAAACACACCAAGTGATATGACTATATTGAGTCCTTCCGTGTCCATTTAACTTTATTTTATAAAATTTATTCTGTTTGAAGAACAATATTTATGTGTAAGGCAGTAATATTACTGCTCAGAAATGGCTTGCTATTTGATATATTCTTTCAGTTCAATCATGGTTTAATAAAATATTAAGAGATTATTTCCTCGCATTAATCTACTGCTTGCAAAAGTGGCATCTGTTAGGAAATATACATGTGATGTCTAGCTAACTAGCACATGGAACCAAACGAACAGATATGCAATGATTTTGGTGTTATTGATCGAAGAAGAAATTTAGGGACCCATTTGATCATAGTGGAATTTTCTTACCAGCCATGCTGTATGTGGTACCTATTACAGCAAGTGCTTAATCATCACAACAGACAACAGTCATCAAACCATTCTGTTATCTAGTTTGTAATCCGATAGAATTGGAATCTGCAGTTAGGTCTATCTGTTATTGATTTCTGCTCTTGCAATGTAGATTGCATCGATCAAACCGTTTAAGAGATTTGAGTGAGCTCTTTCGAGGCAAGGTTCTTATAGAAATAATTAACCAGTGGTCAGTTTATAGCTTCTGGATTAATCAATTTTCTTAAATTCATTTCTTCATCAACTTTTGTAACAGAAATCGTACTCATCACTTAAAATAAACCACACACAACGCACCATGAGACATTGACCACGCACTAATTTTACCCACTGTAATTCAAGCATATACAGCTTTCAATTACAATACGCGAAGATGACAAAAAATATATATATTTCTCTGTTGAGCAAATTTAAGGAAGTTCTCGTAACTTGCAAATCAGCAAAATATATAATTGAAAATTAAGACTTTTCTCACAAATACAAAATGTGATAATTGCAGGAAGATTGATGCTTGTGAACTTTGTTCTCTCTGTGTTACCATTTACTTTGTGTTCCTCTTAAGCTTCCAACTTCCAGAGCCAAATCAATCCATCATATTCCCCAATTTTGGAAGAGTGATAGAATGTTTTTTTGGAAGAGTGGTAGAAGAGTAGTATTTTTGACTATTCAGAAGAACGAAAATATTGTTTGACAGTTATTAATCAGAATAGTTAAAATATGAATAATTATGATACTAATAATGATGATGATGATAAAAATAATAGTACAATAATAATAATAATATTAAAATAATTATAATAAATAATAATATTCATAATTATAATCATAATAATATAATAAAAATATAAACATAATCATAATATAGTAATATAATAATAATAAATAAATATAATCATAATAATATAATAATAATATAATCATAACTATAATCATAATCATAATAATCATAGTCATAATCATAATAATATAACCATAATCATAATAATATAATAATCATAAAATAATAATAAAATAATCATATTTATATTCATAATATAATAATATAATAATAAAATCATATTTATTATAATATAATAATAATAAATAATAATAAAATAAATAATATTATAATACTAACAGTGATGATAATGTATAATAATAATAATCATTATAATAACATAATATAATAATATAATAATATAATACAATATAATCAAATAATAATCGCTATTCCGATGAGAGCTAATCCGGTATACCACCTATAACTTGGTATATCGAATTAGCACTCTTCTACTTAGTCAAAAATTCATTTGACAAATTACTTTATCAGAATAGCAATTTTATTCTTACTTTTTGTTATTCCATGCATTGCCGAACAAACCCTAAATTTGTCCAAACTGTGATATACAAGATTTACTAAGGCCATTATTATATTATTTTTTTGTATTCTCCCTTTATGAAAAATTACGGACAGAGGTGTTTTTGACCTTTCAGGTTATCCAACAGAAAGATAACAGGTAACTTCAGGAACCAAAAAAATTGACAATTGATTTTGGTCATTGTTTTCTCTATGCTAATGCCAACTTCGCACAGTTCTTTCGATAGTAAATGGCTGCATGATGTGTTACCCAGGAGCTGCAGTGCTCAATTCGTATTTTCTTTGCATTTTTCAGCAAGTAGCAATCAAGTATAACTAGTTTTGTAAATTTATTATTTGAACTGAATTAATATTTATATCAATTAGTTATATTTTTCTAGTTTTATTTCTGTTTGATGTAAGCCAACTTATATTATATTTTTTTCTAGTTGTCTCAAATCTTCATAGCTGGTGATTGAAGTCCTATATATATATATATTTTTTTTGGTAAAATCTAAGCAGGCAAACATTACATATTTACATGCACATGGAACATGGTACAATTCTTGTAGGAATTACAATTGAAACTTGTAGCATAGATGTAAAAAAATTGAATATTTATTTTAGTTATTTTCATCTGTTATGTATAATTCTTTTTGAAAGTTGGTCCGATGATGATATTTGACCGAATGATCACCATCATAATTCATAATGCAAGAGCAATTTGCTACTTCAAAAAAAGAAAATGCAAGAGCAATTAAAGGACAGTGACTCAAAATTGGTTGATTTTTTTTATGCAAAATGTGACCTACGGGCTGTAGCAATGGACGGGTAATTTACCAGTATAATTCTGACAAATAAAAGCTGCAAAAATTCACCTGTCATTTTTTTGCAGTGAGTTCCAACTGTCAATGAATTCATCAACAGTCAGTGACTTCAACAGCAAAAGGACCAGTGGATTTTAGGTGATCTTTTCAATTTTTCATGACTTATCGTTATTATTTTTTTTAAGACACCTTTTACGTATCAGAACCCTCGCTTCGTTCCCATGTACCAGAAAAAAGAGCAATAAACATTTTTTTTTCTTTGGCAATCAAATTTCCAAGGGAGTGACAACTGTACTTTAGCTTTCAATCAACAAGAAAACATACCTAAATTAAAAAATTGAAAAGGAAGAGAAAATAAGGAGAGGAATAACAAATATTGCAAACAAAAGCAGAATCGGCGCTTGTTTCTTACCTAGAAGCTGTAGGAGAGAATAAAAAATATACAGCCCAGGTGGTAGATCGGAGGCGAGGAGTGTCGAGTAAATGAAGGATCGATTGCGCCGAGTCCCCCTCCCCTTGAGTCTTGTCGAAAGGGTGCAATTCGCGACCAGAGCCGAGACAGAAGAGACCTGAGTATAAACGATCGCCAACGCCAAGTATGTGGGCCAGTGAGTGGGGAGATCGCACACCGATTTTTTTTTCTTACCATCTTAAAAGGCATCTAAAAACTGGATTAGTCCAATTATTTTGTTGAGATATTTTAAATTTATTATATGTCATGAGAAATAAGTCATTTAATATGTGAAATGCGTATTAATAACTTTATGATTTATTGATGGTCTAAATTATATAAAGTCCGATAATAATACAACTATGTTATTGGTCACTGGATAACATAACTATAGACAACTTTCTGATTAAGCAGTGAACCCGTTACGAGAGAATCTGGATTCAATATGGACCCGTTAAGATATAAATGCACTCAGTTATATGGGCGTCCATATATATGCAGGGATATTGTTGGTTTTGAAATGATTCTCATTTTTCCCCACTTTCTGTCACCCTTTCGTTTCCCAACAGATTCATCTCTCTCTCTCTTAACACAGTTCCAGAAGAGAAGAAATTGTCGACGTCGGTCCTCTCAATCACTCCATCGGATTAGAGGAAGATCGCTGGAAGGCTAAAGGAATCTGATAATCAACGGGGTTGTGTCTCTCTGGAAGACCGACAAAATAGATCAAGGTAATATAATTTATATTTGGGGTTCACTAGAGGATCATGGTCATACAGTAAATTTCTAACAATTGGTATCAGAGTCTGTTCTAATTGAACTGTTAAGATCTAATAACTGATTCGAAAATTTCTCAGAAATTTATAATTCTATAATTGGATCTGTACTTTTAATCAAATAGTTTATGAATAGTTCGGAAATTTATAGATCTGTTTGTTAGATATGAAACTTTCATAAATTTAAATCAAGATTGACAATCGGTTTAGAAAATCAAATTTATCAGTTTATCAGAATCCAGAAATATTTCATAAACTGATTGGTCAACACAGTAGTTTCCGAATTGTATGTGATTAACTGTTTTATTACATGATTCTGTTAAGAAAATATGAATTTCTGATCTGTATTCTGCTGCGGTTATTTTTGAATCATGCCAAGATCAAATATTGTCGATTTTGTGAATGGGACCGCCGTAGTTAGGAAGTTTGTTATGTATTTTCATGCCTAATTTTTTTTGCAGAAGGATTATGAGATAGTATGACCCTGTTGCTTTGTGTGAAACTTATAATGCATAAATGATTGATGTATGTAAGTGGCCTAAGGTGTCAATTAATTATTTTTATTTTGGTGGCTTGCATGTCACATAATATATGTATCATTCTTAGGATTTGTATAATTTTTATTTATTATTAGGATAGTAATTTGGTAAGAATGAAAAATTTACATTAAGAACAAGATGATGGCTTTATGAAGAGGATTCTTACGAAGGAGATAATCATGTCTTGGGTCATACTATCTCGCTTATGAATTGATTATGTTGGTTGTTGTTTATTCGGTATTGATTGTATGAACCCATGAATTGATATTTAGGTTAAGCCAATATATTTGAGAAATTTATTCAGATAATGTTAAATCATTATGAAGGCTTCAGATAAAATACATGTTTTTAAATAATTAACAAAAATATTATCTTACCAAAGTAAGCTTTCATATTGGCGTTAATTATTTTTCAAGACTTATATACGGAGGATATACATACAATATTTGATTTTTGGACTATCCCAAAGGAAAGACAACAATCACTTATTATATGTAAACAGATTGTAGTAATATATAGGTAATGGTCAGTAAGTTTTAGGTATGATTAGTTGATTGACCCAAAGGAAGGTTGACTAATTGACATCAAATGGACCGTTATATATCATTATTACGCCTAATTATCTTAGAATAATAATTGATTCCAAAGAACACTTATTATTTGAGGATACTTAGTTGATGGAATATGCCTTATTTTGACTTAATATTATAATTCAGACATTTGATTCGTTATATTGCATATATTTTTCAGCAAAGATTACTGATCTTACTGCCGGCATCAATAGCATTCGATGCTGACGGGTTCTAATTACAAGGAATGGAAAGATATCTTAGAGATTATTCTTGGGTGTCTTGACCTAGACATAGCGTTACAGCAGGCTAAACCACATGTATCTGCTGCAGATAGTCCTGATAATGTTCAGAATGTACATGCACGGTGGATGATGTCAAATCGCTTGTGTCTTAAGGTCATGCAAATGACCATTCCTGAAAGTTTTATGGGACCTGTTTCTAATTTCACTCTAGCTTTGGACTATCTTAAGGAACTTGAGCAGAGGTTTGTTAGAAATGAGAAGACTGAAATAGGCATTCTGTTAAACAAACTATGCACAATGAAGTACAATGGAAGAAGTATGTCATGGAGCACATTCTTGAAATGATGAATACCGCTTCAAAATTGAAGACACATAAACTGGACATATCGGAAGATATGTTAGTCTATTTATCTCTCAACTCTCTTCTCACTTCTTTTGGGCCGTTCAAGGTGAGCTACAACTGTCAGAAGGAATCATGGACAGTCAATGAGCTCATCTCGCACTGTGTTCAGGAGGAAGAGCGTTTGAAGACGGATAAAAGTGAGAGTGCAAACATTGCTTCCACATCTAAAGGAAAAGGGAAATAAAAACGTAAAATCAATTCAGATGATGTGACTACAAGTTCGCAGAAGAAACCCACTAAGGATAAGAAACCGGTTATCAAGACAGAGCCGGATAAGGAAAATAAAGGGTGTTTCTTTTGTGAATCTGAAGGGCACATGAAGAAAAATTGTATCAATTATCACGCATGACGTGCAAAGAAAGGTAATTTTCTCTTATTTGTGAAGAAGTTAATTCAGTTTCAGTTTCAATAGACACATGGTGAATAGATTCAGGTGCAACCACTCACATATCTGTGTCTATGCAAGGTTGCCGAAATTACCGTAAGCCAAGAGATGGTGAAAGATACATCTATGTAGGCGATGGCAATAAGGCAGAAGTTGAAGTCATAAGGCATTTTAGATTACTTATGAAAACTGGTTTATATTTGAATTTGTATGATACTTTTATTGTGCCGTCTTTTAGATGAAACTTAATTTCTATTTCCGTGTTGGACAAATTAGGTTTTTCTTGTTCATTTGGAGATGGAAAGTTTGGTTTGTATCGACACTCCAATATGGTTGATTCTGGTTTTCTGTCAGTTATGGATAATATTTATGATTTAGATACTTTTGCTTCCTATAATGAGACCTTATATAATAAAACTCGAAATGTTAGACAAAAATTAACACATCAGGATTCAACTGCACTTTGGCACAAGCGTTTAGGTCATATTTCTCAACAGAGAATTACACGTCTTGTTCAAAGTGAAATCATGCGGCCCTTGAACATGTCGGACCTTGGTCCGTGCATTGAATGTGCTAAGGGCAAACAAACAAGCATGCGTAAATATATAGCCAATCGTATGACGTATATTCTTGAGCTGATATATACGGATATATGCGAACCATTCCCTACAACAACTAGGAATGGTCATGTATATTTTATCAGTTTCATTGACAATTATTCTAGATATGGCTATATATATTTAATTAAAGAAAAGACTCAAGAAAAGACTCAAGTCTGAAGTCGAGTTACAACTCAACAAAAGGATTAAAGGCATCAGATCAGATTGTGGTGGTGAATATTACGGTCGCTCTGACGGCTCGGGAGAGCAACGTCCAGGGCCTTTTGCTAAATTCTTGGAGGATAATGGGATTGTGCCACATTATACAATGTCGGATTCACCGGCAATGAACGGTGTGGCTGAAATGCGCAATCAAACATTAATGGAGATGGTGCAAAGCATGATTTCTCATACCTCGCTTCCATTGAACCTTTGAGGAGAAGCACTTAAGACAACGGCAACATACATTTTGAATCGGGTAGCGACTAAGGCAGCAAACAAAACTCCATATGAGTTGTGGGTGGACGAAAACCTAGTCTCCAACATTTTAGAATTTGGGGTTGTCGGTGAAAGCTCGGCCTTATAGGCCATAAGAGAAGAAGTTGGATGAAAGGACGTTAGCTTTGCTATTTTATCGGATATGCGAAAGGTCTCGTGGGTATAAATTTTATGATCCCACTAATAGAACAATTTTTGAGATAAATACAGTTAAGTTCTTTGAGGATGTTATGGTTCAGAGAGGAAATACAAATCAAATTGTCTTTGAAGAATCACAAGATTCTCCTATACGAGAGGCACCCACATCGGTACCAATTGTAATAAGGATATCTGGAGACTCATTGGTTCCTGAACCCACATCTGTGGTGAATGAACCTATAGTCAATGAACCTCCAGAAATAGAAGAGAATCCGGAACAAGACAATGTTGATGTTGATGAGAAACCTATACCACCTTAAGAACCTCAAGAAATAGTGCCTTTAAGACGGTCCACCAGAGAGAGAAGAAGCGTAATATTTAATGATTATATTGTATTTCTTCAAGAAAATAAATTCAACATTGGCATGATGGAGGATGATTTGTCACTCTCCGTCAGGCTTTAGAAAGTGTGAATTCTCACAAATTGACCAAAGCCATGGATCAAGAAATAAAGTCAATGTATGACAACAAAGTCTGGGATATCGCCCATTTACCTGAAGGTGTGAAACCTATTAGTTGCAAATGGATATTTAAGACCAAAAAGGATTCAGAAGGTAATGTAGAAAGATATAAAGCACGACTAGTTGCTAAGGGATTTACACAAAAAGAATGTATTGACTTTACGAAAACTTTCTCGCATGTGTCAACGAAAGATTCTTTTAGAATTATCATGGCTTTAGTGGCACACTTTGACCTTGAGTTACATCAGATGGACGTTAAGACCGCATTTCTCAATGGCGACATTGATGAATGTATTTATATATCGCAACCACCGAATTACGAGTCTGATGACTCAAAACAGATGGTTTGCAAATTAAAGAAGTCTATCTATGGACTCAAACAAGCGTCTCGTCAGTGGTATTTTAAATTTCATCAAGTAATTATCTCATTCGAATTTGAGCCTAACTTGGTGGATGAATGTATATATCACAAGTTCAGTGGGAGTAAGTTTGTATTTCTGGTTTTATATGTCGATGACATATGCTTGCCAGTAACAATAAAAATATGATGCATGAAACTAAAAAATTTCTTTTCAAATATTTTGACATGAAAGATCTTGACGAAGCATCGTATGTGTTAGGCCTTAAAATACACAGAGATCGAAATAAGGGTATTTTAGGACTTTCACAACTGACATATATCGATAAAGTTCTCAAGCGATATGGTATGGAAAATTATAAATCAGAAAATACCCCTGTTGCTAAAGGAGACAAGTTTAGTCTTGATCAGTGCCCAAAAACAAAACTCGAGAAATCAGAAATGCATCAGATTATGTATGCTTCATTGATAGGAAGTCTTATGTATGCTCAAGTGTGTACGCGTCCGGATATTGCGTATATCACGGGAATGCTTGGTCGCTATCTCAGTAATCCTGGTATGAATCACTAGAAAGCAACCAAAAGGGTACTAAGGTACTGGCAAAGAACGAAGAATCACATGTTAACATATCGGCGATCAGACAAGCTTGAGGTCATTGAGTATACCGATTCCGACTTTGTGGGTTGTGTGGATAGCTTAAAGTCAACATCCGATTATATTTTTATGTTGGCTGGAGGAACTATTTCTTGGAGGAGTGCAAAGCAATCCATGATTGCCTCTCCACCATGGCAGCCGAATTCATTGCGTGTTTCGAGACATCGAACCATGGAATATGGCTAAAGAACTTTATCACAGGGCTGCACATTGTGGATACTATTAAGTTACCACTTAAGTTATATTGTGATAATAGTTCAGCAGTGTTGTATTCTAACAACAATAGGAGCTCGTCGAAATCCAAACATATCGACATTAAGTTCCTTACTATGAAGGAGAGAGTTCAGAGTGGACTTATAAGTATTGATCATATTGGTACAACTTTCATGCTAGCAGATCCACTGACTAAGGGATTGATACCCAAACAGTTTCATGAGTATATCGCTCATATGGGTATATATGTTACAGAGGATTATTAGGTTGAGTGGGAGTTTGTACTTATATTTCATTTTTATGTTTTATATGATATATTTTTCAGATATCATGCAATAGTTCTTATATGATATTCTGTGATTTCGTATGTATCATGTAGTTATTCAGTTTTATATACACTATGAGTTTATAATCGACCTCAAATTTAGATTAATTAAGGTGACCAAATTGAAAATAGGCATGTGGATCACATTGCATGTAATTTTCAAACTACATATCCCCTTCATGATTCATGTCATTCAGTTATATTTATATCGTGATTTGTGTTAGTTTAGTTTCGTTTTATGAGACGAATACTGCATAAGTCCAAGTAGGATGATGACATAAAAGGTTATGATTGATGAACAGAATTGGATAATGACATAAAAGGTTATGACAACACAGTTAAGAATACTCAATTCAGTATATATATATATATATATATATATATATATATATTTCAGATACATATAGCCTAAGTGGGAGATTGTTGGAATTAATTATTATTAATTACAACATGTATGGGCTTATATGTAATAAATATATATTATATAATGGACTGTCAAATTATACCCGTAATGAAGTGATCAAATTTTGTATCGGGTTTATTATATGTCATGAGAAGTGGGTCCTTTAATGTGTAGAATGTGTATTAATGACTTTATGATTTAGTGATGGTCTGAATTATATAAAGTCTAATAATAATACAATTATGCTATTGGTCCCTGGAGAACACAACTATAGACAGCTTTCTGATTAAGCAGTGAACCCGTTAAGAGAGAATCTGGATCCAATATGGACCCGTTAAGACATAACTGCACTCAGTTATATGGGTGTCCATATATATGCAAGGATATTGTTGGTTTTGAAACGATTCTCATTTTTCCCCCACTTTCTGTCACTCTTTCGTTTCCCAACAGATCCATCTCTCTCTCTTAACACGGTTTCAGAAGAGAAGAAACTGTCGACGCCGGTCCTCTCAATCACTCCATCGGATTAGAGGAAGATCGCTGGAAGGCTAAAGGAATCTAGTAATCAACGGAATTATATGGATCAAAGTAATATAATTTATATTTGAGGTTCACTAGAGTGTCATGACCATACAGTAAATTTCTAACAATATTATCTCTATTGTGGGATAACATATGACATGAGCAATTTGATAAATTATTTGTTGTAATTTTATGAGTCTACCTCATTACACTAAAATGGATTAGACAAATGAATTGTTATTGTTTTCCCGAGTCCATGGGTAACTAACAAGTAAATATCTTATTGGGTCTCAACTCTCTTCAATTCTGGAATTCCCAACTCAAACTCCTCTCTTCAACAATGGGTTCACAAGGCTCATTTCTGCTGGCCGTACTGCTGCTCCACCACCACTCTGTTCTATTCTCTGCTCCGATTTGCGTCGCTGGAGACTCCAAGGTTTCTCTAGCACTGTATTACGAGACCTTGTGCCCGTACTGCTCCAATTTCGTCGTTAACTACCTCGCCAAAATATGGGATAACGGCCTGATCTCCATTGTCGATCTGGAACTGATCCCTTATGGCAACGCTAGAGTTCGCTCCAATGGAACCATCACCTGCCAGGTCCCCTCCTATTTGTGATTTATCAGTTATCATTCCTTATGCAAATACATTCTTGATTTCTAGTTGACTGACTCCCAACCTAATAAAGTTTTTACTTATATTATGGTAAAAACTTGAAGTTCTTAATGAATCTACAATTAATCTTGTCTGTTTGGTTAACCTCCGTCGGATCCAATCCAGGATTGCCACGTCATCGCACCTCAGTAATGACACGTATGGAAGGCTGCTCCAGTCTCTTCCCGATACCCCTCTCTCAATTCCCTGAATTTGAATTCCCAAGCCCTCTGTAATCTACAATGGCTTCTTCCTCTCGTGCTTCTCTCCTTGCGGCTCTCCTCCTCTTCTCCACTCTATCCTTAAACCCCTTAATTTGCAGTGCTAAGGATTCGAAGGTTTCTCTAGCGCTGTATTACGAGACACTGTGTCCGTACAGCGCCAATTTTATCGTCAATTATCTCGCAGGGATATTTGATAATGGCCTCATCTCTGTCGTGGATCTTGATCTGATCCCTTATGGGAACGCTCGAGTTAGTTCCAATGGAACCATCACCTGCCAGGTTTCTCTATTTCTTGTTTCGTCTCCCCTTTTCCGATCGGATCGCATTCCTAATTCCCCCATTTTTGTTGTATTTTGGTAATATAAACGAAGTATAACAATAGGATTTATCTATCTATTATTCAGACACTGCGGGTTGTAGTTCCAGATTTTATTATGTCAGTTTATTTCTACCGTCAGAATAAGTGTGGAATGCTAAAACGTTAACTAGAATAGCTACAGCCTCATAGTTGAAACTCTTGGAGACCCGTATAAAAAGTCTTTATATTTTTTTTAAAAAAATGAGCAATATTAGCATTTTCTGTAACTCCTAATCTCTTATAAGACACCACCGGATATACTCAGATAGTGGAAGAACGCAATGAATTAGTATTGACAGATGACTTTGGTACGATAAAAGTTATTAAACTGGCTGTAACTTTTCTTATCTAGTTTCTTTCTGCTGACAGCATGGAGAATATGAATGCTTACTAAACACTGTTGAGGCTTGTGCAATTGATGCTTGGCCAGATCTGGTAATACTTTCCCTCTTTTTTTCACTTTGTGATTTGAGTCTTACTTGAATTGTCTTCTAACTATTATTATAATTGTCAGGATGTGCATTTTGGTTTCATTAATTGTGTAGAGACCTTGGTGGTAGAACACAAGTACCTCGAGTGGGAATCTTGCTTCGCAACAACTGGATTAGACTCAAAGCCTGTTTTAGAATGCTTTGAGAATGGATATGGTCATGAGGTCTGCTTCAGTGCTTCCTTTATATATATTTGTTTGTATTTTACTTCTTTTACTATTATTTTTTATTTGGAAAAGAGATCTCATGGATCATCTGTTAGGCTAAATAAGCTTTTATATATCCCAAACTACTAAACAGTAATCTACCGGCAATCAAGACAACCATGTACTAAATCAAAATAGGAATTAAACCTGTTGACTACCCTACAAAGACATAGGCAAGCGCAGATCAAATGTGTTTATATGAGGGCTTCACCAATTAGAACTAAGCAATAATAACCACTCTAGTCAAAAAATAGTTCAAACAGTTAGTCATAAGTGACCAACAAACAGAAACTAGCACAAGCTTCTGACTTAACAGAGCAGGTAACTTGGTAGCACCCTGTCTTATTACATACCAGAAAAACCAGAAAACAAATGAAAAATATAACAGCCACAAAATTACAGGTGAGCCCTTCATTTTTACAGCATGTTTTGTCTTAAGGTGTATAGTCTATGCCTTCTCACCTGTACCACTATAGCCGTGCCAAAGCCTCTCATCAGATTCAGTGATCCTGTACTGACCAGTACCACTTCTTTCATCTTTCACCTGTCCTGGTACATTGTCATAACAGGTTCTATAATGAGGAGTTCTAGCCAGTGATTGCCCTCTATTTTGTTATTTAATCTGATCCATGATGTTTCTATTGTACTCTTTCTTCACTCTCTGCATAGAGATCAAGTGAACTTATTCCAAACTGGGTGGGATGCATTAGGTCATTGAGATGTTACAAAGTGATGCTTTATTTATAATTTTGTACCTGGTACTATTTTTTTTGTTAACATTAATGATAACTACCGAAAGCTGTGTTCCTTTTCAAAAAAAATAAAATAAATAAGCCACAGAGATTCACAATGCAACCAAAAGAAGTTGAACTCAATGTTTATATTTTTTTAGCCTTGAATGTGTTGTAATCTGAATGTAAAGGAAAACATTAACTACAATTCAGTGTAGCTACATCGCAGTTACACACAATTTGCATCATTGTATAAGCTGCCAAATAAACAAATATTTGTGATGATTAATTACACAAACTCATTACTAACAGAATGCAAATGTTGCTGGAGGTGTTAATTTTCCTCTTCTTCTTCTTTTTCCTTTTTCAGCTTGAACTTAAATATGCAGCAAAAACTGATGCTCTGGAACCGCCACATAGATATGTTCCATGGGTTGTAGTTAATGGAGAACCGCTATATGAAGTGAGTTAACTTTTAGTCTAGTTAATTTAATTACACTACTGCATTCCTGTTTTACTCGAAAAGAATTAATATTTAATAGAGATGCTTTGTGAATGTGTTTTTTATTAAGACTGGGTTCAAATTCAATCGGGGTTAGATATTTGTTATCATTTATATATGATGAAATTCATTTTGGGCGTGCTAATTTTTAAATGAAGCATGATTTTTTCCCCTACAAAATTGTCATCTTAACCTACAATAGTTTTTTTTTTTTTTTTTGAATAAAAGGCTGTTGAGCCCATTTCATTAAAAAAATGAAACAAAACAGTATACACAGTCTGGACACCACAGAAGTTAACCTACAATAGGTAGTTGTTTATTTCAGTCTTCTTTACTTCCATTAACTAATACTGATCCAAAATGCAGGATTACGAAAATTTTGAAGCTTACATCTGCAAAGCTTACAAAGGCAACAACCGACCAGAAGTGTGTGATTCAGTGCTCCTGAAAATGTCAAAAGAAAAGAAAACAATGAATGGTGTATGCCATAAGACCGATGTTGGCCTCATTGATGAACTGAAGATAGAGATGGTTGTTTAAATAAAAATCCAAGGATGGTGTAGAGTCCAGATGTTATCTGTTATTTTATGGATTATTCATGGCTCATCTTTGCAATACTGGATTTTCTATATAGCTACTCTTGCTCGTGGGACTTTCGTAAAATGTAAATATGTAACAGTAAACTTGGGATGGGAATCATTTATTTAGTGCTGCTTTGGTTTGTTATAAGACGAATTTGGAATATATGTATTGTCAAATTCTGTGTTGGTCATATCCGGTTGAAAGAAAGTGAATCTTTTTCGTTAAAAAGCGCTCAACGTTCTAGAGAATGTTGCTTCCGACTTCTGCGTGACCACATATTGCACTTCAGTTTGCACCATTGACCATTGAGGGTCAAATGAATTTGCCAAATGTGTAACCTGATAATCAAGCAAAAGCATCAAGCATTCATCTCCGTACTGGGGTTCATTTTATGACCGAGACGAACACAGAATACCGCAAAATCAATTTATTTCCAATGAAGTTGCCAAATGGAAATTTTGTAAGATGTCATATTACCAAAATAAATAAAAAAGAAAATTTGATTTTATATATTACAGAAAGAATGCTACTTTCTCGATGGAGAAATTGTGCATCAAATGGTATTCAGTTTTGCCCCAATTAACAAAATACTCCCTACGTTTCTATGCATGGATTATGGAATAAATGACAAGAAAACCTACAACCATTAGGCAACACAAATAAGGATTCCACAATTTGAATGCAAATCCACACAATACCACCCCATGTGTTAACTGAAACGCAACTCCCATCTCTTCTTTCCTCCAAGTTTTCTGTGGCAGCAACGGATGATAACTTGGCCTGTAACTCGGTCCTCCTCAACGAGTAGCTTTAGGGAAAAGCTCAACACCCCCCCCCCCCCCACCCACCCACCTAGCATCATTGTCCTTCTTAATGCATACCAAAATTTCATGATGTTAGTTTAGTGACTTTAGTCCCATGATGTCACTGACAAAGCGACCCACAGAGCATTGGATGTACCGCAAATATACATGCGGTACATCTCTACTTCCTCATCTCCATTTACAGAAATCTTACTCCCATAGTGACCATTGCTTACAGCATCATTTACAGAGAATATTATCTCTCTCTGAGTTGGTTCATGGCCATTAAGTAAATTCCCCATGCTCAGTACTTTACGCCAGGACTGACTTGCAGTAGGGGGTGGGAACATGCCTACAACTACATCTCTTTCCTGCACCTTCACTTCCTGCTTGGCATTAAATTCCTGCATGAATTGATTGAAACACTTTAGAGTTTAGATCTATTTGGGTAATGCACTTGATAACTCAGGCTGGGTGGAAAAAAAAAAATCCAGTTAGCCTTCGGAGTTTTTTTTTTTTTTTTTGTTACAATGCTTCATTGAAGATATAAGGACCTGCTATCAGTAAGATACATTATGAGAAAAATCAGTGTCATGCTTGAATTTGCAAAAACAAATGATGGAAGGACAAGAAACAGGCATATTTCACTAAGGACCTTGTCATAGCAAATGCTAGTCAACCCAGTGCCCATCTTTGGAAGATAGAAATTAAAATAATCAGTAAAGATTGCTTCTGAAAGGCGCGGGGCATCCACTAACTTCCGATGGATTGAGGCAGCTAGAATTACTAATTTCTCGATGTTCTCAAAAACAGTACAAAGCTGCTTTAAGTCTCCAGTTAATTCATCTTTGTCATGCTGTTTTCCTGTGAGATAATTGAGTCAGTATTTTGTATGATGATTGCTCAACTCTTTAACAAAACTGTCAGTTAATATAACATTATAATATCCTGAGACAATGTTCTCACAAGCAAATAAACAAATAGATCAGCATCAATAGAATAAAAAAACATACCTTGTAGACATTTCAGAGAGGACCCTAGAGTTAGATAAAGTTGGTCCATTTTAGTTTTCATTAGTCGAAAACCACCATAAGATGTCTGATTTATTACGTCGGCACAGGCTCTGAAGGCAGTGCAGACCATCTGCTCAAGGAGTTGCTGCGGCCTTAATGTTTCAAGATAATGCATTATCTGCATAATAGCAATGAAGGGAAGAGCCAACCCTAGATCAGAAGCCTTGAAACATCATCCCAGATACAAAAAAAAAATCTTCCTCTAGATCAATAAAAGGAATTAAAATATAATCACCTTTTCTCCTTCCCTCACAGGGTCAAGCAGAGGCTTCTGTTCAGATATGGGCAGTGCTGGAGATTCATTCCAAATCTTGCGCCACATATTTCCATGCTCAGACATTCTCTGTGAAAGCCTTCCCTTTGGAGGCCAATTCAGTTTATTTACAGAACTGCCCTCCATTTCATCAGTCTCCCAATCGCCTGGGGAATGCCACCTTATGAAATCTTCAAACACTGCATTTGGGTTTGTTGCTTTGAATGCTGACATATCTTTGTTGCATGAACATGAAAAAAAAAACACATTTTCACAAGGAATTAAGTTGGAAACTGTACAAATTAGAATTTGATAAATATCTGGGAAGTTCTTTTATTCAACTTACCTGAAGACAATATGTCCTTCTCCAATTGACCAGAGAAACCCTGCAATATAGAGCAATTAGTTGTAAATTTGGTATGGAGGACAATGGAGCTTGCTTCAGGTGTGTTATTAAACTACTTAGATAAGGTCGAGTGGTTGACATTCATAGGTGACATGATAAAAAAGAATTCAATTAGAAGTAAATATGAGAAATTTATTTTGAAAACCAGTCCGACCTTGATATAGCAAATAGTACAGAACAACTTACCATAGTACCGCCTAAGGCCTCTGCTGCATGCAGCCTTTCCTCGTGCATGTCTTCAGTCATTAGTGGTGCACTCTTGAGAAAGAAAAAAAAAAGTGAGGCTTCTGACAAATCACATGATGGATTCAGTGGCAACCAAGCTGATATCTTGATTTTGAAAAATCAGGTACTTTAAGCTGACTAGTATACCATTTCAGTGATCCTCCTTAATGAATTTGTTTTCTGTATCATCCTATTATGGATCACCAGTTAAGCTGACTAGTATACCATATCTGGAAATTACCTTATGCTGTGTACTTATCCATCTGATGTTTCAGTCTTCTTGACTGGACTTGAAAATATAATTAGAGGCTAACAATTCTCAGTACCAAAATAATGTCAAATCTCATATAAACCTGTGTATATGGAGCATGCATGTCCTCAAACGAATTTAAAAGCATCATGGATCGCACAACACCTGCTGATCCTCTCCTTGTTTTATCAGTCTTCTTCTGATCAGAAGTTGCTAGTTTCATTTTCATTTTAAAATCCTCAGGTTTAGAAGAACTGCAAGAACCATTAGTGCAAATGAGTGTTTTCCTAAGCTCTACAGTATTTTTATTTCTTCGGTACTGCTTCAATTACTGTTCCTTCCTATTCTGGTATTCCCTCGCTGAATTTTCTGACTGGTTAGTCATTTTTTTTTTTGAAGTAGCACTCAATTTAAGTTTTGATATGCACGACTTAAGCATAAACATCTACATATGACAATGTTTCATTAAATTTGCCCAAAACTGTTAACATACATCTTCTATCGCACCAACTATATTAGAAAGCACAGTCTGTCATTGAACTCCTTGGAATATCATGCATATGGAGGAAGCTGTTTATATAGCAGTATAGCACAATAAAATCATTAATGTTCAGCTGCTTAGCTAACCTGTCGATGTTATCTATTGAAGGGTCTGTCAGTAGATCTTTCTGGACTTTGACCTGCATCCAAGTGGATATACTTGAACATTTTTTATACAGTCAACAAAAATGAAATACTATACTTTTAACTGTTAAGCACCTTATGGCTTGAATTCTCATCCCCCTTTTCACAATCAAAGAAGGTCTGATCATTCTCTCGTGATCTCTTTCTCTCAATACATATAGCAAGCTACAAAATACCACAAGTAATTAGACCCTGGCACAACCCAAGTCTTTAAAAAAAGTGATGAAGTCCCACTTCATCAAACTTGTAAATCATTGTCTGGATCTATAAAGAATTTTGTTATCCTACTTTCAAGAAGCAGTGTGCAGTACCATTTGCAATTTCTGGTGTAAAATGCAACAAGACAATTCAATAGTGCCATTGCCGGACACTCTAGGTAACGGTTCAGACTCCTCCCAGTACCATCTAATTTCTCGAACAAAATCGATCCATAGCACTGCTATAGCTGTCACATATTTAAATATTAAAAAAAGGAGTATTAAATCATATATGAAAAGAAGAATTGCAAATCAGATTCCTTGTGGAGAAACCAACCTCGAATATTGCAGTTCCCAAACCACAGTGCATGCAGGCAGAATTGCGCAAAAAGGGACTGTAGAGGTGCTCCTTTTATGACACGGGAATTTTTATTCTCCACTTCTGAATTCACAGAACTACTAATCCCTAATGAAAATATAAACAAGAGAAATACAAATATTTTATCTAAAATTCCCAACGTAAAATTGAAAATCTGCTGAAAAGGATATGGAAAATCACCATCTTGAAATAGCTCTTTTAATGCACGAAAAAGAACAGAAGGCGGGGGGACATTTGCGGTAGATTTCGAACTATTAGGGCCCATATTTTCAGCTGTCTACCATGAAATTGTGCAAATTAGAACAAAACTCTTATATTCTGACATCTGAAAAAGTGGAAATGCTGAGGACAAGACCTGTCACAAAGTCTTCAAGAAATTGAGCCTCAAATGAAGCATCAAGGGCACTTATCAGAAGAACAATCTGGGAGGCGAACCCAACAAATTTCGCAATGGAATCATTGACCCTGCGTGATATTTCAAATAATTCTATTCAGTCAAATGTACAGGTGCATGTGCTCGAACGAAACTAGTGAATCAAACAGAAAACTATAATTTATGATTATAATAGTTTTCTTTAATATAACATATTATCATCGCTAATTCAGCATTAGATACAACATTGAATTGCAAAGAACTTGAGGAAACTACAGCCTGTACAAAACCCAAAACAAATGACTGCTTCTATATGTCAAGATCCGTACATATCTTGAGAAACAACAGGAGAAAGAAGCCAACGCTCAGCATCAAATGACGAAGTGTTTTCCAACTCGGCCATTTCAAGGGACCCTTCAATTGTCCGACTCCTCCAGATTGCTGTTAATTCAAAACCTAAACTCAGCAGATAAGGATGTTATTTACTTCATTTCTAGTAGAACACAACATCAAATATGCCCATATAAACAAAGGCCAGCAGAACAGAACTTCAGGGGATATATTTCTCAAGCATAAAACCAAGGAAAAAAAATCATCTCTCAAAAGACTTTTTTTTCACTTGATTACCTTTGATAGGGTCTTCGGCAGAATACCACTCTGTCCAAGGGCAATCTTCATCCCATTGTTTCTTTATGTGACTTGATGTTGTTGTTTCATTTGTTTTTGTTTCTACTGAGTCATCAATTTCAGACTCTAGGATCTCTTGTTCATAATCATAAAGTGGGGTCTCGTAGGAAAGTCTCATTGCAAATTGAACCTTGAAGTAATTTGTTGAAAAATCTGTTGTGGATAGAACCTTAAGGAAAACAAAACATTATAAAGTATAATATGGCTGAGGTAAAGAAAGCATTCTTTAAAATATAAAGTAAAAAATAAAAATTCAAGTTTTCTCACAAATTTTGAAAGAAATAGTTCATATAATCCCTCCAGATGCATCAGACGAACAGGCACCTGGCTAGCAATTCTATCAGCTTCAAATCTCCTTGTAAAATTTGCCCCCATATTTTGAATCCCAATATATGCTTTTCTTGAAGGATCATGAACGGGAACAAATGCCGACCAGTTGCTACAGTTTTTAATTAAATAATCATTCAAACAGCTAGCCATATTTTCTCTAACAATCACTGACCATTAAATATAAAACTATTAGTATAATAATGTATTCACTGCATAGAATCCTCAATATGATTCAATGGTTTTATTTGGTTCTGTACAAACTCTAAAACGACTGATATATGTCTGTGCTTCAACCATCCATTCTAAAAGTTTAGCATGCCAAAATCTAATAATCAGTGACCTTTTTATATGCATATTCATTTTAGCATTTTCAAGATTTGTATGTATCTTCTAACAGCACTAGCATCCATTTTCAACATATGTGTGTTTTATGTGTGATAGCAAAGGGGCAATTCCAAATTAAGAGACCATATAAGAGAGAACAATCACCTGCCACAGTTGGATAAAGCAATGGCCACAGAACTCAAAAGTTTTGTTGACTCAGGGTCATCTAGAATAACTCCATTTGCACTCAATGGAGAAACAACCTTGAACGAAACAAGAATAATTAGATGAACTCATGAGTATGATTCTTAGGACTACAAAAATTAAATAACACATACCAGAAAATCATCAACGCCAAAAGATAGTTGCATGTTGTGCAAATTATCATCCCAACATGAAGCTCTAGCTAATATAAAGGAGTGAATTTCTTTCTCATTTGACTCTAGGTTAGACTTTAAGCCATGAAAAGAGAAGCTAAGATCTAGAGAAATATCATTATACCAGTAATAGGCTTTACAAAGTTAAGTTCCATGGAGTATGTTTTTCCACCATACTTCAATTCCTTCTTAGTCCTATACAAGTTTTTGTATTGACCCAAAGATTCTGCGCCCTTTTCCTGAAATAAACCGAAAAGAGGCAAACAAAGGAAAATGAGTAATGGCATCTTTAATATATTTTGAATTAATAAATCTATGTGGGCTGCTAATGTCATGGTAAAATCAACAATTGAGTTCTGCTAATGCAGAAAAAGAATTAGTGTAAAAGCTTCATCAGTTCTTTTCGTAATTATTCTGCCTCATTGTGCTTCGGTATAGAATGCTACTAGAAACAAATTATCAAGCAAACTACACAAAAGATACAGGAAAAGGAAAACATACCACCAAGTTCTTTGAACCATCAGCCAACCATTGGCGGCAAGAAGCTTCAATATCTGATATGAATCTAAGGGTTTAAAAAAGCTTAACGTCACTTTTCAGTTAAAACTAAGAGAGTGAAAGCATTTACTAAGAAGTGAAAAGAAATTAAGAAAGGCTAGCAAGATGCTGTTGGAATAGGAAAATCTGGCTGCTCAACAGTACCTTTCCCATGAAGACGCAATTGTAAAATCATCAAACACTTCAAACTGTAGGAAGAAATCAAAACAATGAAGACAAAATGAGCTCCTGAGCTGATAAATGAAATACTAAAGCAAATTGAAATATAAATTGAATTTTACAGTGTTTTGCTCAAATGAGAAAGCATAATCTCAGTGATGATTATGAGCTCCATTTAGTTCCTAATGTAAAAATGGTATGGCAAGTTTGATTGTCGCCAATATAGGCTTAAGAATAATAATGTGAAAGCAGAAGAGCAATTAATAAGCATTTGCGAGGTCATACATAAGAAGTTAGTTTAAAATCAACAGCGATCAGAGAAGTAATTGAACCTCTTCTATGGTCTCTTCATCATCATCTTCTTCTTCCTCTTCCTCGCCGATCTTTTTATGCTTCGAGTAGCTCGAAGAAGCCATGAATGACCGAGATCAGAGATCAGAGAAGCGAAGAGAGTTGAAAAGCACAAAAGGCACAAAGGAGGAGGAAGGGTTGACTGAAACTTCGGATGGGAGGAAAGGTTTCGCGTTCTGCAACAAGCCAACAATTGAGTCGCGCCAGATCGGAACAGGAAGACCTCCGTCTTCGACCAAACGGGTCCGGATCACTTGCAGAAACTCCAACTGCAACTGCAGAAACTAGAGTCATATACCCGATAAGGATTGAGCGAAATTACAAAGTTTCGCACCCAATGGGCCTTTTAAATGTAGATGGGCCTTATTTAATATAACAATTCAACCTTGAAGTGAAGCCCATTAGTCTAGCTTGGGTGAAAGTGGATCTCGATTGGAAGTTTGCCTACTTGTATTTTTTTTGTATTGCATCGCCTCTTGAGCGTCAGACTTCCTCTCATGGCGATTCCTTGCCACGTAAGCCACCATGGAAGCATGTGATGAGCGTCCAAAATAGTACGGTCCGAAGAATTGTTATGTGAATTAGGTATTGTTCAACGAGAATCTAATCCTCGGGAGTTAAACCCATGATTAGGCCATTAAGTACAGGTCTATGGAAGACTGAAGAAACCTACGGGTTGGTTTATTATGTGGTAGTGGTACCACCTCTTCATTATTTTTGTGAGGTAAAAACCGCATCTTCAATGCTACTGTCAAAGCCTATTAGCCAAGACATGTCGAGTTGAGGACTCAAGCGTGTGTAGGCATCATCTTTAGAGATCGGATCGCGCTTCTTAAGAATTGGATCTGGCAGGTCTACGAGAGAGTCGGATTTGATAAAAAATTTTAGAGGGTCGAATTTAAATAGCTTAATTTTTAAGAAATGAGTCTGATCTTTGAAAAATCTAACTCTTATCAAACCCTTCGGACTCTAAGGGCCGGAGAGTCCGAAAGGCTTGATAAAGATCAGTTGGTAAAGCTTTGATATATATATTTTTGTTGATTATATATATTTTTAATATTAATTTGTATTTGTATAATAATATTAAATTATATTCTTTATTTTGGTATTTTATTTTAATTTTTTTATTTCTTCAGATTTTTTAAGTATAATTAATATACAATATGAAATATTAAATAAAAGGTCTTAGAAGACCGGATTTAATAAGAATCGAATTAGAAAGGCTTGCTTTTTAAAGATTGAGTTCGACTTTTAAGTCTGACACTTATCATTAGAAAGTGTCAGGCCAGACTTCTGAGGGCTAGATAAAGACTGAATTTTTTGAAAAACCGGCCTAACCAGATTCAAGGCCGAACCTTATGGACTATCCCTTACCAAATAAAAATTCCATGCTGGAGCAACAAACAATGCTGCAGAGAGGGATGACCACAGAAGAACTAAATGAAAAATGCAGGACCATAAGTCTCCCTTCCAGTCTTCCACATGCAAAACCGTCCTTGGTTCTTCCTAGTTGGGATTCTGCTTGCTTTATGCGGAGGTAATGGATGCTTGGATGCCTAAATTAATGGTTCTTTGTTTAATTAACAATGATAATTAGAATAGGGACAATTGGGTGTCCTTCTGTTTAGGGAAATAAGCAGGTTTAGTTGGTTGTCGCTCCAGTCAGTTGAGAATTTTGTAATTCTCTGATTCTTTGTCATTCTTTTTTTGGTCCTTACGAATTAATCAAGTAAATTAATATGATGATCCGGTTTCCTCTCTTCAATTGTAATGGCTTTAATAATGGTTGACGTCGATTTTTTATTTCTTTTTTGTAATAACACCAAAAAAGGTTGTAGAAAAAAAAAAAGAAAAAAAAAAGCATTTTTGAATTTTATACTGTAAGCAGTAAGTCTACAGATTGCCAATGATAATTTTGTGAAATTCCTTTAAAAAATGCTCATGCGCAGTAAGTTGCATGTTATATGATCAAACGATTGATTAATACATCTTTGTTTTCGGATCGTGCAGTATTTTAGGATTTATAGCACTATCCAACATAGAGTGGTCTAGATATGATGACATGCCCCGGCATGAGCTAACGCTAACATAAATAGCATATTATTTTAAATGAGAAGAGAAATTATTGGATATGTACTTTTGAAAGAAGATCAAAAAATTTAAATAAAATCAATAATAAAAAAAAATGATGATGTATTATGCTTAAAAAGTTTGAAAACTTAATTATTTTTATGTAATACAACAAAATGAAATTTAAGGCTAGTACTCCGGAGTCCGGACTTGAAACAGCCTACTTACTTTTTGCCCCCTTTGAATCATAAAATTCAAATAGTTGATGATTATATTTATTTTTTCTTGTTGCGCAACGATATATCAGTAAGAATAGTTTATTCGAGAGGCATATGCTAAAATTCCACACACACACAAAAATGAAAAGAAAAAGATACTTCGCTAAAAGAAGTCCTTTATCTCTAGGGCGGCATACGAGTCGAGTTTGAGTGAATCAAAGCTAACTCGAATTCAGCTCAATACTTATACAAGTCGAGTCGAGCGAGTTGAGCACATGACTACCGAGCTGAAATCCCAGCTCGAACTCAACTCAAACTAGCTCAAGCCAGCTCGAACTAGCTCATGGCTCGTGAGGAGAATCAGGAGATCATTTTTATAAGTTTAGGATACTGATGATTTGACTGAATAAGTAATTTTTCCACAAATAGAAATACACAACAGTTCAAATGCACAAATTCTAAACAAATTAGAAATACGCAAATTCTAAACAAATTCTATAAAAAATAGAAATACACAAATTCAGAAATTCTAAATAAATTACAAATACTCAAATAGTTCTACAACAACACAAATCAGTTCAAAATAAAGCAATTCCCATAATCCCATAAAATCATATACAACAGTTGAAAATAAAATAAATAGTCTCATACAACAGTTGTCATAATCTCATAAAATCACATACAACATTTTAAAATAAAATAAATAGTCCCATACATGATACAATAGTTCCCATAACAAAATAAAAACACAACACTAGTTCTCATAATCCCACAAAATTTCACACTAATTCTCATAATCCCACGCCAATAAAAACACAACACCAATTCTCCTGACCACCAACATGTCATACCGTAAATATTACATTTTTGTACTCATTGTACTTCCTCTACATTAAAACCTACAGTGAAGATATTAGTAAATTTTGGTACATACAAAGTTTGTAACTATTTTTTTTTCTTGATTACACATTTGACCAATCATTGATGTTGTTGTTTAGCAATCAGGGATATATTGGGGATAAATTTAACCTAGTTGTTTCTTTATATTCTAATTTCAGATGTGCACAAAGGATATTGATTATCTTCAAGATAGGAGTCTACTAGCTATCTAACAGCTACTAGAGGCTACTGAAAATTTTCTTCATAAATTCATAAACCTTTTCAGATTTCTTATTGTTGTTAATTGGTGTAAGAACTGAGAAATAAACCTTGTCAGATTTCTTATGTACTCACGTAATATTATATTTATTATTTACTGTATCTCTCCCTTTATGTACTTCTCTGCACAATCACGATAAATACTAATCCTAATTAATAGTACTAACCCTAATTAACAACACTAACTCTATTGAACAACATTAAAACATAATGAAGATAATTTACCTCTAGGTCAAGAAATAGTTACATTATTCATTGGAACTTGAATCTCCAAATCCTCTTCCTCTTTTGCTGATTTATAGAAAAAATAAAAATGCACATAAATTATTATATTATTTGTACTGGAAATGAATAGAAACAACTAGTTTAGAAAATAAAAAATAAACTTCTAGTATTTGTATTGTTGTCTTTGAAAGAGTCTTTAATCAATCACCTTCGCAAATGAGAATCTCCACCACATCCTTCTTTAGTGAGCTACGATAGTCATCTAATACCCGACCTCCAGCACTAAAGGCCAATTCAGAAGTCACTGTGGTTATTGGGATGCAAAGCACATCACGTGCCAACTTACTTAAAACTGGATACTTACTACAATTTTGTCTCCACCATTTCAAAACATCAAATGAACTATCATCTTCTACCACGTATATCAGTTCTCCCAAATACACTCCAAGATCATATTTAGGTGGATTTTTAACCCCCATAGATTTAAAATAAGCATAGAAATCATCATATTTTTTCACCATTTTCCTAACAGCAGGGTTTAGGTTACTAACGACAGCGTATGAGGTACTAATAGTAACCTTACTAACGGTACATAAACATCGACTAGTTTGGATACCTAAATTCATTACTATTTCATCGAATTTCAAAAGATGACTTGGGGACTTTCTAAGATACTTATGGCTTCCCTAATCTTTTAAATACAACACTCAATCTTATTCAAACCATCTTGCACTACCAAATTCAAAATATATGCACAACACCTCACGTGAAAAAATAACCCATCAAACTGCAATGTGCCCCTCTTTTGAAAATTACTCTTCAAAATTAATGTTGTCCTATCATTATTGGATGCATTATCTAGAGTAATTGCCCTATCAAAATTGTAAAGAACCTAAGGTAGAATTGTACAAACCGATTTGGGGCTTAGCGTTCAAGTGTAATGACAGCGAAAGACAATTCAATTCGATTCAATTCTCACAATAATATAGCAATCAAAGAAATGAGAGATAAGAAAAGAAAAGATCAAACAAGAACACAAAATGTAACGGAGTTCGACTTAAAAATGCCTACGTCTCCGGGACTCCCAACCTCCAACAATTGAGGTTGAGCCGAAACACTAAAAGATAGTTTTACACTTGTAGAATTTGGTCCCTTACATAAAAATGGGCTGTCAAGACTATCGGTAATAAGAGTGACAACACACTCAAAAATGTGAGTGATAACGCACTCAAGAAAAATGTGAGCACTACAGCTCAAGAAACATATTACAAGAAGATCACGAAGGATCAAGTTGGGAGAATAGAGAGAAGCTATATTAAACTTAAACAAGGATTTGACTAATTGAGTGTTTCTATCTCTTGGCTTATCTCTCTCACTTTGTATTTGGCTAATTATACAGTGTCAATTTTTTTAAAAAGTCAGTGATACGACACGAGAACACGTCACGGCACGGAAACATGGGTATATCCTATTATCCATTGAATATAACCTAATTGTATGTGGGATCGACTTATTCAAAATCTTCAAAATTCAAAGACTGTTAATCATATATACTTAAAAGTTTCATGTCATTTTAAGGGATCTGTATATACTATATTGTTCAGAACATGAAAAAAAATCTTATTATTTTAATTCAGATCATTCAATTAAAATAGTTGAACTAATTAAATGATCAAATTTTGAATTTTATGAGTATTTTTAAATAAATTTTATTCATTGATTTAATCTAATGATTCAAGTTGAAATAATAAATTTATTTTTTATTTGAAAAAAAATAGATGACATGATTAGATACAACACGATTAAGTACGATACAATTGACGATGCACGTCTTGTTTGTGCTGTATTATAAGCGGTGGTGTGCCTTTCATCTATTATTTTTAGACACAACATAGTATGATATAAAAAAATAAAAATATAATACGATACGATACAAAATATAATGTACTTTAACATGACACGATACAATACAGCACGAATTTAAAACACTACATATATCATCTCTTTCTCGTGACAAACTTAACATGTTATATTATATCTCATATCTTTGAAATTTTATTTATTTTTCTTTCAATTTGTGACGAGAGGATCTGCACCGCAGAGAACATTTATGTTTTATACTGTTTGCTGCCTATTGCGTAGACTCGCCGACCGTACAGCAAGAGCATCTCGTCCCCACCGCATTCTTTATTTTTATTTTTTTTATAAAAGCAGCCAAAAAAGCCTACATTTGTTGTCATTTATCCCATACCGCATTCTTCGTTTCAGATTTCCAAGGTCCTTCATTTTTTTCCTAGAAAATTCCGTTGAAAATATTTTTGAGATATTTTTTATTTTTTTAAAATAGAAAATTTAAAAATATTTCGCACAAAATCGTATGATTAAGCAGTCTTTTTTGATCAGATAACATGGTCCGAGTTATTTTCGAATCAACATAGACGGTCCAAATTTAAAATTCGGACCACACATTTTTTTTTTCAATTTTTTTTATCTAAAACCATAGTCCAAATTTTAAATTCAGGCCATCTACTTGGTCTGAATTTTTATCTCGGCCATGATATTTTTTTAATTCGAATTAAAAATTCGGACCGGTAAAATTAGGTTTCTCTCTCACACAGCAACAATTATTTTAAAGTTTTTATGTGATCAAAACTATAAATGTTCTACCGATGAAGGTGAGATTTTGAACACACCAACAGATATCAATTACTCTATTGATGCAGCTTATACAATACTTGTCTCTGATACCATCAGTTTCGAAGACTTAAGAAGCAGGTTCATACCAATCTCGGTTTGCTTCCTAGTTGATACAATCTTACTATCAAAGCACGAATCAACACAGCACAACTAGTTCAGGTGTTTTAAAATTTATAAATCCCTATGTTACTTTGGTTCGGCCGCAAACGTACGATCTACGTTCAATGTAGTAAGGGTGTCGAATCATAGGGACGGTGAAAATCACCGAACTTGCTTTACTTTGGGTCTCTAGACGTGAAAAATAAGTAAATGGGGGTTTGTTCGAATGGTTTAATTTTGGTATTTTTATGAGCAAAATAGAAAGTAATAAATATTTTTGGTTGGTTATGTATTAATTAAAATAAAACTTCTTAGTGGTTAGATCAGTTTTCACTTATATTTGACTTATACGGCCCGTATGATGTGAGTATACGGCATTTATGTTGTGAGTATACAGTTCGTATGAAGTACAGATGAGTTACAACTACTACTCAAAGTCTACTCTTTTGCGAGTTATGCAAATCCTAACTGAATAGTGTTGGGAAATGATTGTTGCTTAAGAGAAATGATTTTAAATTTTTTCTAAAGTTCAATCATTAGATCTAGTGTCAAGAATGTTTCCACGATTTTATTTAAGTGTCTAATTAACAAGAAAGAGGATTAACCTTTGAGTTTATCTCTAAATCAACTTAGAAGGAGATGGCTTGATCTACTACCCTCTTGTTTGTCTTGCTCTTTCAATGGTGGTGGTGGCAAGCTTCCCACTTGTGAAGCCTCCAAGGTATCAACCAAAGATTAAAGAAATTATAATCAACTTCGGCTAGAAAGTTTACTATTAGCAAAGCTTTAATCCTAGCTTAACCCTCTTGCAAAATCTAAAACTTTTGAGGATAATTTGTTCTCAACACATGAGAGGAGAAGAAGAAATAAAAATACTTTCATTTTTCATCCATAATGGAGAAAGAGAGAGAAAATCACACATGGGAAAATAAAACACCTCTTTAAATAGCATAAAACTTAGGGCATCCAATACCATCCATCCCTAAGCAGCCATGGGCCATCAAATGACCTAATTTTGGGCTTATCTAGATCAAACTTTCAAACTCATGGTTAATTTCATTGCATTTTATGTCTTTTTTGTTGGATTTGATTATGTCTTGAGTAGATTTTATATTTTAAGAAAATACGGGTTAAATAACTAAGAAATTGAGACTAAAAACATATGTTCACACTTTGAAGTAAAATAAAGCAATTGAATATAATTCCAATGACTTTTAGAATTATTACGGACCTCATCAAACTTCAGTTGTGTGATAACTTGGATATGAGTGTATCACACGCAAAGGGTTTTATTAGATATTTCAATCGTTATTTAAATTTATAGTTTTTTACACAACTATGCTCATTGCAGGGACTCAAGGGTGAGATTAAGTACGAGGTGCATTTGCTCGAAAAAGGGCAAGTCAGATGTCATTTCCAGAAATCACAATTAATTAGTCTTCCTTGCGATCATGTACTTATTGTGTGTTGATAAGCCAAAATCATATATATATTATAATAGGATTTGGTATCTAAAACTATATCATTTTACCCTTTTTATGCACTTTTTAGTTCAATTAGTTGATTTAGTTTGGATATTGCACAAAGTTCGAGATACTGCCATGGTTTCTTTGATTTTAGGATTTTTGAAGCATTTTGGGAATATTTGGATGAAAATGGAGTAAGCTAGACGCAACTAGAACAACGAAGATCTTGCTGGAGAAAAACTGCATGAACCTTTTGACCCAAAAAGTTATATTTTCGGGTCAAAAAGAACTCTCTGCCAGGAAACTGCATGGACTTTTTGGGTCAAAATTTTTTCTTTTCGGGCCGTAAAGAGCGGACCTGTTTCGCTCCTGAAAGCATCACTTCGCCCCAGAAGACTCCAGATTCGATTTTAAATAGAAAAGAACGCATCCAAAAGGCCATAACCGCCCTAGGACAGATCTGAGAGGAGTTTTTGAGTTTCTTTGAGAGTTTTGGATAGAGAAGAAGGCAGAAGAAAGAGAAATAAAAAACTGGGTGTAACTCTTATTCTCTTGATGATTTTCTTTCTGTTTTTTCATTGCTTTTATCTGTGATTCTTTCTATTCCATGGAAGAGTAGTCGTCTTTCTAGGGTTTAGGCATGTAACTTGAAACTTGAAGTTTAATCGTACTTATTGTGGTTTTAATTATTTTATTTTATGAATTGCTTTTGTGATTATATTACTGTGCATGGATTGAATTATTGTACGTTTGTATTAGTAATCCATATGGGATTAAAAACCCTAGATAGCATAGATTCATAACCTGCAAACGATATTAGAATTGCACATGTATCTTAGAGAATTGTTTAGGTTTCTAACCAAAATCTGACGATTCTCCGACCTCCAAAAGCGGTATCTAACCCTAAGTGATGAATCTAATCGTGAAGTCTAGGTTAGTTGGGACTTTTCTGAACATTTAGAGTATTAATTAGATGGACCTAACCGTGAATAATTAATCTTTGAAAGGTTTAGAATTACCAAAACTTAACGGATTTTAATTAGGAAGAACGATGGACTTAACCGTGAAGTTTGCCCTAATTGAAATACTGTGCCAAACCTTAACCAGGAACTTGGTACTAAATTAGATGATAACCCTCATAAATTAGCGTTAAAATACATAAATAGTACGATTAAAACTCAAGTGGATGGTGATGTTGAAACCCTAGACTCTCTTAACCTTGAAGTAATCCAAACTTAGTTCAATTTACTTGTTAATTTTAGAGAATTATTTAGTTTAGAAACCTTTTCAGATTTTACAATCTAGCTTAAAGAAATTGTCTATTTCGGTAGTTTAATCAGTCTATGTGGGATCGACACCTAAATACTACACGGTAGGTCGTGCGTTTGTGGCTTCTCTTTTGTGTATTAGGTTAATTTTATTAGTTTGAAAATATCACAACATGTGTTCATTCAGAAGACTTGATCCAAGTGAGTATATCAATCCATATTATACGTTAGAATCATTCATCAACACTTGGTCTGGTGTCTTCAATAGTTATGGAAACCTACGAGATTGGCAGATGTTTCACAATGCAACTATTTGATTTGATATGACAAAAATCAATAAGGACAAGAAGAGAAAAATAAGAATTCAATAGTAATAGATGAAATGGTGGGTCAGATTAGCAAATTTTTCGAGCTGTGAAAGAGGACGATGAAAAAGGAGATAATTTATTAATTATATTTAAGTATTTGATCAATTGACTTTATTTAATATTAAATATTTGTATGAATTTTTCATATTTAATCTTTAATGTATGTATGAACTTTCATGTTTAATTTTAATTAATTCTTTTTGTAAAAATACTTGTAAATACAATAAGAATATCAAAACTATATATTTTTAATTAGCATATAATTTATAATTAATAAAATTAAAAAAATGTCATGGTTTGAGATAAAAATTCGGACCAACATAGATGGCCTAAATTTAAAATCGAGATCATAATTTGGATAAAAAAAATTAAAAAAATATATGGTCCGAATTTTAAATTCGGGCCAACATAACACCTATGTTGGTCCGAAAAAATAACTCGTACCATATATATGATCGAAAAACTGCCAATCATATGATTTTATGTGAAATATTTTTATGTTTTTCTATTTTAAAAAAATGTATTTTTTTTCCTTTCCCGGATAGCAATTTAGAGCTGAGACAATGATGCATGAAATTCAAACGGGCAATCAGCAATGACACGGCGGCCCAGCACTGGATTCCTCCATTTGCATTTGCCGTTTAATCGTCACGTTTTGCAGAGCCACGTGTCCTTTCCTCGCCCTTTTCGTTCCTTTTATATTTTATTATATGAACTTCAGTTGGAAATTCACTAGAGATCCGTTAAGTGAATTTTAACTATGCAGCCAATTGACAGTGATGATCGATTATAAAGAGTAGGACTACGTGTAGTTAGCACGAATGATTATTTTTTATTTATTTTTAAAGCTCAAAAATACTTGATTTAATTATTATGAGTCATTTAAAAAATATTTTTTAATCATCTAAAAAATAGCAAATAAATATAAAAAAGATATAAAACTTGATCTAGATTTTCATATCGGGTCTCTGAGGACAGTTCATACCCCGAACCCGATTGTGTCATATAGATATTAGCCATGGTTAATTGCAAGTTGGATCTCTGCTCTGATGCTCCACTAAAACCAAAACAGGATCATCATTCATTCATCAGCCTCTCTTTTTCTCGTGATGCCAATAAAAGACACGGAGCAGCTATATATAATATATATATATATACATTGATCATCTCTGTGTACAGTGTACTACACTGATGCTTGATGCACGCCCTCTCTTTCCTCGCTGTTTGGTCCTCTTCTGGATCTTCTCGCCTTTGCTGATTTGGGTTTATTTATTTACCAGTTACTATTTACCACGCTTGTTTGTGTCTCTGTAACTTGTAATTAACGACAACTATCTATGTGATCCTAAATACGGCTCAAAGAATCTTAGTACAGGCGGAATGGCGGATCCAACCTAGTAAGGGGAAATGGGTCAATGAAAATCCCCAGCGCTTTTCGTGTCAAATAACAATAAAATAAAGCTCAAAGTAGTTGATATAAAGTTTGATATGAAATATTTTTTTCTCAATAAAAATAATTATTTCATTATGCATAATTATTTTATTATGCACGATATTAAATATTTTTTTCTCAATAAAAATAATTAGACAATTTAGGGGGCAAAAAATTTGGCTAGCTAGTGGAGTTTGATATGAAAATTATATTGAACAGTTCAGATCGATCATATTTTACTTACAATTTAAAATTTCGAGTTAATACACAGATGCATCTGTGCATTGCAATGTACCATGGCCTCACTCTAACAAAAATCATATAATTTTTTTATGTCAATTGTCATAAAAATATATACTAATTACTATATATATATTTATATAATTTAACTATATATATTTATTAAAATATAAAATAATTATATTTATATATTTAACTATATATATTTATATAATTTATTCAATGGATAACGGATAACGAAATCCCTTATCTATATTCATATCTGATAATTTAATGATTATTTTAATCTATATTCATATCCGTTGATTTAACAACAATAAAATTTTATCCATATCTATTTTATAAGAATTAGATACGAATCGAATAATCAGAGGTGGATCCAGACTTTGATTCACGGAGACAAAAAAAAAATTAAGAAGACAAATTAAACATAATTTTTAACAGCCCAGAGCCTCCTCTCTAATTCCAATACTATCGGCTTCTCCTCTTGGTCGGTCTACAGTATATAACCTCTCTTTTCACGAGTTGCGCCCGTGGTCCGTTCGATCACTTCGAGATTCGTGCTAACTCGAATCTTAAAGTACTATTTGTGCACCGTGCCGCGCGACAGTGGATCCCCACTCCTCCCCCATCAACTCTTTGACTTTTCTCCTCTCCCTCCCTCTATTTCTATGCTCTCACATCTCACTTGTTCCAGCGCACCTTCCCTATGCAGTGAATAAATCAGACCAAATTAATCAAGAGCTTCTCTCTCTGTGTTCTGGAACAATGGCGGCCGCGCTCGAATGCTGGTCGGGTCGCCCGAGCACGGACGAAGACATCGTATTAGAGCAAGTCTTGATGAAGGGAAACGACCGATCTGAGGCCTTCCCTTCTTCCTGCTACTCCACCTCCTCCTCCTCCTCCTCCTCCTCCTCCTCGGCTTCTTCTCCTAGGACCTCTCCCAAGGCGCATCCCAGCAACACCTGCGCCAGATCCAATGCGCCACCTTTGAAGAAGTGGCAGAACCGATTTAATGGGGCCGTCTCCGCATTGAAGAACTCGCTCAATTTGGACAATAATCAGCCAGCTCAGCAGCGCCCCAACCGGCCGATCTGGGCTGGCATTGTCAGAAACCTGGCCCAGCTCTATCCAAGGAACAACCAGTTGCCTGATCGGCTCGTGGCTAATCTTCGCCGACATTTTGATTCCCTACCCAACAGGTCAAGTTACTTTTCATGTTAACTCCTTATTTATAGTCGCTATTTTAGAGAAAATCAGAGAGTGAAAGACTGGAAGGCAGGGGGGGGGGGGGGGTGAGATCAAGAGACGAGGGAGGAGATAATGACTTAATGAGGAACAATCTCTTCAAATAGAAGGATTCATTAGTAATTGTCTCCCTAGATGATAAATTATTACTCCCGCCAACTTTACTCTTTTTTGAAACTAGTTATTCCTCTTACTTACTGAAAGTAGATCTTAACATTTCCTACATTTTGCGGTTCTATTACAGCTATGCACAAGCGGGGTTTGACATGAAGGATATAGCTTTACATGCTCGGTTGATTGAACAAGCATCTGGTGAAGACCTACCTGCCATTCACATCCAAGAAGTTGAACAAAGCAACTACAACAATGAAGGGTCGGTCTTTAAACTCACATTTGCTTGTAATTCACCTCTCTCCTGGCAAGCCATGTCAGGCTCGCTTGATAGCCCCGCCCTGTCTTGCAAGAAAATCCAAATCTTTGAGAAAAAGGGCCTCACTTTGGGAGTTGTCACTATCATTGTTCAACCAGGGCATCAAGACTTGTTCAAGTCCCGTGCTGAAAATGCGCTGAAATCAGCTGTAAAAAGAAAAAAGAACAGCAATGGTGGTGTGAAGCTCCCGTTTGGACTTTGCGGTTGCCAAGAGGAGAACTCGAGGAACTATGATGAAGAAAGCCAGATTGATGGCGAAGAAGGTCAAGTTCATGACAGCGAGCCTCAGAGGCATATGCAGCTCCCTACCCCATTGCCAGAATCCTCCGTGGTGGTGTCCATTGATGAATGGCAAACTGTCCGATCAGGTGGTGAGGAGATCAGCAGGTGTGTCTTGAACTCTGACGAGGTGGAATTTCTCGATTGGGTAGGACCCTGTTCATACAAGGGTGTGTATAGAGGGAGGAAGGTGTGGGTCAATAAACTCAGGGGGTGTGAAATGGGAGCGGCGTATGAATTTGAGGTAAGGCAGGATTTGCTAAAGCTTATGAGCTGTGGCCAGAGAAATATTGTCCAGTTTTATGGGATTTGTTTTGACGAAAGTCATGGGTTGTGTGTGGTTATGAGATTGATGGAGGAGGGGTCGGTTAGTGAACTAATAGAAAGGAGCAAAAGATTGAGTACAAGAGATGTGGTAAAGATTGCTTTGGATGTGGCTGAGGGGTTGATGTTTATGAATAGTCTTGGGGTTGCATATCGGGACCTTAACACACAGAGGATTTTGTTGGATCACCAGGGGAATGCTTATCTAGGAGACATGGGTGTTGTTACTCCTTGTAACAATGCAGGGGAGTTTACAGAGTACGAGACGGCTGGATACCGGTGGCTAGCCCCAGAGGTTAGTTTTCTCCCTTTAACATAATATTTTTTTATCGTGTGGGCACTACAATTTTTTATTTGCTTTATATGAGAACTTGTTGTTAAATATATACAAGTTCTTCATCTCTTTAACTGAATCTTGTCTGAGTCATTTGCAAACAAGTGATTCAATTATAATAATCTTTGTACAACAAGATGATTGTCACCAGGAAGCAAGCACTTAATAGAACAAATGTGAATTCTTTTTGTTTACCTATAGAATTGCAAATGGTTTAACTATTTTGTGGTCATAGCTGCATTTTGATTGATCATTTTCTTGTATACTATTGCAAATGGTTCAAGCTCCTCTCCTTTCAAGCTTGCTTTGAACTTTACATAATAGAAATAATTGTGAAACTATCATTTTGATTTTTGAAACAACTTCTAACTTTCTGGTATTTGACCCAAACAGATCATAGCTGGTGATCCAGAGAGTGTGACAGAGACATGGATGAGCAATGTGTACAGCTTCGGCATGATTCTATGGGAGATGGTGACTGGAGAGGAAGCCTACTCTACTTACTCTCCAGTTCAAGCTGCAGTTGGAATTGCTGCATGTGGGCTCAGACCAGAAATACCCAAAGACTGCCCTCAATTTTTGAGGTCATTAATGAATAAATGCTGGAACAACAATCCGGCAAAACGACCAGAGTTTTCTGAAATCATTAGCATCTTACAGAGGCAAAATATCAGATAGAACCTGTTGTGTACAACTTTTTTTTTTCTTTTTTGTCCTTTTTTGTTAGCTTGGTTGATTTTCTCTTTGAAAGAGTGAGAGGATATATGTGGAAGCGTTTATTTGTGGTGTATTTTTTCCAGCCGTCGCTTCTAAGAACTCCCCAATATTCTTTCCAGGTAGCTTCTAATAAAAATATGAACAGCAAAGCGGATTTAACGAAGAAGTAATTCATCAAGTTTTTCCTCTCCCAAACGGAGGTGATAACTTCTATTTCAAATGGGAAAAATATAAGACCTACGACTACGAGTACATGTGTATACTGTATACACTACACTGTTTGGAATGTGAAAAAGGGGAAAGAGGACTTCAAGTGCAAAGCTGTTGTGTTGACTAATGTCGCAGAAAGAAAACTTCAGACCGAACCCTGCTTCTCTGATAAGTTTAGTAGCTGAATATAGACATGTAATATTTTGGGTATTTTCCCAAGGTCTTTGCAGATTGGTGCGTTGACTTCCTATCATTAGTTACATCAACTTGAGTACAAGTTAATGCTTAATTGAATCTTCCATTTATTTGTTTCTATCGTTCTTTATTCAACCCCTCAATCAATGCATTTGTTGTTTCTTATATTCCTATTGCATGTTGTCATGTGTTTCCGTGGGACATGGTATTCTGTCGAAATATAAATTAATTAATCCAATCTTGTCAACCTAATATCCTGCGGATCCTTCTTTTTGTATGCTCTCACTTGCTGCATCCCCATTATAGAGATCACTGATTTTATAATTCCATATTTGCCCCCACATCAATAGTTTGTACTCTATTCCTGACCTTTACTTTGAAAAAAAATAATTCTTTTATTGAAGAGGTCGATAACATACAGGGGCCAGACACCCCTCGGTTCACTGAAAAATAAAGGTCGTATGATAAAAAATAAAATTTCGATCTAAATATTCTATTTATTTAAATCAGGCACCCTTTATCGATCGTTTCTGGCTCCCTCCCCGAGAACATAGAAAGATTAACTAAAATTTGGGGGCGAATTTGAGGCCATTTTGTGTCTTCTGAGTTGTTGCTGAAACTTCCGTTTAATCTGATCTCACCATTCAATAAATGTGTACTGGGGGGGACTCAAAAGGCCATGAAACAATTCGAACTATTAGATTTTAACAGGTAAGGTACCACTTGTTGCAAAATAGTGAATGTAAGAAGCACCAACAAGTGAAATACTTCGATATCATGAAACGTGTAATGGCCTGCGAGGATGCTTGGCCAGAGAGGTGGATGATGATATACTGATATTGAATGTTTTGGTTGGAAGGGGACCAGTTTCGTAGGGAGCAAAAAGCTGCAATGAGTACTACATTTTTCAAAAAGAAAAAGATGGAATTAATTCATTTCATTTGTGGGGCAACTAGGATAACGTAGAAGATTCACTTAACTTCATTCTCAGTATTGTCCCCATCAAAATCAATCAGCCTAGCTATCTAATTTTTTTTTTTTTAAAGTCTTGTATCTTTCAATTCCTGATTGAATACATAGGAACAATGAACGACCATTAATACCTAGTTAACTACTACACTTAGTCAGTGCTTTATTCATTTTCTTTTAATTTACAAAATTAGACTTGATTAGATTGAAGTCTTCAGCTTTTGTACGTTTAGTAAAGTTGTGATTCCTGGCTTTTCTAATTTCATTTGCATTCAGCCATTAATTAAAGGGGAGCATCACTTGACGATGGGTTATTTATTTTGATAATCTTAACAATGACATTCTAAAAAAAATCTTAAATTTAGAAAAAAAAAATTATAAATATATTCTTTAATTCATAGATTGATAGTATTTTAAATTTCATGTAATGAAATTATTATTTGATGGTACATCAAAAATTATTAAATCACAACCGTTGCAAATCATATAAAATTTGAAACGCTATTGATCCATAATTTGAAAAAATAATACAAAAAAACAACTTTCTTAGATTTTTAGTTTTTAGATTTTAGGGTTTTAGACTTTAGACTTTAGAATTTAGGATTTAGAAGTATGTTTTTAGTATAGATTTAGTGTGATCATTGTTATTAAAACTATAATTATTACTATTATGTTATTATTATTATTAGCATCACAATTGTTACTATTACTACTATTATTATTAGCATTACTATTATTACTATTATTATTACTATTATTATTATTATTATTATTATTATTATTATTATTATTATTATTATGAATATCAGTATTATTATTACTACCACTTTTATTATCATATTATCATCATCATCATTATCATTCTCATTATTCTCTTCATCATTATTATCAATATCATTGTCACGATTACTATCATTGATTTTTTTGAGATCTCTAACATCTATGCTTTTGAATTGAATTTTATTTCTATCATATCCCAATTTATTTGAGATTAAAGACTTTATTATTGTTTCTATTGTTAATATATATATATATATATAGAGAGAGAGAGAAGGGATCCGGTGCCACTAACTTTAGTGGTATCTGATGCCAACAGCTTATTTTTTAATTTATATTTCAAAGTTTAATATATAAATTTTGAATCCAAATTGTCGATCGTATTCATTTTTATGATAGATGTGTGCTCAAAATTTTTATGATTTTTAGATATCATTTCATACTAGATCAAATGATGATAAAATAAATTAATCATAGTTAATTAGATTCACTCATTTTATTATCATTTGATCTAGTATGAAATGATCTCTAAAAATCATGAAATTTTACAAGCATACATCTATGATAAAAATAAACAAGATCAACGACTTGGATTCAAAATTTAAATATTAAATTTTAAAATATAAACTAAAAGATAAACTGATGGCATCGGATGTCATTAAATCTAGTCGCTCGGATCCCTTCTCATATATATATATATATATATATAGAGAGAGAGAGAGAGAGTCCGACTATGGTGCTTTGCAAAGCACAGAGGCGTTGTGTGTTTTGTGTTATATTTTTAATTTCAAGTCAGAAATAATCAATCCAAATCATTCAATCTAATATTCATATCAAAATCGACTAGTAAATCAAATTATATATTTTTAAACTTTTTTTGCTATTTTTTCTGATGAGGAAAAAATGACTTGATCTGAAAATTCTGGTTCATCCAAAAATGATAGTTTCCCCCTATCCAAAAAAAAAATAGCAAATGAATTCCAAAAAATATAAAATTTGATTTACTAATAGATTTTGATATGGAGATTAGATTGAGCGGTTTGGATCGATCATTTCTGACTTAAAATTAATAATAAAGCGCAAAGCACATAACGCTCTTGTGCTTTACAAAGCACCATAGCCTAATTCTATATATATATATATATATATATATATATATATAGAGAGAGAGAGAGAGAGAGAGAGAGAGTTGGGCCATGGTGCTATGCATAGCAAATATCGTTCTTATGTTATGGATCGGTTCTTCATTTTAAAAGTCTAAATGATTAATCTGAACCGCTCAAAATTATTTCCATATGAATCGATCAAATTTTATATATTTTTTATATTTTTTTTACTATTTTTTTAAATTGTTACAAAATCACTTTATTTAATTATTATGAGTCATCCAAAAGAGTAATTTTCTAACTATCTAAATAAATAGTTTCTAAAAAAAATATAAAATTTAGTGTATAACTAGATATTTATATGAAAATCATTTTGAACGGTTCGGATCAATAATTTTGATTTTGAAAATAAAGAACTGATCCATAGCACTGATGTGATCTGTGCTATACATAACACCTTAGGCCAACTCTCTCTCTCTCTCTCTCTCTCTCTCTCTATATATATATATATATATATATATATAGCGAGGCTATGGTGCTTCGCAAAGCACAAAATCTCCTGTGCTTCACGTACATATCTCAAATTTAAAAGTCCAAATGACCAATCCAAACAGTTGAACATGATCTTCATATTGAAATATCTTTGAAGATCAAATTTTATATTTTTTAAAAAAAAATTCTATTTTTTAGATCGATACAAAATTTTCTGATCTAACTATTTCTGCACCATCCAGTACTAGTAATTTTTCACTCATCTAAAAAATTGCAATTTAAAAAAATATATATAAAAATTATGATCTCCAATGATATTTTAATATGAAGATCATGTTCAATGGTTTGAATCGGTCATTTGAACTTTTAAATTTGAGATACGGACGAAAAGCAAGAGATGTTTTGTGTTTCGCAAAGCATATAGCCTCATTATATATATCATTAGAGGAGGGATCAAGTTACAGTAATTTTTGGTAACACTAGTTATAACAGATATTTAAAGTCCAAAAAGTTGATCCAAATCGTTCAATATGATGGATTATTAAAATATACTAGTAGATCAAATTGAACATTTTTTTTGAATTTTTGTACTATTTATTAAGATAGGTACAAAATTTATTATTTTTAGACCACTAAATTTTGTATTCATCTTAATAAATAGTAAAAAAATTTAAAAACGTTAAATTTGATCTGTGTGTACATCTTAATATATCCATCATGTTGAATGATTTAGATCGACTGCTTGGACTTTAAAAATTATAAAAGTATCTATTTTAATTTTAGTGTCACCAAAAAATAGTATAACTTGATCCCTCATATGATTATCAAAATTGTCAAAATAACCTACTGTCAAGAAATTCCTCTCCTTAAAAGTCTCTTCTTTTTTTCGAAAAAAAAAAAAACTATCCAGCGAGGTAAGAAACAAAAGACCTCTTTGGAGCAGTGCCGTAATAATATGCAATGGTAAAACTAAAAAGTCTCCTTGGAGCTGTTGTATAATTTGTAAAAGATCCGACCAGCAAGGAATTTTTGCTTAAATAACTTTACTTTTAAACAAATTTATATTAATAGATTAAGTGTTAAACCATGAAAATCTATTTAGTAGTAATAATAATTAAGATAATAAAATGATCCAACACAAATTTACAAATAAGTTAAATCAACAATTAAGGGGATATAATTATATATATGAATTAATAAATAGATAAATAAATCTTATAATAAATTTTGAATTATTTTGCTATTTTCCGATGACCTACGTAATTAAGTAGATACAGACCCAATTTTAATTAAATTAAAAGAATTAAATTAAAAATCAAACAAAGATAAACTTTAAATTTGAAATAAATAATACATCAATCAAATTCAAAATCTTAAGACAAATTAGTAAATAACATAAGCCCGCAATATAAATGTATATATATATATATATATATATATACTAATAATAACAATTAATTTGACATTTAATTTAAAAACTCGATTGCAACACAACTTTGCCACTCTACCCGGCCACAAAAAATTCTATTTTTTCCCATCACCCTGCATTAAATGCACTCCCTCTCTCCTCTTTAATATCCATTATCTCTCTCTCTCTCCCTCTCACTCCCCACTCTCTCTCTCCCATTTATTATTCCCACCGACTAATCTGTCTCTCTCTCCCCGTCCTCTCACATCTTCTCCGCCTCTCTACCCATCTCTCTGTCTTTTCCTTCCATCCTTTCTCCTGCCACTGCCCTCTCCGCCGAGCTCTCTCTCTCTCACGCTCTCTCTTTGATGAGAGCCTCATCCTCTTTGTACTCTTCTCTCTCACTTTTTTTTCGAAATCGCTAACAACTCCTCCCACTTGACTGTCCTATCGACGCAACACCGGCCTTGTGCTTGATGTCATCTGCTGACCTCCGCCCCTCTCCCTTTAAATAACCCCGCTCCAGGCCCCCTTCCCTCTATGTTTGCTCATTTTATTTCTCATGTGCTGAGATTTAGACTCAAATTGATAAGAACAGTCCCACACTTGAAAATTTGAATTTCTCGGTGCAAGGGAAGGGTGACCGAAGTTGTAGGGGTGGAGCTTGACCCATCCGTGTTCCCTTTCGCATGTGTTCTGGCCCTCTGTCGCCTGGCTTGTGATACTGGTTCTCAAAAATACATTGACGAGCCGACAATCAAATATACACAAAGATGAGATGATTGACGAGATCGTGGGCCCCACCGGAGGTCAAGCAGTCGGACAGTACCAGCCTTGCCGAAATATTCAAGTACGATTTTCTGGGATTTAATTTTCTTTCTTCAGAATTAGGAACCCAAACCGTAAATAAAAAATATTTTTAAATAAAACTGAACTGTGGTATTTTCTAACCAAGCATTGTTTAGAGATCCGAATTGAATTGTCATAGCATCCGGTAAATTGACCAGCATTTTTGGGGCCTACCCACATTCGCATGTCATAACATGTCATATTACACGTAGACAGGATAGGAGTAGGACTCGGGGAGTAGTCCCGAGATAGGATTAAATAGAATTAAATAATCAAGTTGTAGATTATAATTATTAGGATAATATTATAAATATCACTAAGGTATTAATTTAATTAAGTAGTTAATCATGCATTAAATGCATGAGAGTGCTGAGAGGTAGACCGGGTAATTCTCAGTCTGAGGTTGTCTTGCATAACCAGACCGTTGTGGTTACGTACGGTGACCCATAGGCCCGTTGGACCCACCGGTCTGTATATGCACTGCGCATCTTTGTCTGTCGGATTATCCACCGATCCCGTCATTTGGCGGGTTCGGCTATGTCAGAGTGTTTTCTTTTTTATCAATATTATATTTTACTACTCTTAATATGATTAAGATTTTTAATCCAAATTTGAGAGATTAGGATACCATGTCTTTCAGTATTTAGTGTGGGCGGCCATATTCGAGACTGAAATCTACACCGAGATATTATATTATTTTATTTATCCGGCTTATATAGGATCCTGGTATTGTCCGAAGGGCTTTCTCCTTTGGCCCTTGGTTGGTACAGAGAAAGTCGGGATGCGGTCCTCTGGCCTTAGTGGGTACAGTGTAGGCTCCCATTTGTATATACTCCGTTTTGTTATTTTACGGGATGCGGTCCTCTGACACTTGGTTGGTACAGTGTAGGCTCCCATTTGTATATACTCCGTTTTTTTATTTTACGGGATGCGGTCCTCTGACACTTGGTTGGTACAGTGTAGGCTCCCATTTATTTCCGATTTGTCAATTCACGGGTAGTTATATCCTTTTGGCGATATGGCAACTGAAAGCATAAATTCTTAATCCCCTTTTCCCATTATATTATTATTATTCTGTGAGGTGGATCATCAGATTCAGAATACCGAGTACGTGCTTTTAGCCGTCACTCTCCTAGAGCATTATCGCTCTGGGAGGCCGAATTTTCCTAGGGTACTCGAAAATCATAAGTTTATAAGTTGGGCCCGAATACGTGCCCGCTTAGGTAAGTCACAAGTCCAGGGCCCGACCACGTGCCCGCTTGTGGATGGACTAATGATCTGCAACTGGGTTATATCTATACGAGTGCTTTAAATCTCGTACCTCTTATAAATACTTATTATATATTATTCTCCACTGATTTTTATATTTCGGGTTTATCTTTCATTGCATGTCATTGCATCAAAGCGAATTGTTAAAGATGCATTAAACTATAATTTTACTTATAAATAGATAATTACTGCATTTACAAAGTCAGTATCGATATTTGGGTCCAGTCTAGGAAAGAAGATCAAATCTTAAGGGTGGATCTGAATCCGTACTGAGTAATTTTTAAAATTACTCACGTTTTCATGGTGGTTGTGGGATCCAGCTTTACAGGTGCGGGATTGATTTTTGATGAGAGTGCTAGGTGCAGTTTTGCGTGATATCAGAGGTGTTTCACCACATTAGCACAGTGAGACGGGTAGATGATTATGGCTTATCGGGTATCGGGTTTTTGTTTCTTTCTTTGGGTTTTATTTGAGAGATTTTTGCTACCCATTCCGACGGAGTTAGCCCCGCCGGTGTCGGGCGTTGTATCCTACTGTGTATTCTGGACTGTATTCTTTTTTGTATTATTATTATTATTATTATTTTATTTATTCCGTATTTAATTTATTTTATTCATTTAGCCTTTCCTACGCACGTCTCGTCGTGCGTGCGTGGCGGGATTAAGCACCCCTAATTCAATTTATTATTTATGGGGTGTGACCTTAAGAGTCAAGTTATTTACATATATGACCATAGCAAGATTCACATCTTTTAAATCTCAAGTTTCATTTTCAATAATTAGCCGCGCCATACTGAAATAAAAGGGCGTGAGTCTTCAATTTAAATTTGAAAGGTGCGAGTTCAATTTTCGTCCTTTAACTTATATATATAATCTTATGTTATATATGTAGATCTTTTTACGTGCTTTTCGGATTGTATTCAAACGTACAAATCGGAGTTTTCTATCAAAAGTTATGTTCATTTGAAATTTGAATTATTCGTTAGTAATTTTGGCTGAATTCTATTCTATTATTTTATTTTTACGTGTATGATTTGAAAAAAATATATATTGATTCATCATGGATAAAATTATTGAAATTATTTTTAAAATTTTTAATTATTAAAATTATTTATTAACATATATAACGTGTGTGTATATATTTGTATCAATATAATATTTTAATAATTAAAAATTAAAATATAAGTTTAATAATCTAAAAATCAAATGAACAGATACTTAAATATTTTCTAAATCATACATACAAAAATGTTAAAAAAAATAATAATTTGAGAAATTTAACAAAATTACTAACGACTAATCAAAACTTAAAATATACATAAATTTTGATAGGAAAATCAATGTTAGATACAATCCGGAAAGCTAACTCATATCCTTTAATTTAATCTCAGTATAATGTGAACAATTATCAGACATAAAACTTGGAGTCCAAAAGTTGTGAGTTAAACTCACATCCTTATTGATTAGGTCATATGTATAAATAATTTAGCTCTTAAGCCATTATTATATATTTATTTATTAATAAAGTTATTTAAGTAAAATTCCACCAGCGAGGTAGGATACAAAAAACCTCTCCAATGCACGCTGAACTGTGCAAAATGGAGAGGATATGTACCATCCAGTGTGACAGAGCCCAAACAAATGGCCCAGTGCTTGTCGTTGCCCCAACATTGCAAATCTGAGCATGTGAATGTATATCTTAAATGGGCCTCTTCGGCTAAATGCATCTGGCGTGTTTTATTATTAAGAAAAAAGAAACGGCTTATAGCCTTATACGAATTGTCGTCTAATCACATAAATCGACAACATTGTGGTCCTGCATGGTTATCATACTTACCGCTTAAGCATTTCAGCGAGTTCATAGGATAGAAGGCAGATTGGGGCTACTCATGATGAACTATTTGCTTCAGCATTTCAACGTCATAATTTGATTTTTAGTATTGCCTTAGCCCTTAGGCTTAGAGTCGAGACTATTTAAATAGAACTAATAAATAAATAGGCAATATGGGAAGGAAACAAAAGAATGTCATTATTATCATTTGCTATCTATGCCCGAATATCAACAGAATATTCTACTTAAAGTCCAAATGTTATATTAAAATTTCAAACTCGGCAATCAACATACCCAATGAAAGTAGCATAAATAAACCCGTCTGCTTATTTGACATGGCTGTATGATCTAGTGGCATGACCCGATCAGGTCACACAAAGAACAAACTTCATCTCTTTAGAGGAACAATCTTTCTTGCTATCAAAAATAAAAACAAATGCAATAAAACACAGAACCCAGGGAATACTGAAGCAAAATAATGTACTGTGCAAAATAGGTCTGAAGGAGACAAACCCAACACACAAATTAAGGGACTGAGTCCTTCTAATTTATTTCTGACAGATGTCAAAGCCAGTATGGTGACTGGTGAAGCTACTCAGAGACAGGGAATGCTTTCTCAAAATTTTCTGCTCCTTACGGCACATATGAAACTCATTAGTGTAATAATACATGCAGCCAGCATATGCATCTATCTCCTTGGGGCACTTCTGGTGCATCTCTCTCAACCTAAATTTCCAAATTATTCAATTTAGAGTTTTCTAAAAACTAAATAGCAAAATCAACTCAAAACAAGTTCACTATTCAATGTCAACTTAATTGGTTTAGGTTGGGTAAGAGGCTGCTAAATATCCTAAACCCTTAAACCCTGACAGACATTAGAAACATCATGCTCAAATGCTTATTACTTCTTCCTAATAATTGACAATCAGACATAATACCAAATTGTCTAAGTTGCAAAGAAGCAATAAAAAGATATTTAAAGGAATGAAGTATATCTAAAGAGTTTCCTTTGAATAGAAATGTCAGAGAGATGACGATCTATATATTAGAACCATGATCTAGAAGTTCTAATCTAACAGTATAGTTATACACTACAAGGTCTTAGATTTTTAGTTTTAGATTTTTAGAATTTAGGATTTTAAAATTTAGGAGTACAATTTATATAATAGGTTTATTATGACTATTTTTATTAGAAGTATTATTATTATTATTATTATGGATGTTCTTATAATTATTAGTGTTGTACTAAATAATTTTTTTTATTTGTCATTTTGCAAAACAATAAACTCAATTTTACAAATTTCTTTGAGATTTTGTGTAGGATTCTAAGAAGGCCTTAACAATGATCAAGATGGCTGCTGGAATCAATTGGAAAAAGCTTTGGAAGATTTAGAATCACAATTTATAAGGTTTGATTCCTCAACTTAAAGTTTTTGTGTTAAAATAATAAGGAAATAGCTTTCTGCGCATTGTAAGCAGATAGTGTTAATCGCTTCCTCACAAAATAGTATATAGCTAGCTGTAGTAGAAATGGGCAGTGAAACTCCGTGACTAGGTGATAGCTTGAGTAGGAGGCACGAGTGTGGCATGGGACTAATATACTAAATAGTTTAAATAGTGAGTTTATAGTGTAGTAGTGAAATGGGGATTCTCGTATGGAGTAGATAGAGTAGTTTTTCTATAGGAATCATAAATTTCTTATGGTAGAGTAGTTGCATTGGAAGAGGATATTTTTGATTTAGAGAACATTCTTCAAGGCGCGTAGCGGTAAGCTCTTTGTTCTAGAGTTCCAAATAACTAATTATTTTAAATAGTAAAGTTGGGTGTGGCTCATCCCTCAACTACCCAATCCAAAACCAAGTCCTATTGTGAAGTTGAATGTTCAGAGAATTCCTTGAGAAAGGCTAATAAAAAAATGAAACATCACCTCAAACTCCAGCCATTCCAACTACCTCACCAACCACACACATTGATGAGAAGAACTCATCGAGAGCTATCTCCGGTGCCATTGTTTCATTCTTCATTTCCTTGGGGTTCAAATTCCATACTTCTCTCTCTTTCAATTTCTTTTTCTCCCTCCCTTTTATGTATGTTTCAAAACTGTTTTTTTATTCATTGAATTATTAATAATTCATACCTAAGCATTGAATTTTTAATAATTCATTTTATAAGAACAATGTCTAGTTTTTCTCCTTATTTGGTTAGCCCAAGCATTTAGAGCATCAGTTTAGCTTATACTCACATTTCTTTATGCTAGCTCGCTGAGTCATCAAGCCACTTCTATTTAAGCAGCTTAATTAGTTAGGTACTAAAACTTCAAGTATACACATAGAGGGGATTTTTTTTTTGTATTTTAGAAACTTACATTATCACCAAGACACCAACCGTTATAACGATTCATCTCTTCTACTTGAAATTTTTTAAGGCAGAAAGCTATACATTTTTTTACAGATGTTATCGTTGTTTAACGTTTGATGAATCGTTGAACGGCTTGAACCGTTGCAACGATTCATAATAAGACAGACTTGTCAGAGTTCAAGAAACGTTGGTCAAACATAATCAAACACATTCAAAACGTTATAATGCTTGACCAAGTAGTTGTAACGGTTCAAACAACCGTTGTAATGATTTGTTCATTCTTTGCAAACCATTATAACGTTTCATAAGAGTTTCTGACATCTGACAAAGGTATTCTTGACAGTTCATAATTAAAATTAATTCTCAATCGTTATAACAATTCATTGGGTGAAAAACTGCCTAACTATCATCAGATGCTCTATTTAAAGGGATTGCTCCAGCTGCTATTCTATCTTTATACTCCCAATCTCAAGCTATCTTTAAGCAAAATTTCAAAGAGCCCAAAGAAACAAAGTTATTCAATCATAGCCAAATCCTTAGCTGAAGACTTATTGTCATTTTGAGTTGTTTTCTTCTCTTAAAGCTTGTATGCTCACATTTTTTAAAACTTATTGCTCATTTTTCTAAACCTTGAGTGCTCACTTCTTTTGTTCTTACTTCGGTTTGTCTCTTATTTTACTAGAGTTTTATAAAGAAGCCAAGTCCACACTCTTGTTGTGTGATATATGTATCAGCACTCCATTCGTGGAGTGAGACTCCGGAGACGTAGGCATTGTATGTCAAACTCCGTTAAAATTATGTGTTCTTACTTCTAGCATTTTACTTAAATTTTTTTGTGAAATCTTTCAATAGGTTGTTGATATTCTAAACTCTCTTAGTTGATAGATTTCTTAGTTTGTGATTTTTGGGTCTTGTATCAAGTTACACTCGTTCTCTACATGCTAACTCGTTCTTAACAACTTGATTTTTATTTTATCATTATCATCTTTATTTATTTATTTATTTATTATTATTATTATTATTATTATTATTATTATTATTATTATTTTATTTATTTATTTTCTTTTTCTTTCATCATATTCATTATTATCACAATTTGAGATCTTTGATCTTATGCTTTCCGATTGGGTTTCATTTCTAGCCTACCCCAATTTATTTGGGATTAAAGGCTTTGTTGTTGTTGTTATTTGTGTAGTGGTTCACGCTTTCTTGCACATTTTCTTCTTGTAGGTAGTACTTACCCCTACCAACCGGTTACCCATTTACATTGATCATTTCTTAGGTTTTAGTTAACTACCACTTTAGACTCTTTTTTTATAACAATTAGTACTATTATCATCATCATCATTATCATTATTATACTATCATTAACATTATCACTATTACTATCATTAATTTTTTATATCTGAGCTATCTTATATCTATGATTTCGAATTGGTTTTCATTTCTAGCCTACCTCAATTTACTTAGGATTAAAGGCTTTGTCGTTGTTGTTGCAAATATGCAACACGGGTTCTTATCTGAAAGTAATTCCAGTGAGAAAAATAGATACACCAAACTATATCCATGCTTTTAGAATTAATGACAACTTGATAGGGTCAGTAAAGATCATACAGTATGGATAAGGCACTTCAACCTACCTGAAATAGGAACTGTAATCCTAGTATTGTCGGAGAAAAAAATGCAACTACCCAGCAATGCTTTCACATAATAAACTTTTCTAAAAAGAAACACTGAGAATCGGTTTTCATGAACGAACAAATTTGAAACAAAAATCATCTTCACATAATACCTTCTTTCCTATTAAAAAGGGAGTAACAACTAAAGAACAATGGTTTTTTTGTGACCATAATTGGTGTCTTGCATGCAGCTAAATCCTGGTCTCATCGAATAAAAGGGTTGCAACACATGCTACCAGAAGTAATTTCATTTGATGTGATTAAAAACTGCCAAACCACATATCCGGTCATGAAACCTTTGGACCTGATGTATCATCACTAGACAGCTATTTTCACTTCAGATCCTCTGTGAAGTAGCTATTTTCACTTCAGATTCTCTGTGAAGAAGCTATTTTCACTTCAGATCCTCTGAAAACTTCACAAGTCTAATTTTTCCAACCAGTAAAATAAATGGGTAGATACAGAACCTAAGTGTATAATAGACTTTGGAGGTAAAGAAAGGACTATTCTAAAATATGAATTTAAGAATTTGCAGGATAAAAATGCTAGTATGCTGTCTGAAATTTCTATACTGCAGAATAATGCAAAAGAACTAGCACCATCCAATCCTACTGTTCAAAGAGAAGCAGCATGCCCAAACGGAGAAACCTTATTTTCTCTTCCTTCTCTTTACCAAGGTGAGTCCTGCCTTAAAAGACGATTACTTACATCATGATTAACAACTTCTTATTTAACCCAAACCCAAGGGGTTTCTCCCTCGACCTCGGTTGCGGTTTCCGCCGCTATCCTAAAAAGGGCATCCTATTCACTACGAATTGGATTGTTTATGTTTCTCTTCCTGCTCCTTTTTATTCTTATTGTTCTAATCACAAATGAAAAATAAATAGGAATATAATCCCCTGGCGCTGATCCCTTTACGAAGCTTCTTCCCTTTCTTCGTTGTGGATGAAAGCCTAGTTTGCTGGCCTGGCATTTAAATCTAGTTTATGGGGTAGGGTGAATCTTCCCATTCGAACTTACAAAGATGATAGAAAAAACAAAGGCGCGCAGCGGAACAAGCACCGGCTCATCTCCCTGTGCGAAAGCCGGTGCGCTAACGTCACGTGCATCCGTTTTTCTTGCTACGGGTGGTTAGTGTTTGAGAGCATCACAATCTGAATAGAAAATAAACTCACGCCCAATGCTCCCATGTCTTCAAAGCTCGTACCACCGAATAAAACTCTTAGTAAGGAGGGCGCTAGCGTGGAATTGATTGAACAAAACTGGATGCTTACATACTAGAGGATTGCTCAATTCTTGTTAATTGCTCACTTTTACGATGGACCCGTCTAGTGACCCTACTTGGGTTGAAACAGCTCCAGCATACTTGAGCACTTTATTAAATTTCGAGTGTTTATGTGCCAGAAGGGCCACTCTGGTTGGTGTTTTAATTGAGTCATTGTGTTGCATAAACCGGATACAGCACTTTTATTTACTGTAATACAACAACAAAGCTTTTAATCACAAATAAATTGGGGTACGTTAGAAATGAAACCCAATCGACTAGTTTACTATTGAGTACAGTCCTGAACGAGTTCATATCACTTGGCAATTATCCATTGAATAAACAATTCGGGAAAGATTCAACGGGATAATGTCTAGGCACTAGTTGCTTGCTAGCGCAACCTTTTTAAACAATACATCAACTCTTATTTTAGCAACTCTACCTGCAGTTCAAATCCACATTTGCTTTATAAAAAAGAAACATAACTTCCAAAACAAGCGAAGAAAAATAGCAATAAACTCTACAATGGCAGTATGACATAATATGATGGCAATAAACTCTATGATGGCAGTATGACAAACTGACTAGTACACATGGATTAGGTTACATGTCAAATGCCTCTTATTGAAGCCCATGGACCATGGTAAGGTTTGCAAAGCCATCAACACAGAATAGCTCAGGAGAAGTTACAGATAAGCAAACAGATTGTCATGAACATCACAACAACGTCTAAATGGACTAAGTTTATATATCTGATATTGAAGGATTGGGTTCGATTTCTAACAATTTTACCAGAAATTTGCAAAATCAAGCAAGATATTTATCCACTAACAAGATTTGGCATATATTTCAATAATTAATTGCTACTGCAAATGATGTTTCTTCAATTGTTGTTCAACCATGACAGAGCAAAATCTCCCACACCTATTAGAACTAATTGAAGCAAAATAAACAGATAAGGAATAAAGAGATCTAGTTTCTTGATCAAGAGGAATCAAAATAACTTACAGATCGAGAACGCAACGAGTGACCTGGCGGCCTTTGTCTAGGCAAATCTCGGGATTCCCATCCTTCTTCTTGCAGTTGAGGAAGGCAACGTTCTCCGATCGACACCTCAATGCGATATGCTTCGATGCCGCCATCAGCACCGACGAGGTAGGAATCGGCTCTCCGGTAGCATCCACCGTGCTCGCCATTTATCTGAGCGGAGATGTATCTTTGAGATTTTAAAATAACTTCCAGAAAAAAAGAGAGGAGGAAATGTGGAAGATTACCTGGAGAAGCGCAGGAAAGATCGAAAGAGGTGGAGCTCTTTGATATTTCTGATCGGACAAAGGGAAGAAAGTGGAGCTGTACTAGAGAGGAAACCTGCGGCGAATTTAATGGGCCAGGATGGATCGGGTCGAAGAGTAGTTAGTAGAAACTAGATAAGGACTGGATAATAATTTGGGCTTCACTTTGGTCACTTTGGTAGTTTGGTGGCAGTCTTCCAGTTTTATTTTCTAAGTGCGGGGATTCCTCAACCCTTATAATTATTTATTTTGATAATTTTAGTAATCAACTCATATAAATTTATACAAAATATTAACAAGATATTTTTAAATGTGCTTAAAATTTTATTATAATTTAATTATCATTTAGTATTTCATAAATTTATATCAAATTGGTTGTTAATATTATCAAAATAAACAGTTGTCCACTCATTTTTTTAATATGTGGAGATCTGTTGACAACCTTTTATTTTTATTTTGATAATCTTGATGGACTTCATATAAATTCAAAAAAAATTATAAATATATTTTTAAGCTTATGAATTGATTGTGTCTCAAAATTTATGCAATTGAGTGTAATTTGGTACTCCATAAAAAATCATTGATTTAAATTGTCATATATTTTTATAGTCTTTGATAGAATATCAAATGACATTTGCATGAAATTTAAATTATCATATAAATTATTTTTAAGATTTTTTATAAATTATATAAATTATTAAAATAAATAGTTATCAAGAATCCCTATTTTTTTCTAAAAGATGTAAAAGGTTGAAAAAAAAACTTATAGGTTCATCCATGTTATATTTAGAGGTGGTAATCGGGTGGTCATTCGAAGGTCGGATCAAGTCAATTTGATTAAATATATTTTAGGGGTAATGGATTGGGGTTCTATCAGATCAGATCGAGTTTCAAATTAATAAGTGTCGATATATTTGAGTTGCGGGTCAGGTCGGGTCAGGTCGAATTTTGGGTTCATTTAAGCACAAGTCATCTTAGATTTTGAGTAATTCAGATTTGAATCAGATAGGATTTTGAATTGTTTGATCTCAGATTGTCTTGAATTTTGAGTTTTCCTTGGTCAAGTCGAGCCAGATTGGATTCTTTTTGTCATGTTTCGATTTTGAATCGGTTTAGATTTCAGATCATCAAGCTTCAAATTTTTTTTTGATAAATATATGAAAAAAATATAGATATATTCTTCTACTTATAGATTGATGGTCATTTAAATTTCACGTAATTTCATTATTGTTTGATAGTTCATCAAATACCGTTAAATTGAAATCATTGTAAATTACATGACAATTTAATGGTCTTTGATGGACTATAAAACGATAATGAAATTACATAAAATTTGAATAACCATCAATTTATATGTAGAAAAATATATCTATAATTTTTTTTAATTTTTTTTAATATTTATTTAAATCTCCATTGTCAAAATTATCGAGATAATTCATTGTCAATCATCCCTTCTCTTTAGTTATAACTTATATTTGTCCGCGCACCGACGCCTGGCGGTGCTTTTCTCCACAAAGAAAATAGTTTATGAGCACTAGAGTGCTCATGCGCATTCAGTTTCAAATTTACATTATCAATAAATATGCATAAATATTAACGTATAATAAGCTCGTGCTAATACAAATTAAGTCAACTACAACAATTAAAATATTGAAAGAAACAAATACTATTTATAAGATTATATTATTAAATATACATAAATATTAACACATAACAAACTTATTCTAATATATATCAAGTCAATCATAACAATAAATTTATTGAAGAAATAATTACGTGACATCATGAACAATTACATGGTTTATTGTTTCTCTTTATTTTATTTTTTCCTTCTCTATTATCTCTTCAATATTTGAATAAATGATATAACATGATTTTTTTTATTTTTGGAGTTTTTCTAAGTATTTATTTTGAATTTTTAAAAAAATAACTCAAAATTTTAATTATATATATATGAGTAAAACTATTGTGCTTCTAGGAGCATGAGACTCTTTCATAATCCTAATTCAAAAAGTATATCAAATCATCTCTAAATTTTAATTTATTACTCTCATTAAATTTTTCATATTGAAATTTTATGGGGTATAAAAATTTGGGATGTTTTGAGTTTTCTAAGACACAATTTTTAATTTTTAAAAATAATATAAAAATATTAAATATTTTATTATTATTTTTAGAGCTGATTTTCAAAAATTAAAAAGAGTGACTAAAAAAATTCGAAACACCCCAAAAGATTTTCACATGAAGAATTTAATAAGAGTGGTAAATCAAAATTTGAAAATAAAATTGATGTACTTTTTGAGTTAGGATCACGGAGGGACCTCGTACTCCTAGAAGCACACTATCTTTACTATATATATGTTCCCAGATTGAGTGGAACCTCACATCTATGTGCTTGCTCCTCTCATGATATATCAGGTTCTTGGTTAACTCAATAACCAATTTGTTATCAACTCGAATCTTGGTCGATTCAAGTTGTGAACACTTCAGCTCCCGCAACAGTCTCCTGAGCTAAATTATATGGCTCACACTGAGTGATGTTGCGACATACTCGGCCTCACAGGTGGAAAGTGTGATGATGGGCTGCTTCTTTGACAACCATATGAAGGTTGTGCCTCCCATGTAGAATGTATATCCTTAGATGCTCTTGCGATCATCAAGGTCACCGCACTAGTCACTATCCACATAACCTATATGTTTAAAAATATTAATCTTTTGGTAGAACAACCCGAGTGTTACACTTAACATCTTCTTTGATTTGTCGATTTGCAAAACAATCTTGAATTTTATAATTTGCCTTGTTGAGTTTTGTGCAGAGATTAATATGCAAATGAACTAGTGCACAAGAACCAAGACTAGTACGGGGATACAAGAGCTTAATCAAGACTGCACTAGGCTTAGGTTTAGTAAAACTCAAACTTGGTTGAATTGATCAAGAGAAATTGAGCTTAAACAACAAGAAAAGTGCTTACGCAGATGAATCGTTATAACGGTCAAGAAGCAGATTATAACGGTTCATCTCGATACTCAAAAATACTCTAAGGCAAAAACATTCTCAAAGAAACCAGAGTGAATCATTATGTAATGATTACTGAACCGTTACAACGATTTGTAAAACATATAATGATTCTGTAATCATTACAACAATTCATGATACGTATAACGATTTGATAAATCGTATAACGTTTCAGCTCAGTTGATCCAACGGCTATACGGCAGAACAACGGGCAAATTTCTCTGACAATCCTACCGTTTGAAATTTAATCTGTTATAACGATTTGTAAACCGTTGTAACGGTTTTGTAAACCGTTATAACGGTTCGGACCGAAAAAGTGAGTTATGCTTGGTTTTCAGCTATTTATAAAAGGGGGACCATCTCCTTTCTCCTCTAGTTATTGAATACACTTGTAAAATACATTCTTACATCCACCATTAAAGAGTTTTGAGAAAACCTTGCTATACTTAACTAAAGCTCAAGATCTTTGATCTAAAACTTGTTCTAAACAATTGTGAGATTTGAGTGATTTGCTCCATTGCTAAATCTACTCCTAGCTTTTGCTACTTTATTTAACTTTAGGCTTTGTCTCCCATCCTTTGTGTGTAAGAGGGCAAACTTCGACCTTGTACAAGACTCGTATTTGGTTGAATAGATCGGATCGGCTTTGTTACCGTTAGACGGGAAGCCGGGGACCCGAGGAGTAGGCGCATAACGCCGAACTTCATTACATCACGTGTCGACTCAATCCTTTGATTGAGCATTTCTAAACTCTTTCTATTTACTTTATTTCATATCTTTGGTTTAGAAATTGCTTGTGCTTGATTGTTGTAGAACTTGTTATAATTATAATTTAACCCTTGTACTCTTTACTAATTGACCAAATTAGTATTATTAGTGGTAACCAAGGGTTACACCGAGATCCTCTATCCACTTGACATATCCGAGAATCCTCTTCACTACTTTTAAGTGGGGGTATTTTAGGTCCTCAATGAATCGACACGTGACTCCCATGACAAATACTATATCGGACCTTGTGTAAGTCAAGTACCTCAGACTACCAATCATACTTTGATAGGTGTTCGAGTCCACAGCTTCTCCTCCTTTGAGTTTTGAGAGCTTGACATCGAGTTTCATCGGTGTCACTACCGGGTTACAATCATTCATCCCGAATTTTTTGATAATTTCCTGGATGTATGCGCCTTGAGATACGAAGATTCCCAACTTTCTTCTGCTTGATCTCGAGACTAAGAAAGTACCTCATCATCTCGAGTTCTGTCATCTCAAACTCAAGCTTCATTTTTCATTTGAACTCATCAATAAGTCTTTGGCTATTGCCCATGAAGATCAGATTATCCACATACAGTGCGGCAATCAGGAATTCATCTTTGTGTGCCTTTACGTAGATGATCGCTTCGAAGGGACACTATTCAAAGCCATTTTCCTTGAAATAGCTGTCAATACTCGTGTTTCACGCTCTCGGGGTTTACTTTAACCCGTATAGCGGCTTCTTCAATCTGAGCTAAGGATGGCAATCTCTCTTATTTCTTGTCAGATTTTCTTTTGTTGGGCGATCTCTCTTTCTTTGAGAAAAATGTAGCATTTGTCCTTGATTATTGGAAGGATTAAGTTAGTAACTGAGCTCTTTTGTGCCAAATTAATTCACAGATCCGTTATTATTTGATTTAGTGCCTATCTAATTCCTGATTCGACTAAGAAAAAAAATGTACAAATAATGAGTAGTGATTCAATAATTTTCTGACTTTTGCTCAAAATAATCAGCCATCAAATATAATATTACACGATACTGAGCCAGCGATTGTTTTCTGCTTTTTGCTCAAAACTTAGAAGCTATTTGCTCAAAGAGAGAAACGTCTATGTATGTCTGAAAGGGTGTCCAACATGGCATCCTACTTCCATCATTAAAATATATTGATTAGTCTTTTAATCGAAGCTTTATTAAATTCAAAAATCGCATTCTTATTTTTGTCTCAGTAATTAGTAGCATATATAGTTGAGACAGTAAATTAGTAGCATGTCTATCATTTTGTACTATTGTACTTTTAAGTATGAATGTATTTTCATTTAACTTTTAGTTCTCTTTTTTTTTTCAAATTTGGAGAGAAATATCCATCTATTTTTGTATAATTAGCTTTACTAGTTGGCACCCTTCCTGTTTGAATCAAATATTTTCACTTCTTTTAGAGGGATCTGTTGGGTTTATATTTGTTATCAGCTCAGTTGGTTAGCTGTTTCGGTACCAAAATACTGAATAAGCTCAAAAATTATAACAATAGTAATTAAGCATTCTTATTTTTTGTGCAGGTCACAAGATGTTCATTTTTTTGATATGATGTCAAAATCTATTACTGTCAAAGTATTACCATTTAACTCTTAGTTGTGTTTTTTTTTCAGTTTTGGGAGAATAATCTGATATTTGATTATGCTTGTGTTTAATCTTTTTTGTTGTTCTGGAAGTGTAAGTTAAAATTGTGTATTGTGCTGAACCTTGTAAATTATTCTATTGTGTAGTCTGTTTTATTTGTGAATTATTTTTATAAACTCCAATCTGTTTTTATTGGTCATTGGGTGGGTATGGACGGGCAAGACGAGTCAGGTAGACCCATGGGTATAATCGGGTTAGTCCAGGCAGGCGTGGGCCTGGAGGAAATACCCACAAGTGGGTCAGGCCTTAAAATTTAGGTCCATTCTGTCAGGCCCAGGCAAGATGGGCATAGAAATCTGACAAACAGGTCAGGTATGGGCTGGACAAATGGCCTGCGGGTATGGCCCATTTCTATTCCTAATCTGAGTACCTTATGCTCTTTCTCGAGCTTCATGTACCCGAGGGGTTGTTCGACATATACCTCTTTGAGCACACCATTTAGGAATGCCGACTTTACATCCATCTAATATACCAATAATTCATTCTGTACAGCCTACGAGATCAACAACCGAATTATCTCCATTCATGCTATTGGGGCAAACACCTCGTCATAGTCGATCTCGGCATTCTACCGATAATCTTTGACTATGAGTCTCACCTTGTGCCTCTCAATAGGGTCATTTTCTTCTTGTACACTCGCTTGACTCCAATTGGTTTGTGCCCTTTGGGCAAATCTATCATCTCTCAAGTTTTATTATTCTCGATTGCCTTCATCTCTTCGTCAATCATAGGTTTTCACTTTGGATCTCAAACTGCTTCCTCGAATGAGATTGTCTCGACATCGGTTAGCAAACATACCAGGTACATCTCATTGATTGTCTCGTAGAGATCTCGAAGATCCTAAAATCTTGGGTTTCTCGGTTCAGCCTTAACTTCATCTGAGCTACCAAACTTGAGTCCTCTTCTAAGCTTCTCGAGCTCGAGGCTCCATCATCTCGAACTGGGAGTTTGATCTCAACTTCCTCAGTCGATAGCTCTTCCTGCTAGTTCTTCCAGTCCCAGTGAGCTTCTTCATTTAGTTTGACATCTCTACTGATCACGAGCTTCTTCTCGATTGGATCATAGAGTTTGTATGTCTTAGACTTCTCACTATATTCAATGAAGACATACTTCTTGTTTTTGTCTTCAAACTTGGTTCTCTTCGAGTCCGGGATTTTTCAGTATGCTATACTCCCGAATACTTTTAGATGCGCAACATTGAGTTTATGACCGCTCCAGAGTCTTTAGGGGGTTCTATTATTGAGAAATGTATACGAGCATCGGTTATGTATGTACACCGCACACTGCACAGCTTTGGCCCAAAATTCCTTCAGCATTTTCTTAGTTTGATCATTGATCTCACCATGTTGAGGATTGTCTTGTTCTTTCTCTTAACGACGTCATTTTGCTATGTTGTGTAAGGTGTTGTCAAAAACCTATGGATCCCATAGTTCTCGCAGTATGACTTGAATTGATTGGACATGTACTCATCGCCTCTATATGATCTCAGTGACCGAATGTTTTTCTCATCGTTTCCTCAACCATGACCTTGAACTTGTTGAAGGTCTCGAATGCCTCAGATTTCTTCTCGAGTAAGTACGCCAAATACTTTCTTGAATTGTCATTGATGAAAGTGATGAATTACTCCTTCCCATTGAATGAGTCTGAGGTGATCAGACAACAGATGTCTGTATGGATCAACTCGAGGGGTTTAGTTGTTGAAAACTTAGACTTCTTGAATTGCCTTCTCGTCTGCTTCCCTATCACGCACCCTTCACATAACTTATTTTCGAAGTCAAGATTCGACGGTCCTTTCACTGACTGTTTCTTCACTAAGTCTCTGATGCCGCTATACTCCAGATGTCTGAACCTCATGTGTCATAACAGGCTTTGTCTTTCTTATTAATCTTGAGATATTTCTGCTCAATCCTTTATAAGTTCAGTTTAAACATTCTATTCTCCCCCATTTCAACTCGAGTGATAGCTCTTCCTCAACTTTCTTTTAAATGTAGAGTTCTTTCTTCATGAAGATTTCAAATATTTTTCTCTTAATTGGTTCACACTTAGAATGTTATTTTTTATCTCCGAAATATAGTAGACGTCTTCTACCATCTCGAGTTTCTCATTCTTCTGGAGAACTTTCACATCGTCTTTTCCTTTAACCTCTACCTTGGAGGCGTCTTCGAAGGAAACTATTTCAGCTAACTCAGTCATCTCGATAAATAAATCCTTATGACCAATCATGTGATTGTTGACTCCTATGTCTAGATACCACACAGTATCACATCTCGAAGTCGACAAAATTTGTGCCATCAGTAATACTTTCTCGTCTTCAATCACTTCGGTGTAGTTGACTTTGCCTTCTACTTTCTTCTCTGCCCAGCAATCCCGAGCATAATGCCCTGTGCTTACCGTAATTGTAGAAATCTATATTGATTTTTTTTCTCCCTTCTTGGCTTCTCCCTTGTCCTCGTGAGGTTAGGCTTGACTGCCACATCGCCCGTGACCTCTTCGGCCGCGCGTCTGTTATGCCTTCTACACGTACAACACTTTCTTTTCGAGAACCACCTTAACTTGAAAGGCCTTCTCGAGAGTTTCTTTCTTCTTGAGGTTCTTTCTCTGCTCATGTGCTAAGAGCTAGCTGGCGAGTTCATCAACAGTTAACTCTGTCAAGTTATTTGACTCCTCTATTACACATACCATATTTTCGAACATGTTGGTTAGCGACCTCAAGATCTTCTCCACCACCCTCAGTTTTGAGAGGCTTTCTCCATTTCTCTTCAGTTGATTTGTTACTGTATGTACTCTGGTGATATAGTCCGAGACTTTCTCTGTGTTGTTCATCCTCAGCATCTCAAACTCACTTCGTAGAGTTTGGAGTCTTATCTGTTTTAGCCAGTCGGGTCCTTTGCAGGCTGTTTGGAGTATTCCCCACGTCTCTTTAGAAGTTATTGCTCTGGCAATCTTTTCAAACCCGGCTTCATCTACTCCTTGATATAAGATGTAGAGCGTCATCTTGTCTGCCACTTTGTTCTCCTTTAACAGATTTAGTTGCTGCAAAGTTAGAAGTGCGACATTCTCGAATTTAACATACCTGGTCTCGACTATATCCCACACATCCTACACTCCTAACAGGACTTTGATCTGGATGCTCCAATTATCGTAGTTCAATTTCATCAACTTGGGCACCAATATGTTGAGTGAACTGTTCTCGAAACCAGCTATTAACTCTGATACCAATTTGTTGACCTTTTTGTCTATTTATTCCAAAGTGAATTTTCTCGAAATCTATCTCAAACTCTTTGAAATCAAAATATTATCTCGAGGTCTGACACATGTGTTCACTCTGACAAATAAGAACAAACGAAGAAACTGGATTAAATGAGAATAAAACCAAGTTACTAGATCGGGGAGAATGAAGAGAGTGCTCTGAAAATTATTTTCTTTATAACTCAACTGTGTTTACAAAGTTTTTTATTTATAGTGCTCTCTTATTTCTACACTACACTACTCCTCTATTTATAGTGATCGGTGCCATTAATGCACGTACAATCATATACAATCAATCTAATTCTAGCTATCATAGTTATATAGTGGCATTGATTGTCTAGCCACACTTCTGTCAATTCCACTGGTACTTCCATCAGCTGTCTCTGACACATATGGCAGATATCAGAAGTGTCATGTTCATCATCCATCTCGAGTTCATCTCAAGCTTCTTGATGTTCCCGAGCTATTAGGCTCTGGTCTATGTCGAGTTTTGTCTTTGGCACTCGCTCATCCTTGATGTTGTTGCTTCTTCGGATGTGACATGAGGTATTTTGAAGTGGTCGGATTTTCGAGCTCTTGATCTTTCGAAATCGACACTTGGAGTTTACTACTCTTAACATTTTTACCATTAGGATAGAAGGAAATGTAGCATAAACAATTTAAATCTTTTAAATCCCTTTGAGACTTGTATATAAGTTCTAAATCCATAGATCTTTGATTCAGTTAAGAAGCATTTGCATTTTTTTTTAAAAAATAAAAAAATTTCAAAAGATTTTCCTTAACGGGTTGAATACAGTTCAAACCCGAGAGACTTCATTATATTTTATTTATTCTCTGACTCTTCATTTCTTTTGTTGTCCCTTTTATGTTTTGATAAATAAAAGTTCTTGATCTAAAAACACAGATCATGATCGAATAAAATCAACATCAATAAATCGAATTAACAAAGGGGTTGGTTGCTAGATTCAATGAGACATTAGTACCGTACTCTCAACTTGAACATCATGAAATCAATGTATTAAGAGTCAAACCTAGAATAATACTAGATGAAATCAATGTATCCAGAGAGGAACACACGACTAAGTTGAAGAATGATTTAAATTGAATATAAAAACGTGTTGAGAACTTTTAGACGAAAATCCAAGTGATCAAATTCTCGACATGAAGTCTGGTTATAATTCAATGAATATGGTACTGCCACCAAGAGCAATGATTGACATAATGAAAGAGTAATCAAGTTATGTAAATGCATAATCTTCTTGGTAACGACCTTAAAGGTACAAGTTGATCAGGAGTCCGCTGTTGGAAAACCGTTCATCAGATGTCGGGGAAAATAGGCGTTTTATTTTTATATTCTTAATACTTTGTATAGAATTTTACAAAATAAAGATATAAATAAAACGCGATTTATAAGAATATTTTCTGTACTAAATAAAGATATAAATAAACCATTTATTAATTTCTGTCCTAATAAATATTTTCTTTCATAAATAAAATTTTAAATAAATATTTTTTAATAATAAATAGAAGAACATATCCATCTGAAAGATTTGAAGAGATAACTACTATATAAGATATTCTAAATAATTATTGAATATATATGAATATATTTTATATGATATACTTGAATTCATAGATAAGTATGAAAAAAATCTAAAAAGTTCAAGAGCATATTAGATATATTAAAGAGGATGTGATTAAATATAAAAGGATCTAAAGAGTTGATGGATTGATATGATATGTTAAAGAGTTAATGGATAAATATGAAATAAAAAAAAATAAAAGGGTGGAATATGATATTAATGAATAAAATTTCTTGTTTTTTGCAAGAGCGCGATGGAATTCCGGGACAGCTGAGACGTTGGAGATTGAAAAATACATGTACTAGAAGAAGACCTTGCCATTCATTTTTTACACAATTTGATATTTGGATCTTAGGATATTATCCATTTTTATCCACATTCGTATCCGATATTTGTCGGATGCGAACACTAATACAAATAATTCTTGGATTTGTAATTACATAACATATAATCATAAAAATAGTGATAATTGTATTTTGAACATTGAACTCATTATTTTAAATAAATACATTCAGAATATTTAGCTATATCCTTGTAACTTTTCTTCTTTTGTTTAATATCTATATAGTTATGATTCTTAACAGATTTGATGATTGTAATGATGATAATAGCAAGCATTTAATAGTTATGATTCTAAAAATATATTTGTTGATTCTCACAGCTCATGTGATTCTTGAAAATTATAGTTATATATGTCACAAGGAACTATTCAATTTATATGAACCAGAAACTGGTAAAGTGTTTATAAAAATAACACTTTTATTAAGAGCGTCTCATCAGCTAAATCAACTGGTTGAATGTTAAAGCTATGTAAATGTCAAAAGTGGGCACGTCTAGACGAAAACTAGATACTTACAAATACACTCATCCCACGATTCCAATTATGAATTGAAATGAAATCGTACTAAGAAATTAATCTGTCAAATCCGGTTGTGTACTAAGAAATTAATCGTACTAAGAAATTATGAGTCGAGCTGAGTTTGTGAAACGTTTCGAGTTGAAAAACTTAACTCAAACTCAAGTTGTCACTATTCGAACTAATTCACGGGTTGACTTACGAGCTAATGCATGTGTGCTGACTTAGTTTGATATTTAGATTTGATACATTCTATAAACTATAAGGTTGGTACATCTATAAGACTGATATAAGAGTTGATATAAAATTAGAATATCAATAAACTATATTTTTAATGACATATTTGTTGCATTAATTTGAATGAGTGGATTAACAAAAAACTATCGAGTCAAATATATAAGTCAAATTACGATCGAATAAGAGACATTGCTAGACATCTGAGATGATGAGAGATAATGAGAAAGAGGTTGTCGGGTTAAAGTTCGGCGAAAAAAAATATAAACTATTATTATTCGAACTGAACCAATCTTAACTCAAACTCAACTCATTTAACTACTGAGCTAAATTAGCTCGAGTCAGAATAACTCGAGCCAAATTTACTTGAACTGGAACTGAATCTGAACTATGCCACAAGTCCGAACTTTTTTACGTGGCACTAGTGTGGAGGGGAGGATCAAATGTGATCAAATGTGAGTTATATGGTCACCAAAAAGTCAGGTCTTGGCCCGAAGAACTGACGCGCCAAATTTGCAACATTAATCTAGTTTTTATAGGTCTGGTTCACGATGCTGGTAAAAGGGGTCTTAATCATTTCTTCCAGTTGAAACAACATTTCCATCTGATTATAAAAGGGAAGGATGATTTGACAATAATTATCTTAATAATTTTGACGATGATTTTTTAAATAAATATAAAAAAATCTTAAAAATAGATTTTTTTTTATGAATATGTTTTTCTACTTATAAATTAATGGTGATTTAAATTTTATATAGTTTTATTATCATCGGATAGTCCATAAAAAACTGTCAAATAATAACCGTTATAAATTATATAAAATTTTAATGATCATTGATGAAGTATCAAATGATAATGAAATTACATAAATGAATCACCATCAATTTATAATTTATAAGTAGAAGAATATATTCATAATTTTTTTAGTATTTATTTGAAAACTCATCGTGAAGATTATCAAAATAACCCTTGCCAAGTGATCCCCATCAATTATAAAACTTCGTACTGTACTCTGACGTATTGGGCTTACTTTATTAAAAAGGCCGCTAAACCGCTCAGGCCCATCTATTCATAGCACGTGAAAACCACGTGATCATGATTCACAGAATTTAGGGTTTTGGCTCCCACGAAGCCCTCCCGCTTTTCCATCAAATTCGAAAACCCTCTCTCCTAGAATAAATCCCGACCGTCTTTCTCCTTCTTTTCCTTTACCTTTCCCTCTCTTTCTCTGGTCGAGCGCCGATCGGAAGCGCTAACAAGAGAAGTCTCTTACTTCATTGAAACTGAATCCAAGGTAACCGTTCTTAAACTCCTCGTACAGCACCTACTCGTAGATCTGATTTCCAATTCGATTTTTTTCTACCTTTCTCGATTCTTTGCAGCGGCTTCCTCAAGCCAGTCGTTAGGTAATATAATTATCATTTTTCTAGGTTTGTTGTTGTTTAATGTCGAAGGTGCTGCTGGTGTTGGAATTGTTAGATTTTAGTTCTATTCTAGGGTTTTTCCTTATTTGGCTACTGTGCCGTGTATTGTATGAAAGTTGTATATATGTTTCTTTTTTTTTTATTTCCACAAATATATTCAGAGCGAAATTTAGTACCATTTAGCGACACGTAAACCCGCCCCCTTTGAAAGAGTTGCTAGCTGTCTTTTGACAATTTCCTTCTTTGATTGTGTTGAGGGAAGTCTGATAAATGAAGCCCTTGCGCATGCAGATCTTAGTTCAATTGTGTGTAATATGTACTGTTCCCCCGTTGTTTGATTATTTAACAGTTCATATGAGCTTGTAGACGTGTTATGATTGAAATTAGATCCTACTGACTTTCACGTACATTGTGAATTCTTTGAAATGCAAATCAATCTTATTAGCTATTTGCTCAAGCATTGGTCTGAAAGTGTGCACGAGAAGTCGCAGTTGACATGTTCCGTGAATGTAAAGAAACCTCTATTGGTGTGCGGCACAAGTTTTGTGCTTAATACTAATTACTAATTATGTTTTCTCTTCCCCCTCATTCAGTCGTTTTGACTGTGTTCTTTATTCATTAATGTCCTTTTTTTCTTTCAGTGTTAGAAAATTGCGATGGAGATCACTCAAGCACTATTGGCAGCTCAATCTCCTGACGGTCAGATCCGTACTGTTGCTGAGTCAAACCTCAAGCAGTTCCAGGAGCAGAACCTCCCTCATTTCCTCCTTTCTCTATCGGCTGAGTTGGCAAATGAGCAAAAGCCCCCTGAATCCCGCCGGCTTGCAGGTATATTGCTCAAGAACTCGCTCGATGCAAAGGACTCCTTCAGAAAGGAGCAGCTGACTAAGCAATGGGTCACTGTGGAACTTGCCATCAAGTCTCAGATCAAGGAGGCTTTATTAACAACCTTGGCATCACCTGTTTCTGATGCACGCAGCACCTCCTCACAAGTAATTGCCAAGGTAGCTTCCATTGAGATCCCTAGAAAGGAATGGCAGGACCTAATTGGGAAGCTGCTTGCCAACATGACGACGAAAGAGACGCCTGCTTCACTCAAACAAGCTACCCTCCAATCTCTTGGTTATGTTTGTGAGGAGGTTTCTCCATCAGACCTGGAGCAGGATCAGGTAAACGCTGTTCTGACGGCAGTGGTCCAGGGTATGAACCAGGCCGAGCATGGTTTTGAAGTGCGTCTAGCAGCTGTTGGGGCATTGTATAATGCTCTTGATTTCGCGCAGACAAACTTTGAGAATGAAATGGAGAGGAACTACATAATGAAGGTGGTTTGTGAGACTGCTGTGTGTAAGGAACCTGAAATCAGACAGGCTGCCTTTGAGTGCCTAGTTTCTATTGCATCAATCTATTATGGCCTCCTTGAACCTTATATGCAGACATTGTTCAACCTGACAGCCAATGCTATAAGGGGAGATGAAGAGCAAGTTGCTCTCCAGGCTATCGAATTCTGGAGCACAGTTTGTGATGAAGAGATTGCAATACAAGAAGAGTGTGCTGGTACTGATGAGGGCAATTCAGTGCTTCATTTCCGATTTGTTGAAAAGGCACTTCATGTGCTGGTGCCTGTTTTGCTGGAAACCTTGTTGAAGCAAGAGGAGGATCAAGATCAAGATGATGGAGTATGGAATCTATCAATGGCTGGTGGGACCTGTCTCGGATTAGTTGCTCGTACAGTTGGGGATGCAGTGATCCCACTTGTGATGCCCTTTGTGCAGGCTAATATCACAAAATCGGACTGGCGCAGCCATGAAGCAGCTACCTTTGCATTTGGGTCCATCCTAGAAGGCCCGTCTGTTGAGAAGTTGGCGCCAATGGTACACAACGGACTTGATTTTCTGCTCAGTGCAATGAAAGATCCCAGTAGTCACGTCAGGGACACGACTGCATGGACCCTTAGCAGAATCTTTGAAATCCTGCATTCTCCAAGTGTCACCATAATAGACAACTCGAACCTACCCAAAATCATGTCGATGCTTCTGGAGAGCATTCAGGATGTACCTAATGTAGCTGAGAAGGTTTGTGGGGCCATTTATTTCTTGGCTCAGGGCTATGAAGATTCTGGGCCTGCTTCGTCAGTGCTCACGCCTTATCTGGGGAACATTATAGCTGCCCTGCTCTCTACTGCTGACAGGACAGATGTTAGCAGTAACCGGCTATCATCAGCGGCATATGAAACTCTAAATGAGATTGTGAGATGTAGCAGTATACCTGAGAATGCAAACATGATTGCACAGTTATTGAATGAGATACTAAAGAGGTTAGGCCAGACCATGGAGATGGAGATTGTTTCAACTGATGACAAGGAGAGGCAGAGCAACTTACAAGCCTTGCTCTGTGGGGTCATTCAGGTCATCATACAAACACTTAACGGATCAGAAGAGTCATTGCCTGTAATCCTCCAATCAGCTGACCAGATGATGGTTATGTTTCTTCGTGTGTTTGCATGCCACAGCTCAACAGTCCATGAGGAGGCCATGCTGGCAATTGGTGCACTAGCTTATACGACTGGGGCAGAATTTGCCAAGTACATGCCTGAGTTCTTCAGACACCTAGAAAGGGGGTTGCAAAACTTTGAGGAATACCAGGTCTGTTCAATCTCAGTTGGCGTGGTAGGAGACATATGCCGTGCATTGGATGACAAAGTGCTTCCTTACTGTGATGGCATAATGAGCGTTCTTCTGAAGGACCTCTCCAATGCATTACTTAACAGGTCGGTAAAACCACCAATCTTTTCATGCTTTGGTGATATTGCTTTGGCTATTGGGGAGCACTTTGAGAAATATTTTCCATACGTTGTCCCGATGCTGCAAGGCGCTGCTGAGCTGTCTACACAGATTGACTGCACGGATGAGGATACAGAGGACTATGTGAACCAGCTCAGACGTGGCATTTTCGAGGCCTACTCAGGCATACTGCAGGGTTTCAAGAATGCCAAGGCTGATCTGATGCTGCCTCATGCGGGCCACCTTCTGCATTTTACTGAGGCAGTGTTTAAAGACAAGAACAGGTGCATAACATTTTTTTATATCAGCTTAACTGTGTATGGTGTACTGACTTGTACTGGTAGATAGATAATGCAATTAAAAGTTATGATTAGTCAAATAGTAGAAAATTTGGTATGCTCAATGTCTGAATAGTAGAAAGAAGTTGGTTGGTTGTGTGAGTGGAATAAAATTGATAAAGCAATTAAAAAAAACCATAAAGGCAGTTTTGCTCCAGGTATTATGAATTTTGTTGGAACTAATTAGATGAAAATTATGTAGGGATGAGGGTGTGACTAAAGCAGCTGTTGCTATGCTGGGAGACCTGGCTGATGCTCTGGGGCCGAACCTGAAACTCTTATTTAAAGACTGCACATTCCATGCAGAGTTCTTGGGAGAGTGCTTCCAGTCTGATGATGACCAGCTGAAGGAGACAGCCACATGGACCCAGGGAATGATCACAAGAGTGCTGGTATCGTAGGTGCTGGTGTCAGGCTGGCAATTTCCTACCAATGCTGCATTTATGGTTGAGAAAGCGGGGTTGTTTGATCTAGGCAAAGCAAAAAACATATATTTGAATTGTCATTTCCTTGTCTGGACATACACCATAGGATGTGTCATGTCTTTGTTTCATTCATTTAGGTGCTTGTAGTGTGTTGCAGAATGGCAGCGATTTGCCAGTTTTGGAAGAGGGTTTCATTCATGAATGCATTTGCATGCGACCACTTCTTTGTGGTCGGTGTTCATTTAAGTCGTCATTTGTGTAGTCATTCGTATGTGTTATAAGCATGCCATCTATGTATACTTCTGTGTTGTCATGCATCAATTTCCATTTAGGAAAAAGCATAGTCATTGTTTTATGTTTGTTAAATGGCAATATGTTGTTCAAAGTTCTTGCTGTTTGTTCTGTAGGGAAATGACATCGCTATTTCTTAGAGCCAATTGATACTATGCTAGCCAACGACATACATTTTTCTACGTTTGGCAAATAGAAGGGGTTGGATTCCTGAACTAAAGTGTGCGGATGTTGGGTACTTGGGCAAAAAAAATATGCTTGGTGGGTTTAGCAAGATTGTCGCTTGATAATGGTTATCTTGAAAATCTTGACAACGGACTGTCAAATAAATACGAAAAAAATCTTAAAAATAGAAATAAAATATAATGAATTTTTAAATGAATATTTTTTTAAAAATAAAAAATCTTATGAATATGTTCTTATATTTATAGATTGATGGTGTTCAAATTTTATGTAATTTCATTATTGTTTGATAGTCTATCAAAAATCATCAAATTATGATCGTTATAAATTGTATAAAAGATCGATGGTTTTGATGGAGTATTAAACGATAATAAAATTATATGAAATCATCATTAATCTTTAATGAGAACATATCCATCTGTTGTTGTCGCCTCCTCGGGTGAGAGAGAAAACGACAGATGTTGAATCTCATCACTCTTCCCTTAGGGGTGGCTTGGACAGCCTATGTTGAATTTATTTTTTAGGGAATATAATGTATTGGGGAAATACTTAAGATTTTATTAGGTTCGATGGATAAAAAGTTTTTCAGTGAGCTCCTCATCAAGTTGCTTTTCCGCTCTCTTCCTTTAGGGGTGGCTTGGACGGTCTCTGTTGAATTTATTTTTTAGGGAACATAATGCGTTGGGAAAATACTTAAGATTTTGTATTTTTAGTGCAAATATGTTATTATAATTTTTGAACTGAATATACAATTTTGAAAATTTAATGGGCATTCTGCCCAATAATTACGTTACTATGTGTTGAAATATTAATTTGAAAACTCAAAATTTCCTTTTAATTAAAATTGTTTACAAATATCAAGTTGTTATATTTAAAAAGTACAAGGGTTGAATTGAAAGTTTTTTAATTGAAGAGGCGCATATTTCTTCTCAGCGCAATCTCTCCATTTCTTTTAAATATATTTGGATTAACTCTCTTAATTAAATGTTGCTTGATAAATTAATTCGATTGACTCTCTCCCACTTACTTTCTCTCTCGGTTTGGTATCACCGTATACACGAGAGTAAAGAAATTATTGATTCATTTCTCCCGTTGAGTCCCCCTTAGTATTCTTCTCTAGATTCATTTATAATCCAATTAAATCATTGATTCTACTACTAGATATTGATATTGATGGAGTTATCATCACCGTTTCCATCTTGGCTGCGGACCCAATCTGCATTGTATAGATGAAATTCGCTCAAGGACAATGTTTGTCACGATCCAGGTAATACAATTCGTTTTTGAATTATTTCGATTGACTTTATTACTATCCGAATTTTCAGTAAAAATATTCCAACACTGCCAAAATACACATTTAGAGTCTTAGACTAACGACCCCTTTGCAGAGCGGCCATTCATAATGCAGATTGACAGCATTTGAAGACTGAATTATATTATAAAACATAGACATTTATAATACACGCCAAAAAGTTCATTTTGTCAAACAACTACGCTCATTGATCAATCAAATGGAACTGTCAGGAGCTGCTCAAAGGCTCTTAAATCATTTTACCCATTCAACTAAAGATCAACTTATTAGGGATGAATTGGAACTTATTGATGTAGAAGACCTGAAGCTACATTCTTCATGCCTTGCCTGAAACATATTATGCAATAAATTACATTAACAAATCAAAATTGGATTCCCAGTACCGCTTCACAATGGAAACTGAACCCCATCCATGAGCTTGTATCTCTTCTCTTGCAGCCCAGTAACACCCATTTGTATCTCTATGATGGTATGCAATGGAACCTGCATTGGCATCAACATCAGCATCATATCTCAGCTTGTAATATTTTTACTGTCAAAACAAAGAAAAATAAATAAAACAAACATCTAGTACTTACTTCTATCTGAGGGATTTCTGATAATGGTCTGTCTGCGAAGTATGCATATAAAGCTCTCAACACGGCCTAAAAAAAAGGAATTACTAACATGTATACGGCAAAAAAATATAAAAAGCAGTCAGATGAAATGAGTTAGGGCTTGTATACTTGGTGAGCTATGACCACCACAGGTGCACGTTGCCGTTCAAGCTCAATTATTACAGGCTCTAATCTGACAATAAGAAAGTCAATTGGATCATTTGGCAATAATCTTTTTCAAAATAGAATCTCATTAATTACAGCCTTTAATATGAAAAATAGAATCTTATTACAGGCTCTAATATGAAAAATATAAACAGTCAAATCTATTTCAAAATAAAATCCAAAAGCAGAGTTCACCTTTGAATTACATCAAGGTAAGATTCCCCACGAGGGTACCGATATCTCAATTTGTCCTTCATTCGAGATCTGCATCATTAGGAAAAATATGGCATTAGCAATTGTCTTATATACCTATAACAACAGACATGCAGCAAAGAGATAATGGTCACAATGCGTACTCATATTCATCAGACATGTTTTTCTTTATCTCTTCATATGTCATTCCATCACAGGCTCCAGCATTTATCTCATCAAGGGCACACCATTGTATCTAAAAGTAACAATTTTTTTTTTAAATGTCACAAAAAATCATCAGGTAGAATGTCGTTACAAAGGCAACATAGACATTGACAAAATCCTCTTTTTTTTTTTTTTTAAATTCCCAAGTTCAACTTCATATTAGGAAGCCGTACCATCATTGTTAAATATTTCCTCTTCTGACTTCTTCCCACTCAGAAAACTCCGATTTAACATTCAGGGGTAAAAGTGTAACAGTAACAGATTTTGGTAAGTATCATCTAATTGATCCAACACGAGGATGGCATGAAACATTAACCAGTAAACTTGCTGTAGTTAAAGCAAAAAGGTAAAAAACCTTGGGAAATGCAACAATGGGACTGGCAGTCAATATTGATCTCTGTAGAGTGCTTGTCCAAATCTATTCCATTGAAAAAAAGAAACAAAGAAGAAAAAAGAGATTCCAGAAACAAGGATTAAAATCAAGAAAAAGATAAGTAAATACTCTCATACAATGATGTACAATGCATCTTCAATGATTAAAAGAAGGTCATAAATAAAAGAAATAGCTTTGCGGAACTACCATGCACAATTTTTCGTAGGACAATTAAAAGTTTGAGTCAACATGGAGTCCCACAAGAATCAATCATTTGATGATGGCCAGTGATTTTTCATATAATAACTTAATCGAATTAACAATAATAAAAATTCAAAAATCATAATTTTAATACTAAGAGTGGCAGTGACACTTTGCAAACACGCCAATTGTACAAAGACGCCACTCTCAGTTGCATCTTTAATTTTTTTACTCTGATATTCATACTTCAAGTAGCTGATATTCAAATCAAAGTTGCAATTTTGTTTCTGCCAGTGGGAGTGCGCCACTCCCACTAGCGTTTTATTTTTCTAAAAGTAAATGAAAAATGTCCAATGATGTCTTTGCAAAGCGCCATGCCATTGGCGCGCTGCCATTCTAAATATTAAAAGTATGATTTTTGAATTCTTATTATTAATAATTTGATTAATTAAATTATTAGATAAAAAAATCAGTGGATGATGACTAATTTTCATCTAATTTGAAACACACATTTAAGGTCAGCAAGAGGTAAGGTTTAATGATATTCGGGCTGACATGCTAGATAAACTTTGAGAACAAAATAACACATTTAAAGACCATTTTGCAGAGGTCTGACTGGACTTTTGATGTTTGAACATATTCTAGCAGATCAGGTGCTGTCTAACATTGGCAACCATGTACCGCAAAAAAAAAAAAATTAAAGAAAATGAGGTTAGGGCCTTTTCTTTTTCTACTGTGCACATGGTAGCAGACCCATGCCATGGATTTTAATATCTTAGAATGGGACGCTAAAAAGAATGCATAATTTAATACATTATTTGGTTCCTTGATCAATAGAAAAGGAAAAGATGAGTAAAGAGGTTCCTTAAATGTTCCAATGTTAAGACAATTCTAATTAAAGTATAACTCAAAGATCTCAACAAAGAAATGACTCCTTACTGATGCAGTTTTCTCAGACTTGAGTCGTTTCTCTATGAAGTTAGCGAGTTTCTTTGAATATAGCTCCCCAGCCTCACTACATTGGTACATTATTACCAGTTGTACTGCATTAGTCATCAAAACAGCAGCATCTGTTCCCTTGTTGGGGGAAATTATATGAAAAAGCATAAGTAGATTATAAACATCTCTGGAAGTCACTTTGGATGGCAGTTCAAATTTTAAAAGGATCATGTAGTGTGAACCACACTTGTTTCATTACTCCCCTTTATTTTTTCTTCTATATCTTTCTGTTTATTATTTTCCCTAGAAATAAAACAAAAAGGGGGGAGGAAAATAAAAACCAGGTTATCTACATCTAACATCCTAAAATCCATGAGTTCTATGTGTTTGGATGAAGGGGTGGGTTAGTGAGAATAGTCACTAACCCAAGATTTGAAGTATTAGCTAAACCAACTTTTTGTTGGGTTAGTAAAATAGCCACTAACCCAATGTTTCTGAAGAGCTAGTTTCTCATTCAAACATAGAATAGCAAAGAAAATAGTAGCTAACCCCAAAAAATGCTATTCTTCACCCATCCAAACATATATAGAACTGCGGTCCTGTCATAAGTGTAGTAAACCAACTCATAAAAAAAAGCATAATTTCTAAAAGCTTCATATGGGACTGGACCTCATAACTAGGTAATATAAAATGACTGCTAAAAACTAAAGTCAAAGCAAACCTCAAATTGGAGTCTCCGCCAATTCGTCCTCTTACATTATCTAGACTCTCACCATGTCTAGTTAGTAAGATTGGCCTAGGTGTTAGATGAGTATTCACCTTCAACAAGATATATGTCAACTCAGCATAAGGTATAACAATATAACAAATTTACATTCTTTGATTTATTTATAGATGCATAGTAAGCACCAAGAAAAAAACCATGCGCCCAGGGAGATATCCACTGATGTTGTTGACCTGGAAAATAGATGAAAAGCATAAAGAAACAATGCATCAAAACAAGTGGTAGAATCATGACTAATGAAAGCTACTATAACAAATTAAAGGTAAAGGCTACAATAACAAAAGGAAATATAAAGCAATTACTTCCAAACGCCCACCATGCCCAGTTGCTATATCAATCATTTTAACATATGATCCCTCTACGACGGGCTCATAGACCTGTTAATCTAAAAAATTAGTATAGTTTTGTATTCTTATACTGAGAGGCAATTAAATTACTATTGTAAGACCTTTTCATAATTTTTTAGCCGTTCTTTGAAGTCCCTTACTCCAGCTTCAAAATCAGGCCTGTGAATTATCATAACATTTTCCATTAGCACTATGAATATCCAAAAGCATCTATCAAATGATGAATCAATGTACTCACTCATCAGCATAATCAGGACTTTGTTGCACCTTTAGCCTTATATTTCTCTCTATAATATGCTCATCATTGCATATTGTCTCCAAAAATATGATCTGGGAGAACAAAAATATGTGTCAATGGAACATAGTAGTACATGGATAAAGCAGTCGATTTACCATATAGGAGTAAAAGATACCTTGCATTTGCCTTCAGCCATTCCCATTAGCATGTTTCTTCGGCTTTTTGTGCTGTTTGTTGCATCAAAAATTCCAACCTAAGTCGATAAAACAAAGGAATTATCAATCATTATAAGCTCCCAAGTTTTAACAGTCTTCTTAAAGGAAAAAAAAAACACACCTACCTGACCCCCTTCTTGCATCCAGCCCAACATATCTTCCATAGCTAAAGCTGCTACCTAACCATTTTTGCACCACATATGTGAGTCATCATAATTTTTCTTCATTCTTTTGTTGTAGGAAAGAACATTAACCTAATCATGTGAACCATGAACTGTTACAGCAATTATCTAATTCTAACCTCATTGCGCGCCTCAATGCCTTCCCGATTATCAGATCGAAAAAAGTCTGCAGCCTATGCAATAAAACTGGAAACCGTTGGAGAAAAATAGTGCAAAATAAGATTATGTGCCTCCTGAAGCAGGCACATACGATACAGACTATAAAATGCAGTTGAAGGTGTAAATTGTAAATTAAACGAAGATATGCAACTGGGATATACCTGGTTTGCACCATGCTTGATGCGGCGATACTGCAACCAATATATATACAAAAAAGTATTAACCTTGGAACTTGGAAATCGATACTTTATTTTGGCCAAAGAATAAAATAAAAAAGAGGTCAAAACGTAATTACCTTACCAACATTGAAATGCTTTGTTTCATGACCCAGCCAACGCAGATATCTTGTAAGCTTAGCTGCAGTGAAGGTTTTTCCACGTGCTGGCAAACCTACCTAAAACAAAATTAGTCTACATATATTAGGATACAAATAATATGTTGGAAGTTCTAATCCTATTCATCTTTACTCATAGGATGTGGACTTTCTCAAAATTGCAATTAAAGAACCATATTTTCAAGGCCAGGTCAAAACCAAAATTTGACTAGTCCTCTTTCTTTCTGTGAGTTTTGCAAATAAGATGGGTAATCTTTATAAAAATCCCACAAACCAATGAGTTCAATAAAATCAAACTTACCAGAACAATGGCCAAATTACGGTGCTCTTTTGGTTCATGCATCTGATCAGCTACAGCTGCAGCTGCCACAGCTCCTGCTGCTGCCGGCATAGCCTTCCTCGTTATAAAGATATTTTCAGAAATAAATATGTGGAATACCTTATTGCACAAATAAGTAGGAACTTACCTCAGCATCAGAGTCAGGTCTCATCAGATCACCGTTACTTAAACTTGCACGAGTCATCCTAGCAGTCCGAGGTGAACCAACACCACGTTCCACAAAGATAGCTCTCTGACCATCTTGCTTTTGTAAAGTACTTACACCAGTTGTCATGGCTGAATGAGAAGATCTATATGGATCTATAACCCTAGCATTTCTATCCTGTAAATATAAATAACAAATACACACAACCAGACCAATGATGTGTTAAATTTTTTGATGTAAACATACACAGTGGCATCTTCAGATAAATAGTCCCAAATTCAAGGTTATAGGGGAGGACACTTATCTCTCCAATTCAAAAGTAAATACTGGATGTTTGCATATAACTAAAAAATGTTGTGAATGGGACTTCAAGATACAGAACTCCCAGACAAAGTGAAATGTAACCACTGAAGTTAGTTTATATCACCAGAATATCTCATACAACTGGAATGTTGCATGGAAGAAGTACAGGTCATTTCATATGAATGAATAAACCAAGGACAAAATTACTACCTTTTCAGCATAACCATGTGATCCAGATATCATTCCATTTGCATAATTTTGTGATGGAACACGAGAATGCAATTTTGATCTTGGATCTTCAGTTAAATTGGCAGCATAGGTGGTAGTTGTGTGAGTGGTTGGTGTAGGTATTAGATATTGCTCTAAATCAAGCTCCAGGCCACCAGTTGGGCCATCCTGTTTTAGCAAATAAAGTTTAAATTAGTGCATAAATTAGAATTTATGACAGACGTGTACAAATTGGTGGAGGGGTGTGTGTGGGGGGGGGGGGGGGGGGGTTGAAACAAATACTGATGATCCTAAAATCAATCAGAATATCAAATTGGGTATTTGCAATTTCTGAGATGCCACATGGTCTGAATTATCAATGGAAGTAGTTATGGAGTAGCCAAAAGTGACAAGTTAAATTTACTGTAATATTGATGCAATGACAATTAATACCACTAATTAATGATTTTTATTAAAAGCCTTTTAAATAAGCAAATCATAATTGATAAGAATACAAATGAAGCTGCAAATTTCAAAGAAAACTATAATTTAAAGGGCATAATTTTCATGATTAATTCTATTCTTGGAGCCGTTGGCAATCATTGATCCTTGTATCAGTTGACTGTGTAATAGAGAGATCTAAAAATGGGTTCTTTCTACATGGAGTAAGAAATAAGAAGTGGTACAATTTCGAAAGTGAATGTGTTCCTAAGAGCTGACAGAAGGATCATTATGATCGGTGAAATAAATAGAGCACTAACAGGTAAGTGAAGGGAATAGGATCTGGAAAGAGCCCACCCCAGGATTATGCTTACAAAAGAGAGGACCCAGACCCGATTTTCCCCATTTTTGATAGGTATGGTCATAGAAAATGAAATATTAGAACATGCACAACAATGGAAGTAAATGAAGTAAACACAAATCCTCCAAATTGGTATGAGGCAAAAGGTTATTGACCAGTCTTTTCAAACTTATCCTGGATATTAGAAAATAAGCAAGCAGAGAGAGAGAGAGAGAGAGAGAGAGGGAAAGGCAGTAGTGACAATTCATTGGACAAACAGATGCTTGCTGAATGAAATCACCAAGCCAGGGAACATAAAATCGATCAGTGGATCCCTCTTGAGACTTGATGACTGTTTTAAATTGTAGTGAAGGTGGTCCAGCATGGTATATTTTCTCCCAGACAACATTTTTCGTGGTGATCAAAACAAAAAAACTGGAAACTAAGGACTCTCTTATAAACAGCTGTTATTTTGGTTATTCATAAAAGAATTGAATTTTCTTACCGTGACAATCTGTCTTCCGAGGAGGAAAAGGGCCAGAGAAGGGAAGAAATTGTGTTCTTTATCAAAGAACAGAAAAAAAAGTGCGCTAATTTCTCACCAAGTGTGTACTTGGCAAATTTTGGAATAAGTTGGATACTTTGGGTTTTTCAGCTGTGAAGTAGAATAAGCTATGTTGGCATATTATCTGTACTTCTACAATCAGAATTCTACACATGCATAAGATTCTAATATTGAGAGATTGTTCATCCTATTTGGAACAGGTGGTGACAACCTTTTCTATTACTGTTAAGTTCAAACCCACATCAAACAACTCTTATTGATATCCTGTATGCAAACTATCTATCTGATTTTTCCCACGCTATATAGATGCATAAAAAAGAGGATGTATCTAAAGGAATTTAAACCTCGGTAGTTCCATGTGGCTCAACATGCATCACAACATCAGGAATTCCTCGAACCCTCGAGGGTTGAAAATTTCCTTGATATGCCCTCCAGCTGGCAGCTAAATCAAAAGGTGACACCAAATCTTCTTTGAGAGAGATTCTGCACTTGATCACAATTTCCTCACCACTGTCAGATTTTATTTTAAACAAAGCTGCTCGCATGTCCTCTTTGAGGGTCCCCCCTTTTAGAACCCGGGTTGGGTCTTCCTCCACAAAGCAAGGAGGATCTCCATCTTTGGGCTTTACTAAAAATTTGAAATCCAATGTCTCTACAATGAATCAAAGCAAAGAAGTATTCCTAATGCAGTTAAGCCAATAAATCAGTAACTAAGAAAAGAGTCGTGTATCACTGCATTAGAAAAATCTTAATGGCAAGAGATTTAACTAAGACAAAAAGAAGAAGCATATTTGCCCTAGCAAAATAGTGCCTGGTGATTAAACTAATTGCCACAAGTTCCATTTTTTGGGTTGATCAGAAGCACAAATCACTAAAACTGGATTGGAGAATCATTGCCATACCGTGATTAGAAGGGATGACGAAGCTCAGTTCCCACGTAGAAGCCGAGTCCCTTTCCATGGGTAACTAAATTCAAAACACACAAAAGATCAGACGTGAATCATAAGAGACAATTAACAGTGAAATAAATCGAGGTAACGAGAATAGGACCGCTTTAGAGGAATCCCAGGAACCGATGATTGAAACAGAGCCATAGACATGGGGAATAAGTTCAGTGTTGTTCCAATTCTCCATGCGAAGTGAGACAAAGAGCTGTCCACCAGAACCTCGTTCCCCTCCACTAGAGCCATCCCTGTGTTTTGAACCGCTTGCTCCCATAAAGAGAGAAACAGTGAGTATAGAATGGAACTACTGGATATAACTAGGGATAAAGATGAAACCGGAGAGAGAGAGAGAGGGAGAGGGAGAGGTATTAATAGAGAAATAAGAGAAGGATAGGTGGGGATTGTGACGGGAAAGGAAGAGTGTGCGGGGTGAGAACTGAGAAGAAAGGCAGAGGAGCGCTTCTCTTCTCTGCCATGTGCTTTTCCGATCAGGGAGCCCTCCAGTTGTGTGCTTTGGAGATTAGTGCTTCTAGATGTGGATTGTGGGCCAGGAGCGCTGTGCATATGTGGCGCGCTGTCAATATCCAGAGACTCCATAGTAGGGTGTCAATTTTTGACATGACCCCACATGTTAACCCGATCCGACCCGACATTATCCGAAAATAAATGGGTTAGGTATGAATTTGATTTTTTTTTATCCGAATCGGGTCGGGTCGGGTTCACCCGAACCCGACCCGTGACCCGTCGGGTTGGGTATGGGTCAAGATTTTTTGACCCGAATTTAATCGGGCCGGGACAATAATAATAATAAAATAATATGACCCGACTCGACCCGACCCATTGACACCCCTACTCCAGAGACAGAATGCTCACGAAGAGTTGTTATTAGTGTGTGAATTATTGAACCGACCTGACGGGTTAATCTGATTCAATCTGAATCCGACTCAATTTGATATGATCCAAAAATAAATGAGTTGGGTATGAGTTTAATTTTTTTGATCCGAATAGGATCGGATCAGGTCGGGTTCGGATCAACCTGACCCGACTCGATTAATTATGTTTTTTAAGTAATTTTATGTTTTAGTACTAATTAAAGCTTAAATATACACTAATTAGATAATTAAGATTAATTATAAATTAATTAAAATTTTATTATTTAAATTTATATAAAAATAATTAATAAATAATTATTTATTTTACACGGGTCGGGTTGACCCGTGACCCATTGGGTCGAGTATGGATCAAGATTTTTTGATCCGAATTTAATCGGGTCGGGTCAAGAAAAATAATAAAATAATATGACCCGACCCGAACCCGACCCGACCCGACCCACTGACACTCCTAGTTGTTATTCACATTTTTTTATTAAATTTGTTGAAATTTAATTGATTAATTTATATAAAATGACATGCAATAATGTGTGATGTGCAGGGGTGTAAATTATTGATCTAACTTGACGGGTTAACCGGATCTGACCCGACTCGATATGATTCGAAAATAAATGGGCCGGATATGGGTCTAATTTTTTTGACCCGAATCGAGTTAGGTCGGGTTCGGGTCAATCCGACCCGACTCGACTAATTATTTTTTAAAGTAATTTTTATGATTTTTGTACTAATTAAATTTTAAATATGTATTAATTATATACTAATTAAGATTATTTTTTAAATTAATTAATATTTAATTATATAAAATAATATAAAAATAATTAATAAATAATATTTATTGTTACACGGGTCGGGTTAACCCGTAACCCAATCGGGTTAGATATAGTTCAAAATTTTTTAATCTGAATATAATAGGATCAGATTCGAACAAATCCAAAAAATAAAAAAAATAAAAAAATAATAAAAACCCGATCCAATCCATTGACACCATATTGATGTGTCATATGTTGACCTAGCAAAGAGTCCTATGAATTGGAAATTGATATTTTTTTAGATTATATAATTACAAATATAAAGATGGTTAAATTTTTGGGCTGCTCGGTCATGCCTGAACTTCTCTAAACTAGTTCATCATAATTGGATTAGTTTAATACCTCCACTCATCTGAAATAAATGTTTTGGTATTAAAGAAACTTTAAAATTAAAATAATATAGTTCTTTTGTACTTCTCTTTGCAAGAGTTTTGTAGTCTTTATTGTGATATTTTTTATTATCTATGTTTTGATATTTCATAAATATATCTAAAATTTACTAAATTAATGTTTAGTTTTTTATTTAATCAGATATTTTCTTTTTCTAAAGTAAAGACCCAAAATGATCTTAATTTTGAAATAAATGACACTTTTCAGTCCCCATCATATACTAAAATAATAATATAATTTATTTCTGCCTACTATAGATTAAAACTCTTAAATTCTTTAGAAAACGACAATTCAATGGAATAACCGAAATAGGTTCCATTCAGAAATGGCATCTGAAATTCAGAATGGTCTAGAAATGATACCCCATCTCGACATTCTCAACCACACGCTTAAATATTTCTTTGGACCACGGAACGTTGATTTATGTTTCGCAGTTGAAAACAGAAAAAGGGGAAAAAAAGAAGAAGAAGAAGAATAAGTTCTAAAGCCAGGTGACTGATGGTCAATCCTCCTAAGTCCTAATGTACCTTTTTCTCTGGAAGGCAAAACTAAAATTAAGCGAAGACCTCGTCCACCTGGGATCTGGCCTTTTAAGTTATTAAAACAGAATCAAAGGGCAATTTGTTCACTACGATTAGCTAAGGTGCATTTTTCAATCATACAAATTGTGAAGAACTTTGATTCTCAATAAAATTAAGTCATGTTGTTCAAATATTTATATTTGACAAAATATAAATAATTTGATTCATGCTTTCTAAAATAAGTTCAATTAATCTAATACGCGCGGCGCAATACATTATACACATTAGAGCATCCGCATCGGTGTCGATTGTCAAAATTAAATTTTTATGTCACGTCATCAAATTGACAATTCATTTTAAGAGTGGCATCCCTGAATAGAATGAAATTGTCAAAATGACACTTTCGTAATTAATTTTCTGCTCTGCGCTGACGTGACTTGTTAAATGGACTGTCAAATTTAGACAATTGTCTAATTTTGCCTAGTCTCTGCATCCCTGAAATTTAAATGACAATTGTCAAATGAGTCAATTTGACAATGGGATGCGGATGCTCTTAGGATCTTCTATATCAAAATTTATATCCGATAGAACTGTCATTAATTTTTGAAAAGCGGACCTAGATAATTAATAAAATTAAATATATATTTGCATATCAAATAGAGTTATATTTTAAAGACCTAAAAAGCTATACAAAATTTAGATTAGAAAATTCTTTAATAGTTATAACATATCGAGCGGGTTAGATCAGTCTCAAATATGAGATTTTTTTTTTTTTTTTTTTTTTTTGTATTTGGACCGAAACACAAAAGTTTATAAGATGAACTAACTTAATTAAACATCTTCACATAACTTTCAGTATTATTATTATTTCAACGGCATTAATAAATATAATGACTACTTAATTAATGTTTTAAATGTTTTTTTTTCATATTCTATCTCTTACATTTAAAATTATGTATAGAATGAAACAAATAGTTTATTTTTATTTTTTTATTATAATAGTTGGTAATGAAATGTTAATATATAAAGGTTAATGGTTGTTTCTAGATGAGTTGACTGTGTTGTACCTGATTCACAGGGAATTGACGAATTTTGCAAAGATTTTTTTCACTGCTACAGTAGAAAGGCTGTCGCAGATTAATTTACTATAATAATAACAGATTTGCCCGATGATTTTTATTTTGAGAACCAAAGACCGTTTGATAATTCAAAATATGACCTTGACCTTTTTCTTTCTCTCTTTTTTTTTTTTTGAAAAGTGACGCTTACCTTTTCCAAATGTTCGTCGAATTCACACAGGTTATTAAACGAGAAAAATACTATTTTTTTTTTTTAAGGAAATGGCATTGGCGAAAATTAAATTATTTTACAACCATGAAAATTGACATTAAATCGACAAAATTTTAAATAAATTATACACGAACGTTAATAATATGTATAGAATCTAGAGATTATTGCACAACTTGTCACGATTACCGACCAAATCAATAATATCGATAAATTATTTTTTATTATGTTTCTCTTTTGGGTTTTACTTCCAAAAAAATATATTCATTTTGAGACAAAAATAATAATTTCTATAAGTTAAAAAAAATATTAATGTAATATTTTTTTTTCAAATAACTTAAAAATTATATAGTGAAGAACAAAACGATTAATCATATAAATGTTCTTACAGATAAATACAAATACATATCTAACTGGGACCAAATTTTTTCTTTTTATAGATAGTAAGAAATCACTTCATTTAATTATTATCAGCCATTCAAAAAAATAATAATTTACTAACTACCTAAAAATTAATAAAAAAAATTAAAAATAGAAATTTTGATATATAACTAGATATGTATATTGAAATCATTTTGAGCGATTCAAATTGATTATTTTGATTATAAAAATGAAGAATCGATCCATAACACGAACGCGATCCGTACTATACATAGTACTATAGTCCAACTCTCTCTATATATACACACACACTAGTACGTTGTCCATACTTTGCTATAGGTGATTTTTATATTGTAATATTTCTACATCAAAATTTTAAATTCCATCACATTTCAATATAAAATATGATAAGAAACAAAATAAGAAGCAAATATAATTAATCATATCTTTTCTAAAAAAATATATAATTAAATTTTAAATTTGATAAATTTTTCAGCAGAATGATGTCTTTTAGGAAAATGATAACATCAATTGTATAACTTCGAATGTAACATATGTGTTTTATGAATTTAACAAATATTTTAATATTTTCGTTATAATATATCACGTCACAAAAAATCCTTAATATAACTAACAGTCATGTTCTCTCCAAAATTAATCAATGAATTTTAGTCAGTCTTAATCATTACAGAATCATGACACTTACATGCTTAATAAGGATTATATATACGAGTTTGACTATGGTGCTTTGCAAAGTAAAACAATGTTATGTGTTTTACGCTCTAATATTAATTTTAAGTTATAAATGACTGATCAGAACCGTTTAATTTAATATTCATATAAAAATTATTAGTAAACTAAATTTTATACTTTTATAAGTTTTTAATATTTTTCAGATGAGGAGAAAATGATGTGAAAAAAAATCGTGAAACCTAACCGGCTTTCAAAATGGAGAATATATATATATATATATATTTAGCTGGCGTTAAAATGCATATTATTTAACAAAACCCGTTTAAGTGAAAGAAACGTTAAAATGCACATTATTTAACAAAACCCGTTTAAGTGAAAGACAAAAATTAATATAATTAATTTTATTTAATTTTCATAAGAGTTTGGAGACAAATAAGTACGTCATCCATATAACATGATTCCGTCCCAATAACGCAGCAAAATTTGGCGTGACAACTACCAAGTTGCTGTGGATCACAATTTAATTGATTTTACTATTATTAATAAAATTGAACGGCTGTAATTATATTTAATATAACTTTTTGGGAAATTTTAGCCCACGAACAACTCTTATTGCTTTGTATGAATATATTATAAGGATAATTGTAATTTATCTTGGAATAACGTACACCTTATTTTTTTTTTCTTTTGAAACATATGCTGCACAAAATCTCATTCATTTTTTTAATAAAAAAAAAGAGTCAACCCTTCAAATTTTCATTCATCATATCAAATTCTTATTTATTTACTAAAGGGGAGGGATCCTTGACAATGGATTACTTTAATGATCTTAGCAATTACATTCTAAAAAAATATATAAAAAAAATTAAGAATAGAGAAAAAATTATAAATATTTTCTTTAACTTATAGATCGATAGTGTCTCAAAATTTTATGTAATTTAGATATCATTTGATATTCAATCAAATACCATCAAAATTTTATATGATTTACAATGGTTGTAATTTAATGATTTTTGATGGCCTACAAACGATATCTAAATTGTATACAATTTGAAACACTATCGATCTATAAGTTGATTAATATATCTATAATTTTTTTTTATTTTTAAAATTCTTTTTGTATTTTTGTAGAATGTCATTGTCAAAAAACCTATTGTCAAGGAATCCCTCCCTTTATTGAACTCCAAATTAAATGTCTTTTTGTAGCTATACTGATTTTTTTTGAATGATGTCATCTTTATTTGAGGGGTTGTTGCTTTTAGATATAATCAAATTGAGCAACTTGTTAAGTTTGTAGTTTTTAGGAAAATTTTACTTTAGTATGCACCACTCAGAGTCTCAGAGATATCCGCTTTTGTAAGAACTACCCGCTTCAATGAAAAAAGTGGATTAATTCTCACTTTTTCGAAAAATATATTAAAGAATCCAAATAGAACTAATCCATCCATCCATCCATCCATCTTTATATGCATAAATATGAATAATTTAATTAGATAATTTGAATTATATGTTGATCAAATAGCATAATGTAAAAAGTAGATATAGGTGTCCTTAAGCTTACCAATCTTGGGGAACTTAAATAAAAAAAATATACTCGTCATCTTCAAAATTTCAATTTATGCTGCTCAATTCTTTATTATAATCTTAGGGGATAAATAAATTTTCTATTTTAGAGTTTTTCAAAGTAGTTGTTTTAGATTATTGTTGATAATTTATTTTCATATACAAACATTCATTATTTTATTATCATCTTAGAATTATTTTAAAAAATGTGAAAAAATAGTTAAAAAATTTTCAGAAGAAAGAAAATTTTTGAAAATATATTTTTTAGTTGAAAAATTTATCAAAATGCCATTATAAAAATTTAAATTTGTCAAAATATCATTTCAAAACACTCTCTTGTTGTAATGTCACTCTAAACCAATTTAATTATCAAAATACCACTAATACTATATATAATGTTCAAAATGAACTTTTTTTAATTAAAGACCAGAATGCCCTGGTTGTTCTAATATCCTTGTTCCTGTCCCCCTCATGGACTCGCTATCTCGGATCCTACTCGTCGATCCTATTCCTCTCCATTCAACCGGATAAGAGCTTCCATTAGTCTAAAAACACTTACCTCTCTAACCATCCTACCCCTTTTTAAACACGCTCTCTCACACACATCTCTTGTGCATTTTTCCCTTTTCACCACTCTCAAAAGCACTATATTACATTTTTAAAATCTTAACCTCTCTTTAGATAAATTTCACTTTACATTTGTCTCGATTTTTCTAAATAAAAAAATAAAAAAAGTTAAAAAAAATTATCAAAAAAGAACATTTATTTGTATGTTAGAGTAATACTTTAAATTTTATGTGTAGGATATATATGAGTGTTAATATGGATACCCATTGCAACGATTACCAGCCATTACAAAGGGGTATCCATATTAACACTCATATATACAGGCAAACCCGTACATGCAAAATATTCTTCAGCACTCATAGGGAATTAGTCTGTGCCAGCATGAGGACCAAGCATTTCTGGAGAGCAGATTAGATGTTGATCAATGGTACTACACTAGTCGATTTGATGCCATTAACGACCGACTTGATTCTCTTAACACTGAGATTAGCTCCCTCCGCTTGGAGATACAGATGCAGGATGCCCAAATCGACACATATGGCACTCATATGGCAAATTATGGTGCACAATTTGAACAGTGGGAGTAGACGTGGACGGATTGGTTTTTGGGCGATGACCCTTTAGCCGGGCCTAGTCAAGGCCCACCACCTCAGAGCTAGTGAGCCCTCTTGTATCCCTATTATCTTTCTCTTATTTTTCTTCACCTTGGATCTTGTGCATCAAGGCTGATGTATAGATTAATTTGGGGGAAAGAGACACTATTGTAGTCATGATCTTTAGAGGTATTTACACTGATATATTATGTCTGATTGAGCATGATTATTTGATTATTTTTGGTTATCTGAGTGTGAACGAGATGCCATTGTTTGATGATTCAGATAGTTTCACCGATGTTCGTGATGGGTGTGATTGTTTAGCAGCATCTTTTTATGTTTTCCTCTTTTTGCTTTTTTTTTTTTAGAGTATGTAGCGTGCATATTAGAATTGCATTTAGATATGATTTGAGGATATATGATGGATCATGATGATTTTATATTTGTTCGATTCTATTATCATAACCTAGGGGTGTCAATTATCGACCTAACCCGACGGGTTAACCCGACCCGACCCGAGCCGACATGACCCAAAAATAAATGGGTCCGGTATGTGTTTAATTTTTTTTGACGCGAATTGGGTCGGGTCGGGTTCGTATATTTTTTGAAGTAATTTTATGATTTAGTAATAATTAAAGCTTAAATATATACTAATTAAGATTAATTATAAATTAATTAATATTTAATTACTTAAAATTATATAAAATAATTAATAAATATTTAATTATTTTACACGGGGTCGGGACGGGTCGACCCGTGACCCGGTCGGGTCGGGTCGACCCGTGACCCGATCGGGTCGGGTATGAGTTAAGATTTTTTGACCCGAATTTAATCGGGTCGGGTAAAAAAAAAATAATATGACCCGACCCGACCCGACCCATTGACACCCTTATCATAACCCCATGGATTAGTGTGTCGAGATTGAGGATTAAATCTGTAACGTCTAGTCCCTTAAATAAACTCGATTATTGGAAAATAGGACCTAAACTGGTTGCCTGATAATATTTTGATACCATTACAGGAAAAAGTGATTAGTATCGGTTTTGCTAATGCTATAAGTCTGTTGCATTAGCTAGCCGATGTATCCGGCACCACATTAGATAGTTATTCGCATCAATTTTGCAAATTACATCAACTAAACCGATGCAACAAAAAAAAATTTTAGACATCCGCTAGGCTGATGTCAATACATTCTTCTGCATCTATTTGAGTGATGCCCATACTCTCTTTTGCATATGTTTGGCTAATGCCGATACGCTCTTTTACATTAACAAAGCTGATGCAAATTAATTCTCTATCCTGTGCTGATAATACTCATTGTACATTCTTTTTTTTATTCAAATTCATTATAAATTAATTATAATAATATACAATATGCAAAAATACTAATTACAATACAAAGATTTAATTGAAATCTCTATATTAGAGAGTACCATAGTAAATCTCTAAAGTAACAACATTTGTTACTCCTAACCATGTGGACAAATAACTTTGCCTCATTGAGTGGTACAATCCTAGTCATGTGAACAAATAAACCCAGTTCCAATCCATCCAATAATTGGCACCTTTATCAGCCCAACCGGCCCTTGTATGGCTGACAACTAAGGCATGCGTACTCTTTTGGCTTGCCTCTTGAAATATGCATCTAGTATTGTTCTTTAGTGCAATTGACATTTGACATTGTTGCGGCCTCTGTCTCTGATGCTTCTTGGTAACTAGAATTTGAAAATAAATTGATAAAAGTTAGCATCAAAATCATAACAAAAGAAAATGAAATGAAAGGAATCAGTGCTTCAGAAGATGATTCCTACACATGAATTTCAGTCAGTTTTCTTTTCTAGTTGGTATTCTGATTTGACATGCTTTCAAGGGATGTTCCCAAAAATAAAATGAGTCAAGACAAACTAAATCATTTAGCATACAAAAAATGAGCAATACAAGTGTACAACTAATTAATACTTGTACCGACAAAAATGTTCCAAAAAAAGAAAGAACGTTATTGTCAAAACAAGAGCGTATGACAACATGAACGCAGATAAACAACAAGAGCTAAGAGCACAACTGAAGAAAAAAATTAGAAATAAAATACTTAAGAAGTACAACTTTTCATTGAGCATCAACGATAAACCCTTCAGTTACTCCAAAATTCAAAATAAAACAATCTAAACAACTGCACTGAAACAAAAAAGTGAAATCCACATATAAGATAACATTACATATCAGCTTTACAAACACATAGTCAATTTTGCATTTCATTACCTTTGGGGTGTCAATTTATCGTATACCAGTAGATCAAAAGTATTAAACAAAGAATTTAACTTGTTCAGACACTTACAATATGCGTAGACTTCTATTAAAGTTTAATAGAAAATCAAAGAAGTCATGGAGGAAAACATTTCAACTCTTCTGAGGAGTCAGTCTTCTCTTCTCAATACCTTTACAGCTCATCATGATAGTCAAACAAGCATCAGTCATAAGATGAAGAACTGTATATGGATTTTTATTTCTGAAACACACATAACTTTGGATTAAAAACAAGCATCAGTCTTCTCTTCTCAATACCTTTACAGCTCATCATGATAGTCATGCGCTTGCGGCCACACTGAAATACTGTTATGGATTATAAATTTTAAAGATCAAGCGTGTGCTTTTTAGCATGCATCAATTACTCAGACTACTCCAGAGATAAAATATAAAATATTGACATGTGCTACTTCGTATGATAATATAAAAATATTCAAATTCATAGCTTGAATTTATGGACCTTGTATTGTAGCGTTCAAAAACTTGAGACTCGTCATAATCATCGACGTAGGGTTCTTATCGGGTCGTTATAGAGGTCGATTACTGATGTCATGTGGATATGTGCGGAGCATAAACTTCTCCTCTTAGCATTTGAAATTGTGAATGAGGAGAGTTTGAATATTTATGGTTGGTTCATGTAATGGGTCCGTAATAATGTGATTCAATATAACATGAAAATATACTTCATATTCGACTGACATAGGGGAATAAAGGCGATTTTTGATTGGTCGCATTTGAGATGTCCGTAGAGCGCTGCGAGGAGGTACATCGGTATTGTATGCAATACATCGCAGAAAATTTATATAAAGAAGCCGAAAGAGCTAGAAAGGGAAAATAATCTCAAAGATGATTTTAAAAGGAGGCTAGCAAATAAGAAGAAATCACGCTATTTCATAGAGAGATGACGAATCTTAAGAAAGAAATAAATAAGCTTATGTTTTTTTTAAAAAAATATGAGGAGAGGATTAGAAAATGATGATAAATAACCTCCTAATTTTACTTCATGGGCACAAATGTATGATTTAAGACACCGATGGGGCATAATGACTAGCAATGGTTCGAAAACTCTGAATAGTTTGTTCAGAATTGAGCAAATATTGCCGGTTATGACAATTATGGAGGGAATGTGATATAAATATCCTAAATAGTTTGACAAGAGGGAGATGAAAACATTGAATATATAGAAGGCAGACGAGCAATGACCCAAGAAAATTGATGACATCTTATTAAAACGTGATGACAAAACAAGTATCTTTTATTAGTAATATTGATATCTTTTACTATTTTTTTAAAACATGATGAAACAATATGATATCTTTCATTATTATTTTTTTCAAAATTTACAGCTCGTATGAACGTAATTCCTTTGGGAACTGTTCGAGGAGAGTACGAGATTCAGGTGTTTGGCGAGAGGATCAAGCGTGGAGGGTATGGACCGTTTAAGTATACAATTATAATTTCGATTGAGCAACGCATTCGAGATGGCTCATAATTGCCTGAACATACTACACATGTGATTATCAGAAACCTCAACTGACTGAGATACTTTGCTCTCATGTGATTGTTGTGTGCAGTGTGCCAACACAGAAACTTTAATGTGTATAGATTGATAGATGAGCGATACAATCTAACTCACCTAGTTAATACTTGGGCGGGTCAATTTAATTGTTATGGAGATCAATAAGTTTGGTTATCTTTGTAACCTTTGATTACCACTAATAATACTAATTTGGTCAATTAGTAAAAAGTACAAGGGTTAAATTATAATTTTAACAAGTTCTACAACAATCAAGCACAAGCAATTTCTAAACCAAAGATATAAAATAAAGTAAAGAGAAAGAGTTTAGAAATGCTCAATCAAAGGATCGAGTTGACACGCGATGTAACGAGGTTCGGCGTTATGCGCCTACTCCTCGGGTCCCCGGCTTCCCGTCTAACGGTAATAAAGCCGGTCCGATCTATTCAACCAAATACGAGTCTTGTACAAGGTCGAACTTTGTCCTCTTACACACAAAGGATGAGAGACAAAGCCTAAAGTTAAATGGAGTAGCAAAAGCTAGGAGTAGATTTAGCAATGGAGCAAATCACTCAAATCTCACAAGTGTTTAAAATAAGTTTTAGATCAAAGATCTTGAGCTTTAGCTAGGTATAGCAAGGTTTTCTCAAAACTCTTTAATGGTGGCTGTAAGAATGTATTTTGCAAGTGTATTCAACAACAGGAGGAGAAGGGAGATGGTCCCCCTTTTATAAAGAGCTGAAAACCAAGCATAACTCACTTTTTCGGCCCGAACCGTTATAACGATTTACCAATCGTTATAACGGTTTACAAAACCGTTACAACGATTTACAAATCGTTATAACGGATTAAGTTTCAAACAATAGGATTGTCAGAGAAATTTGCCGTTGTTTCGCCGTATAGCCGTTGGATCAACCGAAATTTGAAACGTTATATGATTTATCAAATCGTTATACGTTTCATGAATCGTTGTAACTATTACAGAATCATTATACGTTTTACAAATCGTTATAACGGTTCAGTAATCGTTACATAACGATTCACTCTGATTTCTTTGAGAATGTTTCTGCCTTAGAGTATTTTTGAGTATCGAGATGAACGGTTATAACGGTTACCGAACCGTTATAACGATTCACCGGGCAGAAGCACTTTTCTTATTGTTTAAGCTCAATTTCTCTTGACCAATTCAACCCAGTTTGAGTTTTACTGAACCTAAGTCTAGTGCAGTCTTGATTAAGCTCTTGTATCCCAGTACTAGTCTTGGTTCTTGTGCACTAGTTCATTTGCATATTAATCCCTGTACAAAACTCAACAAGGCAAATTATAAAATTCAAGATTATTTTATAAATCGACAAATCAAATAAGATGTTAAGTGTAATAATCATACCTTAAAGGAACTATAATGCCTGACAAAGAATTAATAAATAGTGGATGACGACATAAGGTTAGAGCTCGAATGGTAATGGACGAGATGAAGGACAGGAGATGAGATCATGGTCGATCGAGGATAAAATTGAGGAACAAACAACCTTCTCAAGGTAGACCTTCTCGAAGGGTTGAAGTTAATCGTGAGCCCATTCCAATGGATACATTACAATCAGGGCACCGTTTGAGTAGGCCTTCAAGTCCAATAACAAACAGAAACATCTAATTTTCAACTAGTTACAATTAAAGAGATAATAATAGAAACACCCAAACTTCCCGGAATATTTTGCAACCAACGCGATTCTCGGCTAGTTACGATCCAAGAGATAATAATAGAAACACCCAAAATTTCTGAGTTTCTTTGTAATTCGTATGATTCTCTACTAGTTGTGATCCAAGAGACAATGATAGAAGCACAAGAATCTTAAATTTGAGAGAAAGACAACTTATAGATACTTCAACTAGCAGAGGAATGGGAGACATAATCTTAAAATTTTTTCTCACATAGAAAAAAAAGTGATGTATGATATATTATTGTAAATAATTATTTCATATTTGAACTGTCTATATTTTAATGTTTGATTTATTTCTGATAATTATTGTGAATATTTTATGATAATTATGTAAATAATTAGTATTGATAATTAGTATTTTATGATATTATGTATGAATAATATGTAAATATTCTGTTATTGGGCAAAGACGTGGCACGTTTGGTGGAAGTCGTCTCTCTCAGTGGTGCGTTGATAAGACATCTGCCATACATATTCTTAAAATTTAGTAAAAAAAATACCCTTATTATTAAAATTATGAATTTTTAAATAATTAAATTAAAAAATGGCAGAGACATCGCACGATGCAAAAACACAAAAATGCATCCCAACAAAAACCTAAACGAATCCTATTCTACGTAGAAACATGTGCATAATTGACCTGGTAATATGGTCATTGACTTATGGTGCCAGCTCATGCGCATTAGTGATTCTACGATCTAGTGTGACACAAATCAAAAGGGCGCATAATGTAACTAACTTTAAGCGGATAACAAATATAGTATCAGACCGGAAACCACCTCTACATTTTGATTGGCATATGTATACTCAAATTGTAAAATTATAGCAGTTCTTTAATACTAATAGAGAAGCGTCCTGTATTTTCATGAGTAGAGAGAATAATGTTGAAACCCACTAACTAGCTAATTGGGTTAGAACTAGAAAGGAATCAATCGGGGGTTTTACTTATCCGAGTTGATGTAAACATGATTTTTTTTATTTAATGGCAATCTTACGTCATTTTAAAAAAAAAATCAAAAGGACAAAGTATTAGTTGAATTGCATCACCAACTACAACAGGTTTCTCAAAAAAAAATGCAATGGGATTATGCTCTTCCCCAACAATGTTATTTGTTTCCGAATAATGATTTGAGGCCCAAATTTATGAATATTTGTGTAAGATCAAATCAAATGGAGATATCCAGAGACAATGATAATGGAGACCTACAAGAAAGAAGGGAGTGTGTTGGAGACCATCGAAGATAGTTATTACTGTTCAGTCTGTTACGAAATTTATTGTACTGAGTGTATTATAAATATATAAATAGATAGTGATTGTAATTCAAGAAATGATGATGAATAAAGATTTCTCATTTTCACTCAAATGTGTGATTGTCATAAAATCCTTTATGGTATTAGTGCATTGAATTAGAGCCAACACTCATTCCTCTCTGTTTCTTTATTTTTTTTCTTCCTCATCCATGGTTGGATTGCAAGCCAACTTATCCCTATCAGCAATTCGGTCTGAACAACCGATTCAATTCTCTCACCAAATTCATACAATCCTCAATCAAGATAATTATCTCTTGTGGAAATCACAAGTATTCCCAGTACTCCGTGGACATGATCTTGTTAGTTTCATCGATGGTTCTTGCATTAAACCATCTCACACTATCACTATTGATGAAGTTACCACAATAAATCCTGCCTTTGCCAAATGAAATCAGCAAGATCAACTAATTTTAGCTTGGTTATTCAGCTCAATCTTAGCATCTGTCTTAGTACAAGTCTTAAATGCTTCCACCTCTCACCAACTGTAAAATATTCACACTACTCAATCGATTGCCAAAGTGCTTGAACTGAAGTTGCTGCTTCAAACCTCCAAGAAAGGAGGTACTTCTTGTTCTCAGTTTATTCAACAAATGCAATCGATTGCTGACAGGCTAAGGAGTATTGGATCAGAGATCTCAGATCAAGATCTTGTGCTATACACACTTCAAGGTTTGGGATCTAATTTTGAACCATTTGTGTCTGTCTTTTCCATGAGACAAGCAACTACATCCATGTCGGATCTTCAAAGCCTTCTTCCGACACATGAAGCACGTCTTCAGGTCAATCTATCAGTTGCTTCTATGACATCAGCTCATCTTACAACTAGCGAGTACAGAACTCTGATAATTCAAATACTGCAGTGTTTCTTACCTCTGGTTCTCAACCAAAACGTTCCTATTCCACCTCTAGCAAAGGAAATTCACCTCAAATTCCTCCTTACAACAATATAGGACATCGAGGTCGTGGTGGTTATAGGGGTAGAGGCCGAGGTCAATACACTCCTCAATCTGGTGAATCTTCTTAACAGATCTGTTTCAAATGGGGTCATTTAGCCGCAACCTGCTACCATCGATTTGATATAAGGTATACAGGTCTATCTCCTCAACCTCATCAGACCCTTCTTACTAAACCAACTCTTGTTAGTGTGCCATCTTCTTCATAAGATTCTACTGTCGTGGCACTAGTTTTTTCTCCTGCTTAGACATGGTTCCTCGACTCAGGAGCCTCTACTCATGTTACATCAGACATCAATTTTCTGTCTTATACACAACCTTATAAGGGGTCTGATCATGTGTATATTGGAAATGATGTAGATTTGTCTATTCTTAATATTGGTACCAATATTATTTTCATTGGTTCTGTACCAATTAGGCTCACAAATATTCTCTACGTACCTCAAATGTCCAAGAATCTCCTGGGCGTTTCTCGATAAACCAAAGATAATGATGTGATAGTTGAATTCTTGCATGACTCCTGTTTTGTTAAGGATCAAGCAACCAAAAGGATTATGCTCCATGATACACTTATTAGTGGATTGTATGCACTTCATTCACCATAGTCTCAACATCACACTTTTTTTGTTGCTACATGCTCTGACATGTGACATTTTAAATTGGTGTATTGCTCTTCTTCACTACTTAGTTCATTGTGCAAGAATAATAACATTCTAGCATCTTATTCTTCAGTTTCTTTTTATAATGATTATAATAAGATAAAAAATCACAAGCTATTTTTTCTTCTTCATAAACTCATGCTATTGCCCCATTACAAGTGGTTCGCACTGATCTCTGGGGGCTTGCACCGGTACTGTCCACAAATGAGCACCATTATTATGTTCATTTCATAGATGAATAACTAGATTTAGTTGGTTTTATTTTTGTGCTAGAAAATCTGACATTGTTGCTATTTTTACTGAATTTAAAGCAAAAATTGAGAACCTTTTATCCAGTTCAATCAAGATTTTACAATGTGATGGTGGTTCAGAATTTAAATCATTGTAATTTCCTTCTATTTAATTTTAACTTTCCAGCCCAGACACACTTGAATAAAATAGTTTGGCCGAGAGAAAATATAGACACTTGATTGAACTTGGCCTAGCTACCATGTATCATGCTAGCATACCTTTAATTTACTAGGACTGGATTTTCTCCAGTAACAACTTTGTGATTAATAGGCTGCTTTCAACTCACGTTTCACCATTTTCTCCCTTTGAGCTCTTCTTCAATTAAAAACCAGATTATACTTTTCTCAGAATTATTGGATGCGAGTGTTATCCTCTCCTCAGACCTTACGTTCAACATAAATCACTGCCAATATCAAAATCTTATGTTTTCATGGGATATTTCCAAAATATATAAGGGATATAAATGCCTTCATCTACCTTCCCAAAGGGTTTACATCTCCAGCCATGTTATTTTTAATGAACATATTTTTCCCATTTAAACAACCTATCCCTCCACTACAACATACTAAAGATGTTACTTCATCTCATACATTGATTGTTTTACCTCTCTCTTCTCTCCATGTGTCATCACCTTCTGACATCACTCCCTCTACACCTCTTCTATCACATCCTTCTATTTTCTCTTCTATTCATCCCATGATAACCAGGCACAAAATAAGATCACTCAAACCAAAGGCTTTTCCCAATCACCATGTTTATAACACCACTTTGGGTTCAGCAGAGTCAAAACCATCATGTTACACTCATGCAATCAAAACTAGTTACCGACGCCAAGCAATGACCAATGAATTAACAGCTCTAGTAGTAAATGCTACTTGGGATATAGTATCTTTACCACCTAATGCCAATGTAATTGGTTTTAAATGGTTATTTAAGATAAAAAAGAAGACAGATGATACTATTGAGCGATATAAAGTCAGGTTGGTGGCTAAGGGCTACAATCAAGAAGAAAATATTGATTATTTTGATACATTTAGCCCTATCATAAAACCAACTACATTGTACTCACTATTGCTCTCTCAAAGAATTAGTCTATGCATCAATTGGATGTAAATAATGTATTTTTATATGGTGAGCTTGAAGATATTGTATACATGTTGCAACCACTTAGGTTTTCTGATCCTTTAAATCCTACACATGTTTGCAAACTAAAGAAGGTCTTATATGGGTTGAAACAGGCGCTCATGGCTTGATTTCAAAAACTCAAATAATTTCTCTTATCTCACAACTTCATCTCATCTCAATCTGATCACTCCCTCTTCATATACTCCCGCTCTTCACATATCATCTACATTTTGATATATGTTGATGATATCATCATCATTGGCAGCAGTCAGACAATAATTTAATCCTTTATTCGGTCCCTTGCACATCAATTCTCTCTTAAAGATCTTGGTTCTCTCACTTACTTCCTTGATATTGAAGTAACAACATCAGGCACTAGCTTGCTTTTTCTCAAACCAAATATCTTCACTCAATCTTGGAAAGAGCACATATGTAGGACGCAAAACCTTGTGCTACACCTCTTCAATCTGGGGTTCAATTGTCTAAACTAGATGGATCTCCTTTGGCTGATCCTGTTCTCTAGAGAAAAATTGTTGGAACGCTGCAATATGCAACCATTACAAGGCTTGATCTAATATTTGTCGTTAACAAAGTGTCCCAATTTGTTGCTCAACCTACTGAGACACACCGACTAGTAGTTAAACGTATTTTATGTTATATTCAGGGCATTTTGGATCATAGGCTTCAATTAACAATACCATATGATTTATCAATAACAACATTTTGTGATGTTGACTGGACTGGTTGCCCAGACGATAGAAGATCAACAACTGAATTTGCTGTATTTCTGGGATCAAACATTATTTCTTGGTCTTCTAAAAAATAAATAATTATTTCTCTATAAAAGCTGAATATAAAGTCATGACTATCACAACTACTGAACTAGCATGAATTCAAGCTCTACTAACAGAATTGAGCTGCTCTTCTTCTAAACTACCATCACTTTGGTGTGATAACCTTAGTGCAACATTTCTAGCTGCTAATTTTGTGTTTCATGCAAGAACGAAACACATAGCTAGATTATCACTTGTGCAAGAGCAACTTGAAGCTAAAAAGTTAACAATGCATTTTATCTGTTTAGATGATAAAATAGCAGATATATTTACTAAGAGTCTTGCCAAGGCTCATTTTCAATCTCTCTATGTCAAACTCACTGTTTGTTCCAACCAGCTGAGCTTGAGAGGGCATGTAAGATCAGATCAAATGGAGATATCCAGCGACGATGATAATGGAGACGTACAACAAAGAAGGGAGTCTGTTGGAGACCGTTGAAGACAATTATTACTGTTTAGTCTATTATGAAATTCATTCTACTGAGTGCATTACAAAATATATAAATAAATAGTGATTGTAATTCAAGAAATGATGATGAATAAAGATTTCTCATTTTCACTCAAATGTGTGATTGTCATAAAATCCTTTAATTTGAACTTAGTAACACACCTTGTACTTCAATTAGAGACAGGCTCCTGCCTTTTTCTCTTAAGAAAAATTTAGCCACATCAAAGAGAATTCACAATTTTCATACTGTGAAAAAAGATTCCTTTCACTAAAGCAACAAAGGTAGTTTATATTTATAATGTATTAAATTTATCAGCTGAAGTTGGAAAATATAGTACACAAAATACGACTGCAACTGTATGGTCTCTTGGACAGTTTCAATTTAATATAATTAAGGAATTACTAACTATATTTCAACTAATACTATTTATGTTCATAATAAACAGCCTGACAGCAAAGTATATAATTTTGAGAGACAATTAGTATAGTCTGTCCCAAAAGTACGTCTCTGAATAGGAAGATGCTGATGCATTAAAAATTCAAGGTGCTTTTTTATCTTGATTTTTTTTTGGTCATGGATTTTTCAGTGCTTCATTCTTTACAGCATTGAAATGCCTTTCTGCATTAAGATCCATTGAACCAGTGTCACTTGTTTGCCAAAATTTTCAGTTCTTGAAATGCCCGACGACCGCCTTCATCAAATCCACCGACAAACTGGTAATTTGGAAATGAGTAAAGAAAAAGAGAAGAATTATGATCTCATATTAGAAGTAAGCATCAGACGTAGTGCATAATTCATCCAACATCATCTAGCTGTTCTATATAACTTAAGAGGAGAGCATACCTGGTGTACACGAAAAGCGAAACGTACACCGTTTTGAATCAAATCCTCATCATCCAAAAATTGTCCAGATTTGAAAGTACTTACAACACGGTTCATGTATAATCTAACAAGCTTCAAAGAGCCCAACTTAATCTGCAAAGAAAATCAGAATGACTTGGTATAAAATTTTCTGAATATTCGTGTTTATGTTTTGTTTCATAGATGTAATCAGACCATGCAGGATATTTAATTTAATGCAACTTTTGGACTATTTTCTGAATTCCTGGAAGATTGTGTTACTGAAATAAAATACAATCTGTATGTTCTGCCTTTTAGGAATTACTGCATAGTTCAGCTTAAAATATCAACAATCAATATTGATTACAGCAAGTCACTCAGGAAGTATAATCAGAGGCTGTTAAGGAACATTTACGTACTTTGCTAACAATACCAGTGTCAAGCATCCATTCCCATGGTATCTTTAAATCCCGGTACCTTTTGCTTGTGCTATCCCTTACTCTTTCAATATTATGGACACCATGCTCCAATCTACGACAAAAATGCAAAAATAATGATCAATACACTACAAGGAGTGATGAATAAATATATCAGAAACAGAAAAAAAAAATTAATGACAGTAACATCTCTGCTTGTTTACTTTTTATCTGTTACACAGTTTCTGGTCTGAAATAACACTCACTTGTCTTGCAATGCTTGAAAACGTTTCAAAGCCACAGAGGCATTTACTCTCGGATCATCATGAAATGATATTGCTTCTGATTCGAGATTCTTGAGATCTCTGTAAGTACAAGCAGCCTCTCTCATTGTGTCGGCTTTTCTCTCAGGCCAATGTGGAAAGTGCTTCAGCACCGCTCTTTCATCTACCAGGAAAGAGAGCTCTTCGTCTAACCATTTGACAAAGGACTCGACATCAGCAATGTCTTTGTAAGCTACTTTCTCTACTTCATTTGCTAGGAAGTTGATGAATTCTCCCTGTGACTCTACATCCGATTTTATCTGTTCACACAAGAAGTTAAAAAAGAAAAAAATAATAATAAAAAAAATAAACTAGTACCTTTTATTGTGGGACCACTAGATTGTTTGTTTGTCTGGCTAGATCATTTTTTAAATTGTGTCATTCATTACTTTTATCTCAATGTAGTTGTCCGTAAGAATCCAAGAAATATTAATTAGTTCAATTCAGGACGGCTTTAGTTCAATTAATAAAGAATATCAAGAAATCATAATCAGCAATGAAAAGATCTGACGTTATTTACATTTGTTAAGGACGTTATTTCATGAAAAGGAATTTGAATACTGCAAAAGGAAAAACGTAAATCCTCTACAAGTATTAATTTGAAAAAATAAATAAAATCAAAGTGAAAATTACCGCTAAAACATAGGCTGATCGATTTTCAATCTCCCCTATCATCTCTCTAGAATTCATGGCCACAGGAAGTCCCACAGATCCCGTCTTTCCATCCATTTTTCCTTCTCTTCTGGTGAGCATGCGGTACAATTCGACCACCTCTGGCACTCTTTGCACTGCCTTGAGGGCCCCACCTCCTTGCATTTTTGTGAGAGAAGGTGGTGGTGGTGGAGGCGGTGGAGCTGGTAAACCATCTTTTTTGGAAGTTTGAGTTGCTTGTATTTGTTTTGGACCTGGCGGCGGTTTTGGCACTCTTGGTTCCTTCCCTTTCAGTTCTAGCCTTGAAACTGTTTGCTCAGAACTCAAAATGTAATTATAAGGAAGAATCTGCTTTTCCTTCGAACTGCAGTTGCTGGTAAGAGAAGATGCATGCAACTTCTTTACTAACACGGTTTTCTCATCACTATCTCGTTCTTTCAGTGATTGGATTTGGTTACGCAAGAGTCGGACTTCTTGCCTCAGTTGCAAATTCTGTTCCTCCAAGTATTGGTTCCTCTCTACTATGGCATTTATTTGATTTCTAAGAGGTGTAATCTCTTCTGTCATCATCTTTCAATCTTCTCCGACCAGTGTATTAACAAACCAGATTATCTAGATACCCAAGGGGAAGAATGGTACGGACATATATATCTTATGTCATTTCTTGAAATTTTCTTTCAAAGAGAACTCAACATTTTTGAGTGCAAGAGGTAGGTAATGTTTGTTGCTCGGTTAATTCACTAGGCCTAAAGTGATAGATATTTGGTAGCTACATCTACATGTGATACGGAGCGTTACTCTGTTGGCTCAAATTCAATATCGACTGGTAGCCGAAATTTCAGCCGGTATATTAATTACATCATATAACTGCCCAGGTATGGTTTTGTATCCATCAGTTGATGCATAATCCAAATTGCAGCTCCGGTTTTTATACAAGTTGATTTTATTTTATTTTCTTAAAAACTTAGATATGTTAAAATATAAAATTAAAGAGAATTTATACAAAATTACCTTGTATTTTTTTTGTTCTATTAGTTTGATGCATAATCAAAATTGGAACTTCTCAAGTAATAATGTGGGACAAATTATTACCAAACTGGCACGAATCAGAAGTTACCGGTAAGGACTGAAGCGTCCCTTGCTTTAACTACACTGAAAGAACGGTCAAACAAATCAGAGATTACAAGTTTCGTTTCCCTTCGTTTTTCCTTTACTCTGGGCTTTTGGCAGCTTTATGTTATTCCCAATCCCATATATTTCACCAACAATAATGTACGGAGTTAGTAAATTAATCACATTCTTCAGGCCCATAATTTATTGAGGTTGAGATGTTGATGGAAGGGACAAAGGCTTTGCTTTACCAGTCGTGCTTGTACTGTAAGAGCAAGAAAGGGACATAGTTAAAGCAAAGTAAAAACAACAAAGTGGGTTAATTTAAAGATGAAACTTGTGCAAGAAAAAAGTTGCTTTTCCTTTAATTTCAAACTATGACGTTCAATGATAATTATTTGCCAAGCAATTTAAGATTTTGAGACAAGACAGAATTGACAGAATTATATTAGCAATGAAATCTAAAATTTAAATCCTTGACCAGATAGCTCTTTTTTTCCACCCACACAATAATATTTTATTTATCTAATTTTTTTTCATTCTTCCTCCATCCTTTAATTCTGCATGACTGCTCAATATTCCCATAGTTTCTAGAAGTTCAATGTACTTGGAACGAAATGACCTATTTTCCCAAATAGGAAAACAGGGCATGTTATTCCAACTTAGACCGTTTGATTTAAATGTATGGTGGAAAACTTTTATGTCTTTTGTCTTGAGATAAGCAAACAAATCTGAGAATCGATCTGATCCATTTATAGAAAAATAGGGTCCTATTTTCTTGGTTAGAATAACAGCAGATTCAGATCTCAAAAAGTGAGGTTACCACCGGTTTCATTAAGAAATATAGAGTTTGATTGATACCACAACTTCGGTATCTGAGTTTGTCTAATCTATTATAGCTACTGGAAATTGTCATACTAATAGAACTAGATTATCACCTACCTTAAACTGAGAAGATATAATAAAATTTTAGCCTCGTTTCAACCTAAAATACTGATGATCTTTTCACAACCCAGATAAAATAAGCATCACAGAGCAATTTCCATAATATCTAATAACACTAAAGGAGCTAAAAAATATTAGAGTTTCCTTCCACAACCCGGAGGAATAGGTAATTTCAAAATTATCCATTGTTTTTGTCAGATTTAAAGCACTCTAATCTTCTTTTTTTGTCCAAGCCTGCAGTACCTTTCAATAACAAGTTTGTTTGTTCCAGCTGAAACAAAATTACAGGTCATAAATATGCAAAAAGGAATTTAATACTAAGTTTTTATATTATCTAAGTAAACTACTCTATGTTAAGCATTCTTAGTTCTCTTTTCAAACCAACCCTCTTCCTCTGATAGCTCTAATTCTAAAATACGATTTGTTATCTGCATTGCAAGGAGGGGATATTGGTTGGAAGTATGTTATGTAATGTATTTTGATATTCACTGCCCTTGATTAGACACCAGTAATGAATCAGTGTTATAATTGATCCTCCTAGATTTCTTACATTTTTACTTAAGTTCTTATTTGAAAATAAGTATATTTCTTTAATTTTAAATAACCCATAAAAATATTTCTCTTACCGGTTCACATAGTTTTGAGTCCTTATAGGATATACTAGCATCTATTTGTCATAAGTCCTGAATTGAGCTACAATTAAACTGAAAATTATTGTGACCAGTTCTATAGACAGAATCCCAATCCCAATGTACTTGACTATTGCAAAATGCATATGGACTAAGGCGCTTCCTGGTTATTCAAAAGTGCACAGATCAAATTGGAACTGGTAGCTGCAAACGCAATCAGATTATCAGCATTGATCCAATGAATCTGCTAGGCTCATTTGCATATCTGACATGATTAGTAAAGTTTAGAAGTTAAGTGCCGCAAAAAAGGTATTTGGTGTGCATACTTGGACCTCGTAACCTTCTCAACTCTGTTTCAGTAATCCTTCATTAGATATTTATTTATGTAGATCAGTAGAGTAGGACAAACCGACTTTAATAATTTACTAAATTTAATAAAAGGAGTCATAGGTTAGAGGGCAGATGAGTTACAGTGAGAGGGGAGGTGAGAGATGATCAACGCGTGTAGTTGCAATCCAGGAAGAGGTGTTCGCCATCGAGTATGTCCATGTTGCATATATTTGGGATACATCTTGTCATATGTGGCCAATGTTTAGCTGCGAGGTTGTTGGTTGTGAGTTGTGAAGCAGATTTTTTATTTATTTTAGTAAATGGAAAAGAAAAAAATAGAAAATTGGTAAGATTAGACGATTTTTTAGCCTTATTGGTTTGAACCGAATTTGAAATTTGGTCCCAATTTTTTTTCTGTTTGTGCGTTATATTAAAAACAAAACATGGAAGTCAGTAAATTAATCAAAATATTACAACAAGAATTAAAATAAATTTTTATAAAGTCAAATATAAACACGATTAATACATTATTTTAAAATAATGTCAAATATATTGAAATATTACAACAATTAAAATCCAATTGTTCTGATAAATATAACAATAAAACATAAACACGCTGCTAATCTAAATCATGCTTTGCTGGAACGAGCTTGACCTCGAGTTGGTAGATTGTTGATACGATCCTCCATTTCATCCATAACCATTGGAATGAGTATCTTTCTTCTCCTTTCTTTGTTGATTTTTGTTTGATCTTGGCTAATGATTGAACCGTTGTACATTGGCCAATCTTGTTTATTACCATAACTACGCCAACGACCAGACCATGTGTTAATGTAGTACTGGATGATATAATATGGACTAACATTGAGTGTAATCCATTTTTCTGAATGAACAAACAACAAACAAGTGGTCGATCGAAAATTTCAACACCGAACTTTATTGAGGACGATGTCTCTATGATGTATTTTATGCCATATGTAAAATTTTATATGGCTGCTAGTAGAGAAAAAATATCTCGTATGACCTCTTCCAGCTACCTAAAAGGTCTATAATTGTCATTTTTCTTCCTCTCCATAATTTATTATAACTCGATTGTACTGTGGGGAACTTTTATTTAACCAACCCCTTTGCTTCTTTAATTATCATTTCTGAGTTTTCTCTCAACCGATTCTTAACAATATCTGCTATCATTCTAGAAGTAATCTGACTGTGGTCCGCCCTAGGAGCACTGCCAAAATAAGAGTGCTCGAGCGGATTTGTTCTGATCTCCCAAATATCTGTTATATTGAGTGTAGCATACATCCTCCATGGACAGTTAGAATCTTTATATTTCATCACTAATTTTGATTTGCTGCTATTTGTTATCTCCAATTCTATATACCGTTGAAAATGAAAATCAGTGATTTTCAATTTCAACTCTGATTTTGTACTGAACTGCTGACCGACACCAAATTTTTCATCAATTCTAGACAGTTTGCGAAAATAAAGGTCATCTGCATACGACATTGGCGTATTATCAGCAAATTATGCACACGGGTGCTTCATTCCTCGATTGATGAAAGAAACAAATATTTATCACTCTTTAACTATTTCTTCGATATTTATCGCATCCTCAATTTTGTCCATATTTATATCTGTTGTATCATGAATGTCATCCTCCTCGACATCCAGGTGCCACTCTTCCTCTTCGTCATCCTCATTCACATTCACATCCATATCCACATTTTATATCGGAACATGGGATGGTCACTGCTCCCGAACTCAAGAGTGGGTTCTTTTCTTAGCCATGACTGGGTTACTACTTCCAGAAATACTAGTCGGATCATAATTATCAGAACTAGATATTGATTCAGATTCAACTACTAGCTCCAATATTTTATACCCAGGTAATTGATACGAAGCTGTTGTTTTAATCATTCCCCAAATTTCATCAGAAATAACCCCAAATAAGCTATAAAAAAATCATCCGAACCTGCTGGTGCAATGTTGATCTGTGCATTAATACTGATGTTGAATTGGCTAGAGAGTAGCTCCAAACCAGTATGAATTTGTCTCTTCAAGTCACGAAGATTTATTATCTCGTTGGCAGAAAATGTGCACATGGCACGAATGTCATAACCCACGCTGGTTGAAGTGTTCAGGATTTGACCTCCGTGATACACATTGATCAGCAACATTTTCGTCTCTATAGTATGAACAATAAACCCTACTATTAGTGTATTTTAATTTTACAGCAAAAAATAATAGTCCAAATAGAAAAAAAAACTTACAATGTTGATGAGACGAGAGTGGTGAATACATATCAGCTCTGGATCTATCGAAAAATAAATTTTCAGTTGGAAGCTCTTACAACAGTAAAAATGACGATTTTGAAGAAATAGTTGGTTGAAGGAAGATGAAGGAGAAAGATGTTGGGTATGCTATATAATAGCAGGAAGTTGAGAATGAGTTTAAAACTCGGTCCCAGATGTCTGAATCGAGTTTTAATTTTCAAATACACAGAAACATAAATAAATAAAATCTGAGATCGAGTTTTAAACTCGGTCCAGACACCTGAAACCGAGTTTGAAACTCGATCCAGGCTAGTAAGGCTCAAAAAATGCTTAATCTTATCAGTTCCCGATTTTTTTTATTCATTTACTAAAATAAAAAAATCTGGTTGTGATGAGTAGCCTATTTTTGTACAGGAACTATAGAAAATAGTTACGTACTAGCTGTGGAAATGAATTGGTTTAATTGAATTTCTACGGTTTATTATGAACTACTTTTTCGGTTTAAAATTTTAATTCAGTTGAAAGTTTTATGTTCTTCAGATTTTGTTTTGGATTCAGTTTATATTTTTAAATTAGATAAACTGAATGTTCAAAATTTACTAAATAAATGCATTTTTACTTAATATGATCATGAATTTACTTTCATACATTTTATTTGCTTATGTATTTTATTTCTTTTATTATTATATATTCTGAAACTATTGTTATTTTTCATCATTCTTTAACTAATATAATTTCAGTTTAGCTAAATAAACTCAATAACATTTGATTGTACATATTTAATTTAGTTTGGACCAAATTGACCAATCACAGACTTCGTTGCGTACCGCTTTGGAATTTTGGACTTCAAGTAACTTTAACCCACGAATATACTTCAGAATTAGGGTTGCAAATGAACCAAACTGAACCAAGTCAAGCTTCATTAATTTAAAAAGCCAAAAATGTTAACTTGAGATTGACTCATTAAGTTAACGAGTGAGTCAAACTGGCTCGTTAACCGCTCGTTTAATAATTAATAATATTTTATATAAATATAAAAATTTTAAAATATAGTAAGAATCAGTGACAAAAAAATTTATACATATCTCATACAATAATTTAATATATATTGAATTATACATTAAAAATTTATAATAAAATAATATAAATAATAAATATTAATAGTTTGAGGAGCCTAACAATCTTAACTAGCCCAGTCAGGTCTAGCTCAAACTCAACTCATTAACTTAATGAGTTTAACAAGTGAGTCAAATTCGAGTTGATCCGTATAAGCTGATCCACGAGTAACATGGGCGGACCTATGTGGTTTCAGATTGAGAGTTGAGAAAGATCATCATACCATCAAAACACAGCCCAAAAGGGCAGTAGCAGGTTCTCTCTTCTTCTATATGCCTGGAAAAAGCCCAATATGTGTAAAAGCCCAATATGCCGATACCGACTTGCTCCCAATGGGTTGCATCGTCTCTTCAAAGGAAAGTTTCGGAATTTAAATTAGTAATGTGTCCATAAAAGGTGAGCCCATAAACTTGAAATGGTCCATAATTAATAATTTTGAATAGAACATCAAATACCATCTGAATTGTATGTATGGAACAAAATCCACTACTTTTCGGTTCAACGAGCAGGACCTTGCTCTTCGGAATCCCACAGTGAAAATTGATTTTCTTCTTCTCGCCTGTAAGAAGAGCAAAAATTCTTTTTCTAATTATATGATATTTGAAATACATATTTGTAATTATATTTTTATTTTTTTTAAATTTATTTGAAGCATCTTTTAAGATTGTCAAACTTGTTACTATTCTCAATGGATTCCCGTCTATCATGAAGTAAATTTGTAGGAATTCAATTTCATTGGAAAAATATCTTGGACGGTTAAATTTTATTTGCGGATCAAATTTCTATAAAAGCTTCAAAATCTCAGAGGCAAGTGACTTTCATTATCTGCATTAAGAATTAGGTTATGATGTTTTACAAAGTAAAAAAGAGATTTTTCCATATTTCTGAAAACTGAAGTATCGAAGTTTTCCAATATAATTATATATTAAAATATTAAAGAATATTAAAATTATTATTTTTCTGAATTTTTAATAATAATACAAAAATAATAATGAAATTCGATATTCCAAACATATTTATACGTAAATTGTGCTAAACGGATTGAATCAACCTTTTAGATTTCAATTTTTTGATATATATATAGAGAGAGAGATAGGTAGACTATTGTGAAAACGTTTGCATTTAAGCCGATATACAAACGCATTCAAAAAATATATTTTAAAATCTCACAAATTTCAATCTATAGTTTTCAATAAATTATTCATGTGAAAACCTTGTGGAATACAAAAAAATGGAGCATTTTGAGTTTTTTAAGCTACTCTTTTGAATTTTTGAAAAAACAGTCCTAATAATAATAATAAATATTCAATGTTTGTATTTTTTTTTAAAAAAAATTCAAAATAATGGCTTAAAAAACTCAAAATGCTCCAAATTTTTATATGTACAAGGTTTTCATATGAAGAATTTAATAGAAATCATAAATTAAAATTTTTAAGATTTTAAAATATATTTTTTGACGCGTTTGCATATCGGCTGAAATGCAAACATTTTCATAGTAGTCTATCTATATATGAGGTAGGCTATTGTGAAAACGTTTGCATCTCAGTCTATATGTAAACGGATCAAAAATCATATTTTAAAATTTAAAAATTTCAATTTATGATTTTTATTAAATTTTTCATATGAAAACCTTCTGGGATACAAAAATTTAGAGTGTTTTGAGTTTTTTAAGTCATTCTTTTGAATTTTTGAAAAAATAGCTTTAAAAATAATAATAAATATTCAATATTTGTGTTATTTTTTCAAAAATTCAAAAGAGTGATTTAAAAAACTCAAAACACTCCAAATTTTTGTATCCCATAAGGTTTTCATATGAAGAATTTAATGAAAATCATAAATTAAAATTTTTGAGAACTTAAAATATAGTTTTTTGATCCGTTTGTATATCGATTGAAATACAAACGTTTTCACAATAGTCTCTCTATATATATAGAGAGAGAAATGATACCATCAGTAGAATTATTTTTCTGCTTCAAAATCTGAACCGTTGGATAAGTATCTAATTCAGTCGCTGATCAACGAAAAAATACGCTCCAGCTTAAATGGAGATATCCAGTTCCCTTTTCTTTTATCTTTGCTCTCCCGACTTCCTTCTCTCTGATTAGAGAAGCAAATAGCAAATATTTCAAAAACATTACACATTACAGAGGCCAGGCGAAGAGTCATGTGCATCCGTCCATCTCCCTCATTTTCTTCGCATTCTCCCTGCACGCTCTCTCTTCTCCGCTTGTAGGTCGATCTTAAGCTCCAGTGCAATGGACGAAAGCCTAGTTCTCAACCTCACGGCACCTTACTAAACCCTAGAGCTAAACCTCGTGGCACTCTTCAGATTTTGTTAGGTACAATATATTCTATGCTAAATCCATCACATTTCCACTTCGGCTTCAATAGAAAATTGCTGGATTTTTTTGCTGAATTTTGATTTTCAGAAAGTTAGCACTGTGAACTTTCAAACAGAGCAGACTATGTTGATATCTTGTTGCCTTCAGATTCTGGTAAGTGAAATTAGGAGTTTGCTGATAATTAAGGCCACCAAAGGTAGACATTTTTATTTATTGTCAAGTTTTTGGTCTGCCACTGTGCTGATATCTAGTCCGCCACTATGATAATTAAGGCCAGATGAAATTAGCGCTGAAATTAATACTAAATTGAAATTAGGAGTTTGTTGGATATTTGGTTGATGTTATTATTTGTCCCTAATGGTGATAATCAAGCATGCCCTACTGAAATTTTTATTTTGTTTCCTATAGAATGCTCATGGCAATAAGAAATTTCTTTCCATTTTGTCAATGTAATGAACCGACTGTATTGAAAACCTCTTGGACTACTTCAAACCTATGCAGAAGGTTTTTCGGTTGTAAATATTTTGGGGTAATTTTTATTTAATAATTCATATTTTTTTATTAGTTATTCTTCAATTCATTGTTATTTCAGATTTTAAATGATTATTTTGTATTTTGTGCAATCTTATATAGACGCATGGAGTATGTGAATTTTTCGCTTGGCACGATGAACCAGTCCCGATGCGATCGAAACATGTGATTAATGGTCTAGTTAAAAAACTAAACAATTTGGAGAGAGAGAGAGAAACTAAGAGCAAGAAGTCAAAGCAAAATTGTATTATAATAATTTTAGTTGTATTGTTGATTTTGTTGATTTTTCTATGTTTTAGCTTGAGTTTGAGTGTATGCTCGATGCAGCCAAGAAACATATTATTAGACTAGTCCAATGAAGAAGTGTTTAGTCTTTAGAATTATTGTTCTGTTGGAAATGTTAAAAGTTGTTAGACTAGTCTAAAGAGCGAGTTGTTATAATGTTATTAGTATTTAATTTTACAAATATTGTATGAAATAATATCTCTTGAATGTCTCACAGTAGTAAAGTTGAGGAGCATATGAACATTAAACTGAGCTCTTGTCTGGAAAGGAAATAGAATCGGAATAATAAGACCAAACAGGAAACATTGCCAACAAATTAAGTTCTTGTCTGGAAAGAAACAAAATATTTGAAATACCAAAATGTTTGGAGTATGTCTGGAAAGAAACAAAATGTTTGAACTACTCCAGTTCACTACAATGCAAGCAATACAATTCAAAATTCTTCTTTTAGTCAGAATCACATTCTAATTCATCTTCACTCTCTTCAAATCCAATATGCTTGTTTCCTCCAAATAATTTTGCTCACTAAAAAAAAATCATAAATTAACATAGTTAGAAGAAATAATTTGAAATCAAACCTATAAAGTTGTAAAGTATAAGATTAATAAAAAATGAAAACCCCGAGCATTGTGACCTTCTTTGGCATTGCATATGCTATATATTCGCATTTTCTTTGCATTCTTTTCGACAGTAGGCACAAATCACGTAATTTTTTTCCTCTTACCTTTACATTGTGATTCCGATGGGTCAAGAAATAAGAGTACACTAGGCAACTTTGTGTTTTCAGCTTTAATCATTTCTATTTCCTGATTTACCACTTCATTTTCAATCAAAGATGATAACTTTGTCATTCCATCGGTGATGATCTCTTTCAAACAACTAAAAGTACTTGATGTTAATACACCAATTCTACCCATTTCCATCAAACTTGATTTTATAGTAGCAAACCTCAAGCATCGTAATTCCGTCGATTCTCCTGAATCCATGCTTCTCTAATTCACATGTCTTTTGAAATTTGTGTTGACACCTTTGTCTAGCGCTTTAAAATATAGTGTGTAGGAAGGAGTGCTATGCCTATATGTTGCATGACTTTAATACAATGCGAGTAAAACAAATCCTCCACCTCAAACCCTTTGCAACTACAAGTAATCATACACTTTTCTTTATCCACATCTATCATGTAGGAATCAAGTTTAAATTTTTAAAAAGAGGGTGATAAGTAATTTTAACATGATATAATGCATCTCTTGTGATCTCACTAACGAAGCCAAGTGAGCTCTCCTTAATAATCTCCTTGAACACAGAAAAATATTTCTCGTATAAATTTGACATGCCTCATTCTCAAATTGGTAATATGAGTATGTGTGATGTGTCTCGTTCATGGTTTTGAGATCTTCATCACTCTCTCTTTGCCATATGTCTTCAATAAGCTTCTCAATTTGCATTACGAATTGATAAATTAATTTATGGTTGTCCAGCCATAACTTAAGAAGGGCATTCATACTCTCACTTCGTTGTGTTGTAGACATGTCGGCAAAAAATATGTCTGAAAGTAGGTCGGAACCCATTGTGTCCGAGTGTGATACATCACATTGATGTGCTTGTTGTCATACAATTTAAATCTATCTACCATAGTCATCCAACCCTTTTCAAAATAAAAAATTGTTAGGCTTCGGTTGATGACAACACCCAACTCCTCGCGCAAATCCGTCCATCTGATTATAAAGCGAGCCAAAATGTTCTCTTGACTTTCTCATTATATGCCACTGACAACACCTATGCATAGTGTTTATTGCAGAATCTTGATAAGTGATTATATGCCTTTTTCTCTTGCCTTTATCATTATATGCCACTTACCAATAGCCTTCTTCATTGCAGAATCTTGATCAGTGATTATTGCCCTCGGATGTTTATCATACATTGTCTCTAGTCATTTTTAGAACAACCAACAAAAATTTTGTGCATCCTCACATCTAAGAAGAGTCATGCCAAAGAAAATTGAGTATCGGTGATGGTTTACACCAATGAATGGTGCCAATGGCATGATGTACTTATTAGTTTGGTAAGTTGTGTCAAAGGTCATGACGTCTCCAAACTCTTGATATGCACGTCTAGCTCGCCCGTCGACCCAAAAAATATTCTTTACGACACCTTTGTCATCTGGCTCTATGACATAAAAGAATTGTGCATCATCTTCTTGCTTCTTTTGAAAATACATTAGGGTCGTATCAACATCCACACCGAGGAGCTTTCAATTTTCTGCTACAATCTGGTTGCTCACATCTTTCTTTTTGAATCTGAGATTTTGCTTACCCCCATATTGGACAGCCATATATTCTAAAATTTGAGAAGTTCTTACATTTTGAGCATTCAAATTTCGAATAGTGTCCTTATCATCTTTTGTCAAGCGCTTTTGGGATCTTAGATTTCGCTTCTTTGAGGGGCTGGTAACTAAGTCATGGTTGTGCTCCTCTACAAATACACTCACTTGCTAAATGTTATCCTTCACAAGCTTGATCCTGCATGAGTCTTACATACCATCCTTATTATCCCCTTTTATTTCTCAGGTGTCCTTTGATCAGTGAAACTTTCAATTGACATTTCTCTCTTCTTTTGATAATTAGAAAATCCTTCTTTGTAACACGTGAATCTAATTGATGATACACCTTGGCTACTTGATGCTCTACTTGCTTTGCGCACGCTAAATCCAACACGACATGCATAATTATTGTAGAAATCATATGCCTCATCGGGTGTGCGAAACTCTAAGCCAACATAAGGTTTGTTTTCATCATCTGATGCACTTTCTTCTCCTACAACTTGGACATTCTCATCATTCAAATCATCAACTCTCTCTTCTACCGCCACATCCTAATCATTTTTTTGAATCTCTAATTCTCCTAAATTATGAAAGTATGGGTCGTTGCTATCAATTGTGATAAAAAATGAAAAAAAATCACTAATACATTCTTCTAACTATCATATCAAAGTTGTAACACAATAAGAAAGTAATATGTAATTACCCGCAATGAAATTTTGTGATTATTTTCAGGTTCATTAGCAGTGGTTTCACTCGAACCACCATATGAAGATGCATCAATGTCTGTACATAACAAAACAAGATAAAAAATTCAAATCAGACCCTATTAGTAAAGATAACATTGAACCGAGCATTGTTAAATTATTTTCTCCCATTTAAATTCTCCAATTGAATTAATCACAAATGAAAATATTATGTAATCGGAAAAAAATTATCAAACATCGAATTAAACATATATGAATTAATCGGAAAAAAATCTCCCATTGAAGTAATCACATATGAATTAATAACATTCATATGTGATTGGAGTCTCACCCATCACATTATGTAATCAGAAAAAAAAAATTAAAGTACCACTGTACATCGAAATGGAGTCTCACCCATCACATTTAATGGAGAGGAGAAAATCCTACTTTGCCACTTGAGAAAAATAAATAAATCAGAAGTCAGAAAGATGGTCTCAGTGCTTGTCGCTACTCGCTAGTGAAAAGGTGGAGCCTCACCATCTTTTGTCGCTAGGTTTTCGAACAGAGGAAAAGTGGAAAGGCGAAAAAAAAGTAAAGGGATCAATTGGAGCTCTCCAGTGTCGGAGAAATAAAGTGACTTCATCGCGTAGAGTTTTTTTTCCATTGATCTAGCGACTTGATCGGTATGGAATTGAACGGTCTAGATGCTGAAGTAATTTTTTTTACTTCATAACTGATGGTAACATTTCTCTCTCTATATAGATATATATCCAAAGTAGAGGTGCTAGTGGTTCAGATCAGGGCATCATTATTTTATTATTTTTTTAATTTGATCTATTTGAATCTGTTTAAAATTGGATCAATATTTTTTTGTCCCAATCCTATCTGAACGGGACACGGGTCAACCTAACCCAACCCAAATAAAATAATAAAGCTTTTATTACCATATTTATATTTTTAAGTAATTTAATATTAATTAGTATATAATTAATCTTAATTAGTGTATACATAAGCTTTGATTAACATTAAATCATAAAATATATTTAAAAATAATTAAACATATTAGGTCGGGTCGACCCATATTCATCTGATCCATGGTAGGATATAAAATTTTTTGGCCTATATCTGATCCATTTATTTTAAGATCATTTCAGATTGGAACTGAATCAGATCTAATTAGTTGACCCATCAAGTTTTGACACCTCTAATCCAAAATAAATACTTCTTTTGCTTTGTTAAAGTACTATAACCCAACTCATATATACCATGTTATAAGATATTGATAAACGAGACTTGATGAATATTGTGCAGCTTGAAAATATGAGATCATTAAAAATGATATCGGTGCTTATTTTGGGCCAGGATGAATCAACTTTTATTTGTCCCTCTGTAACCATTGAACTTTCTATACACTAAGGTTGTTCATCGGACTTCATCCCAAAAAAATATAACATATATAAATAATTTTTATTAGAAATTTTTTGACATAAATATATGTTTTTCAAGATGCTAATAATATATTTGATGATAAATATTTAAATTAGAAAAATAATAATTCTTTAAAAAATAAAAAAGTTAGATTACTTTAGTATTAAATTGTACAAAAGAGATATCATCTCTTCAGATGAAGAAAGAGAAAAATGATATGAGTTATTTTATTAAGATAAATGAAGAGAGAAATAAAATCAATGGTGAAAAATATGGATAATATAGCATAGCTAAAAGTCTTGAAGAACTAACTCCCTTTCTGAATATGTACATGTCACATGTATATGACAAATAATTTAACATAAAGCGATAAACAAATAAATTTTAATTCTAATGAATTAAATTATAATTAACATACACCATCTATATAATACCATTTATTTTTCAAGTTTATTTATTTTTGTTCTGGCTGATTAAATATGTCTTTCATGTGTTATTTTCGCTATTATAAGCGAAAAATAATGAATATATCTTCATAGAAATATACAAGTAGAGTTCTATAATCTTCATACTAATATATATAGAAAAAAATATTAGTCTACATATATCAAAGCGATAAAATACCTGAGAAGGCCAAAAGATTATTAGTTATCATGCTTTCTCAAGATATTAAAAAAAATGCTTTTAAGACCACATGTATCTTTTAGGAATTATCTATGCAATATTTTTAGCTTTTAAGACCACATTGAAAGTCTTAAAAATAATAGCACAATATTTATAGCTACATAGAAAAAATATAGGACAACATAAAAGTAATGTTCATTTAATACATATCTAGTTTTACAATATAAGAGCCATTGGATTAACACAAGAAGGAAAAAAAGATCAATCAAATGGTTTTAAATAAATGCTAATGTGGCGTGGCTGAGGAGATAGAAAACTTAATGTTCTTTCTGAAATATAAGTCTGTTTAAATCACTCTATTAACTCTTTTATTTGTCCAAGTAACTTAGCTTGGATGTCATAATTGTTTCTACTCGCTGCTGACTTTTCTTTTTCTAGTTTCGACACTTTCCTTCTTTTCTCTTCCGTATTCCTTTGAACTTCCTACTCTCTCTATATTTCCTTCTCATACCCCATTTATTCATAGGAATATGAAAGGGAAAAGAAGGGAAGCATCAATACTAGAAAAAGAAAAGTTAGCAACGAATAGAAATGATTATCATCTCTCAAATAAATTATTTAAACTGAGGGACAGATAAAAGAGTTAACAAAGTAATTACACATAACATATAGAAAGTTTAGTGATCTCGGACAAAATTCACCCTTTTGGCTGGGATACTTTCAACCAATGCTTATTTCAGTTTGAGAGATATAGAGAAATAAGAAAAATACAAGTACTAAAACTAAAAAAAGATAAGATTTTAACGGAGTTTAATATATAATACCTATAGCTCGGGGTTTTACTCCAACTAAGTGAGTGTTGATATATTGATACGAAAAGTGTTTATAATGAAGATTTAACTTCTTTACAAAATAAGTACAAGAATATTAAAAACTATAAAAGAAACAAATAACAATTGAGTACTCAAAACTCAAAGAAATGAGCAATAAGCTCCAAAAAAATGAACACAAATAACTCAAAATAAGGAGCACAAAATACAAAAGATTACAACAAGATCTTCTCTAAAAATTTAGTTAGATTCAATAATTTGAAAGTTTCTTGATTGTGTTTGCAAAGAAAGAATTTTAATGTTCTTGCGGGCTCTTTGGGATTGTTCAGGAAAGATTAAGATTCCTTATATAGAGCTCCAAAATTAGTTAGGTAGTTGTACAGTAAGTCATAGCAGTGGTTCTATACAGTTGTAATGCTTGAATTATGATTTTAATTATATATTGCCAACAATGTCTCTTATCGTACCTCATGAAAATCTATGAACCGTTACAACGGCTTGCAAAGAAGGGATAAATCATTATAACGATAGAAGAAAATGTTATAACATTTTAAAAAATATTATAACGCTTTGACTGATCAATTGTTGAGTTCTGATAAGTTTACCTAACTACAGAGATATTATAACGGTTCAGTGAACTATTATAATAGTTCAAACCGTTCAACAGTTCTCGGTCGTTAAACAACGATAGCCTTTGATAATTTTATGAATATTTCTAGCTTAATTTTTTAAGTAGAAGTATTAAATCATTATAATATTTTACCGCGACAACAAGTTTTTCCTTGTTTAATAATATAAAGTTATTAAATTATATTTTATATATTTTGATCCTAAGTTTTCAAAAACTTCTACCGACATCCTTATAATCATTTATTGAAGTTTTCTTAGGATCTTACAAAATATCTTAAAAAAATTATAAAATTCAACTACACTTTGCAAAACAATAATAAAAAAAAACAACTATAAATATTAAAGCTAAAAAAAATTGTTCAAGTTAAAAAAAATAGTTGTGAAAAAGATTGTCAAAAGAAATGATGGGGCCTGTTTGCACGAAACGAAGAAACTGTGCGAGCCAAAACATTTGAATAGAAATTTTAAAAACTGCAAAGTCAAAATGACACCTTCCTAGAGATTTTATGATCCAGAAAATTGTGAGAACGAGGCAAATTAATTCCCTTTTAATGAAATGTGGCCGATTGAAACAACGGCCAGCTTTCATTTTTCATTTTCTTGATATTGTGAGGATTCTTTTGGAATAATCTGGGGTTTGACCTCTCAGCATCCACAAAATCAGATAGTATTCGTGGGGTTCAAAGATTAAATTATTCTAGAAAGTTAGCGACGAGGTTGTTTTCGTAAAGAAAAATGAAAAAAAAATTCGCGTGAATATCTCAAAAATAGCATACAGTATATACTGCATGTATACGAATATCCACTTTCTAAACTATATGCTTTAAATTATTCAATTTCCAATAAATTGATAACACGAATTGATTTCCGATCTTTGACTTAAAAAGGCTATATATTTCTAATTAATTCTAGCGTCATAAGGCAAGAAAACATTACTTCTAAATGAGCAAACCTTACCCAAGTAGATGTTCATGATAATAATTGTATTATCGTTTGGCATCAAATGAAATAGCAAAAAGTAACAATAACATTACTATTCCGATAAATAAATTTATCAAACACATTTTAGATTAAGAATAACAACGCAGAAGAAGGAGGCTAAATAGTGGGACAGATCACAAAAAAGTTCAAAAGAGGATCATGACCCAAACAGTTAGAAAGAAACTACTCCACTGGATAATATAAATTCGTGGTGTTCCATTTACACACATAAATCTTTATGTATTCTAAAGAATGAATCATTTATAAATTTAAAATTTTCATATGTTTACTTTTACCACGATTAATCCTTTTCACATTAACATTTGCACGAGCACAACAAAAAAAGTATGCTCATGATTTTTTTTATGATTTCTCGTGATCAGTATAAGTGGACACCCTATATACAAAGATTTAATACGTCAGAAAGGGTAAATTATGTGAAGAGTTGAAAATTTGTCGCATCAAAATTTAAATTCGTACATGTGTGAGCTTTTTTCTTCTTAATTAGATGATTAATTCCCCATGATATTTTCATTTCTTCATATGGTGTGTTTCATATTACACGGAAGAGAATTCTCTAACCATCACGTACAGTACAATCCATCTCATTCCTCTCCTTTTCCATTTTTCTTTTCATTCACGTGATTATTAATTTTTTCAATGAAGATATATAGAGGTAAAAGTTTACATATGATGGACCCACTATAATTATGAACTCATTCTTTTTCTTCATGATCAGTGATCACATAGAAAACAAGGGTAAAATTGCAGAACACCCCTCCCCTCTTTTGTCGTTTTTTGCTGGTAAAAATAGAATGGAAACAAAAAACATGTTGGAGGTCAATGAGGGACCGGGGACTGGCTTATTAGAACAACACTAACATTAGAATAACAACTATTCTAATTTGATGTTTGATTCAAACATGATTTAGAAATTTGGAATAGCTAAAAAATAACTCTATTCTACTCATCCATCAAAACGACGGTTTAGTAGAATTATACTATTTTATTAGTTATTACTATTTTATTTATTAAATAAAATAATAATAAATAATAACTAATAATAATAATTAAATAATAATTAATTAAAATTCATAATATGAAATAATAATTTTTAACATAAAATAAAATAATAATAAATTAATAACCATTAGTATCAGAAAAAATAAAGATTATTTAAAAATCATAACACAGAATAATAATTCTTAATATTAAATAAATAAAAATGAATAATATTAAATAAAATAATAATAAATAAACTAATAACCATTAGTATTAAACAAAATAATGATTAATTAAAAATCATAATATGAAATAATAATTTTTAATATTAAATAAACTAATAATCAATAATACAAAATAAAATAATAATTAATAATATTAAATATAATAATAGTAATTAATAATAATAAATAAAATAATAATCATTATATTAAACAAAAAATAATTTATTACTTTATTCACTTCGTCACTATTCTCAAGTTATCATCCAAACAACAATTTACTAACTTGAAATACTAAAAGTTAACATTCTTCTCGTATTTTTTTAAAATATTACTAACCTCACATTATTCTCAACTTCGAACCCAAAATATACTATTCTTGTACTAATTCTTTCACCATCCAAACAAGGAAAAATGGTAATTTTGAAAGAGTGATAAAATAGTGTCTTTTTCGAAGAGTGATATTCTTGACTATTCGGAAGAACGAAAATATTGTTTGACAGTTGTTAATCAAAACAAATAAATTGTGAATAATTATGATACTAACAATGATGATGATGATGATGATGATAATAGTACAACAATAATAATAGTAATAATAATAATGATAATATAATAATAATCATAATCATAATAAATAATAATATTCATAGTTGTAATCATAATAATATAATAAAAATATAAACAATATCATAATATAATAATATAATTATAATTATAATTATAATAATATAATAATAAATTATTATAATTTTAATAATATAATAATATAATACAACATAATGAAATAATAAAAAAATAATAATCATAATCATAAACATGATAATAATAATTATAGTCATAATCATAATAATATAACCATAATCATAATATAATAATAATAAATAATTGTAATTATAATAATATAATACAACATAATAAAATAATAGTAATATAATAATAATAAGTAATAATAATCATAGTCATAATCATAATAATATAATAATATAACCATAATCATAATATAATAATATAATTATAATAATATAACCATAATCATAATATAATAATATAATAATAAAATCATAATCATAATAATAATAATAATAAATAATCATAATTATAATAATAAATAATAATATGTTCATATTTATAATCATAATTGAATAATATAATACTAAAATCATAATTATTAAAATATGATAATAATAAATAATAATAATAATGGTGATGATAATATTATTATAATAATAATCATGATAATAATATAATAATATAATCATTAGGATAATAATATAATCATAATCATAATATAATAATATAATTCAACATAATCAAATAATATTCACTATTCCGATGAGTATACCACCTATAACTTGGTATACCGAATTAACACTATTTCGTACTCTTGTATTTAGTCTAAATTTGTTTGATAAATTAATTTGTGGAAATAGTAGACTATTCCATTGAGTGCTAACAAATAATATTCCTCCTGTTTATATATTTAGCATAACTTAAAAGAATTCAGATTTTTTGTACGTGGTTTGAAATGAGTTTGTTTGTTTGTTATTTTTGTGAGAAAGGAGTTCTGGATCTTAGTTCCATGATGATTCTAGGTAGCGTAGATTGCACGGACTCGCGTACTCATGCTTCATTTAGGACTGAGATTGACTAATCTTTCCTTAATTTAATACAACACAAATCAGCGGGTTAAGCAGAATCAGCACATCAGAATTGAACAATAAAAATGTCACGTCTGATTTCTGAATCACAACCCGTCCGCATCGGCATAGTAAGAATAAGAAGCACAGTCTCGTCTTAAAACTTGTATCTCATCAGGGTCCAGCAGATTGGGGGAAAAAACTGCATCCCAATGTTGACCTCGGTCGCTGACTGGTGGGACCCTCCGCAATTAATCGAGGAAAGTTATGGTTTCCAAGGAAAACCACGCTGCGTGCCGTGGTTTTCTTCCCCGCCCAGCTAATGAGCAGCAATTAATTAAACAAAATAAATCAGCGTTGAGCGTTATCATCTGACCTCTTGGGTCTAATCCTTGTCATTATATACCTCCGAATCCGATCCTCCCTTCATCAACTAAACCCCAATCTCTTCAGAAAGATATTTTAATTTAAAGAAAGCACATAGAAAAGATTCATTCCTACTCCTGTCTCCTGCCATTTGTCCCTCGCTCAGTCACTCTCCATGGACACCACGATCAACTCCACCAATGGCGATGGCAAGGCATCCACCAACGACACGGTGGGCCATGCCCCCACCTCTCCCTACCATCAGATCTCCCCGGCCCCACTGACCTCGGCCTCTGAATCAACCCTCGGCCGCCACATCGCGCGCCGATTGGTCCAGGTCGGGGTCAACGATGTCTTCTCTGTTCCCGGCGATTTCAACCTCACCCTGCTAGACCACCTCCTGGCCGAGCCCGAGCTCAACCTGATCGGCTGTTGCAACGAGCTGAACGCTGGATACGCTGCCGATGGCTATGCGAGGGCTCGTGGTGTCGGCGCCTGTGTCGTCACCTTCACTGTCGGGGGGTTGAGCGTGCTCAATGCCATTGCTGGCGCGTACAGTGAGAACTTGCCTCTCATTTGCCTTGTCGGTGGGCCCAACTCGAACGATTATGGCACAAACCGGATCCTGCATCATACTATAGGTTTGCCCGATTTCTCTCAAGAGCTGCAGTGCTTCGAGACCATCACCTGCTATCAGGTAATTTTCATAATTTAAAAGACCAAACTTTCTGTCATGTTTGGTTTTCATCTTGTATAAAATGGTTTTTTATTGTCCTTGAAACTTCAATTAGGCGGTGGTGAACAACTTGGAAGACGCACACGAGCAGATCGACACAGCAATTTCAACGGCTCTTAAGGAGAGCAAGCCGGTGTATATTAGCATAAGCTGTAACCTACCTGCTATCCCTCACCCCACCTTCAGCCGTGAGCCTGTTCCTTTCTTCCTCAACCCTAAGTATTTGAATCTTATCCTTTCTTTTTCTTTTGCTAATTTGTGTTTCCAGTGATTTTACTCCAGTAAATTTAATTGGTGATCATTAACTATCTACATTTTTGTTGGGTAAATCAGAACGAGCAATCAGTTGGGGCTCGAGGCCGCTGTGGAGGCCACCTTGGCCGTCCTCAACAAGGCTGTGAAACCAGTCATGGTCGGTGGGCCTAAGATCCGTGTGGCGAAGGCCAAAAGTGCTTTTGTGGAGCTTGCAGGTGCATCGGGTTACCCAGTGGCGGTCATGCCATCAGCCAAGGGGCTTGTGCCTGAGACCCTGCCACACTTCATCGGTACATACTGGGGTGCTGTCAGTACTGCTTTCTGTGCTGAAATTGTTGAATCTGCCGATGCTTACATCTTTGTGGGTCCGATATTCAATGACTACAGCTCAGTGGGATACTCTCTCCTTCTGAAGAAAGAGAAGGCGATTATTGTAGAGCCTGAGCGTGTTGTCGTTGCAAATGGGCCTGCTTTTGGTTGTGTCTACATGAAGGACTTCCTTCATACTCTTGCCAAGAGGATTGAGAAGAACACCACTGCTTATGAGAATTACAAGAGGATTTTTGTGCCACACGGGCAGCCGCTTGAATCTGCTCCCAAGGAACCATTAAGGGTTAATATTATGTTTAAGCATATACAGAACATGCTAACTGGTAACAATGCGGTAATTGCTGAGACTGGTGACTCCTGGTTCAATTGTCAAAAGCTCAAACTACCTGAAGGTTGCGGGTATGACTTCTTCTTTTATTTTTATTTAATTTGATAGCTTAATATAGTTCTTGAAATTCTGATCGGAACCTGCCATGACTGTATAGATATGAATTTCAAATGCAATATGGATCCATCGGGTGGTCTGTGGGTGCAACACTTGGTTATGCGCAAGCTGCTAAAGATAAGCGTGTGATTGCTTGCATTGGTGATGGTAGCTTCCAGGTAAATTATCATAGTAGTAAGTAGTAACACTCTTTTTTAATTGAACTAGCCGTTATGATAAGATTGCCTAACTGTTTGAAAATACGAAATTTCTCAGGTGACAGCTCAGGATGTGTCAACCATGATCCGTTGTGAGCATAATACTATAATATTCTTGATAAACAATGGTGGCTACACCATTGAAGTGGAAATCCATGATGGCCCATACAATGTGATCAAGAATTGGAACTACACTGGCCTCGTGGATGCCATCCACAATGGCGAGGGGAAATGCTGGACTACTAAGGTTCCTATTATTTATAATTAAATTCTCATACCAAATCTAACAAATCTAAGGTTCCTATTATTTAGCAATAAGCAATTAATTAAAATATCCGGACAATGAATGCAGGTTACATGTGAGGAGGAACTGAAGGAAGCTATTGAGACGGCTCTTGGGCCTAAGCAGGATAGCTTGTGCTTCATAGAAGTGATTGCACACAAGGATGACACCAGCAAAGAGCTCCTTGAGTGGGGGTCCCGAGTGTCAGCTGCAAATAGCAGGTCTCCAAATCCTCAATAGATTTGATGTATGTCAATTCAATCTAAAATGTTTCAAGCTCTCTGGGAGCTACATTGTTTCCTTCGTGAAGTGATTGCACACAAAGATGTTATAAATTTCTTTAAAGCCACTTAGTCATGACTTTTCTTTCATTCATAACATTATTTCTGAGTAAGTAAAATGCCTTCACAATTTGTAATTCTAGTAAAAGCACGGAAGCCCAAATTCTAAGAGACATGGCAGCTTCTGTAGCATCCCTCTGACCATCCAGTTCTTCCAACCGACTTTTTATTCTTTATTTTTTTTCTTTTAGTAAAAGTCCAACCAATTTTGAACTCTATTGATTTAAATTCTAGTCCTAGCTAAAAGCCTTTTTTTATATTGATAGAAAATTAATTTTGAAATAAAAATTAGCTTCAGTAACTTGTGATTTAGTGTGCTTTACATTCCAGTACCTTAATGTTTATAATGATGTATAATACAAATATGTGAGATATACTATGATTATGAAAGACAGACAGAAAGACAAATGTAGGAAGAAGAATAAATTTAACTTGGCTTGGATTGCATATTTTATTTGTTATTTATAAGGGATGCAATTATCACTTCTCTATAACAAAATTTGTTATTTATAACAAAATAATTTTAAATGGAGAAAGTAAGAAGAATAAACCGTCAATATCTTATATACTAAATACAGAAATCATTCTTTGAGTTTGTCAAATTCTCAGCTTGCAAATATATATATTTTAGAAAAATAAAAGATAATACAAAGCAACAGATGATTGAATTAACTGAACATCCTGTCAGCTTATTATATGATTGAATTAATAATACGCACGGGCGAATCCTTGTCTGCTTTCTCATTTAGCCCATTGATCTATTTTTAAGTTCCTATACGGGCCAGAGTTCCAAATCTGTGTTTATCATGATTCGGTAGAGCAGCACGATTTGAGGGCGGTACAGCTTGATATAATTTTGAACCTGTGCTTTAATTGTACCGTATCCGATTTCTTAGAAAAGTCAGCACGACACAATACACGACGCTACGGGGACTAGATACAGCACGATATGACACGGGAGCATAGCACAACACGAGATGGAAATACGGCATGATAATACACGGGTTTAGACATGACACTACATGATATGGGTAACACAGATAGACGGTGGGCATGATAGGCCTTGATAAAGTATGCCGTGTCTCGTGTTGTGTCGGAGTCGTGACTTCAATTTTATTGAAATGAATGTGTTTTGATCGATGAGCAGGACATGTACACAGCTGTTTTTTTGAAGATGGATAAATGGTTAATTATGAGTTTTGTGACTAATGCAATTCTATTCTAAGGGTAGTCGACGACTTGAACGAATGCTTGTTTTAAATTTTATGTTATCTATCTTGCAATTTGTTTGATCTTAATTTTGGAGTTTTGGTTTACAAAAATCTGTTTTAAAATTTAGGGTTTAGCATCTAGGCTAATTCTGTTGAAAGATAAACTTAATTTTAGTATTAAAGTTAAATAAATTAGAAAATAAAGGGAGAATCTTTGGCTTTAGCACTTTGACAGAATTTTAAGGCTGATTAATGACAACATTTGAAGGGGCAAATGGACGTGAAATTTAGTGTATGATCTATGGATGGAAAGTTCTTGAAGTCTAGTTTCCAATGGTTCAAATTCCAAGTCGTTTGGAGTTCCCTACAGAGAGTTATGACAATTTTAGTGAAAGGTGTGTAGTTTAGAATTCTATTTTTATTATATGTTTTATTACGAATTTTTATAGTTTTCTCAGATGTTTAGACTATATAAATAATTATATTCTGTTGTTTTGTAAGTAAAAAAGTTATAAGAGTCAATAAAAAGTATTTATTTATTTTTATCCATCTTTTTCTTATCTTTTCTCATTTATCTACTAATCTCTAATTCTATCTATGGAACAAAATTTTCGAAAATTTGTATTGGAAATTTGGAGATCAAATCAAATTTGGTGACCGCTAAAAATTTTGATGCATAGAACAAATCACTCATAAACACAACCCAAAATAATTACTAACCAATTTGACCATCGTGATTGATTTACCAGTTGGTTATATAGACCTCAAACTAATAATACTATTACAGATTTATAGTACATTGTTTTACTAGAAGATATGTTGGGTTTGCACAAGCAGAATTTTTGCCAACTCTGATTCCAGTCACTACAGTATATGCATTGAGGAAGTAATTAGGATAATGGAAAATACTGATATGGAATCCTGACAAGATTACCTAATAAGTGAAATTGTTATGAGACTTGAAACAAATGAAGTCTTCCTGCCAACTGCAGCTCAGGAGCACTTATACAAAGAGGCACTTACTCATGTGGTTCACATCATTTCATAAATGAGAGAAATGCACTGCCATGTCGAACATGTTGCAACATGAAGAAGCAGAGTCGAAAAGAGCGTTTGAAGGAAGTACTGAGAGTACTTCAGTCAGTGGAGCACAAACGAGTATACGATCCTCCAGGAGATTCTGAAATTGTATACTATCTCATTATTAGGAAGTAGATAAGATCTCTCCTAGCATTCTTCGGATCAGAAGTTCAGCCAGGTGCAGGTGAAAATTTTCCAATTTGTCCTTGATCGCTTGGTAAAAGTTCAGTCTTCCAGCGAGGTTCTATCTGCTTCTCAAATATTACTGGATTGTATATCTGGAAGAGCTTGCAGAACTGCGTAGATATTTATTGAAAAGTAAAATCCAACCAAAGGCGCTGCACAGCAAAAGCAGCCGTATAAAGAAAGTATGGGCTTTTAATCTTCATGTGATTTTCAAATCCATGAAAATACTTCGAAAGTGAATTAAGATGTAGGTGGTTAGTGTTGTTTCCTTAGAAACAAGAACAGGATATTCTCTGCAAGACAAGTATGGATTCTTCGCTGTTTAAATAGCACTTGCAAATTGAAATAGACCATCAATTCAAGAAAAAGAGTGTCAGAGGCGTGCATGCATAGCTTGTATTCTCAGCTTGAAAAGTTGAAACAACAGTCGCTTTCAGCGATTGGGTTAAATAAATATTAATTTTCTTTCAAATTATTCGCTCCTTCTTTATTATATATATGCCTTCCTTCCTCAGTTCTCTCCATCTCAAGTCACCAACAGATTAAGCGCCAAAAGAATAATAAAACTAGCAACTCTATTATTATTTAAGCTTTAATTATTATCTGCTTAGGATTGCTATTTTTGTCCAGCGAGGGATCCTAATGGCTAATGTGTTTCAAGGGATTAACGCACCTCTGACCTCTTAGGAAATAATCAAAAAAACATAAACATAGAAAGAAGGTGGGAAGTTGGCCTGCACCCCCGCTACCCAATGAAATGAACTAATGAAGCCTTTCATGCCCTCTAATTGAATCTAATTAATCATAATTCAATGAGAGGTCCATATTCAATGAGATTGGTCCAATGCTAGGACAGATGACAGTGTATGCGAACTAGGGTAACTTTGAAGTTGCAGTGTTTGCTCATTATATTATTTTAATTTAATTATTTAAAGCTGGTGTCAATCAGTTGCTCCACCTTTGGGCCGAAGTTGTAATCAGAAAATACCCACATTAAGTTCCGTGATACAAGAAATGAAATATAATTTGGGTGGGGATCGTACAATCATTTATTTTAATAATCTTAACATATAAATTTATAGAAAATCTTTAAAATATTATAAACATATTCTTAACTTTATGGATTGATTATGTTTTAAATGCCATGCAATTTAAATGTTATTTGATATTTCATAAAAAATATTAAAATTAAATCATTAAAATTCTCATATAATATCGGTGGTCTTTGATGAATACCATATTACATCCAAACTGCATGAAAGTGAAACACAATCAATCCATGAATTTAAGAATATGTCAATAATATTTTTCTATTTTAAAATTTTATGAAGATGATTGTCAACACTGTCAAATTTTAAGCTTCGAACAGTGACTGACACCCATTGTATTCTCAGCTTGAAAGTTTTGAAACAACAGTCGCTTTCAGTTTCAGCTCTTATTTGAGTCAGAACTCAGCAACGCCCATTGTATCCTCGCGAATTTCCCAATTATATCCAAATTAGAATAGCACCTCTAAGAACTAAGAAGGGTATGAATTCACATCGGGTACAAGATGCATCCAAAATGGTACTCCTGCAAAGATCCACTAATTTTGTACTACGAGGAAAGCGAAACACCGACGAGCATTCATCAGCAGGAGCCCTGCCAAAAGAGCAAAGTTATCCATGACACCTATACAGATCATGACAGAACATAATTTCTCTTTCATACCGTTTTTTCTTCTCCGTTTTAACTAATTTGTCTCAGGATGTCACTGTTTGAAGGCTTGAAGCTGAATGAAGCCGGTTGTTTTGAAGGAGATGTGGAGGAAAAAGAGCTCTACACTTGCCCATGTGTGATTTCAGCTTGGGTATATTAGGATGCACAAGCACAATTGCACACTCCTACACCGGTGGCACCTGAATTCCATTTCTAATGATTTCTCATCATTTAATTTTGCTGACCCATAATCTTCAATTTCAGCAACAACATCAACAGAATCACGAAAGAAGTCGGTGGTAAATGAATTCCTATGCCTTTTGTTTTTAAGAGATGGTGAACCGAAGTCCTGGCTTATGACATGGAGATGCAGTTGCCGCATCGACGGGACCTAAGTTAATAACATAATATAACAAAATATAGTTCATTAAATTTAAATCTCGTGCACTAAATGGATGTGATTAAGGTAACAAAATTTTACCCTTCCAAAACAAATGTTTATCAAAGTTTCTCCCCCCTTCATTTAGAAAGATGACATCTTCAAAACTTAAAAAATGTCAATCACATCCTTCAATGACAAAACAGCCCTTTATTTAGGTTTTTCTTGTGCTGGTCAAGTGTTGCCACCTTAAACAGCTAAATGGAAATGCAGAATTCAAACAATCTGTTGAAGAGAAACTTCAATAATTTCCTTGTTTTTTGGAAGGGTAAATTTAATATTTCAGAGTTCTGCCTCCGAACAGCAACAGGTCGATCTTAACATGGGAAGGTGTTCTTTTTTTGCATCTTCAACACAATCTAGGTCGTTCAATCTTGACAGCACAAGCACATGCTTCTTAGCCTAGAAAATTTTTTTTTTTTAAAAAAAAAAAAGTCCACAAGATGGATATAAATACTGAAATATAGGGGCTCTTAAGCAAATGAGACCCAATAATTTGCAATTTGTTATTTTTCCCAGTACATGTCAGACATGCAATGCAAACAGAACCTAGCAATTTTGGTTTTTTTTTTGCAGATAAGATCCAACTACTTATACGATATTTCTTTTATAGTTAAAATTCAACAGCCAATGAACAAGCCAAATTATATATTATATTTTCATTGTTTCATTATCCTAACGCCATCAGGTTAAGTGGGTTCAAAATTTTTAAAAAATAAGTCAGAAGGTAATTGAACTAGGGTTTACTTTATTTAAGGTTGGTGCCCTATGCAAGCAAACAAAAACATATATGGATTTCCAAATGGAATGAATTTGTACCTCGTATTTGCAAATTATGCAATGGTAAACAAGTTAAAAATATAGATTTCTATGGCAAACAATGGGATGTAAATCATTAAGCACTACAAGATTATCTGATATCTCCAATAAATCATCTTTATGCTTCTCCGGATCCATAGCTGTGTTGTAAAGTGCAAGTGCCCGTGACCCCCAATTCCTTGATTTTACTTCATTTCTCTTTAGTTTTAGATACTTTACTATATATTTTTTTCTTTAATTTCCACAATCTTCTGCTTCCTATTTCTTTCGAGACGTGACAGATGCAAAATTCTCAAAGAGGGAAGAATATGCGTCATGAAGGATCTTGCGACCTTTGGTGTAGTCATTGTTGAGGTAGTTTGGTTTCTGTGGATTCATGTTAGGTCTAAGTACATGTACGACATGAGTTACGCCTTCTCTTTGGTACAGTGGAGGGGTAGAAGGAAGTGGTATAACAACTGAACTACCTGGACTTAGGGTTTCTGCCCATTCCTTTGTTGCCACTTCCAAAGCCTCTACTGCTGCATTGAATATTGCTGCATTTACACCACCGCCTCCAGGTTGTAACCTTCTGTCAAGTAGAAATAAAGATCATCCTTTAGGGAAGAGGTACTAAAAGGAAAACATTAACAGCGGTTACAAGAAAATTAAGCATACCAGTTAGCAGCATTTGCAATAACAGTACATCTCAGTCCTCCTTTAGAGTACAACTGAATAATATCTCCCACAAATGTAATAAACTGGTGTGAATCAATCCCCCTTTTCACCATTTTTTCTCTAACCAGAGATAAAATTCTTGACTTATCGCTCAAATCTACCAATGTCAGTCTCAAATTATTTACTGTTCTCAGGAAATCTTGTGCTGACTCAACTATAATATCCGACGCTATCTAAGTCAAACTGAAAATCAGATGTTGAGATAGACAGAAACGCAAGAGTAGGGAATTCATTTCTGGAACCATTTCCTGAAGAGCTGTCCTTTTTTTTTTCTTCTGGCTATTCTCTTCTGTGACTGATTTTTTAAAAAAATTCATGATGCTTGGTCGCACACTTTCCTTCTTATTCTTCTGACCAAACTCGCCAGAGGAAAGCTTATCAGAAGGGCTCAATTCACTATATGTTTTAATGGCCTCTTTTACATCATTGTCATTCTGACAGAATGTGATACAAGAGAAAACTTCATTCAAATTCAGAACCTATTTGTTTTGTAGCATTGTATTTACAACTGCAGCAGCTCGACCACCCTGCATGTTGCCTTCATGGCCAGTTCGGTTAATGCATATGGAAATGCACATTTTACAAGGGAGGAGAGCACAACTGCATGTATGTCAGAGTGGGACCCACTGAGTTTCATGAAATCAGCTCGTTGTTCCCTTTCTATAACGAGATCAAGGTATAATCTCGTGTAATCTAATTATGGGTTAGATATAGAAAGATATGAATGTAATATTTGGATGATGTGATTTAGATTTGCTGGTAATTGTAGAAGATATGTGTGAGAATAGTATATATATATATAGAGGAACGTGAATTGTATAGCAGAAGAAAAAGAGAGAGACAGACATATACAGAAATAATAGAATTCCAAATTTATTATGGTATCAGAGCCAGTGTGAGGCGGCTGAAAACCTTGGTAGAGGTATCGTTTGAGATCCATGGCAGAGAACACCAATATGAAGAGGGATGTGCCAAAGAAGATCATTGATGGAACCACACCATTTTATCTGCATCCATCTGATAACCCAGGAACTATGATCAGTTCTTGTATATTGAGGGGCGATTACTATGATTTATGGGAGAAAGCAATGAGAAACGCTCTGCGGGCTAAAAATAAGTTCGGATTTGTTGATGGGACTTTATCCAAACCCGAATCAACAGAACCTGAAGCTTGCATGTTGGAACCTTGCAATTCTATGTTGGTTTCCTGGTTGTTTAACTCCATTGACTCAGTGCTTCAGCCATTATCGCTTACATGGAGACTGTGAAAGAACTGTGGGACGATCTGCGAGAGCGCTTCTCTATTGGAAATGCACCACGAATTCACCAACTGAAGGCTGATATTGCAGCAGCCAAAGCAACAGGGTCAAAGTGTTATGGCATATTACACCCAACTCAAGGGTATGTGGGATGAATTAAGCAATTATTCTCACGTGACTATGTGCAAATGCGGAGGTTGTACATGTGGTGCAGCGACGGGATTGATGAAGGAGAGAGAAGAAGAGAAGACCCATCAATTCCTTATGGGACTTGATGATTCTGTTTTTGAGACGGTACGGTCAAACATATTAAGTATGGATTTGAGGAGCGCTACCGTAGACTTGTTGGTAGACTAGTTTATCTGACCATCACTCGACCAGATTTGTGCTATTTTGTGCATATTCTGGCTCAGTTCATGCAAGCTCCTTTGCAGATTCATTATGATGCAGCCCTTCGAGTGGTGCGCTACTTGAAAAGCAACCCGGTCAAGGTATTTTGCTTCGCTCTGATAGTGATGTTTTGTTGTCCGGTTACTGTGATTCCGATTGGGCAAGTTGTCCTTTGACTAGACGATCTTTAACCGGTTACTTCGTGATGCTGGGTTGTTCTCCTATATCTTGGAAAACTAAAAAACAACATACAATTTCTCGCTCGTCGATAGAAGCAGAGTATCGGTCTATGGCTGTTGTTTGCTGCGAGTTAACTTGGCTCTTGGCTCAAAACTCTCCTTAAGTCCCTGGGAGTTTCACATTCGCAGCCAATGCAACTATTTTGTGACAGTCAAGCTGCACTTCACATCGCAGGCAATCCTGTCTTTCATGAATGAACAAAGCATATTGAGGTAGTCTGTCACTTTGTGCGAGACTTAGTTCAAGCTGGAGATGTAGCTACATCACATATTCGAACAACCGAGCAATTAGCGGATATATTTACCAAAGCTCTTGGAAAGCATCAGTTTCATTACTTACTGGGCAAGTTGGGGATTCATAATCCTCCACTTGAGGGGGAGTATAACGAGATCAAGGTATAATCTCGTGTAATCTAATTATGGGTTAGATATAGAAAGATATGAATGTAATATTTGGATGATGTGATTTAGATTTGCTGGTAATTGTAGAAGATATGTGTGAAAATAGTATATATATAGAGGAACGTGAATTGTATAGCAGAAGAAAAAGAGAGAGACAGGCATATACAGAAATAATAGAATTCCAAATTTATTACTTTCTAAGCTGCACCTCTCTATAAAGATGATTTTTCTCTGGTTTAATGCGTCAGCTGCAGCTTTCAGACACTGTGCTTTTGTTCCAGCTTTGCCATTGTTAATGGTGTCCTATATGGATAGTGCAAGTTTACTACATTGTTACACAATTAGATACAGCTTTATTCAAAGAATGCAGTCTAAAGTCGTTTAGATTGTATTGCAGTTTGGTGATAAATTGGCAATTCTGATTCTATAAATACAGAAAATTCAATAAAAACCTGGAGCATGAAAATTTCCCAACTACCGAATCTAGAACTTGCAAGTTAAAAAGCTTTGAAATAACAAAATAAGACCTGGCAGACTGGAATCAAAGGCTGCCTTGATGCGCCTATAACAGTTTCGCAGAAGGTGCTATTGCCATTGCAAGGAGGGCCCACCAAGATCACAATGTCATCATGACGCTTCTTCTGAAGTGAAGTGCGATACAAGATCTTATTTTGGAAGTTACATAAAAAAAATACAGTTAAAAATGAAGAGCAAAAAGAGAACTTGCCTTCGGCCGAAGTCTGCTTCTCTTTGCTCGTCGAATCCGGAGGAAGTCGGGAGAAATGAGTTTTTGCGCTGGATTATGATCATCTTTAGTTTAGGGCCCAAACAAACAGCCCGTTTGTAGCACATTCTAGCCCGTCTTGAAGTGAAAAAAGTAACGGAAAACAAAATATGTGGTGTGGCTGCTGGGATTCGAGCCCAGGTCTCCACGGCCACAACGTGGAATTCTAACCACTAAACTACAGCCACTTTGTTGTTACAATTTTTGCGCTAGTCTATTTATAGGAAGTATTCCTGCTCTTAACATGCTTCACGGGTTATGCGACTTATGTCCATTATTAACTTTCAACTCAAACGGCTATTGAATTTCCAATGTCTAGTCAAATATTGTTACTCCGACTGCGATTATAAATGTATGACCGTATAAAACATATTGGGAAACACGTCACCAAATGCTAGAAAACTAAAAGAGTTGGATTATGATGTTCATAATATAATTCCTTCGTGTTATGAAATAATATCTTTATTTTTAAAGTTCAAATAATTTCCAAATTGTCCAATATAATCTTCATATACGAATTTACTTGTACACAACATTTTATAATTTTTTTGAATTTTTTACTATATTTTTAAATAGCTAGAAAACTAACTTTTTAAATGGTTTACAATAGTTTTATTTTTTAGAAAACTCATCTTTTTAAATGGTCTATAATAGTTATATTGGGTGATTTTCGAACTATGAAAAGATTTTTTTTATAAACCATCTAGAAATAAATTTATTAAGAAGATCATATTGAATGGTTTGAATTGATTATCTAAACTTTAAAAATGAAAAAAAAAATCAATTAACAGCATCATGATGCAACTCAAAATAAAATAAAATAAAAAAAGATTGGAGGCGCTTGATCGGTCCCTTATTTAGACCTATTTGTCTTAGTCGATGATACTTGATAGTATGCCTTTGTACGTTCAAATTAATTAATTATCTTTGTTTTTGTAAACACCTCATCAATCTAATATTTTATATTTCGATTTAACTTGTCGCACAATTCATACACTGCATACAGAGTCAAGAGGCTTCTTTCAGAAGATAATTCCTTTTCTGTATCTCCTGCAACTATTACGTTGAGTGTACATAAATGGTTAGCAACCATAGTTATCACATTCGTTCCAATTTTTAGATAATATGAAGTCAGATAAAGGCGGTCCTAAATTATAGATAAATAATGATGATCCTCTAGAACAGGCTTACAATTTGACGATTTCCTAAGGTTGTCGTCTTCCCCATGCATGCTGATTTTGAAACTAAAAATAGGATAACCAAGTCATTTCTTCCATTTTTGGCAAACAAAAAGGACCAAGCCAACGGTTACCATACAACTCTCTTTTTGCCATCCCTATAAATTTAGGAAAACTTACCTTGTACACAATCAGCGGCATCGGAAACGTATTGTGGCTTCAAAGCCATCTTGATAGCCCGGGCCTAATCGATCACTTCATCTCTTCAAGGGGCTCTTGCAAATTGCCAATGGCATCCACCTCCTCAACTTTCTCAAAGGTCTTTAACCGCTTCGACATAGATGGAGATGGCAAGATCTCACCAGCTGAACTTGTGGCGGCCATGCAGACAATCGGCCAACAACTGAGCATCAAGGATGCTGAGGCTGTGGTTGAGTCCGTTGACTCTGACGGGGATGGCATGTTGAGCATGGAGGAGTTCAAGAAGTTGATGGATGAAGGGGAGGAAGTTGGCAAGGAGAAAGATCTCAGAGAGGCATTTGAGATGTACGAGATGGAAGGAGAGGGGTGCATCACCGCAAAGAGCTTGAAAAGGATGTTGAGTCGCCTTGGCTCGTCTCGAAATGTAGAGGAGTGCACAGCGATGATTCGTCAGTTTGACCTTGATGGGGATGGAGTGCTTAGCTTCGAGGAGTTCAGGGCTATGATGACAGCTTGAAGCCAATATCTAAGATGCATAATTGATGCTCGAGCAATATTCTGTAATACTGAGTGTATCTACATTCAATGTTTTTTTTTGTCCAATTGAATATGCATTTTGCAAGGACAACTTATTGTATTTAACAATTAGAATTCCAGTTAACTCCAATACGGACATATATACTGATCGTGCTCATTGTCATTACAAATGTCCAGCATTGTGCTTCTTTAATTCAGGTTCAGCATATAGAGTCTGAATTAGTAGATTAAGAGTGTCTCTAAAATTTGAGCATTATAGCAGCCTGGTTGGCAGTTAGGAACATGATAACTCAGGTACAGGTGAAGGAATTAATTTAAAAGATAACCAGCTTGCTTTTACTGTATCGTATACCTGCTAGGTTCTTTAATTGCACTATCTTGATAGAGGCAATGAAAATTGCATTTTAAACCAAGGACTAGTCATCAATACACTTGCAAGCATTTGACACTTGTATCAGAAAGAGTATATTGTATAATAACGCGATCAGGATTGGTCTGAGCACCTGCACAAACAACTACTGCCATGCAAGTTGAAGAATTAGGATATATAATCTAATTAAATATTAACAATATGAAGAAGTTCAAAACTACACAAGCTGCTTAATTATCCTTACATTATCTCAAAAACCTCAAGATAACCATAGCTTCACCTTACAATCACCTATAGCAAGGCAAATACTTACAATCAGTCCTCGTTAAAATGTATAGCGCCAACCTTCCACACAAGATAAGTGGTGCCGAGCATGACAGTGGTAATAAAAAGAAAAGAAAACACAACTGCAAGAACATCAGTACCAAAAGGGAGATCAATGGTCCATCCTTCCTGCGGCAATCCCCTTTTACTATCATCTAACATGTTTGTAGGTGCCTCTGGGAGACGGGACCCCTTTCTCTTTCCCTTATCAATCTCTCTAATAGCATCCAAGACTTTACTTCCGAATTCAGATTTTGAAGGCTTTGAATTCGACTCAGTATACTTTGAGAGTACACGTGCAGCTCGTAACCTCTCACGTGCAGTTAAAGGGGGACTCTTGTTGTCCATGCTTGGAGGGGCATTTTCATCATTGTTTTGTGGCTTTTCCTCAGTGTTTGTTTGCTCTGACAATTTAGGTTCAGCAGTCGGTGGACTATTGCCGTCAGTTGTTGCCAAGGTCATAGTACATCTGTTCTTCCTTGGTGCATAGAAATGAACTGTGTTGTGATTACAGGGTCTAATGCTAAAGCAGAGTTGATTAGGCCATGGTGAGGTCCTCGACAGACTACCTAGGTTTACCTACAGCATCAGATCAGAGTTGACTGTTAAATAGTTGTTTGTCACTCCCTAAAATTCATGTTTGCAAATTATCCTTTGACTTTATTTATTTTATTGTTATTCAATTAATTAATTAAGGAAAGGAAATGAGAAAAAAGAATAAGAATGCTTTTCACTCTCAATATATTTAAATTATCTCATCAGAAATTCATAATTAACCAACTTAGTTGTCAGGAAAGTGGGATACATCAAGAGAGACATATAAGTTCAATAGAAGGAACCAAACATGAGCTATTTAGTTTTCTCTTCTGGATGAAATGGAGAATGCTCAATGTTCCACATCATAATTATACCTAAGTGCCTTCAATCAGTAGTCTTTTGGTTACAATCCTAGTAGATTACCAGTAAAAAAAAAGTATGTTTTGAGTTTTGACATATATTTTGGGATTTCATGGGATCCGGAGTTATTCTGGCCACACCAGAACCATCAGTTATATACATTGGTTCTTTATATAAAAGCTAAATTAGACAATAACATGAGAAATCAGCTTGTTCCTTCTTTTTTTTGCTCATGTATTTACAGATTATCCGTCGAGAACAAGGTTGTTGACTCTAAATTTTCTAAACGACAAAATTTCCGCTCAAAATTTGAATAGTAATGGAGTTGCAGATTTAGGTTATCTGTACTTGAGCATCAATCACAAAGCAAACATATATTCCAATCCAATTTATTAAAAAAAGAAAAGACAAAAAGCCCGAGGTAACTACTTAGCACGGCCAACTCAAAAAAAAATCCGGGAATATGGACAAATCTCATGGATTAAATGTAGCAGAGATGTAGAAGTTGTAAATATTAAAAAGATAACTTACTTGGGACCCAATCTCCCAAAGGGAGTTCATTGCAGTCACCATCTCACCACCATCCGCCCTTCCGCAGACAAGCAGAGAGAGAGAGAGAGAGAGAGAGAGAGAGAGATGGAGAACAAGCGAACAAGAGAGAGAGAGAGAGAGAGAGGAAATCAGACTTCTACTCCCAGTCACCCGTTGCCAAGGATAGAGTTGGGGTTCTGCAACTTGGCGTCATCAGTATTCAGTAGAGACTGTACGATTGGTGGTTCCACGTCCCGACTCCTGAGCTATCGCCTATCGCCCTATCAGCGTCACGAACTCACGATTCAGATTCAGTACTAAACAACGGCACAGCTATTCGCACACATCAAGATCCGTGTAAGGGATTATCTTCCCTTTTAGTAACTTTGTTCGGGAGTAGAACAGTTGAAGTCTTGAAGACTCCGGATGGGTATTTTCTGGATTTTTTTTTTCTATAAAGAGATTTTAAAAGTTAATCTGAACGGCTAAGAAAAGTTCAAATATGAATTTTAATATATAAAATTTATTATTGTTAAATTAAAATAGTTGATAATTGATTGAATGATTCGGATATAAAATATATCACTTTGTGGAGAAAAAAAAACAGCACTAGAGAATACCGTTCTAAGACGCTGGGTGGGAATCAAATGTAGTGGTTTTCAGGGGGGGCGTGGATCGTCCTGAGGTCTATGGATATTCTTTCGGCCTAAAATACAACCTCATTCGTAGAACAAGATCATTTTAAGTTTCCAACTAATTCTAATTTTGTGGGCTCAATTTTTTGAAGTATTAGACGAAATGCCTACTATTAGTATTTTATTAATGAAAAATAAAAGGAGTTAGAGATAAGGAGGAGAGAAGAAGAAGAAATATATTGTGTCACATAGCTAATTACACCATATGAACTGACTATACTTTCAATAATCCTAGTAGACTTATTTATAATTTTAATTGCTACCCCCATTTAGGTTGTTACTCCCCTGGCCCCGTAGCATGTCCCATTGGGTACAGCATGAGTGTTGCTCCATCTTTAAGCTATGTAGGTTCCTCCGTTTTAGTGGAAGATCCTTCTGTTACGCTCCTTCCAGACAGTCCAAATCATTACCACCTACTTTACTTGCAACCCAGATTGGCAAGCAAGGAGCCATGTTTCACTTATGTTGTCGCACCTTGGCAGGCTCATTGTTCCTAAGAGGTCTATTGCAAGGAGCCTCGTCATTGTGCAAGTGGTGAAGATGTGGTCGGTTAATTCTCCCGTGTGATTAACACATATGATGTAATTTGTTATCGTCGGCCACCCTTTGCGACGGAGATTGTCCGCAGTTTGTATTTTATTTAGTATTGTAAGCCATAAGAACACTTTGATTTTGGGAGGTAACTTCTGTTTCCATATTATATACAGTGATGGGATGGGGATACCCGGGTCGTTGAGCAGTTTGTACACCGATTTTACTGTAAATGCCTAAGTGGACGTGAGATTCCATCGCAGGAATCCTTGATTGTTCGTGTGTGTCGCTGCATCCATTATTGGTTGCAAGGTTACTAGGCATCGAACGAAGAAGGATGTGGTTGTTGGGGGTAGTATTGACTGGTGTAGTGGCAATGTGTAGCCCACTGTCATGAGTGTATCACACCAGAGTGATGTTTCATCATTATTTATCGCTCATAATCATTTCAAGAGTAGCGCCTTATTTTGTAGTTGTAAGTTCGTTATCCCTAGGCCCTCGAAGCACTTTGGTAGGGTGACTCATTCCCATGACACAAGACAGTGTCCCTCTGAGTATTTCTCCGTCTTGCCATGCCATAGAAATCTTTTATTAATTTTGTTTAATGTTTGGAGGATCCACGTGGGCAACATGAATGCCTGCATGAAGTGTAGTGGTATAGCGTTGAGTATGGTATTTGTGAGGACCGCCCTTCCCGCCGGAGAGAGATGCTTTACCGCAAACCCATAGTATCTTTCCTGAGCTTTAGAAATGAGGCGAAGATACACTTGCTTGTTTGGTTTGTTTATTGTTAGTGGCAACCCTAGGTAAGTGATTGGGAGGTTTATTCTTGGACATTGTATGATAGCTTGAATTGCGGGTATAAAATTTTTCAGGATGGCAATGGGAAGGAATATGCTTTTAGATAGGTTTGTTTTTAGGCTCGAGACTTGCCCAAAATTTTAGGGAGAGACTTTAATTAGCTTGAGGTTCTTCGCATGTGCCGGTGTAATGATGACTGTGTCGTCCGCGAATTGCAATGTTGTCGTTTGGAAGTTTGGCAGTGAGATTAGGTTTTTGGACGTTCGTTGCATTAGGGTTTGTAAGGTATCTGTTGCTATTATGAAAAGCAATGGGGATAAGGGGTCACCCTATCGTAAGCCCCGGTGGTGGTAAAAGTAGTTGTTTTTCATGTCGTTAACTTTCAATTGGGATGTAGAGGAGATCAGGATATTTTTTATCCATGAGATCCATAGTGCGGGGAACCCCCGGGCACGTAGGACCTCGAGGAGATATTCCCAGGATAACGTATCGAAGGCCTTCGTAAAATCAATTTTTAGGAAGACGACCGAGATATGTTCCTTATGCAGATGCGTTATCCACTCCCTTACAGAAATGAATGTTTGCATCAATTGCCTCCCTTTGACGAACGTTGTTTGATTTTGGTGTATTAGTGATGGCATGAAGGGTTGTAGTCTCATTGCAAGGATTTTGGTGATTATCTTCGGTAGTGTTGAGAGTACACTGATTAGTCGAAAGTCGGTTACCATCTCGGACACGTTATTCTTGGGGATTAGGGTTATGTGGGCCTAGTTTATACACCAGAGATCCAATCTATTATGGTAGAATGCAGTTATGGCTTGATATAGGTCATCCCTTATTATATCCCAGTACGTTTTGAAGAATTCTGTGGGGAATCTGTCTGGTTCTGATGCCTTGTCGTTTGGTAGTGTAAACACGGCCTGCTTGACTTCTTCTAGTGTTATGGGGTCAATGAGGGCTCGAAGATGGTCGTTGTTGCCTGTGAATTGGCTAGTTAGTGCTTGCGGCTGAGGTTCAATTTGGTAAAGGGCTGACAGGTCGAGCTTGATTGGGTCGTTGTGCTTGACACCTAGCAGCTTTTTGTAGTGGCATGTGAATTCCCATATAATTAGCGATGTTTGGGTTAGGACTGTAGGTTGGTTTTGTTGAGGGTTATTTATTTACGAGGTAATGCGCGAGTATGGCATGGAGGTGCGGGAGGATGATCGGTTGTGTGGGGAGTGGCGTGGTCCTCTTGGCTTCGAGGGGTTGTTGGAGGATGAGGACGACATTATTGGAATGACCTTCGTTTGTGCTTTAGGGTTTGGCTTAAGTAAGTGTAGTGTGGGATTGTGGGAGGTGTGGGTGAGGGACTATTGATGGGGTCTCCTTTTGTAGCGGTGACCCGGTTTGTAGCTCTTGGGTGGGTTATGCTGCTGGCGATTATGTGTGGAAACGGGTGTAATATGGCGTATTTTGAGGAAATTTTTTGGGATGTACTGTGACCATCCATCAGGTGAGGTAAATAGTATCTTGCGGCCCATCGGGGGGGGTACAATTGGTGTTGGGAGCGGCGCGAGTGGGATAGTCTGAGATGTGCCGGCCGTCAGAACGGTGACAGGAAGGATGGTCCGAGCATTGAATTTTCGAAATCGCCAGTAGGTTTTCGAAATCGCTTAGTCGTTGCTCTCCGTACCGAAATCGCCTAAGCGCTTTGTGGGCTCAATTTAAAATGGGAAAAGTGAGTTATAGGCTTGTAGCTAATTTTATGTGAACAAAACTCTATAAAGATTAAAGATACATATGGTACAATTAGGGGTGCCCACAAGACGATCTCGAGACAAACTGATCCAAACTTGAACTCGTCTCGTGATGTTAACGAGACGAGCCAGTTCGTCTCTACAAAGGGTTCCAAGCTACAAAGCTTAGTTCGAGATTGTCTCGTTAGAAGTCGAACTAGCTCATTGGCTCATTATGAGTCGAGGCATCTCCTCCGGCCATGGTAGACGAACATGAAATTAAACTTTGGAGAATGAAGTTTAAACTTGGAGAAGAAGAGAATGACGTGTGCGTGTAGAGATGTGGGAGAAAAAAGATTCGAGAAAAAGTGAGATATTTCGTTCTTTGAATTTTCATTACTTGTAGTTTTAGAGAAAAAGAGCAGGGTGATGCCTATAAATTGCCGCAGGCACAAGTGATTTCAAAGAAAGGAGAGAGAGAGCCCTTTAAATAATGAGAAAACATCAGTGGAGCTTGAGAGTTGGAACCATCACTTTTACTCTTTGGAACATTTCCCATTGCAATACTTTAAATACAATACTAACATACATCCTTTCAAAAATCACACTTCTACATACACCCAAGCGAGATGTTGTTGAACGAGCTGATTAAAAGTTGATCTTGTCTCGTTACTTGACGAGCTGGTCAGCTCGTCTCGTTAACAGCTCGAGCTGATAACGAAAGAGTTACAATCGAGTCGAACACGAGCGAGCCACGAGCTACGAATATTTTATGCACTCCTAGGTACAATCTAGACACAACTTTGTTAATTATAATTTAGATAAGGGTGGGGTCCCTTGATAAGCAGATTTTTTTAGTAAATAAAAAAATAAATCAATGGAATTGGTAAGATTTGTTGGGATTTTAGCCGAGATAGTCTGGACCAAGTTTCAAACTCGGTTCCAGGTGTCGGGACCGAGTTTGAAACTCGGTCCCAGTTTTTTTTTATATTTTTATATTATATTAAAAATAAAGCATAACAGTTAGTAGATTGATCTAAAATATTACAATAAGAATTAAAATAAAGTTTTACAAAGCCAAATATAAACACGATTAATATATTATTTTAAAATAATGTCAAACATAACAATAAAAAACATAAATACTGAAATTTCTCACAACAATTAAAATCCAATTGTTCTGGCAAATATAACAACAAACCAGTATGAATCTGCCTTTTCAAGTCACGAAGATTTATTGTCTCGTCGGCAGAAAATGTGCACGCGGCACAAATGTCGTAACCCACGCTGGTTGAAGTGTTCAGGATTTGACCTCCGTGATACACATTGATCAGCAACATTTCCGTCTCTACAATATGAACAATCAACCCTACTGTTAGTGTATTTTAATTTTACAGCAAAAAATAATAGTCCAAATAGAAAAAAAAACTTACAATGTTGATGAGACGAGAGTGGTGAATATGGATCGACTCTGAATCTGTCGAAAAAGAAATTTTCAGTTCAAAGCTCTTGCAACAGTAACAATGGTGGTTTTGAAGAAATGGTTGGCTGAAGGAAGATGAAGAAGAAAGGGGTTGGGTATGCTATATATTAGCAGGAAGTTGGGATCGAGTTTAAAACTCGGTCTAAGGAAGCTGGACCGAGTTTTAAACTCGGTCTCCGCTTCCTGTAATTTTCAAATACACACAAACGTAAAAAAAAAAAATTGGTACCAAGTTTCAAAATCGGTCCATGCTATCTCGGCTAAATTTTCACCAAATCTTACCAGTTCCATTGATTTATTTCTTTTATTTACTAAAAAAAATCGGAACCCTTGATAAGGGTTATTTTGATAATTTTAACGATTAATTTTTAAATAAATATAAAAATATTTAAAAATAAAAAATTATAAATATATTATTTTACTTGTAGATTGACAGTAATTCAAATTTTATCAAATTTTATTATTGTTTGATAGTCCATCAAAGACTACTAAATTAAAACCGTTATAAATTAAAAAAACTTTTGTTAGTCTTTAAGTAAAAGAATATATTTATATTTTTAAGATATTTTTTATATTCATTTAAGTTTTCATTGTCAAAATTATCAAAATAACTCATTGTCAAGTGATCCCACCCTTTAAATAAATGTATATAACTAGGAGATCCGCCTTGTATGACAAAGATAACACCCTCGATATCATGAAAGTCGTAGATTCAAAATTCAAATAGATTTTTTTTGTAATATTTATGGAGGTCGTAAATTAAATAATCAAATAAAAAATATTTTATGAATATTTAAGCTGAATGGAATGTCCTTTATTAATTTTTAAATTGGATAGCTAGATTGCCATCTATTTACAGAAAAAAATAATAATATATATAACCGGATATGTATATGTGTTTATGAATGACAAGTATGGAAGTTTTGCAATGCTGTTATTTTCCAAGGAATTTCATTTCATTCATTTAGATCTTTTTATTTTAATGTTTTTTTCACAATTTTCATGGTTGACTAGTGATTTAGGGCTGTCGTATCGTTCTGAGGTGTTGCTGAATTTAGCGAATATTCAGAAGGTACAATTGCCTTCATCACTAGAGTCGTAGTTTTTCTTTCAGTATTTTGTGTCTGAATGTTTTGTTGCTCTCTGCGTTTTGCTGATCTGTTTTAGTGGATGAACTATGTTAGTTTCCAATGTTAGAGGGAGGAGTTTATGTATTTTTGTTGATAACTTGTTACTTTGATGTATGACTTGATACTATTGATGTTTCTGAGAAGAAATGAAAACAGCAGCTCGTTCTGCTTTTCTATCCTATTGCTGTAAGCTTTGCTAATTTAAGTCTGCTGTTCTATGGTTCCTCTTCCCGAAATGAAGAAAAACAAGAATGACAAGCGCGCATTGAATCATTTGTTACACAATTGCCATTTTCTCACTAATCTAGAATCGATATAAATCGCAAATATATTTACAAAGAGCCCAAAACTGAATAAAAACAAAAATATGCTACATAGATTTATCTAAGAACTGGTTTCTGTTTCACACTTGAAAATTGAACATCCCCATTTAAAACAGAGCCCACAAACTTCTCTGCTTCCTCCATTGTCAGATTTTGTGTCAGAGTTGCAAATTTACCCCTCCGAGGCTTGTAAGCCAGTAAAAGCTTGTCGTAGGATTTAAACCCTGATTTATCAAAGGATAAAAGAAATGGGGATTGTTTATTTGCATCCACTAGTGAGTACTTGACCGATCTTCCAGACTGCCATCTCACCAAAGTCTTCTGAGAAATCTGAGATGATAACAGCAAGGAGGTTAGCAGCACTCTTAGATTTTAGCAGTAAATTGATAACTCATTATATCTAACTCCAACAAAACTTCTTTCAATTAATTTCAACTACAAACAACATTGTTATCAGAAGTTCTTGAAATAAATGAACTTGCTGTTGCTAGCTAAACAACATAAGAAATTACGTACCTGTGTCAAAAATTCTTCCAGCATTTCCTTAGATTTAGATGACCGGAACACACCTATGACACACACTGCAACATTCTCACCGCACACACTTTCTAAATTAGAATTGGAAATAACAGGAATAGGAGCCTCTGTCTGATCTGACTCAGACTGCTTTTTGTGCTTGTGTGAAGCCGCCACTTTCTTATTTTTTCTCTCGAAGCTTTCAAGCAGCAGCTTTAGTCCATCAATGCCAGATTTCAGATCTTGGACAGATATGCCTGCTTTTATAACATGCTCATTTCCATCTACTGTTCGCCCAATAATGGCCGGGAGGTTTGTCACACCTAATCTTCTCATAATTGGATACGATGCATCTTGAACCTATATAAACATGACAATGTAAGAAAAGAAGTTTTGTACTTTACCCTTTTTTCCCTTCTTTCCTGAAGATTTGATTACAAACCAGGAAAAAATGATTTAATGAAAACGTGAGTACTGTACCTGTGCATCATAAAACAAAAAGCGGTTCCTGTACAAGCCACTGATAACACGCCACATTACTGGTGTATCTTTCTTGGATGAAAGTAATAGGACCTGAGGAAGGTCTTCTGCATTGTTTGAAGGAAAAACAAATGGAACAATATCTACTCTTCTAGAAAACCTAGGCAAGTGCTCCTGACAGAATGCCTTCAAGCTCTTCGAATTGTACTCTCCAGTGAATTCAACCAAGGATCCCTTGTCATTTGATGCATACGAATATACAAACAAGCGTGCAGATCTACTAGTTGTCAATCCGGCTTTCTGACACAAACTTTTCTCATTTGCACAGTTTATTTTCCCAGCCTTCAAGGCTCCATCTAATGAGCCAGCTACATCCTCTACTAGGGCTTCAAGAGCAACATATTGTCTCGAACCAGGGGTGAAGAATATCAGAAGCCAAGTCATCCCCTGGTCGACAATTCGTTTATTATAATACTGTGAAGTGACATCAACAATTTCAGCGGAAGTAGCTGGTCTGAAATTAGAATTTGATCCACCAAAATTACCAAATCTGGTTTGTGCCCCACTTCTGCCGCCAAACAAATTCGAAAAGATGTCACCAAACCCAAACCCACCACTAGGATCACTGCCGCCAAAAGAGAAAGAAAATGTTCTGGAATTTCCTTGACCTCCCATTGACTGCCATCCACTTGGGTCTGGTCTGAAAAAGTTACCACCAGGTCCTGCTCCGCCACTAGTGAAATAAGTGTATCCATCTTGATTTCCACCAAAATTACTGTTCTCAAAACCTTGTTTAGGTGTGTCATGTCCATAAAGATCGTAGTTCTTTCTCTTCTCTTCATCTGAGAGAATTTCATAAGCTGAAAAACAAATATTTTAAGAATACATTCTTAGTCCCAATTAATTGTTGGCAAATTTCCTTTTAAATCAATAAAGAGTATTATGATAGCACTTCAACCACAATGAGAAATAGTGCTAAATAACAAGTTACCATTGTTTATCTCAGAAAACTTCTCTTGAGCCCCCTTGGCTTTGTTTTTATCAGGATGATACTGCAAAGAGAGCCTGGAATTCATTTCCAACAAATTAGCTGAAGAAATTTACTTAATACAACAAAATAATAACATCACGTGACACAAAAACAAATTCCATACTTGTGAAAGGCTTTCTTGATGTCACGCTGGCTTGCATTTTTGTCAACACCTAGGACCTGCAAAGAAAGGAAGTTTCAATTTTAGAAATTGTACTGAATAAGGTGAAAACAGTGATGAGATGTATTGGACTGCCAACAATGCTGAGATTATATCGGTGTTAATTGAACATGTTTTTTTTTTTTTTTTGAGGAAATTCAATTTAACAGATTATTTATAATGTTAAGAAACAAGCAGCTTGAAATAATCTATTAGTAAATTGCATTATGCTTGAAAGCTTTGGTAACAATAGCTCAACAACAGGATTTTTTTCCCCCTTGAATTACTCCAATGAAAACCATCAGACATCAAGAAAAAGCTTAAATTATTCCGATGGAAGGCGGAAGGCCTCAATTAGCAATACAGGTTTCAAGAATAAGATTGTCCTAATTCAGAAGGGACGTACAATAAGAAATTATCCACAATAAATCAACGGGCGGAAAGACATGCAAATAAAATAGAAAGCAGACCACAGCGCCACCTTCACTGAAAAATAAATCGGAAATACACAAAAACCTGCAACTAAAAAGGAAGAAAGAATTGAGTTATCCTTACCTTATAGGGGTCAAGATTCTTCGGTACTGCAAAGAGAGGTAGCGCATTGAGCACGAAGAAAGAAACTAAGAGAATTCGCCGAATCATAGCTGGCCTCTGTCGCACTTTTGCAACTCTCGCTTATTTTTCTTTTCTTTTTTAATAGCAACAATTGGCGTCGTCTTTTCTATCGGTTCGAAAGTGGAGGTATATGTTTCGGGTTTTGTTAGTCGGTCGGAAGCTGGCGATCGAGGATCTTCCCTTTTATTTAACAAAGAAGTTTCGCTGTGTGGAGATTCGAGAAGCTTCCTCGTGCCTGACACGCGGCAGGGTCCAGTTTTTCCACGAGTTTGGACCAATGGGAATTCGGCAAATTTAACAAAATACTCTTTTTTATAAATTTTTATAACAAAATACTTTTTCTTTTAAATTCTTTAACAAAATATTCTTCTTCGCAAATTTAAAATTATATACTATTGATTAGTAATGGATTAACTAGGGGCTAGGGCTTTGAATTTTATTAGTCTTCTAATTATCGGATTGATTTAATTAGAATTTTGAATGATCTTTGCACCGGGTCTTGGCCTTATTGAGTTTATTAGTCTACTCTCTTAATAAATCACAGTTAAACTATCCAACAAATTTTATAAGACTTCTAAGTATCATAAATTATTGAGAAAATTTTATTTTCAAAGCATAATTTTATTAATAATCACTTAATTGATTGTTTATTCAAATTAAATTAATAATAATTATTTTTCATTATTTTTTAATTATTTTCTCTGTTTCTTTAATATTTATTACAATTTGAAAAATTAAAAATATTTTCATGAATAAAAAGAATTGTCATTTCATTTAAATAATATTATTGTATATTAATATTATTAGTAAAAAAATTTAATATTAAGAATTTCAAAAAGAAAGATAAATTTTCTCACAAAGACACAATATAAATGAACAATAGTATCTACACTTTCGATATCATTTTTATCTATTTTCTATGCATATGAATTCAACAAAGTCGATTGACGAATTCTTATATATAGAAATTTTATTGTGCATAACAGCATAAATATAATCCTAGAATTACTAGACATGCTCTAAGAGTGAAAATATTTTGTTAAAAGGAAAAGATGTTTTGTTATAAAAATTTTTTAAGAAGAATATTTTATTAAATTACCCATGGGAATTCAGAATTTAGGGTGGAGAATTTGCCGGGAGCAACCGTAAAAACTTCAAACAGTTACAAATAACAAGGGCTGTTGCATCCTTACTAGCGCTGCAAACGAGTCGAGTTGAGCCGAGCTGGGCTTAACTCAAACTCGGCTCATGAAAAATTGAGTCGAGTCGAGTCGAGCTCGTTAAACGGTTTGAGCTGAAAAACCTAGCTCAAACTCGACTCGTTACTATTCGAGCTAGCTCGCGAGCTGGCTAACGAGCCAATGCATATGCGTTGACTCAATTTGATATTTAGATTTAATACATCTACAAACTATAAAGTTGGTATATCTAGAAGATTGGTATGAGAATTGGTACAAAATTGGTATATCAACAAACTATTTTTTCAATGACATCTTCGTTGCATTAATTTGAATGGATGGACCAACAAAAAACTATCGAGTCAGATATACGAATCTAATTACGAGCGAGTAAGAGATGTCTTTAAGCCGCTGACATGGTGAGATGGTGAGAGATGATGAGAGAGGAGTTATCGGATTAGAGTTCGACAAAAAAAATATAAAAACTATTTTTTATTTGAGCTGAGTCGAGCCACGAGTCGAGCCGACCCCAACTCAAACTCGGCTCATTTAACTACCGAGCCAGATTAGCTCGAACCAAATTAGCTCGAGCCAGATTAGCTCGAGCCCGATCCGAACCCGAGCTGAGCCACGAACCCGAGCTTTTTTATGCAGCCCTAATCCTTACAGTGCGAACTGTGTCAGGCCCATAGATTCATCCCAGCTCTAAATCCAGCCCAATAATAGATGTTGTTCTTCTCTATTAAGGCCTTGTTTAGTCGGGAGCGGGGTTGAGTGACACGTCAACTCTCCGACGGCCTCTCCCAATCAAATATGCACCTGGTTCAGAATCCAGAAAACAGACCATTATTCTAAAACGTGGGGCCCACAGACAAATCCCACTGCGGCCAATGCATTCCTCTCCACTGGTCCCTCGCACCGGTCACTGTTTAACCTAAAACTAAAAGCAAACGCTCTGCAGCCAGGCTACGCCACCTCCAGTCTCCTCCTCATCGCAGAACAGCTTCCTTCCCATAATCCCATTCCTGGCAAGGTGACAAGGTCGCCTCTTTCGCCCCCATCTCTACCTCCGATCACTCTCACCCGTCCGATCACTCTCCGTCGATCTCAGCCGCGATGGCGCTCTCCGCCGAAGACGTACATACTATGTATTCTCTCCTGTTGAACTCTCTAAGCTCCGACGTGTCAGTCCGCAAGCCAGCTGAAGCTGCTCTCTCCCAATGCGAGAATCGACCTGGATTCTGTTCCTGCCTTCTTGTAATTATCTCCTCTTTATAGCATCCACTACAATTTTGTTCGCACTTGGGTCTGTTGTCAAGAAATCTCTATTACTCACACTATTCCTCTGTCTCTTTCTTCCTTTATGTGATGATTTTAGGAAATAATTACAAAGGGGGGAGTTGCTGGGAGGGAAGATGTGAGACTCTTGGCCTCAGTTTATTTCAAAAACAGTATAAGTCGCTACTGGAGGCAGAGACGTGATACCCCGTAAGATAATCTCTTTTTCCCCGTTGTGTGCTTTTTGTGTGTGTGTTCTCTGAAATCGGTGATCTTTTTCGTTTTGAGCGTCGGATTGAACTAAATGCAATAACCTTTTTTAAGTTCCAATCGAAGGTGAGAAGATAATGCTGGACTAAATGTCTTTTTTTTTTTTTTAATTTAGAATTGTGTTTTAAGTGGGATTTTGACCTTTTTATCCATTCTGGAACAGTGGAATAAGCAATGAAGAAAAGATCCATCTTAGGAAGAACTTGCTATTACATATTCGAGAAGAGAATACACAGGTTTTAATGCCTTGCAACAGCTGGAGTTATGTTTCTCTTTGCAAAACAAATTCTTTAATGCCCAATATTTTTTCATTTTATTTTATTCAGATTGCACATGTATTGGCTGTTCTCATATCTAAAATTGCTCGGATCGATTATCCAAAGGAGTGGTAAGTGACTCTACATCTGTAACTACTTATACAGTTATAACAGTATGCAACAAAAAATTAAGAATTTTTGTTTTGGCATAAGGAATAGTTTTTCATGCATTATCTTACTGTGACATTTGGACTTATTTGGAAGATATATAGATATTGATGTGTTCTGTATTTCTCATCCAGGCCTGATCTTTTCTCTTTCTTGGCTCAACAATTGCAATCAACCGATATACTTGCTTCGCATAGGGTTACCATGGTTTTATTTCGAATTCTGAAGGAACTTTCAACGAAACGTCTTTCAGCAGACACAAGGACTTTCTCTCAGGTAAAACCAATTAAAAAGAAGAGAGGGAAAAAATTAAAAAAGGAGTGCAGCTAATTGAAATATGTGTTTTTGGTTTGGTCTGCAGATTACAGCTTCACTATTTGAATATACATGGAATTTTTGGAAGGGGGATGTGCAAACAATTTTACAAAATTTCTCAGCTCTTTCACAATGTAGCAACATTGACTCCCTTTTATCAAGCGACTTTGTTTTGATTGGTGATAGGTGGTTTTGTGGTTTAAAAGTTGTCAGGCAATTAATCACTTCTGGTTATGAATCTGATGCAACTTCTGCTCAGGTACATATTGGCCATAAATTTCTTACCTGCCATTATGGAAATACTTGGTTCATAACAATATAAGTCATATAAATTGATAAGTGTATTGGATAACTCATTTTTTTTATTTGTATTAGGAGGTCTGGCAGGTAAAAGAAGTTTGCCCTACTCTTTTGAGTGTCATTCAATCATTTCTACCTTACTGTAAGTTACTCATGCTTCCATTTTTATCTTACTGAGCAATGACACCACAACTTCTAAAAAGCTAGTTAATTGGTTTTTGTTGTAAATTAGAAATAATAGAAGTTAGGAATTGTTGTAAATGTAATTACAAAGAGTCTAGAGTTATGTATGTAATTGTATCTATTATAACTTTGAATGAAAAACAATGGAGAAACAATCCACCTTACAACCAAATTGATTTCAACTTGGTATCAGAGCCAGACGAAACTTGTCGTCGCTGAAGTTGCTTCTGTTGTACTAGCATCGCGAGTTGGTCCCTAGTTCTGGCACGAGTCGCTCCTAAGGCTCTCTGTGTAGCATGAGTTGATCGCATGTATCGCAAGTCCTCTTGCCGTGTGAACCTTCAGTCGAGCTGCTACGTTGCATGTTGCACTCAACCTCGTTCAGCTACCTGCAGCATCGCATGTGTCATGCGAGCTTCTAGAGTAGCAAGTCGTCTCCTTATCGCAGCACCTGGAATTAGGTTTGCCCCCCCTCTCTTGAGATTGGAGTAGCTAGTCGCCTCCTTTCATTTGAAACTAGAGTTTCTTCGATTGAGATTTCAGAGAAGGGGAAGATCGAGAGAGAAAGGCGTTTGTTCTTCAGACCAAAGGGAAATTATATCAAACTGAAGAAACTAGGCTCATAGCCTTATTTACGGATCGAAAACGTTACTGTTCGAATTGAAGAATTTTTTTTTTCTTCTGTACTAGTTGTTCTAAGAAACAAGCTAAAAGGTTATGCTGAGATATTTGTTGTTGCTGAAAAGTGAAAAATGATAGAAGATTTGAGCCAACCACGTACCATCTCGTCTCAAAGCGATAAAATTTGTGATTACTGTCATAGAAGGAATCATATTAGGAAGACTTATTGGGACCTTCATGGGTAGCCTAGTGATGGTCGAGGCTGGATTGGTCGGTGTGGTGATCATCGTGGTGGACTAGGGCATACTCATCGAGCATATGTCGGCGACAAAGCACCTGATGGTGAAACCAACGCATCCGAGCCTACTGTGGAGGATATGGTAGCTCAACTGACATCATAGATTATAGTACTACAGGCATGAATCTCCGGCTCATCATCTAGAGCTCAGGGTTATTCTCCTTCTCTCTCTTTACCTTCTCTTGTGATAAAATCTATGAATGTCCTACAAGGGTTAGCTACCAAGACTAGTGTAAACAAAATCTAGATTGTTGTTTCAAGGGTCTCTCGATACATGACCCAGATTCTATTGTATGTAAATCTTACAAACCACTATGGGCAAGGAAAAGGTTCAAACAGCTGATGGTACCTTTTGCTCTATAGTAGGGATCGAGAATGTAACTTGTACCCCTAACATCCAGCTCTCCTCAGGGCTTCATGTACCAAACTACATAAACAATCTCATGTCCGTTAGCCAATTGGTTGATGACCTGAATTGCATTGTCTCTTTGTCTCCCTCTCATGTTATTGTGCATGAGCTAAAGACAGGCAAGGTGATTGGTATTGGTAAGAGAAATGAAGATATGTACAGACTTGAGCGAGGACTTGGTGTTTTGGATGTGTAGGCATATTTTATGGGAAATCCTGAAATAATTTTATGGCATCGTTGATTAGGCCATGTCTTTTAGTGCCCTTGAAAGGATATTCTCTGTCTTGTTTAAGAAATGTAGGAGTAAATGTGTGTTGCTTGTGAGTTTGCAAAACATATCAAAATTATGTACCCTTCACTTGACAATAGAAGTTTAAATTGTTTCGATATTATACATTATGATGTTTTAGGACCTCGTGTTGTCGCATTCTCTGGTTTTCGTTGGTTTGTTACTTTTATTGACTATTGTAGTAGGGTAACTTGGTTGTTCTTGATGCGCAGTAAGAGTGAAGTTCCATATTATTTTCGAAATTTTCACAAAATGGTCGAAATCCAATATGGAAAAAGAGTGAAGATATTTAGGTTTGACAATGACACATAATACACTAACAAATCAATGTAAGATTTTCTAAGAAATGAAGACATTGTTTATCAAACAATGTGTGTGAATACTCCAGAACAAAATGGGGTAGCAGAGGAAAACAATAAACACATCATTGAGGTTACTAAGTGTTTATTGTTTTTGATGAATGTACCTCGATATTTATGAGGAGAAGCGATTAAAACCGCAGTGTATCTGATCAACAAAATGTCGCTTAGAGTAGTAGAGTTTCGCATACTGCTTGAAATCCTCACAGGAATGTATTCAAGGTACCACCTAAAACTTTTGGATGTGTATGTTTTGTTCACAATACTGCTCCGGGGATTAGCAAGCTAAACTCTTGAGCTCATAACTATCTTTGTGGGCTGCTCGAGAGACAAAAGGGGATATTGATATTTTGGCCCAGTAAAAAAAAGGATGTATGGGAGTATGAATGTGACATTTTGTGAGTCTGAATCATATTTCTCTTACGCGGGTGTTCCTGCAAGTTCATCAACAGTCCTAAATGACTTCCTTGATATCGTCCCTTCTCTTTGTGTGAACATGATTAGCGAGACTAGTTGAGAGGGGGGGGGGAGACAATAGAAGTCGAGGAAAAAGATCGGATAAAAGAATGCGAGTTGGTTGATCCGAGGGGAAAAGATCGGGTAGAAGAATGTGAGTTGGTTGATCTGAGGGTAAAAGATTGAGTAAAAGAATGTGAGTTGGTTGATCCGAGGGGAGAACAAGAAAATGCACTATGGGTCATGCTAGACCCGGTTGACTTAGGTATTATCCCGTCATTTCAGAAATATTGTGTCCAAACTCGTCGGAGTGAGGTCAAGCAACCAACACCGAGTAGAAGACCAATATCAATTACCTCTGCTTGTCGATAGCTCCCTTCTACCTTCAGATGCAGGTAATACTTCTATCTCTAATTTGCATTTTCCTATTGCTCTAACGAAGGAGGTTAGATTGTGCACTCTAAAATGGAGTACTGCACCCTCAACCTCACACCTAATTTTCGATTTCGTTTCTCTTGACAAATTATCACTAACCTTCAAAGCCACCGCCTCTCTATACTCATCTACTATTGTTCCTTGTGATTGAAAAACAGTCATGCATGACCCAACGTGGAAAGCGGCTATGCATGAAGAAATGAGGGTGCTTACAAAAAATGATACTTGGGAAATCATTTCAAGACCGGTTGGGAAGAAAACAGTTGGGTGTAAAATGAGTGTCACGGTAAAACACAATTCCGAATGAAAGATAGTTAGGCTCAAAGCGAGATCGATAGTCAAAGGATATACACAAACATATGGCATAGATTATGAGGAAACATTTGCTTCGGTGGTTAAAATGAATACGGTATGTTCCCTCATCTCATGTGCGATGAATTTCGAATGGAATATACATCAATTAGATGTGAATAATGTTTTCCTTCATGGAGACTTAAAATAGGAAGTGTATATGGAACTACCTCCTGGGTTTGTTAACAATAAGATGGTGGGCAAAATTTATCGGTTGAAACTCTCTTCGTACGACTTGAAATAGTCACCTCGAGCTTGGTTTGATAGGTTCTTAAAGGCAATGATTAAGGATGGTTACCTCCAAAGCAATGCCGATCGCACCATGTTCATTCGAAGAAAAGAAGGGAAATTTTATGTTCTTATAGTGTGTGTCGATGACATCATGCTAACACCGGTAATGATATTGTAGAGATAAAGAGAATTAAGGGTAGTTTCACTATCGAGTTTGAGATGAAAGATCTTAGTCCCTTGTGTTATTTCTTGGGCATTGAGGTTGCTAATTCACTAAATGGGATATTTCTTTCTTGACAAAAGTATGTTTTGGAGCTGCTACATGAGACTGGGATGCTTGGACGTCGACTAACCAATACACCGATTGACCCAAATCACGAGTTGAAAGGGGTGTAAGTGATCAAGTAGATCGAGAATGGTACCAAAGGCTTGTGGGGAGACTCATTAATATTTTACACATTCGACCGAACATTAGTTATGTTGTGAGTGTAGTGAGTCAGTACATGCATGATCCAAGAGTTGTGCACCAGGAGGTTGTAGATCGTATCCTTTGGTATCTCAAGGGTTGCCCTGGAAGAGGGTTGCTCATCGAAAAGAACGATCATATGAGAATATAAGTGTATACGGATGTAGATTGAGTTGGCTAGGATGATCGGAAGTCAACATCGAGTCATTGTGCATTTGTTAGTGAAAATTTGGTTTTATGGTGAAGCAAGAAGCAGAATGTAGTGGCGAGATCGACTGTTGAAGTCGAGTATCGTACGATGGCTCTTGGTGTAAGTGAGGGATGTGGTTGCAAAGACTGTTGCTTGAATTAGGACTAAGTGAAAATAGTCATATTATGTTATATTGTGACGGTAAAGCCGCAATTAATACTGCAAACAACTCGGTGCAACATGATCGAACTAAACACGTGGAAATCGATTGTCATTTTATCAAGGAGAAACTTAACAATGGAGAGGTATGTCTCCCATTTGTTCAAACAACCAAATAGTTGGTCAATGCATTCACTAAGGGATTGCACATCATCGAATTCTCCGATGTAATTTGCAAGATGAATGTGAAAAATATATATAGTTCATCTTGAGGGGGAGTGTTGTAAAATTAGAAGTAATAGAAGTTAGGAATAGTTGTAAATGTAATTACAAAGACTCTAGGTGTTATCTATGTAATTGTATCTACTATAACTTTGAATGAAAAACAGTGGAGAAACAATCCACCTTACAACCAAATTGATTTCAACTCTTTTTTATCTCCTTCTTTAGATTATTCATTCAGAGATAGACAGGCCAAATTATGGGAGTTCACAAAAAGAGCCTGTATCAAATTAGCAAAAGTTTTAATTGTCATACAAAAGCGGCACCCTTATTCATTCGGTCACCAGACGGTTCTTCCAACTGTTGTCGACTTCTGTTTGAATATTATCACCAATCCCGACCAGGCTGTCCCGGCATTTGAAGAACTTCTGATTGAGTGCATGGTTTTGGTCAAGTTAGTACTGGAGTGCAAGGAGTATAGGCAAACCCTGACTGGTCGAGTGGTTGATCAAAATGGCGGAACATTGACCCTAGAGGACCGGAAAAAAACTATCTCAGCTGCTGTTAATGTCATGATGAAGACTGTTTTGCCAAATGATCGTGTTGTATTATTGTGTAACATCTTAATCAGGAGGTATTCTGGCATTGTTAAGTTCATATTCTTAATTTTTTAACCTCTAATGTTAAAAAATGTACTGCACATGCGAATGCATGAGCACATTAGAACATCCAGAATGATCTTCTTTTTGCAGTAAACCTGTTTTTATTGCTTGTGGGTCTCCACCGTCCCTTCCCACTCCCCCAAGCAGAAAATGCTGTAGCACAATCAAGGAGACCAATGATTGCTTTTCTTTTGCAATTTTGAAAGAATGAATAATATATTAATTGATCTTTTGTTGGTCTATGTTAGAAACTGCCATTAAATTTCAGATTCCCTTACTGGCAGAAGTCTTTTTATCTTCTCCCAATTTTTTTTTTTTTTTTTTTTTTTTTTTTTTTTTTTGATGTAGCAGGCGAAAAGCCTACTATTAACTTTCATTAAATCAAAATAAAATAGTTGATACAGATTAGAAAAATGATAAAGAAAACAGATGAAAAGAAGAGAAATAAAAGTAAACATAGAAGATACTTCTATCTTCTCCCAAATTACTGGTTAATAAAACAAAAGAAGAGTTCAAATGTTCATATTTCTGTGGTGTTGGCCATTTTAATGGGAATATCTTTTATTTGATTTGTAACAGGCATTTTATGTACACAGCAAAGGATCTGGATGAATGGAACAGGTACCCTGAGTCATTTCATCATGAGCAGAACCTTGTTCAGTGGACTGAGAAGCAGAAACCATGTGCTGAAGCCCTATTTATTGTTCTTTTTGAAAAATACAAAGAAGTATGGTGCCTAAATTCATTCGGGATAGTGTTTATTCCTTACATTGTGTCAGTACAGATATCATAGTTGGTTTGTGGTTTTGCTGCAGATTCTTGCACCGGTAGTTGTTTCAATTCTGCATGAAGCAATGAGCATCGCCCCTCCAACGGAAACTGAACTGACATCTGGTATGCTCTTAAAAGATGCTGCCTATACTGCCGCAGGCCATGTGTACTATGAACTCTCCAATTATCTCAACTTCAGTGAATGGTAATTTTTCATTTGATATATATCCCACCTTGTTTATAGACAATTCTTAGGTCAAAAGAGAGTTATAGGAATCTGTCCAAATGGATGTGTTCCCTGAACTGGAAAAGTGAGATTCAATATGCTAGAATATTTGGTCCTAGATGTAATAACATGTCGAATGTGCATTTACAATGTACTGATGCTTACTCAAATCAATGAAGGTTTTGTCGATCTCTGTCTATTGAGCTCATAAATGAGCATCCTAATATGCGAATCATTCACCGGAAAATAGCTTTGCTAGTTGGACAATGGATTTCTGAGGTTCCAAGTTATTTACTTCCTTTGGATCTTAAGTTTGCAAGCTTCATTATTCTTTAATCTTCATCATTAATTTTGATTATTTGAGCAGATTAAAGGTGACACGAGGAAGCAGGTATATCATGCATTGATCAAGTTACTAAAGGACAGGGATCCAGCTGTCAGTGTATGCTTCTGTCTTTGTTTTTCAAATCATTTTTAGTTTATTTAATATTATTCTTAGTTTAAGTTAACATTAGAAGGTAAAGTTGTGAATTTCTTTCTATTTTCAGCTTGCTGCTTGTTCTTCCATGTGCTATCTTGTTCAAGACATGAACTCATCAGAGCAAGATCTGCTGGAGCTTCTACCCTTGTGTTGGCCTCTGTGCTTCAAGCTCATGGATGATGTTCAAGAATTTGATTCAAAGGTTTTGATAAATTTTCTTATAAATTTCAGTTCATATTTTGGGGTTAAAGCTTATTTCTTTCTTCTTTTTTTCCCTTTTCAGGTTCAAGTTCTGAATTTGATATCTATACTAATCGAGCATGTAGGTGAGAAGGTGATTCCGTATGCAAGTCAGCTTTGTCAATTTTTTTATAAGGTGCTTGCTTGCCTCTATTTTTCCTAAAAGGCACATTTTCTGTAGTTCCTCAGAAACAAACTTTATTTACCATGACATATAATTTTGTTTTTGTATATCTATTAGCTTTGGGAGGAATCTACTGGGGAAAGCATACTACAGATGCAGCTCCTAGTAGCGTTAAAAAGTTTTGTATGTTCTCTTGGATACCAATCACAGGCATGCTATGACATGCTTCTGCCGATACTACAGAATGGTATCAATGTTGATAGCCCTGATTCTCTTAATCTACTCGAAGATGCTATCCAGGTTAGAATTTTATTAGGAAATCAAATTATAAGAAAAAGGACCATGATGATCTTACTTTGCTCCTTCAATTGATCAGAATTTTTTTTTTTTTTTTGAGAATTCCATTGCATGATTCAATTGGTTAGATCTTAAATCTAGGGTTTTCTGTAGAGTCCCAACCAAAACCTATATTTAGGCTTCCAAAAGATATAGTTCCCTGCCTGTCCGTTATCAGGTCTGCTACTGGTACCAGTACTTCAAATATGACCCGTCTGAATGAGGACTTTATGAGCTGTTCCAGTACTAATGATTATCATGTGTAAATAAGGCTTAAATTCTTCTTTTTTTCTTTCTTTCCCCCCATGGGCAAAGCTATGGGAAGCCACATTATCAAATGCCTCTTCAGTGTCACCTCAAATCCTAGATCTCTTCCCCTATCTCATCTGCATCATAGAAAGAGGCTTGGAACATTTGGAGGTTAGGTTTATCTTTTCTGCTTTATTTTTCATCTTATGTTGTCAATGTGATGTTTGTGAAGGTTCTTATTTTCTTGTTACTTGAAAAAAATATTTATTGTAGGTTGTTGTCAGTATAATGGAGGATTACATAGTTTTGTGTGGAGCTGAGCTTTTGAAAAGGCATGCCTCAAGTCTAGTTAAAGTTCTTGATACGATTATTGCTAATGTTAATGACAAGGGGCTGCTTTCTATACTTGCTATTGTCGATATTCTTGTTCAGGTAACTTTTTTATTGTTAAAGCATATGAAGAGACCAGTAAACATTTTTTCTTTTACTTCCACAACTCCCTTCATTTTATTTTCTATTAGGATAAGCATTTCAGTCTATTTTCTCTATAAAGTGTCATGCCACAATAATGAGGTCATTGAATTATTTGCAAATTAGGTAATTTTTATTTCGATCACTGGATCAATGAGCTCATATAAGCATGCTATAATATTTCTTTTAATCTTTTAAATGGTAAATTTTTAGTGAACTCAAGCCCAGTATGCCATAAAGTTTTTGTGGTCTTTAAGCATGAGATTCATGAGTCGCAATAATAAAAAATGACTTTTTGTTATATGCAGTTGTTTCCTGTTGAAGCTCCACCTTTGATTACTTCAGTTCTTCAGGTACTCAATTTAACATAATTCAAGAGTGACAATTTATTTTGTGCTAAATAACCATCTACAATGACCTAATTTGTATATTTCTTGTTGTAAAGAAACTGGTGTACTTGAGCTTGTCTACGGACGATGAGCACGAACCAAACAAGACAATAGTGTGTGTGACAACCAGCGCCATTTTGGCGAAAGTACTTGTCATTAATACTAACTACATAGCCCAGTTGACATCAGAGCCTTCTCTTTCGACAGCCCTTCGACAAGCTGGCATTAAGCTTGAGCAGAATATTCTCCTTTGTTTGGTTAATGTCTGGCTAGACAAGGTATGCTATCGAGGGATTCATCTCATATTTTGTTTCAGTTCTGTTTGTTATCAATGTGTCTTACTTGAAAACATCTATTACTGCCGGTTGCCAGAGTAGTTTTAAGTAGAACAAAGTAATTTTATCTTGCACTTAAATTTGTCTTTTATTTAAACAGATGGATAATGCAGCACCTTTACAGAGGAAAGCATATGGTTTGGCTCTTGCCATCATTTTGACTTTGAGAGTACCTGAGGTCCTTGATAAACTCGATGACATTCTAAGGTAAGTTTGTTTCTGAATTCTGATATGAAAGTAAAAAGACATTTTGCACAAAGGGTAGGTTGCAAGAGAGCTAGACTTTGTAAAAAGTTTATTTAATAAGAAGTAATGAATCTTATGTTCCATTCTAGTTTGAACTTATAATACTATTTGCACCTGCATGCAGTGTTTGCTCCAGTGTCATTATTGGAGCGGCAAAAGAAGATCAAAGTGAGGATGATTCCAGGTAGAATATGATCGGAGAAATCGATTTCTCCTCTTTGTTACATCTCATATATTTCCATATCCTTAATTTACATCAACTTAACTGCTTATCTTCCAGTGGGGATATAACTAGTTACAGTGAGAATATGGGGAATGCCACTACTTCAAGCAAGGAGTTCAGAAAGAGACAGGTGAGTTGTTATATTTCATCCTGATAGGATTAGAGAATGAGAGGGGAAGAGAGAGAATGATAATAAAGTCTTAGAATATTTATTAAGCCTCTATTTATAGACTAATGGTCTAACTAACTAATCACTTAGTCTAACTAACTAATCTAAATCACTAAACATCTCTCACATTATTCATCACATAATATCACCTACCTAACCTCTATAATTCTACTCCTATACTCTAACACATCCCTTTGGTTATTTTCTCAACCCAGATGAACTTGGCAATTTACCAATGGGAAGCTTTTTATGTTTTGTTTTCACTTTTCAGATCAAAGATTTGGACCCTATCAAGCAGTTATCACTAGAAGATGTGCTGAGAGAGAATCTGAAGACCTGTGCATCTCTTCATGGAGAAGCGTCATTCAATACTGCTATTAGTCGTGTACATCCTTCAGTATTTGCTCATCTACAACAAGCACTGAAGATGACCTAGTGTCTCAATACATAACAAATACAATAGAACAGCTTGATTCTTTCATTACATTTTTGCTGGGTTTTGGGGGAATACCTTGTAAGTTTTGTTTCTCCCACCTCTAATTTCTTTCAGTATTTCTGCATATTCCATCAGTTATGGTTGTCATTGGTTCTGATGGGTGCTCATATATTGTTTGATGCAGGTACTGTTTCATTTTAGTGTCATTGACAAGGGTGTTGTATAAGGAGACCTCGAAGCAGTCTGAAGGTTACGGTTGATTGTGTATTGTACAACTTCCCAGGAAAAGTTTTTTTTTTTGTGTGTATTTCAATATATGGATGGTGCAGGCAATTTTTCTGTAGTCCTGCTTGGTGGTTGCCATGTCTAGAATTTTATCTTTTTTTTGTTGAGTGGTGGGGTTGGCGGATCAGAAAAGCGATGTGGATTGGGAGCTAGAGAAATTATTTCGTAGTATGGTAATAGCACTATTTGACATGTTTGGAGACTGTTTTCACTAGTTTCAGTTTTATTTTTGAGCAAAAGAATTCCGAGCAGGGGTGATTGCAGAATCCAGTTTGGTGTGAGAGGATATACCAGTTAAACAAAGAAAGATGAGCCAAACAATAAAATCTCCCATATCATTATTACTGATTGCACATCGAAATCAAAACAAGTAGGATAGCATCACCTTTCTAGCAGATCATTCTAACAGAATAATACAAGTTTGAGCTGTGCAATGATCCATGTACGATTTTTATTCCCCAACAATCTATCCTATTGAGATGGAATAATACAGCTCAACAAGAAGTTATCCCGATAAGATTACCGGATAACGTCCCCTTGGTATTTCTCCGCTGTTGAAAAGTTTGCCAGAATGAAATTATAAAAGAACACTGGAAAATTGGATGATTCGGAGAACCGTGGTATCCACAGACAATACATTTTTTTTAATTTTATTGTGTATTGTTAACCATAAGAAAGTTTATTTTTTACATCAAATTCTAGTCATTATAAATAGATGTTAGCATATAGAAATAGAAACGGAAGCACGCTAGCATTTCGGCCAATGTATTTCGAACAATATGCTAATGACCTAAATTTAAAATTTTTTTTTCTACTTGAAATGTCAATTTAAATAATTCAATCAAATTTTTATATCAAAATCCTGTAGAATATAAATATTTTACTATTTAAAATTTACTATTTTTAATGATTTTTTTTAAAATATTCCTAAAAATAGAAAAATACTAATATTTATATGACAAAAAGGATCATCGTACAAAAATCATTAAAAATAATAAATATTGTAAAAATGGTAACAATTTGTATCTACGAAATTTGAATATAAAGATTTTGTTGAGCTATTTTTATTGACATTTTGAGCATAAAAATTAAAATTAAAATCATTAACATTTCAGATTAAAATACAAATTGAAGGACGCTAGCATTTCAGATTAATAGTTTTCAGCAGTTCCAATTCCTATAAACATGTTGGATTGTAGTGAGGCATATCAGTATCAGCTCTATGCGTGTTTTCTCAACCTTCTAATGGATCCATCATACTCTTGTGACGTTCTTCTGGTTGCTTCCACTTGAATTACTCGGCTGTTCACAGTAGTACTGGCTTTCTGTGGTTCAGACGTTCAGTGCACCCATCCCTTGAGCTGAGCTGTCACTGCTGCCGCAGACAACATTTTCTCCATTGCATCCATCATAAATTCATAATAGAATGCTTCCTCAACCAAAAACCTTACTACCCTAGTACCAATTTCCACAAAGCCCACAGTTTTCAAAAGGATAAATGGGAAATTGACTTAAAATAAAAGAACTGATTAGCTTGAATAGAGATAATAAATATAACTATTCCAAGATCAAAACTGAAGACGACAAATACTTGTGCAATTTTTAGGCACGTAGAAAACACTTGTTAAATCACACAGAAAAAAGTAACTACCAAACAAAATCTGCAACAAATATCAAATAATAGAGATAATAAATAAAATGCATATCACCATCCAATCTGACCATACCATGAAAACACAAGCCCTTTACTGACAAGACTAAAAGACGATATCAAACAATAAACTCAAACACCCGAAAACCTCTGAAGGCCCCAACAGACCAAAACCGCATTTAGTCCAAAAATAAACCGTGCCTGACTTGAAATAACCATGCAGGACTACTTTTTCTTTAAAAGGAAAACGGACCAATGCTAGTTTGCCAGACAAACACGAAAGACATGCTAGTTCAAGCATAGAAAACCCACTGCAAAAGACTTAAGCAGAGGATGATTCTTCTTTTGACTCTGTTTCCTCATTGCTGGGGGTTGTCTTAGTTTCTGTCTCAGAAACAGTCAAATTATCCAGGAGACCAGCAGTGGCTGAGGCTTCTTTGTTTTCTTCTGTTCCATCACTTCTCTGGAGATGTTCAGCAATTTCTTCAACCTTCTCCTTGAAAGTCTTGCAATCTGACAAAATAAAATTGAAAAAAACACAGCATATTAGAACTGACTACAAGTTAATAAGCAGAAAGGCAATTACATAGAACATGCAGTTAATCTCATACAGAAGGACATCAAAAGATGAGTTCATTTATTTATACACACCATGCTACCAGATCCAAGCACAATGTAAATTTAATTCTGTTTAGATGAGATGGATACAGTTTGTGGATGCAGGTCAACTCAGAAAAATAAGATGAGGCACTCAAAAACAATAAATTATCTATGAATTTCAACATTGAATAAATCAATGATAAATGACTTAAGGTTTATATATATATATATATATATATATATAATATTTAACAATCCAATCGCTCAAGATCTATACATGTCAACAAGAAAAACAAGGACTATACACAATCCCAATAACAGATGCTGATAAAGCAGATGAGAAATAAGAGGACTGATCTTACTTTCAATAGAGGCAAATCTTATACAAAACATTTCATCCTTCAATTCTCCATCAGAGAAATCTGTAGCATGCCAGACACAAGACTTCTCATTCCCCACATGCTCTTGCATCTTAGTGGCAGCAGTAACTACAAACAATAATCACATTATTGTAAGCTATTATAGATTTGGCAAGCGTGAGCACCATATTATATGATTTTTAATGCATTCAGTTTAAACAGATTAGAAAATTTTTGAATCTAAGAAGTGAACAATAATGAAACATTTGGAACACATTTCTAGTGCTGTCATCTGGTGTGTGTGGCTAGAAAACAATGGGGCTGATTTTCATAATTGGCTTTGTGCTCTAGTGCAAATTTGGAAAATATTTTTTGAACTCAGAGCCAATATGATGCCACAACTGCAAATTGATACAAAATGATAGACAAAAAAGTATGACAATTATAATACAATAATTATACTAAAACAGGAAATTCATGCATCTGGTGCTGGCTGATGCTGGATAGGAGCTCTAGATTCTGACTACTGACACAAAGATGCAGTAGCATGCTATGTTTGAGGTTGTTGAAGGGTTTTGCAATTTGTTGCTTAAGAAGGATTATAGTAAGCTGTGTTCAGGATGTGGGCCATCTCCATTTTGGATGGTTAATTACATTTTAATAATTGCCTCATTTGCTTTAAAAGGGATAGGACAGGATCCTTAGTTCTGGGCCAGTGGTGATTCAGTATAAAAAAAAAACAGAACAAAAATTAATGGCTGCGACAATTACAACTCCAAAAGAGTTGAGGTCTTACTCATTAATGTGTGTGTGAGAGAGAGAGAGATGATGATACATCTTATTTTTTGTTGAGGCCAGTGATGCAAAATTGTTTGAATAAAAATCCATGGCCAGAAGTAATCTTAAAAGCCTACAAAGTACACATACTACACCTGATGCCTAATGATACTACTCTTGGCCGAGCTGAGATCAGTCAAGCAATTTGCAATACTGGTCTAATTCTTTTTTATTTTGTGGAAAAAGAAGATTGAAGGCATTTTCTGTGTATGAAATATGCTGTAAAGTTGCAAGGCCTGTAATTCAGATGTAAATATTTGCACTTATTTTCTATGATGTATGATTGAAAGGATTTATTGCAAGCTTGAGGTGTAAAATGGTGTTTCTTTTGTACAAGGAGGTGGTCTGTTGTGCTACTCATTATTAAAGGAAAATAGATGGATCCCGTGACAAATCTAAACTTAAAATGAGAACAGATCAGATAAAATATAAGAAAGATAAAACGACTAGAAATTAAATTACAAAAAAATTAAGAAAGTGAACAACCTAGGTGATTGGCACAGATCTTCAGAGTCTTGTTCTGGCGCATAACCAAACGGATCTTGCCAGTCTCCTTGTGCTTCAACAATTTAACGGTTCCTGTTCCCCTCTCTTTCCACAGTTTCCCATCCTTATCATACCTATAGAGCTTCGCCTTCCTGAAACCAAATGTTCGGATCAGATCAAAGATAATCCAATAGCAAAGTAAATTAATGACTAAGAAGACGAACGAGATGAGATCATAAGTCTACTTTTCTCAAAAGCAACTTTTACAGAGATCGAGATCGAGATCAAGATCGAGCGTTGAGTTACTAGATCGACCGCTAAATAGTTGCCGAATACAAACCCTAGAAACTAATCAATCAAGAGAGCGGCCAAAAATTGAAGAGAGAACATACAAATCAAGAAGGGCGTCTTCATTTTCCTCTCCAGTAGTGACGGCGACCTCCTCGAGTCTAACGATCGGAGCAAACTCGGCCCCGGTGTCTTCCTCCTCTCCGGCCGCGGCGGGTGCGTTCTCCTCCTCATGGACACTTTTCTCAGGTTCGTTGCTTGCCATGGGAGATGCACGCACAAATAAACGACGATTGAGGAAAAGAGGAGAGGCTGCGCAACACAGAATTAATTGGGCAAAGGCTTGGATGGTTCGAGAAAAGGGAGAGTAGGGTTTAATGGGAAATCGTATCCGCTGTTTGTGAACTCTCAACTGTCCGATTATTATTTATTAATTATTCTGATTTAATGTATGAATTTCTTCACAACCATCTAAATTAAAATAAATTGTTTAAATCTCTCTAGTAAATCTTCATAATAAATAAATTTTCTCTGCAGAGGCTACTCTCCCACTATTTATAGGGCTCACCTATGAACTAAATTCGTATTACTTTAATATAATTTAATCTTAATATATCGAGATTATGTATTTCAAAATTAAAAGCCTAAAATATAAATGTTCTAGTGTTATTTTTTTAATCATTAAATTGATATCAAATAATAATCAATAATGATTTTTGAATTATTTTTTTCAAATAGTAAGCAGAAGATAACCTTAAAATCAATTTCTCTTTATATTCTCATGAAAATTGTAATATTTTCTCTTTGTCTGCTATACAATGATTCAGGAATAATTTGTACAAATTTGAGGTAATTATGTTTTAGAGGATCTAATTTGGTAATTGAAGAGTATGTTGATGCCAATCATGTGGGTTGTGGTGAGATAAAGAAAGTTCACAACGGATTATGTTTTTATAATTGATGGAGTCATTAGTTGGATGTCTCGTCTATAAGACATTGTTGCATTGTCATCCATCAAATAGAAGTATGTTGCATTGTCCGAAGCGATCAAAGAGATGCTTTGGTTGAAATGTTTACTTGAAAAATTTGAATTATAGCAAAGTGAATATGTGATACATTGTGATAATTAAGGTGTGCATACATCTTGCGAAGAATGCGGCGTATCACTCAAGAACAAAGCACATAAATGTGTGATACCACTTTATTTGTGATGTGCTAAATCAAGGACAATTGGTTGTGAAGAAGGTTCGCACAAAGAAAAATATTATTGACATATTCATGAAGGTGGTGCTTCCGGATAAGTTAATATTTTATAGGAGGCAATCCAAATTGGTTGAGTAACTCAGTGTTAAAGCATAGTGCATACTTGTGAAATCAAGTGAGAGATGTGTCTTCAACTGAGAGATTGTTATATTATGAAGCCGAATGTTATTGGGCCAAGACCCATTTCTTTTGTCCCCTGGTGTGTGTCACTTGGAGAGCTAGCAGAAAAAAAAAAGGAGGAAATGAAAGGGTGGCTTAAATTAGAAGTGAAAAACAGAAGAGTAAAAAAAAGAAAAAAAAAAAAAAGGAGAGTGCTTTTGGTGTTAGAGCGTGTGTTCATCTTTTTAGAGTTGTTTTTATTATTTTTTGTTCTTTTGTTCAAATTCACTCAAACTAGTAAGGAGAGAGTGTATGAGAGATAGAGGAAACTTGATAGCTTGATAATTTCTTTGTATTATAAGACAAATATTCATATAGTGAAATTTATATTTGTCGTTCTCTTGATTTATTCTCTTCGGGTTTCTACGTAAAAATATTGTGTTCCTCTTTTATTTTTTGTGCTTAATTATTATTGTGTTTGCTTTTACTCTCAAATTTATTTATTACTTTTTCATTCAAGTGGTATTGATGTATGTCCAATACGTATTCAATAAACTCATTGTTGCTCTCACATCCCCTCACTCACCAATAAATCATTAAATCTCCTTGTGATTTCAGCCCACACAACTCGTCAAATAGTGCAACAGACGATATGCTGGGCTGCATCATTTTGCACAGCCGAAGATCAAAATTCTTTGTTCCAGCAGAGTTCTTTCTCGAGAAAGAGGTACATCAGCGATCTCTCTCTCGTGTTCTTGCCTTCCTATTTTTATATTTTATGACCGTACAGTTCGTTAACTGGTTTTATCTTGTGACAGCTTTTACAGTTGGCAAAATTATAAAACTTACTTTCCAAAACATAAAAACTTAATTTCTGAACGGTTCCCCTGATGAGGGTTTAGTGTCATGACAAGTTCTGCCACGGAACTATCACACTTTTCTCAAATTGTTTTTTTCTTTCAAAAAAAAAAGGCTTTCTATACTAGGCCTATGGTTCTCTCAAATTGGTTTCTAGTTGGATTTGTTCGGTTTGGTGTATTTATTAGTCCGTAAATGTAGGTGATGTGATTCAGTTATTATACCGAATCATTATTCATTTCGCTTAGCTAATTGAAGTATGTTTTCGGTTGTGCTTGCTAAATACTGGACTAGAGTTATATTTCAAAAAAGAAAGTACTATAACATCTTCTTTTTACTTTTATGTAATGTGTTTAGTTGGACTTAAATTTAAAAGTGTAATTATAGATTAGGAGGGTTCGATGTCGTAAGTTTTGCATGTCACAAAATGTCATAAGTTTTGTTTGCCACAATATGTCACAAATTCACTATTTAATTCATATTTTAAATTTTAAAACTCAAATTTCAAATTCAAATGTTGATATTGTTATTTTTTATGGTAGATGTATGCTTTTAAATTTTTATAATTTTTAGAGTTCATTTGATACTAGATCAAATGAGAACAAAATGAATGAATCTAGTTAATTATAATTGATTAATTTTTATGTATTTATTTTGTTCTCATTTGATCTAGTATCAAATGAACTTCAAAAATCATAAAATTTTAAAAGCATATATCTACCATAAGGATTAACAAGATCAATTGTTTGGATTTTAAATTTAAGCTTTAAATTTTAAAATATAAATTAATAAATGAGTTGATAGCATCCTGTCACATACAAAACTTATGACATTGTAACTCTCCTCTTTATAGACAGGATACAACACCTAAGAAGGTCCAAATAATTCTGCTTTGAGGTTTCATCTGATCAGAGAGGGTTCAAGTGCTATCAGATTTGGGCCATTCTATATCCAAAAAGTATTCAGGTTCAAATTTTGAATCATTAATGTTTTGTTTTAAATTGGATTTGTTATTGATCTGAATACTATATCCAAAATGGGACTTCTCGGGTCCAATAGTTTGGTCCGGATAGATAGATACTCGTAACTTTTTTTTCAAAAAATAAAGCCCTCTAATAATTTAATATATATTATTTTTATATCTACTCCTTATTAAGCACGTAAGTGTTCTGATTCTATAATGGTTCATATTTTTTGTTGAATTTTTAGAGCTAATATCAATCATCGAATTGAGTTATTCGTCAAATAATGTTACTATCTCTATGATAATTCTCTTAAATTTTGAATAACAACTTTCCACTCAATTCTGATTTATTTTACATTAATTATGTATGCGTAATTGAAATTTACATTAATTATTAAATTATCTTTATTTTATTTTCTTTCTTTTCACATGAAGATATGAATTTTTATATTTTTAAAAAATATCAACGTAGCAACGCACGAGCAAAATACAAATTATTTTTTCTCTCACAAAATTTAAACCTACACAATCCGTAGAGAGGCGAGACTCGATATCATCCGTGTTAGACTTAGGATTCATAGATACTCATAAGTTGTTTGTGAAAATAAGATTTAGAACGGATTCAGACAAAAAATACTTGATGAAGCAATAACTGAATTGTTAAAAATATTGAATTAGAGATGGTTCCCTCTTTTCTCCACCTTCACCTCTACTTCTCCTCTTGCTCTCCAGCTACCTCTTTTTCCCTCGTCATTTTTGTAGCAAACATCACTATCAAACGATATCTCACTCATTTGTTAATTAATTGATTAAAAGTTTACCGGTTAGACCTTGTATAAAAGATATTTGAGCTAGTTTATCTTTCCATTTCTCTTTTCTTTTTTCCCTACGTGATCGTGGTGTGGTTTTATAAAAACAATTCCAAGTCATTTATGGCCTCCATGATGTATATTCAAACGGATGGATCTATATTACATGTAATGATTTGACCTCTGATGTGATGATTTAAATGGCATCAACAGTATTGTGAACTTTCTATGAGCCACTAGGTCACCTGCAATAATAACTCAATTAATATTCTTTCTATTATTGTACTACCTTCATATCGGAACTGGTATTTGGTCAGCCAAAAAAAAAAAAAAATTATCATAGGCTTGAAATCTACAACAACAGAGGAGCAAGAGAAATTAACTATCCAATATGTTTATAATATTCTATTGGAGTAAGCATTATTTCCACTATCCAATGTCTGTAATAAATTTTAATTAATATCTCAGCGGACAAACAATATCGAAGTTCAAAACAACGTAAATGATCGATGTATAATTTCATATTACCATATACACATTACCCTGCATCATACCAATTGCCAATTAAAATCAGTCTGAACTCTGAAGAAAGAGTGGCATATAATCAAATTTCAACGAGACAAGTTATAACAAGTACCAACATATAGCAGTATAGTACAGTTAGGGTGTACAATGTGAAGCTTTGAGAATATTGATCCTTTCCGTTTTTTTCCTCCCAAGTTCGTACGATCACAGACACCATACGCCTTCAAATAGAAAAGAAACAAAAAACAACATATTTGAGAAAGGCAAGTTTCAACACTAAAAATTACCAAAGATTAATCTGAATTTACCCCCATCAAACAAAGCATAAATTATTACGCTCTTAATTAGTACACTGATTTAAAAAGGGGCTCCAGCAGCAGATTTTCTAAAACAACTGATATATCAATCTGAAGCTGAAGCTATAGACACTTCCGTCACCAAAACATTTTGTCAAATAAAATACACAAAGCTGAGTCCCTAATAAAAAAGACTAACACCAAGTAAATTGTTTTTTTGACAAAACTGTGACATCCTCGAATTTCTCAGGCAGTTGCACCATTTGATGTCTCATCCGTTGGCTCTGCCTCAGCTGATTCACTTTTCTTTCCTGTTCACCATTAAACAAGTAAATGAAAAATATGTTTAGCTATAAAAAGCAGTCATTTTTTTTTAAAGTGTTAGATTCTCAACATTGCATAAAGACTTGGACCTTTCTTCTTCTTGCCACCTCCCTTCTTCTTTGTTTTGGTACCTAAGGCAAGCCATGCTTTGATCTCAACATTGTCATCAATAGTCTTGGTTGGTTGTAACTGTTGGAGCGGGTGCGACGTGATCCTGTCAGATCCATTTGGCATCAACAATACTGTGAACTTTATATGAGCCACTAGGTCACCTGCAATAATCCACTATTAGTGAGACAATATCAAACAAAAAGAATAGCACTAATACCAAATACATTGTTTTTTTTTTTTTTTTTTTTTTTTTTTTTTGGGGGGGGGGGGGGGGGGGGGGTTCTTGTTTTACTTCTTAGCAGAAAAGATACAAATTTAAGCAATTGGAGCGCCTAAATAATATTTTTAACACAATTTGCAACCTTTCACAGAATTTGCCTCAATACTGATAACTATGATGGTTACTATAGAATTTGCCTCAATACTGATAACTATGATAGTTACTATAGAATTTGCCTCGATAACATATTTCCTTCTAGATCCTTGTTAATACAAAACCCCATTCAGCCTGTACACTCCGATTTATATTGAACTTAAACATATATATAAATATCAATTGACAGCTCCTTACATCTTGGTTGCAAATAAGACATTTCGATTCGATTGAAAACTACGAGTATGGGTCTCCCTCCAAAATACTGCAAGTACAGAGAAAACAAGTGCGAAAGATTGTACAAAACCTGGTTTCTCATGAAGTACAGGGTATGGTTGAAGAAGCTCATGATTAACACACTCCACCAATCCCAGCCTGGCACGCTTCTCTTCCAATGCCCTTAAAAGATGATAACAATAATAAGCATCTATATAACCTCAAGAAGTTTCTAACCAATATGTAACATTATAATAAGAAGAGCATAAACACCTGGCAGTAAAAGGCATGACAGGAAATTTCTGGTTGATTTCACTGAAAATGAACCTGGAGGCCTTCATCTTCAAATGGTAGTTCTTATCTACTGCCCTTTTGTATATTGTGGTCTGCTTCTCATCCAACAGCTTTGGCTGAATTCACAATAATGACGCGTGAGAAGCTTCTACTGACTCTTAAAGCCACAAATAGTTGACAAACTGTCAGTTTCCTTTTCTACTTGATTAACATTAAATTCACATTGACTGGTGCTTCAATTCTTGGAAAATTCACTCCGTTTACAAAAGCATATTTTTTTTTGGCTGAAATTGGTTCAAAAAAAATATGAAAGAAGGTAAACGATCAGAATATAAAGATTTAAATCATAATAAAAAAAATCAGGAAACATGAGTAACTGTCTTCCACTTCAATACCCATAGAAGCTTATGCATTGGCAAATATTATACTTCCAACATCCAAGAAAACCCAAGTAGTGTTACAGGCTGCACAGTGTAGTAGGTAATACAAGCCATAAAAATATCAGAAGTTACCTTCCCTTCTCCAGTGCTGGTGACAATATCAATGGAATAAACTTCATTCTCCTCGAACTCAGCATCATCAACTCTGGTATCAGGATTGGAGACACTTAGAATGGCCTTGTTTCCATCTATGACAAATTGTTTCAGCTGATGACTCAGAACACCTTCCACTATTTTGCAATCATATGCAGCTGCCACCTTCTGGATTGCGTCAGACACATCTTTGTTCTGTGATAGCAGTCATATTTGTTATTAAAAAAATGCTAGAAACAATGAACAAAAATCCATTGTGTCCAGCTCATCATCATAAAAGTCAAACTGACATTCCAAAAATAGGATAACTATGGCAACAAGATGAAGCATCACATGGACTAATCCATAGCTTGATCAATAATAATCCTCATCTAGAGATATTATGCGACTCCCTTTACATTATACACTGTTTTGAAGTATTTGCTTATAAACAGATCATAACATATTATTTTAGCAAATTGAGAACTGCTTACATTCTTTCCAGGCCTGACAAGCCTTAATGCAACCTCAGCTGCAGTATTTGCAGCTGCAATTACATCTGCTGCACGTCCAGTTACTGGTCCTGACTGGAGAACATGTGTGTGAGCAACCACAGCAATAAATCCATCTATATGGCACCCCATATCTCTGCAAAAAGGAAGAGCAATAACAACCTTAAAGACTCACCCAGAACAAAATAAAACTGATAAAAAGAAGAAAAGAAAAAAAAAAATCTGAAGATTACATTTTAACTATGTCATTCTCTTCAAGTACGGTTTCATCAGTGGCAAGTGGAGAGAAATGGCACAATGTATTGTTCACTGATAAGCATGTTGGGAAAGCCACCCCTCTCTCAATCTTCTTTTTTACGTTCTTGTACATATTCCCAGTTTGCCTGGCAAATTAAAACCACATAACTATCATACTGTCCAGATATAATAAGACAAACTGCTTTATACATCTACATAAAAAAAATGAGAAAAGAACAAAAGAGGGCAGGTTATTACTCTCTAATGAAATTGTCTCCTTTCTCACAGATATCAACTATTTTTGCCTTGGGCTTGCACTCAGCAACAACCAACTGAAGTGCCTCTGTCATGTGCAAAAATATATGTAAGCTTATAGTAGAATAATAAGACAGTTAAATAACAAGCTAATCGTGCCAGAATTACCAGAATAGAGTACAGAGGCAACATACTGAAACAATTAGCAAAATTCTATAGCATTCAGTTGCGGATCCATTAAAGGCCAAGCCCAGACATAATTGCCTATTATATGTACATTAGTTTTTTCTCTGTGCTAAAGCAATTGTGCCTAGGCTTGCTGAAAAACATTCTAATCTAGGCTTTAGGCCATAATTGTATATGAAAATTGTGTCCAGACCTTCTTGGAGGTCGGGATCCACCACCGAGAGTGCTAGTGGAAAATCAAACTAAATCTTAACTGTGAAAAATGTACCAGCTTCTTTGACCATTATTATATGTTTTTCATGTTAAATTACAATATATAAATGACAGCTAAGAAATTTTCTAAAGAAATTACTTCAATTTCCTCAAAATGTACATTTTGGCATTGGGATATCATAAAAGATCATATACTGTCTGTAAAACTAGTATTACATTCTAACATGCCCAGAATCTCACTGTTCCTAATTCTGTATCAGTCCATATTCCTGTTCCATGTACCTTAGCATTCTAATTCAAACAGCCATCGGTAGATAATTTTAGAAGTTTTTAGGGTTTGATTAAATTTCCTTAAACAGATTTAGAGTCGAACTACAGACTAAAGGTAAGTAATTTGAATGACGACAGGCACACCTTTACATATCAAGATACAATCCGCAAAAAGAAAGAAAGAAACATGGCAATACTTGATAATTCGTAATGAACTTTGTCTATATTTCCTGATTAACACCTCCACACTTCAAATAATGCACCTCATGCGTGATTTCATACTGTTCATATTTTACAAAGGACAGCGATTATGCTATAGTTACGGTCCAAAACAATGCATAGAACAGTCAAAACAGTGAACCTAGATTTTGTCAATTACTTAATTAATGGAGAGTACTACCAGGGGGATTAACAGCAATTCACCTAACCCAGTCTATTGCTTAGCATTACACGGAGCATTTACAGACAAAGGAAGTGAACCAAGGATTATAGTCATTTGGAAAAATTAGACCAATAAGCGTTTTGTTCACCAACAAATACAGATTCAGAGGAAAAATTATGAGAGAAAATTACTGTTAACGATTTCAGCAGCCGACTTATACTTAGTGACGACCTCATTGGAGGTCAGATCCAATTCCTTCTCTTCCTTGAGTTCGTCGTCTGACATTCTGGCTACACTCGCAGAAACTACACGGAAAGAGGTAACGAAAATTTTAAAAATTGCACGAACTAGTACAAATTAGGATAAATAATTCCGAATTCGAAGGAACCTTAATAAAGGTAATAATCAAGCTAGGGTTTCGGTGGGGGATGGGGGTTTAAAAGGGGGTTTGGCGAGCAGACGGAGGAGCGAAATTAGGGCATCGCTTCCTGAGGATTATATATCATCGCGATATGACCAGGGGTCACGTGAGACGCACGCAAATTCGGAAATGGAAACCCGTTTCAACACCTCATGGGCTATAATATTGAAAGAAAGTGCTGGGCTGAAAACTAAATTATTCTGCGCGTGCGGAGAACGCAAACTTAAATTATTGGAGGCCTGAATCATTCACAGAAAAATGCAGCGTGGACACAACAAAAAAACCAAAACGAAACAACTGAGCTGCAAATATAAATTTATTTATCATCAGTAATAATTTTGCAAGTTTCATCGACAAATTATTTATACAACAAAAAATCAATAATCCCCTCCACCAACGAACCCATGACCCAATTGGGCCAACCCAACAATGACGCTCCAAACCAATCATTTCTTCACTTTCCACTAGGCCCCTCTCAAAATTCGAAAGTTCCGAAACGGTCCTTCCCTGTTCCTCCTCCTGGCCCCACCTGACAGTCTCCCAGCCATCACTGCCCCATTCCAAGCTCTCCTCCTCTAAGCACAGTGATCTCAGCCTCACCCTTGCAAAATCAGACAGCTCTTCTTCCAAATCACCAAATTCGAATTGGAAACCATTTTCTTCACTTTCATCCCCGAATTCCTCGTTGTCCCAATCTAGGACGCCACGGGGGGAGGGGTCTGTTGAATCAGCTTCTGCCACGTCAGCTAGGAAGGGGTGAAGAAGCAACTTCTCGCAACTCCACCGCTCAATTGGATTCAATTTCAAGCATTTGTCGAGAAAATCTTTCCCGTTGTTAGACAAATTCACTGGGTATTTTGGTAAAATTCCATCATACCCGATTCGGACTAGTAACCCGGCCACGTCGGTGTTGAGTCTGAGCTCAGCCCATGGGTGGGTCCCGGTGGCCATCTCAATAATTGTACAACCAAGAGACCACACATCAGAGCCCGGGCTTGGTCTCTCTCCTCTTGCCACTTCTGGCGCCATCCAATAGGGGCTACCGCCAATCCAGTTCACTTGTTTCTTCACATCACCGACACCGAGAAGCTTAGCCGATCCGAAGTCTGATAGCTTAGCACCATCCGGGCCCGACCCAACAAGCAAATTCTGCCCCTTCACGTCACAGTGCATTATGCCAGCGACTGAATGCAAATAATGCAAGGCATGTGTTAAGCATCTAGAATAGCCACGTATCTCTCTCTCTACCAGTCCTCCTCTCTTTGCAGCCAGCTCGGCAACCGTACCCCCCAGTATGAACTCCATGTGAAGGTTTCGGCGTGTGACTGAATTGACCTCCTTTGTCGTATCATCACCGAGATAAGAAACAATATGGGGCGAATTGACCTTCTTGAGAATTTCTATTTCATTTTCCAATGAGAGAATTGAAAGAGGTGGAGAAGAGAGTGGGTTCACGGATTTAACTGCAAAAATTCTCCCAGTGGTCTTGTCATTGGCGAGGCTAACGGTGCCGAAGGATCCTGATCCGACAATGTTTCCACGAATCCAGCTCTTGCTCTCCATTAGAGTGGTTGAAAGAGGAGCTTTCCTTTTCTTTCTTTTTTTCCTTTCTTTCTTTCTTTCTTTCTTTCTTTTTTCAGATGAAGAGAGGATGAAACAGAGGAGAAATTTGTACACAGTGAAAAGGTTGTGAAGGGCCTTTAGCTATTTATATCAGATGAAGAGAGGATGGAACGGAGGAGAAATTTGTACACAGTGAGAAGAGATGGTTGTGAAGGGTCATGGCTATTTATAGTTTTATACAGGACCTGGCTCGGGAGCAGGGGATTTCAAGTTAAAAAATAACGAAACACTTTTGCTTATGAACCATGAAAAGGTTGCCCTGATGAAGACCCTTACAAAAATTTTGCTTGAAAACTAGCATTGGATGTCTTTTTTTACAATGTTTAGTTTAAAGTTTAAAGAATGACTAGCATGTGTAGTTTTTAATGAAACTAATATAACAGTATTTTAGAATATATTGACATGATGTTGTAATATTGATAATCAAAAGTACGTGATAAGCTAATATCTAATTGATAGTTCCGTAATTAACGCTCTATGGTTTAATATTCTCCTAGTAAAAAAAATAAAAATAGAGAGAACAGAAATGAGCATCTGAGTACCATTTTGTCATTTAAGACTTCAAAGGATGTATTTGAAAAATTGACCTCCATAAAGTACGTATATGGAGAAAGAATTAATTTTAGAGGAGTCGTCCAAAAAAAAAATCCGTGGTCTTTCATGTGGACACACCATGTTTTGCAAAATAAGCAGAGGTGAAAGAAAAAGACCAAAAAGAGCCGTGCGGGCTTTGCAATTGCAACTCTGTTTCAATATTCTAGTTTTATTTATGACAATAAAAGATTAATTGAGGGAGTAGAGAAATAGATTCTAGTTTACTTACTGGCTAGCTGGTTGGTTCACCAATTATATGCTTATCCGGTTCCCATTTTGTATATTTATTTTTTTTATATGCCATGTTGAAATTCTCTTGTTCCCATCATTGGGGGTTTATGGGTTTATTCTAATTTGTCCTCAGGAGTATTCTATTATTCTCATCTTTTTATATTTAGCATGTGAATGGAGAGGTGTATACTGTTTCGAGATGTGCGTTGGCAAGTGGTTTAGAGATACTTGGTTTATGCGGGATGACAAAGTTTGCCTTTTGAGTTGGAGAAACCCAGAAAGTGGATTTAATTGCGTGTTATTTTCAGTAAGAAAAAAGAACTATTTCATCGCTCATTTAGTAATCTTTACTAAACCTATTTTTTTGTTTCCTTTTTCATTGCATTATCAACAATGATTATTTTGTTTACATTAATAAGTCATTGTGTTGTTACTGTGCAATAACATCTATGTTAGGTAGATTCTTTTTAAATAAATATTATAATCTAAACTATCTATTTATGATTTATTTTTTTATTTTAGAATTTTGAACTTGGGATCTCTTAGATGGACAACATTACTCTTTTGTCGCCAGAACAGTGAGTAATTCCGTTTATCAATAGATTGTTGACACCAGTAATGTTAAATCAGTCCTGATATAAAACATTTTGGTTAATCCCAAAATAGACCAGGTTTATGACAAAGGTTGGAAACTTCTGCAATGAATTAGTTTTACGGTGTTTAGTGTATCACTCAAATGATCAAATCGACCAACATTGTTGAAATTTAGACATGCTGTTAGTAAGTGTTGAAACTCGTTTTCCATTAAATTTAATGCAATTTAGTTAAATTTTATATTCTATTTTGTAAGACTATTTCGATTCCTTTCTAAAATTTTCATAATAAAATTTTAGAAGGTAGGGACTTACATTGGGACAAAATTTGCTGCTCACGAATTCAGTGAGCAGGATCCTGCTCTTTGTCATCTGACGACCTAAATTGATTTGTGCACGACTTTTTGATATATTTTGGATTGGTAAACTGCTCAATTTGAACCAGAACTTGTCAATGATCGATGAACTATTTTTTTTTAATTCAAGCTCGACTCCATGATTATTTTTAATAGATCGGCTCATACTTAGCTCGATATATAATCATCTGTATAAATTATTAATTTATTATTAAATAAATAAAATATTAATTATTTAGTTCTAATTATTTATTATAATAAAAAAATAAAAATAAAAATCATAATAATTTCTTGAGCTCGAATTTGAGCTAGCTCAAATTCAATTTAGCTCAAGTTCAATTTAACTCGAACTCGATTTAGCTCAAATTTAATTTAATTTGGATCATACAACCCTTCACCAGCAGTAGCTATATTAAAGGGTGATTATTGTGGACAGGTTAATTATTCTAACAAGTTGAAATCCCATCTTCAGGTGTCAAGAACTAAAATTTGACTTCCAGATGTATATTTGGTTTATGCAAGGAAGGTTCAAATCCCTCAATTTTTTTGTGCCTCAATTATGTCTCTATTTTTAAATTTCAATAACTCAAAATTTAAAATTAAAATATTAAAATAAAATCGTTAAATTTTATCTAGGTCATTTTGTTTATGTATAGATTAAAAATTTGATGTTTCAATATTATTTTATGTGTCATCAAGAGCTTGCAAAAAAATATATTAATATGATTAATTTTTGGACGTTGATTTTATAACTTGTTCATTTACATAAAATGATAGTTAAAAATAAATAATTTGTATGTGTAAGAAAAATAATATAATATAGATGAAATCCAATGATTTTATTTGATAATTGAGTTTTAAATTTTGAGTTATTGAAAATTAAAAAATGAAGGCATTTGAATCCTCCTCTTATTTGAACATTAGATCTGAACAAAAATGAATGATCCAAACAGTTTAATTTAATTTCAATATTAAAATGTGGTAGCAAACCATTATATTTTTTAGAATTTTTTTGGCTATTTTTTCAATTGGGAAGAAAATCATAGTTTTTAGTTGAATCCGAATTCTCTGATCAAGTCATATTCTTTGCATCCGAAAAAATAGCAAATTAATTTTTGAAAATATAAAATTTAGTTTGCTAATAATTTTTCATATGAAGATTAGATTGAATGGTTAGAATCAGTTATATCTATTTTGAAATTAGAGATTTGAGCATAAAGCTCTGACCCCACTGTGCTTCATGAACTACCATAACACAACTCAAATAAAATAAAAATAACTTTATAGATGTTTTTACCTTATGGCATCAAACTTTCTAGCTGATACTATTTTGTATATTTTTATTATTTTTGCTAATATAGTACTAACAAATAATCCGACATTTTTGTTCAACAAAAGTTATCTAATAATTTATAGGATAATAATCATTGACAGTAAATTAAGGTGATAAATCTTGAAACTTATAAAAAATAGTTTTAAAATTTAACATATAGAAGATGAATAATTCTGTTGTCAACCTAACATTTTAATCTTACTTACCGAATACAATAAGATTGTTATATAATTCTGTTGTCAACCTAACATTTTCCCTCAATTCCGACAACGATCTCCAACTTTAGTCAAGCATCTTCACACAAAATTAATCCACCAAACATCAACCGAACGGACCTCACCGCTTGCTTATTCTAGCACATTCATTTCAAAGAACAACGGTGTGTGGGGATTATACGTGTAGAGATGCTAGTTGCCATCAAATGTAAATATTCTCAAGGTTGGGTTTGCGTTGGGTGAGGCTCCGAAGCGAAGAGGTGGCCGATTAGTGGCTCGTGGCCTCGTGGGTATGGTCTTGGCGCGCACGATCCACGCCTTTTTCCACCCAGATCCTCTGCAATTCTTTCATACCTCCCAATTATGTAGCAAGTCAATAGCAGACATTATACTTTGCCCTGCTAAGTGCTAAGTTCTATTCTATCAGCATTACGCCGCATGATGGAGTGCAGTTTTCGGCCGCAGAGGTTCGAGTTCATCTGTGTCGTCTTGGCCCCTAATCGGAGACGTGGACCTATCCGTATCCACGAGTTTGTATAATATCTCAATAAATTAAGGTTTGGAAAATGAGAGGCTTAAATCGGTATATTCTCTTCTCCCATTTTTTTTTCAAGAATAAAAAAACAATCACATATAATAACATAAGTGAAGTGTTTTTTTTTCATGCACTAGTATGGTCTGAAATTATCCGATATGATGGTCTGAAAAAAAAAATTCCAAATCAATCTATTTTTTTAAACTAACCCGGATCCGTAATTAATTCAATTACGAACCATCTTTTTTTTACTGACCCCTACTCTGTAATCCAATTACATGCCAGATTTTTTTAATTACAGACCAGTTTTTTTTTTTAAAAACAGACTATGTTATCTTTATTAATTATATTATCCTTTTTCATTTAATCTATTTTTTATCAATTAATTATTTTTATTTAATCATTTCTTTTTTATATTATCACACTGATGGAATTTATAAGTAAATTAAATAATTATCATGTTATTGAGAAAATAAATTATAATTAAAAATATAATAATAGTAATAATAGTAATAACTATTGGTAAAAATAGATTTAGATTTAAAATAAATAAGTAATAAGTAATAAGGAATAAAATAGATTTATATGCAAGAGTTTTTTTCTATTTTTAAATCTGAATCATTTATTTCTTTTAAATCTCAATATATTTTATCTCTTATTACATATTAATTATTATTTTTAAATGTAAATATATTTTTTTATCAATAGTTATTTTTATTATTCAATCGATCATGCATTAGTACAATGAAGTTTATCTATGTGATGAGTCAAAATTAATATACTTAATTGATCTCAGATAATCGTAATGTACTTAATTTATCAAACACATGCTTTGGGCACTCAATTGATTGTCGTCTCACGAGGTGGCATGCCTAAGATGTCAACATTGGCACATTTACACTCTGGTTAAATTACTGCGTAAACGTCTTTTTTTTTTTTTTTTTTTTTTTTTAAAAAAAAAAACAAAAACTGAAGCCATCGCGATACATTGTTTTGTTGAAACAGTGTGCAGGATTCACATCTCAAATTAGGAGTCAATAATACACAAATAATTTAATAATTAGTGTATTGCAAGTTGGTCCATGTGCAAAATTTCACAGCAGTTATTCCGAGTTAATGCAAAGCATATGCCAAGTATCTCTGGTTCAATTTGTGTCCGGGACAATCAATACACAAATGATAGCTCCAATCTCTACAACTAAACAATAGGCCAAATGCTGTGACGAGTCACTTTAATTTGGTCAACGCCACCAATTATATTGTATCTACCTGTTAGGAAGATACCACACGGATTTGTGCATCAAAATTGGCACAGGAAAGTTAGACCCGTTTTATGATACAAGCAAGCTGATTCGTCGAATCTCTCTGTGATTTGGCAATCAAGTCACGTGCAAGGATCAAATAACATTGCGGCCCAAATTCAAAGAACAAGATCTCTTCGGATCAAGTTAAGATTTGCATTATTTTGTTTAATTGCAATTTGATGTGTTCCTATGTGTCTAGACAAATTAATCAGATTAGTTATTAAAAACATTTAACAAACAATCATTTGGGTAGCCCTTTTAATATTTAAATATATAGCGTTTGTTGTACCGTACATTAATTCTTGTTGGTTCACATTTATTGTACACAATTATAACAATGCAAAAAATATTAGCTGATGATAGATCGTGCATAATATTTAGTTAAAAAAATAAATAGTTTTAACAAACTTTGAAGTAATTAATGCGTCCGCTAAAATTGTCCTTTATCAAAACTTTAGTGACAAGTTATATACCAAGCTTCCACGGAAAAAAAAATAATATTTACCTTGATTCCATCACTGAGTTAAGTGAATTATTTCAAAAAAAAAATTATCCACAATTTAAGTCAAACGATTTTGATGATGGTCCAATTAGTTGCTTACTTTCAACAGCCGAACTCTACCTTTTGAGTTTTGACAAACTGTTCAGCAATAAATGGAATTTATTTTTTTCCTGCTTTATTAATTAATCACCCCATCAAAAAAAATATAAAAAATAAACAAATTCAAAAGATTCCGTAGAGCAGACAGTTGTAAGTTGAAAACATGATATATAGTATATATATCGCGCAAATGGAGTGCTGCTGCTGTATGGTTTGTCTGGGAAATAGCTGACAAACGACTGGAAATTGCTGGAAATGGGAGAGAGTGTGTACCAGTATTAGGCATCAAACCACGAATTCCTGCTGGCAAACTGAATTTTGATTAATCGACACCAAATGTTATGAACACACTTTTCCAAATTTGAACAGATTAGAAGAAAAAGTAGTGGTTGAATGATATTGTCTTCGACCACAAGCGTTGACAAAACAAAAACTTTTCATCCCTGGCGAGCAGAAATGTAGAAAAACAAATGCATGGCATCATGCATGGTGACAAAGATTTGCATGCATGATGCATGATTTGTTGGTGCACACGACCAAAGGAAATGGAGACCGGCCATGGCGTATGGTCTTGTCTTGGAATTCCCTGACAATTAATTATTAATGTCTTAGGATCGGTGGAGCACAGTCACAGAGAGGTGTGGATTAAATATGCATTATCCAACTAATTAATTGCATAAAATACGACTTCAAAGCATTAAAACATGGCTTCTTAGGACTTAGGAGGGGTAACCCAAATGCCTGGCTAGTTGCCTCCCTGTAAACTTGGACCCCCAATTATTTTCAGCAAAAGCAAAAATTGTCGACATAAATAAGCTTTCCCCATATATCATATATCATATATGACCCCTCTTGGTCCGGTGCATGTATAATATAATGTATTTGAAAGCTATTATGATTTATGACTGTTGGATTGGAGATCTATGTTTGGCCTGAGAGTCTGAGCTGGCAAGTGGCATGCATGCTGTCATGCACAAACTGTCATATAAGAAGATAAAAGGGGGCGCTGTTCCGCGTAATTATCCATAATATGACTTCTTTTTTTATTTTTTAAAAAAAAACGTTTAAAAAATCAATATTTGAGATAGAAATGAGATCATTTAATTCTGTGATTTACATTTAAAAAAAAAAGTAATTCCATAACAAGTTGGTTCCCGAACTTTGACAATCCTAGTTGTGTTTTCCCTAACAATTAATTTATTAAACAACATTCATTTTTAAGAACAAAATGATAAAAATATCTTTGTTTATGAGGAGTATAATATTTAAAATATTAGTGATAGTTTTAATTTATAGAAATATAGGAATTTTTTTTAACAAAATGTCGACTCCTTATAAATATTCATAATACTAACAAGTTTGTCATTTACATATTCTAGCTTTAATTTTGCATGTTTTATTTTAATTTTAGGAGAAAAAATATATATCATAAATAATTGAAATGGATAAAGGTTTTCCATTTATACATGAAAAGTAGTAAACTCAAGAAAAGTAACTAAATATTATTAAATTAAAAATAATTATTATTACAATAGAAAAGTATTGTGATTAATAAAATACTTAAACAATAATGGATTTATCAAGTGTATTATTTTGACTTTGTACTTCTCTGATGACTTAATTGCTAGAGGATAGCTGTTATAATTATATAGCTTGAAAGGATAATTATCAAAACTAAAAATTAAAAATTTAAATGTCAAAAATTGAAAGTTTAAAGTTATTCGATGACATTATCCATAAATCCAAAACTACAACCTTGCCAATATGCCATGGTAATATGGACAGCATGATAAACAGTAATATGGACATACAATTGGAATTCTTGTTTACGCGGAAGAACATGGCAGAAAAATGACAGAAAGTGAATCTTTTGGAGAGAATCCCATGCATCTACAATCTAGTCACATAAGTCAATTTATTCCCAATTCAGGGTGAAGAAATGCTTGTAATCAGTTGCTCTGTTTCTTGTGTGAAGCAGAGTCGCACCACTGAATGATTCCATTTTCCAAGTTTTAGTCTCCAATGAAGATTCAGAATAAGGGGGCGCGATTCAAGGTGGAGAAAGTATAAGGCCCCTGTTTTGCCCCAAAGTTATTAATGAGTTGGATTTTAATAAATATGTGTATTATATTTTATATAATTGTTATATTAAAAAATTTGAGGTGGTAAAGATTTATTGTGGGTAATTTGGTCAGAGAAATATTATTACTGGTAAAAATCTACACAATTAATTTACTGATAAAAAAATTATATACGGACAGTTCGGTTAGAAAATATTATTACTGATAAAAATTTGCAGTAAAAATTTACGTGCGGCAGTTCAGTTAGGAAATATTATTACTTGTAAAAATTTATACAACAAAATTACTGGTAAAGACTTATATAATAAGTTCTTTATTAAAATTTCAGTGAGCACATTTGTCTATTCGATACATTAATATATTATTAATATATTGAAGGGCAAAATTTAGAACATTTTATAATTATTCAAACTATAAAGCCTCCTTTCTACTCAGACGAACGCGCCCTTATAATTTTTAACGAGTCACATGACATCTTGATATTTCTAACATATTACTTTTGGTCCTTGGGATTATAAATTTATACGGGGTCCGGATATCACACCGCCGACAGTTTTTAATGAAAATAATTATTAGGAAATTAATATTGTTAAAAATAAGAGTGAAAACCGTAAAATTTCAAATATATGAATGGCGGTATACATCGATGGCGCGGTATTAACAGACGAAACGCATTGCCGGTGGCGCGTTTCGTCCAAACCCGCTACTCCATCTCACTTGCGCGCGCGCGTTTGTAAGAAGGAAACGCGCGCCCGCGCGTGGCGCGCGTTTCAAAAAAAAAAAAAAAAAAAAAAAAATTTTGAACTTACCCGTTTCTCACTCTTATTTTTAATAATATTAATTTACTAATAATTATTTTCATTAAAAACTGCACCGCCGAGTACTGGACAAAGAACAGAAAACGAGTCCAAATTATTTTAATTTTAAATTGAGAAAGAGGGTGCACCGTGCACCGTGCACCGTGCACGGAGAGAGAGTGAGAGACAAGGTCCGTGAACCCAGAAACCGCAGAAATATTTGACAAAGGAAAAGAAAGAAATATCACGACTCGAGACTCAATTATGAAGAAAAGATCTTGGACGGTGCGTTGCTTCCTTCTGTAAATAATAATATACAGTGGGACACACTCACAAAAGGTAACTTGCTAATACATCTACAACTGTGGCAATGGTGGGTAAGGTTAGATCAGTTTAATATTCGTCTAAAAGAAATCAGTCGGATCAAATTAATTATGTCAATTTTTTTTAATTTAAAATAAATTTTGATTGAATTATAAGTCACTTGATTTTAATCGAGACAAGCGGGCGAATTCGAATGATATGTGTTGTAGATTGGTTAATTTCTTTTTTAAAAATTTAAGGGAAATTATATTTGAGGCGAATGAGTTGCGGGGTGGGGTTACATATTTCTAAATCGAATTTGGCGACTTCTATGACTATAAGACTACAACGTTTGGGAGAATAAAATGATCTATGAAAACAAGTTGCTAAGAATACCTGGATAAATAACGATACAAGGAGAAGTAATGGCACATTCCCAAAGGTCAAATTGGGAAGATCATGGGTAAATGGTTATGAGTTGCATGTCTCAATACGCATGGTGGGCCTAAAAGGTAATTTGTTTGAAGCCATTTTCTCAGGGCTAGGACGGATATTTTGTCGTCGAAATCGGACACCTGATATGTGGATTCGACGAACCTATTGACATATTGCCTGGTTGGTTCCCGATGGCCCTACTTGATGGATAGGAGGTTGTCGTAAGTGATTTCTGGCTTCTTTATGGTCTCAAACCGGGCCAAGAATCTTTGGGTGAGAGTAGTGAACCCTGGAATGGACCCCTTCATCAGAGAAACATACTAGTCACAGGCTTGCCCCTCTAGGCAAGTCGGGAATAGTCGGCATAATACAACATCTGGGTATCCGAATGGCCTCATGCGTTTCCTGAAGTTGACTATAAATGCCATTGGATCACTTAACTTGGATTGTAGGGCTCCGAAAGTCCCCACGCTCGGAAGATCTGAATGTGGGGGGCAGGTGAATGCGTAGAGTTCGGGGGCTAACGGCCTATCAGAGGAGGGCGGTTGAGCGGCGGCCATATGCCCGACCGTGGGAATGGGGGTGGAGTTGCGATGAGCTATGGTCGGTCATCCCGAAGGGGTTGTATGAGGGGGAGAGGAGGAAAATAGGTTCTGGCACATGCTGTCCCCCGGGTTGACCCCTCGGGGATGCTCGGGATCAGTTGCTCCTGGGGGTGTCACCGACGGGAGAGGAAATGGGGTGGCGTATGGATATTGGTAATAAAGAGCTGATGTGGATATATTGTTGGGTGAGGGTATGGATAGTAGTATGGTGGAAAGAAAGGCATGTTGTAAGGCGGTGAGAATACTGGTATGAATGGGGTTGTTGTTAAGGTTGTGGCTTTGTTTTGAGGTGGTATGTTGCTAAGGTTCCTGGAATGTGGCATTCCCAGATTTGGATCCAATTCGAGCCAGATGGTGTTGAGGCGTTGTTGGGTTGATGAGGAGGTGTGTAACTTGTGGAGTTGGGAGGGATTTTGTCGGGACCGAGAGTGAGTTCCCGAGTTGAGTTGCTAGCAGCCATTCCAATCTTATAGTTTTATGAACATCGAAATGGAAGCTACTCTCAATGAAAACATCAAATGATAAGAGTTTTCGGTATAGATATAGTATACCGAAGTCTTAACTATCTCGTGGAGAGTGTAAGTGTATGAGTAGTGAAAATGTGATCCTCTTCTCAATATGTCTGGGTCTTTTTATTTATAGGCCTCATTCGAGACCAATAACCACTTGTCAGGACTGAGATTCGATCAGATGATTAGCATCTGTATTTACTATTCTGTCAAGTATCCGAGACGGGCTTGGGCCACTTTGAGGCCAAATAATATTGGACCATATCACAATGACATTCTCATTTTTGTTATAGCTAAAATTTGACCCTTCTTACTTATTTCCCGCCTGACCAATCACTAAAAATCTGCAAAAAGATTGAAAAAAAGTAAATAGACAATTATTCACGAGTAAAGCTAGAGCGAGTTCAATAAATTTTTCAATAAGAAAATCGAAAATTTCTTATTTTGTTTTATAGAAGAAGAAAATAAATAGAAAAATAACGATTTTATGATTTTCTTTTAAAAACAAATTTGTAAATAGAAAACAGTCTTTAATTATTTGTTCATGAAATTCTTCCGTAAGCTTAACAAAGAAAAATATAATTTATATTGCTCAATATTGTATTTTTATATTAAAATTTCTGGGATATTTTTTAATTTTATTTTTATATTTTTTTTTACAATTTTTTAAGATAACTCTGGAATTTAATAATAAAATAATTAATATTTGCATATATAATATATTATTTTAAAAAATCCGAAGTAAATATTTTAAAAATACAAAATTTATATATCTTGAAAAATTTTAATATAAAAAATTTGCTGAACAGTGTAAAAATATAAAAAAAAATACTTGTGTGTTAATCTGGATGAACTCATACGGACTCTGTACTCATTATTTTCAATATTGAGTTTATTGACCAGTGCCTATGCCAAATTAGGTATACTACATTACTTGTGCCTATGCCAAACAGAAACAGCCAAAGCCGAGGGCAGGGCAGGGCAGGGCAGGGCAGGGCAGGGCTGCCCTGGAGGACGGTGCGTCAGTTTCAATCTTTCTTTCCCAATATGAAGACGGAAGTTATGTTATGTCGTTGGCCATTGGGGGGCCTGGGGGAGTGTTTTTGCGGCGTAGGGAACATTAAATGAGAGGAATCAAAAGACATCAACCTGGTTCACTCAATCCTTGTCTCTACTTGGATTATTTGATACATCATCATCTTTTTCTTTCGCCCACTAGCCCACCAGTGCTGTCTGTTCATCTCCCTTAGTCACTTGCAAGTTGGATCCTCTTTTTTATTTTTCCCCTTTCATCATATGATAATGATACTAGCTCCTGTTTGTGCCGTGCCCGTTACTACATTTTTTATGTTGTTGTTGTACTCTAGCTTTGTCTTTTCTGCAATTATCCTTTTACTTCTCGAATATTTTGTTATGCAATTTGGTGAAACTAACTACTTTATCAACTTTTTTCTTGTTATAACATTTTTTTTAAAAAAAAAAATATATCAAAATTACTAATATGTCAGATACTGTATTAAAGCAATATTTATTCCACAGAAAAGTTCTATGGCGATTTATCAATAGGGATTAGTGAATCGATAAATGTGTGTATCATGATTGTCATATGTCAGTACGTTATGTGTTCAACAGAAGATATATCGTGTCAATACATATTCATATATTTAGATGTGCATTTTAATGCGTCAATTCTTAAAAATTTGAATACACGTATTTAAAACATGTGACATATTTAGCATGTTGTGCAAGACATATTTGTGTTTACATATATCAACACTTTGTTTGTTCACGTACTACACATATATGTTCATGCTAACAATGCTTGTTTAATTATGTCAAAAGTTTTCAAAAGTTAAACATCATTTAAAAGCACGACACATATGATGCGTGAACATATCACGTTCTAATATGAATTCATCTATGCGTTTACACATGCGTCTTCATATATCAAATATATTTGTCAATTCACCAACCAAGATGCAGGTAAATTAAGTATTAGTAAGTTATTAATTAAAAAATCACGAGGTTATATAGGGAATCAGTAATTAATTAACTTTCAAAGAAAAAAAAGGATTTTGCGTTAAATAATCAATCTTACCGAGTACCAATCCGATATTGGCACCAACAGCGAACTGGAGAAGTGAAATTATTGGGGCGTGTGCAACTTGTATGATAGATGATCGGTCGGTGTGAAAGTGTTAGGCGATATAAAGAAAGAGATTTTCATCAACAAAATAAATAAATAAAGAGATCGAGGGAATGTGATGTGATTAGTTTGACAAGGGATGGTAGGCTAGAGGTTTGAAAAAATTTAAACGGATAGATTTTTTTTGTATAAATTTGTGATTCTTATCCATCTTAGATTATTTTGGGGTAGATCTATGGGTAGATCCGGATCCTTTAATGATCCGGTTCTAGTAAGGGCCGGATATAAAAATTATAAAAATGAAACTGTCATATCCGCCTTGTTCTCATTCGTTACCCGCTCTCATTCATGACCCACGCTCACCCGCCCCACTCTCACCCGCTACAAACCCGCTATCCGTACTCAGCTGGGTAAACCCGTGAAACCTGGACGAGTGACCTGTGATACCCGGACCCGATACCCGTTAGACCCAGACAGCCAGACCCCATATCCTTATCAGATAACGTTACAACGGTTTAAAAATACTTGGATGAACCGTTGTAACGGTTAAGTATAATGTTGTAACGCTTAATGAAGTATTATGACGTTTTGATCAAGTTTGACTGCATTGACTTACTGTCTGACAAGGTGTAATCACCACAGAAACGTTATAACGTTTCTGTGTAACGTCATAACGGTTGAGTGTTATCACCAATGTAGCATTATAACGTTTTGACCAAGTTTGACTGTATTGTATAAAATGTTATAACGGTTCACTGTCGGCCCCGAAAATCCAAATGGAATAATGAACTTTATTTCAAATCAAACCCACTTTATTTCAAATCCAACCAACTTCGTTTCAAATCAGTTATACTTTAATTCTAATTTAATCAAAATAATATCAGAAAAAATCCGAAAAAAATAAAAAAAAATCCAAAATTAATATCTATAAGTACTCACCACCATTTCCATCCAAAATCACACCATACATTCAATCTTTCTCTTTATTTCTAAGCTCTCATTCTCAATTTCTCATATACTCGTTTTTTTCATAATTTTATTTAGAAAACAAAAAAAATTCTAGATTATTATTTCAATTAAAAAATTAGTTCTAGTATTGTTATTTATTTTTTATTAAACAAGAAGTGAAAGTGTAGCCAAATTTACCATGTACTGCTTGGAGGTTAGTTTTTATTTTTATTTTTACATCATGTTTAATTTAATTTTATTTATTTATAGTTTTAGTTAATTTATATTATGTTAAATTTATTTTTTATTTATTTGTTATTTTATTTTATTTGTAGTTTTAATTCATTTACATTATGTTCAATTCATTTTTTTGTAGTTTTATTTTATTTGTAACTTTAATTTATTTACATTACATTATATTAAATTTAATTTTTAGTTATATACACATTATTTTATTTGTAGTTTTAATTCATTTATATTGTGTTAAATTTTTTTATTAATAATTTTATTTTATTTGTAGATTTAATTCATTTACATTATGTTAAATTTATTTTCTATTTATACGCACGTTATTTTACTTGTAGTTTATTTATAGTTTTAATTCATATATATTTGTAACGTTTTTATTCTTTTTCATAGAAATGACAAATCCTCCCGTTGATGATTTTCTTCATCGGTTTAGTGTGGAGACTTTTGGTGAAGATTATTATCCATACCCAAATGCAAATACTTCTGAACCGGTCTATCGTCAACATGATAATATCTCACTTCACCCTCAAGGAACTTAGCCACCACAAGATCTTAATTATCAACCTCAACCTCAATCTCAATAAATATTTACTCAACATTAAATAATCGAAGAACCCCCATTTTATGTTCCGACACCGCCATCCTTTGTGGAAGAAACTCCAACAGAAACTCCAAACTCAAGTGTACCGCCAATGGAAGCAGAACCCACGGTAAAGAGGAAGAGACCACTTGTCCCAATCTATGACGCACCTTGTGTAGGGATTCGGAATGCCCAAATCCATTAATGCTCAAGCTGCGGAAAGACCGTAGAACAAAAATTTTACTTCTACTTAAGTTAGGGATTAAAGTATGTCGGATAATAACCGAGAGTTACAGACATTTAATCCTTTACAAAAGACGGTAAAATATTATTTTACTTCTAACTTAAGATTAGGGTTAAAGTGATGTGTCGGATGATTACCGAGAGATACACACCTCTTTAAACCTTTATTGATCTACTCCATGATTGATTTCTAAAACATTAATCTACTTAACAATTAAATAGATTAATATAAGATGTTATACCTCGCTTCTAAATTTCAATTGGAATAAAAATCGGCTTGTCTCGGAGCACCAAACGTCTGATGCCTCTGTAGGTTATCCACCGGGACTAACAGAGAGCGCTTATTTCTTTTGCCGAAATACCGTAAACCGCGGTTTCTCGCAAAAACACTATTCACCCGAGAAAAGATGAAATAGTACTATTCACGACTCGCAGATAATTCGTTTCACAAATGTGCGAAATACCGCAACTTTCGTAAAAACACTATTCACCAATCCCGTGAATTCTGAAACAACCGTATACCGAGAGAGAGAAAGTAGAACTGATTTGGTGGAACTTTTTCTCTCACCCTACCCCTCTATTTATAGAAAAAGTGGAATTGACAAATTATCAAAATGCCCTCATGAATAGTAGGGAGGTTTCAATGTGAAAAGACCAAAATACCCTTAAAGTTTATCCAATTTACCAAAACGCCATTGGGCTTTTTGGTCAAATTACCGAAATACCCTTGGGCTTTTGGACAAATTACCAAAATACCCTTGGAGGTAATCATGGGCCTTTTTGGGCTTTTCGGTTTTTGGGCTTTTTCAATTTTGGGCTTTTTTGGGCTTTTCTGATTTTGGGCTTTTAATTATTAATTAAGACTTTAATTATAAATGGGCTTTGGCCCATAATTCAAATCCATAATTAACATTTAAAATCCAAATCAAATATATATAATTGTCATCTACAATTATATTTTTCTATTGTTGTTTCGGCGAATTTATACGACGTGTCCAACACGTTATAAATTCAATCGATTTTTGCTTCTTGTCATCTCTATGACAAATATAATTATATCATATATAATTAATTATAACCATCTTATTATTAATTATAAACAATTCATAATTAATCAATAAGATTCTCCGATTAACTCTATACTATACGGTGTGACCCGACGGGATCCGTGTTATGTTGGTAAATAGAGTTAAAACCGTTTTAACTTCTATAATCATAGGAGGCATACGGCGAGAATGCACTATGACCATCCAATTACGAGATGATGATGTATGTACAATATCATGATCCAGGTAAACTATTTACTTGTGTTTAATTCTTTTGTCTCATAATTTATCGATCAGTTTCAAGATAGGTATGTGTCATCCTTGCAAACTTAATCTTTTCTTGATCCCGAGTAAATTATCAAATATAATTACTCTTATAATTATACTGCTAGTAGATAATCTTACTCTATCAAGGGGCCCAGTGATGTTATAACTCGTATAGAAATACGAGGGACAATAGTACTTTTGGCAAACCATCTCTTCCTCCGCATAAGTTATGTATACCGAAGAGCTACCTTTATAGCCACTTTTTACGGATAACGTTTGGTAGAAATCACACACATACATATCTTATGTAGGAAAGATGAATACCTCATACTTTAGAATTTAATACTGAACGAAAACATTAATGACACGAACACAATTCCATTTAATGTTTCATTCGGGGTCTATCAAATACGATGTTCCTAGAACATCTATCTATGTGATTAAAATAACAACTTTTTGTCTATGGTCTGTAAAACTTGACCATCATTTAATCCACATACTAACCTGATAACGGTTAATTAGTGTTCCTGCTAATTACCTTAGTTAGTGACTTTTAAGAGTATATTCTATATTATGAAGTTTCACAATTCCAGTCATGAACTCGGAATGATTCATAAATTCAATAATACTCAAGGAAACAAAATATCGTTTAAATATCCAATTCATGAACAAAGCTTTATATAACAAATTTATCGTATTATTGACTTCAAGATTATTACAAACTAACACCTTGGTGGTGTTTTTTAAAATGAGTAAGGATGTGAGCGGTGTGTTAATCAGTGCGAAGTACAAAATTAAAAATTATAAGGTAAATTACCGATATATTAAGTCAAACGGTCTAAGTTGCTTTAAAAAAATATTGATAAATACTTGCTAAAAAATGAGGAACCACAATAACATGCAGATAATTATTTCGTCCAAAGTGTAATAAACTCGGATGGTAGTAGAACCCACCAAAGATATGACAAAAAAAAATGTTAGGTGAGTTTGTCCGGTATATTGCACATAAAAAACAATCATTAAGTATGGGTATATTTTTAATTTTTGCTCGATTGGTTATACGGGGGTGTGCCCAACCATTGTATAAAATATTTCACCACAGAAAAAATGGTTAATGAGATAAAAAATAATAATATTGTGAACGTAAGAATGAATTATTAGCAATATTTGGTTATGCCAACTATAAAGTTTTCATTACTTCTGATATTTAAACTGCTGATAAACATGATCTTGGTTACTGTTGTATTACTGCACATTATATTGATGACAATTGGTTGTTACAAAAAAAAAGTCTTAAGTTTTCGTACCATTCATTTTTCGCACATTGCACAAATCATTTATCAATCTATTATAATTTTTCACAAGAGTATAACTTAAAAAGAGATTTACTAAATAATTTTTTTCAATTTCATTTGATAATGTGAGTAATAATATAAAATCAATTGATTATTTTACTCGTTCACAAAATCCTATTTTGATGAAAAAATATTTCATCAAAAACGTGTTTGTCATATATTCTTCACCTTATCGTTATGATGGGTATTAAAACAGACGGTGTTGATTAATTAATTATGAAATTCAAACATAGTATTCATCATATTTATTCAAACAATGTAAGGAAAAATAATAATTTCATGCTTTTATGTGAGCGATTAAACTTGAGCAAGTTAAGCGTACCATGGGATGTAGACACCTGATGGAATTCAACATATCAAATATTCCATCGTTGTTTTCCTTACAAGCGTGCAATATTTGAGATCTTGAGTAACTCAATCGAGGGCCCTCGATTATTACTCTCCGAGGGAGAATGGAGCCAACTTGAGTTACTAAAAAACTTCCTACATGTCTTTTTCAACGCAACTGAAAAACTTTCTTACTCATATATACCGTTCCGCACATGAGTTACTTCAGCATCTATATACAATTTCCAAGGTAAATTATCTCTTTGAAATTTGGTTAGTTTTGTAATTTATTATTATTTATATCTCATATTTTTTTATTTGTTTTTTTCTCTACAAGGTTTATCGTGAGATGGAAGATACGGAAAATCTCGACCTTTCTCTTGTTCCGATCGTACAAGTAATGAAAGAGAAATTTCTCAAATATTAGGAAGAAGTACCGGCGATGACCATTATCGCAAGTTATCTCCATCAGTCATTCAAGAAGAAGTATATTGTACTGATGATTCAAAGATACAAGAATAATCTACATCTACCCTACATTGAGGAGGAAGCTCGCGTGTCTAGTCTATTGGAAGATATGTTCAATATTTACAACTCCCGATGAAATATCAATCAAGATTCTTCATCCGGTCAAAACACTAGGTACACATAGAAAAATTAATTAATTTATATTATTTATTACATAGTTTACTCACTCGTATTATGCATGCTATTTTATTCCTAATAGAAGTAATAGTGCGCCCGGATTGCTAAGTGAGTTATGGATGAATGAAGGTTTTGTAAATCAATAAATTAATAATAACGAATTACTAAGTTATTATTTGGGAAGTATGGAAGACGATAAAATTGACATTCTCAATTACTGGAAGAGAAATGCAATTGCCTATCCAACATTGGCGATAATGTCTCGTGATATATTTGTAGTGTCCATGTCAATGGTTTCTTCCGAATCGTGTTTAGTTCAGTGAATAGGATTTTGATTGACAAACATACGAAATTGGGTGCAAATCTTTTTGAGAAAATTGTGTGCTTGAAAGACTGAATAGATGCCGAAGATCGCATACAACATGATATCACACTCGAGGCAACAACCCATGCAATCCCAACTCAAGAAAGTCACACTAATATGATTATAAGCCCAGACGATGATTTCGACGGTGCATGTGATATCAACGTTGAGAAAAGTGAATTATGGTACTTGAATGACGATTACTAGATGTTCGGTATGTTTTTCTAAACTCATTTAATCTTATCATCTATTTTTTTACTTTTTAATTATTCATTTAGTTATTTTTTTAAAGAATATTACTAATAAAAAAAAGTTAGAACTCCGTCTATGTTCTTTTTACATAGCCTGTCCCAAGCCTGAAATTATGGAGGAGAGTAACTTATAATTTTTATAAATATTCATGTTCAAAATAATTATAAAAAAATATTTTATTACTTTGAATTTTTATAAATTTTAATATTTTTATGATTTTTTAATATCATTCAATTTTTTAACAATTAAATATGTAAATCCGAATTAGTTCAAAGTTCAAACTAATTATTTAAAAAATTATGATATATTTTTTTTTCTGTTTTAATTATTTTTTTATGATTTTTTTTATAATTATTTGAAACTTTTCAAATTTTATTCTATTTTTAAACAATTAGAATTAATAAAACCAATTTAGTTAAAATTTTTATATAAACATTATGATTAAAAAATTTAATTTCTATTTTTTTTTCTATTTTTTGAATTTTTCAGAATTTTTGGATTTTTTTTGAGTTTTTGACGATTTATTTTTTTTGCGAAATAAAAAAAAATCCACACGCCCCACTCATCATGACCCACCCAACCCGGCCCCCGGCCCACCCGTTCCGACCCATGAGGGTCATTTCCGCGGGGGCTAACATGAATCGGATCAGAATTTTTTAATTTTGGACCGCTCAAACCCGATCCGTCCCACCTGTACTCATCCGTAATCTGTGCTCACTCATGACCTGAAGAAGTTTCAACCGGACCGTCCCGCCCCGTCTCTAGTCCCGTGCCGTTTTCAAATCTCTTTCCTAGGCACAAGAGGTCCAATCGGAGCGGTTTCAAGTTTCAACTGAAAATAATGCTTCTGCTCTTCGTTCTTAAATGACTCCAGTTGCATCCTGATTGGAATCCACAATTTTGTTTCTATTTAATTATCGGTGAGATGGAGAGCGTAAGTTCCAACGGCGTCTCCTCAATTTCCAATGTATGATAAGTGGTCCCAAAGCACTTCAACCACAGCAGCAATATCTCATTTGCTTTTTCGGAGGTTTTCTCATATCCAGGAAAGGGAGAGAACTAAAAAGGATTTTGGGCATTGGGCATTTGGGCTGGCATGCCTTCTCACGGCTTATGAGTTATGTCATCATGTATTCGTCTATTTCTTGGGAGTTGTACATGTACAATGACGAAGCAGATATGAATATGATGTGGCCAATACGAAGAAATTCGTGCCATATTTAATGACGTGTGAAACTCAGGTCCAAAATGTTAGCCTCCCCTCTAAACACTGATGGCAAAATTGTTTCATGTTACGTATATAATAAATTTACTTTTTGGTGAACATGCCATCACGTTCACGTCAGAGTTTGTGGTGAAATTTGTATTCGAATTTTTGCTAGAAAGTTCAGAATATTCTTTTCTATAAATATGAATATATAGAAATAAAAGCAAAGGATGAGTGCTCGATTGCATTTGAACAGTGTCAGTCTTTTACTTGCCTTTTGCCTTTTTGTATTACTCCCTTTCTCACTGTTCCATTAGCCAACGTCTGTATTGGCTAAATTTGTCAACGTTCCACGCGAATCCAAAAGATGCAAATAATAGCCCAAAGAGTCTGGGTTTAAGTGGCCTCTCTCGTGCGCAAAACTTCTGGACTTAGACCTTTTTAGTTTTGTCAATATGATACGAATACGATACGATACGATACGATACAAATATGATACAATACGATACGATACGATACGATACGATACAATATGATACAATACGATACGATACGATACGAATACGATAGAGATAAATTAAACAACAAAGGCCTAGTTTTTAGTTCTGTCACTCCACATGGCATGAAAATAAACCAACAAATCAAATAAAGCTAGCCTAAGACTCTTTAATACTTCGTATGCCTCAACTTCTTCTTTTACGAAGGCTATTCGACCTCCATTTTTATCGTTGTGTGTCCATTAGAGAGAAAGTAGACTGATATATATTTATAAGCCGACGTACCTGCTCAATACATTCAGTGCACCCCTCCAATGCATCCTTCCGGTACATCTCTCTGTGATAGAATGAGAGAGTGAGAGAGATATGAATCTTTTGATTATCTTGTTGTGAATTGATTATAATGTCTAAACCTCTATTTATAGGCTAATGATCTAATAAACTAACTACTTAGTCTAACTAACTAATTTCAATCACTAAACATCTCCCATATCATACATCACACAATATTTCCAACTAACCTATACAATTCTATTTCTATACTCTAACATCCCTCCTCAAACTCATCATGCGGTACGCATGGTGAGTTTGCACATCTTACGAGTTCTAACATCTCGATTCATGAATTTGATCTCCAAATGCATCACGGGTCGTCTTGAATGAAGATAGAAGAAAGAAGAGCTCTTTTGACTCAAAAAAAACTATTGATTGTTTCATGCTCATTTGAGTCATTTTGAAACATCAAATAGAAGGATCTTTGTCCTTTTTAACAACAATTTGAGACTCGTTTGAGTTCTCTTGAAAGAAAAAAAAAAAAAGAATAGAAGCTCGGTGCATAGTTGTATCAATTGAATTGTCTGTGGAATAGAAGTTAGATTGTGAATTGTAGGAAAGGTTTTTGAAGAATTGTAATGATCTGTTGCAGGTTGTTATTCTGGTGCAGAAGAAATAAATATTGTGGCAAGTGGTTCTGCTAAAACTGGTTTTGTGACATTTGGTTACTGATTATGTAAAAATTTCCACCATTTTGTTTCATGGAATTCATATTTCTCCTGCTCACAATAGATCCAATCCTTAACATTCCACTGATACTCACTGATTCCTCAAATTCATTGTGCCTCAAATCAAGATACTTCAATTTTCGCAACTGGAGAACCACATTAGAGAATTTACCAGCAAATCAATGAATCTTTTCTAGAACCTGTATTAATAAGTTTCTCTTACTGATCAAATGCAGTAGATATTTTCTTCTGTAAAAGCTCCACACCTAAGCATGGAGATAATCTGAGAAGTACTTCCTCAATTCCATCAGGAAGAACTCTAGCGACCACAGAAATCTCATACTGGTACTTCTTCTCCCATTCGGGATTTGTCGTTATATCTCGTACTTGGAGATCGACCGAGCGGAGAGAGTGTGGCCCGTTAAATCTTTTGATTATCTTGTTGTGAATTGATTATAATGTCTAAACCTCTATTTATAAACTAATGATCTAACAAACTAACCACTTAGTCTAATTAACTAATTCTAATCACTAAATATCTCTCATATCATACATCACACGATATCTCCAACTAACCTATACAATTCTATTCCTATACTCTAACACTCTTACTTATAGCGGGTTAGGTTTGAATTCGGATCTTGCATAACGGACGTTCTATTTATTAAATCCACCAGTTTGCACCAAAAAATTTCCAGAGAACATAGAGAAAAAACAGAGAAGGATCAAAACTCATCCTGGTATATACGTATGGTTCATTAGTTAATCACAACAATTATAAGCATTCATAATAACTATAACATTCAAATCATCCAATGAAAATTTTTTATTAGTCTGATGATGAACCAAAGAATGTGTAATTACAAAATGAATGAAGAATTAAAAGAATCATAGATTATTTAGATAAAAAGAATCAAAGAATCAGCAAATCCCTATACCCCCCTCAATCTAACAGCGCAAATTAGGCAACAATTACTATCATTGATCATATTATGTATCACCCAACTAAACATCGCAAGCATGCTATAAAGACCACTTGCGAAACCACATTAACATGTCAAGTCAGTACCCTAGTCAGTAGCCAGTTGATCCTAAATCAAGACTCAAGTAATTATAATCAGTAGCCAGTTGATCCTAAATCAAGACTCAAATAATTATAATCAGGTCAGGCAATAAAATGCTGGAGCTGGACTATCATAACACTGATGTCGTCGGATGATCCCCTTGAAAGTGACAGTTCAACCAGATTTCTACAAGCAGGTATGATGGTTTTTGCCTTATTCTCAATGAAAAAGGGCCGCACTATGTCAACTGCTTCCTGATTGCTAACTTTGTCCCATAATCCATCTGAAGCCAAAATTACAAATTCTGATTTCGAGCCAATTTTTAGTGTTTGAGTCTCAGGTTCGGGGATTACCCACCGTTTGAAATGGGAGTCTCCAATTCCTCTTGAGACAGCAAGAGAGCCTTGTAGTCTCCATGTTCCATGGCTATAGTGCACAAATCCACCCTGGAAACATTAGAAAAAACAAAACATGAGTTGTTGTTTTCAAATAAGATAACAACAAAGGATTTGTGTTTGGGTATTGGTATTTCGAACTATATGGTATATGTATGGTTCTCCAGCAACCAAATTGGTAGTTTCAAACTTCAGTACCAAATTCTTGCATTATTATGTTAAAGGAGTAGACAAATATATAGTTTGTAAAACTTACAAGGCTCTCAATTCGGTCTCTTTCGTCCTCTCTACATGGCCTATGATCTGATGTGGCTACCTCAGCCTTTCCTTCACTGCTCAAAACCGCACGGCAGTCCCCAGCATTTGAAATGAAAAGCTCGCCATTTTGAATTAACGCAGTAACACAACAAGTGCCTCCACTGATGTTTTCACTTAAGAATTGTTCATCAGTTTTCATATAACCAATTTTTATTGCTTCTTCTGTTTCTGCAGCAGTGGATTCTTCATCTTGTTTTTTAATTTCTTCTGATATTAGTTCTCCCATTTTCACAGAGGTGAACTCAGCAGCTTCTTTCCCATTGTGGCCGTCAAATACACCAAAAAATGCCTGAAATTACAACACCCCGTGAGTTTAAAGCGCAATTATATTATAAGCAAAAAATTCAGTGTGTTGGGTTTTTGCCTCGGGCCTAGTTAGCACAGCACAGTAGTATGCCATGTACCTTTTGTTTTAATTTGTATAGGCTTTATAATCTGATAGTTCAATTTGTAAATTCTTATTTGTGAATTTCAACCATGTTCGAAAATTATTCTAGAAAAGTAATCAAGCTGTGGCAGCAACTGTATATCTTGGTTGTAAGTAAATTCGTTAATTTAAGATCTAATTGTATCCTGAAATTACTTACGCAGCTCAGACTTTCTAACTGACAGCCCTGAACAAAATACTCCACTAATTGGAACAAAAAAAATAAAAATAAAAAATCAACAGAAGCTATATCAAACCATACCGTTTTGGAATCGCCACACAAATCAAATTTCGCCACATATCTATCTTCCATCTCTAACCGCTTCTTCCCTCTCTTGCAATAGACTGCGAATCCCTCGCTCTCTTCCTCCAGTTCCTTACATCCATCTGATCCAAGCAATCCGACGAAAGCCGTATCTTGCAAAGGTATATCGATCCGATCAGGTCGTTTCCTCTTCAAAAGTGACCCGCCTCGTCTCGCTCCGAACCCGTTACTCGAAAGTACTGGTAGATAGGACGGTGAAGATGGCGCCGGAGAAGCAGAGGCCTCGGTTAGAGCTAGGGTTAGAGCTTCGGAGGAGGCCTTGCACGAAAGAGAAACCCTTGATGGGGAGAAAACCGGAGAATTTGCTATCGCGACAGAGCAAGTCATCTTTCTTCGTTGGTTGTTTTTTTGTTTTGTTTTCACTTGGTATGATCTGTTTAGACTTTTTCTTCTCTTGGTTTTTGTTTTCAATTGTATGAATCTGTTTAGGGTTTAGCCCTGGGAGTAGCTTTACGAAAGTGTATTTATATCGCCCCAAATCCCAATCGAGCTTCGCAACTTAAGTTGTTCCTCAGTAGTAGTTTACCAAACACGGATTGATATAATGGGACGAAGCTGGGGAAGTTGCGCAGAACCAACCACTTGAGGCAATAATAGCAAAGTCATCTGGATTAAAGGAAAATATTTCTAAATTAAATATTTCTAAATATTTAGTAAAATAATTGTTTAATAAAAGAAAAGTTATATCTTGCTAAAAATCAATTAGATTTAGTAAGAAAAGATGGAAAATAAGAAATCTAAACTTATATACTCTTTTGATAATTTTTTTCTTTTTCACCTTAGTACAGAAATATTTCTAGACAAACCTAAGTATAGCAGTTTTGATCATTCGTGTTTGTAGAGCCACAATGATAAAAGATTGTTCCGACACACATGTCCAGTTCAGTTTTCTTGTCACACGAAATTAAATTTTAAAAATAAATATGGGCTTTGGATATGAAACTTTGTATTTTGAAACTTACAATTAATATAAATGTAATTCGTTTATAAAAAAATGAAGTTCTAATATGGAGAAATTGAGAATGATATATTAATCCAATCATAAAATAATTGGCATTTCAATATAAATAATTAAAAATTAATATAATATATATATATATATATATATATATATAGTAAAGTAAAGATACCATGAGCTTAAGTTCACGGAAGTCTTCCGTGAATATAACTCAAAAAAATACATCAAATCATCTCCAAATTTTAATTTATCATGCTCATTAAATTATTTATATGAAAATCTTGTGGGATGCAAAAATTTAGAGTGTTTTGAATTTTTTAAGTCATGGTTTTTAATTTTTGAAAATCAGCTCTAAAAATAATAATAATATATTCATTGTTTGAACATTATTTTTAAAAATAAAAAAACTTTGACTTAAAAAATTCAAAACACTCTAATTTTTTGCATCCCATAGGATTTTCATATAAAAAATTTAATGAGCATGATAAATTAAAATTTAGAGATAATTTGATATATTTTTTGAGTTAACCTCACGAAAAGTCTTTGTGAGCTTAAGCTCACACTCTCTCTATATATATTAAAAAGAAATTAAAAAAAACTACTGAATATTAAAATTAGTAAAATTTGATAACGGTCTGCATAGAAAGAAAGTGGAGTACAAGTGTACAACATACCAAAGAAGCACTAAAAGGGTGGGCGTCTTAGTCAACGTGTCAAGATGGATATCTTTTTGTCATTCATTTTACGCGCCATCAGTTTTGTCATTCATTTCGTGTGTCTTTTAAATTTCATCAACTCATTTTTTACTTTATATTATAAATTATAAATTATATATTTAAAATTTAAATAGTGGATCTTTTTAATTTTCATGCTAAATATATGCTTATAAATTTTTATAAATTTAGATAATTTATACTAGATTAAATGATAGCAAAATGAATGCACAAAAAATAATCAATCGTAAATAATTAGATTCATTCATTTTGTTATCATTTGATCTAATATGAAATTAACTCAAAAATCATAAAATTTTATGAGCGTAAATCTATCATGAAAATTAACAATATCAATAGTTTGAATTTTAAATTTGAGTTTTAAATTTTAAAATATAAATTAAAAAATAAATTGATAATATTTGATGGCACACAAAATTGATGGCATTGAAAATCCTCCTCTTTGTTTTTGTATGACTCAGTCTTTGAAGCAAAAACGAGGTCATAGGTGACGATAGACCGAGATTGAGGAGATACTTATTCTGATTGATTTTGATCACAGATTTGTCACAATCACAATGAGACGACCGTTGGACAGCCTAACATTGCTGCAGGGGATCCAAAGATGGGCGTCGAATCTCCATCGAACGTTAATCCCCATTGTCAGAATTCTCTCCGTTCATTTTAAAGTGACCGTTGGGCGGCAGAATTACTTCAAACTAGCCGTTGCAATCGGGTCGGTTCTTATGTGGCTCGCTATCAGTTACCGAATCGTGTGTGTAAACAATTGGTGGGGAGTGGGAACAATAAAACAAAGGGAGTTTATAAGAATTTAAATGTGGGGGTCCTAGGACCACCCAAGGAGGCAAGGAGCAACATGCCAACAACGATCCACTAGAGCTAGAAGTGATTTTTTATTTGATAAATCTTAATGTAAATTTTTACTTATAATAATTCGAATTCTGTTAACATATTCAACATTTGACCTGACAAGTATTGAGAATTCAGATTCCTCAGTTTTTTCTGTTTTATGTAGATTTTAGTGAAGAAGAGTGATTCCAAAAAAAAAGTATTAAATTAAAAGAGTAAATTACAGTAAGATGAGAAATTAAATAATTAAAGAAGTATATATATTTTTTACTCTTGGATGAAAGTTTTGTAAAAAAAAAAAACTATTTTTGTTTCTTTCACTATAAAATGTCTTATATATTTTTATTTTCCTTTTTTTAATAATTTCTTCAAGATAACTTTTAAAATACTACCAAATTCTAAAGTAGAGTGTATGAAAATAAATTAAAAAATAATTTATTCATGGTAACTGTCTTTCCTAAATCCTATAACTGTATCAAACGGGCCTTGACTTTGGAGGTTCATTATTCTTATTTTTATATTAAAGTGAGCATCAAACAGTTGATGGCCGCAAGGTAAGTCGACTTTTAATTAAAAAAAGAAGAAGAAGAAGATGTGATCCCTTGAGTAGTTATTTTGATAATCAACTTAATATAATTTATAAAAAAAAATCTTAAAAATGGAAAAAGTTTAGATACATTCTTACACTTATGGATTTGTTGTGTTTCAAATTTTATATAATTTGAATTTCATTGAAAACAATCAAAACCATATATTATTTTTAACATTTAAATTTAATGATCTTTGATGAAATACCAAATGATATTTAAATTGCATGAAAATTGAAACACAACAAATCCATAAGTGCAAAAATATGTTTTTAAAGTTTATTTTATTTTTAAGATTTTTACAAATTTGTATTGAGTTGATTATAAAAAAAATGCAATAAGTATTGTGAAATTGATAGCAAATTAACAAAGACATATGTGGGTGCACTAGATATACGCGTGGCGGTTGTTGACTAGCACTGTGAAATCCCAAGATGACAAGAGAAGACGCGCAACTGAGTATAATTACAATCGAATTGCAATCGAATCGATTGCAATCGAATCGATTGAACACAAAAACAAGTATAATTACAAATAATTTTTACAAACTTTAACTGATAGCGAGATAGCCCCGGGCCCGGCTCCTCTCCGTTGAATTCTTCCTTTCTAGAGTCTAGCTGACGTGGCCTATCGGTGATGATTTGATTACTATACTTTAAGACCAGTGATTGGATTTGGAGTTCACATTTCACAAGCTGTATCATATTCATATTATATGCGCGTCTTATGTTTGGTCAACTCTCTGGATGCATCGACACGCGTCAGCTCCAGCTCGTTATTATAGTAATAAAACTAATTATGGTTGGCTTCCTTCTCAAGATATACGGTATAAGCAACAATAACGGTAGAAAAAAGCTTTGCGCAATTCCGTGACGAATTATGGACATCACATCACCGCCAAGTACATGTTATCTGGAACCCGTGATTTTTCATTAGTACATAATAAATCCTAATAAGTATATATAATTAATTTTAATTTTAATAACAGATATAACAGCGCCAACTTCACTGTCATTTTTTTAAAAGCGTCAATCGCAATAGCTTAATCGGATCGGGTCGGATCATATTTTTTTATTTCGATTCAAATATGATCCATTTAAATTCAAATAAAATTTTTTAAGTTATATCCGACTCGATCGGGTCACAGATCGACTCGACTCGATCGGGTCACAGGTCGACTCGACCCAACCCGTATAATTTAATTAATTAATTAATTAATTATTTTTATATAATTTTAAGCAATTAAATATTAATTAATTCATAATTAACTTTAATTAGTGTATATTTAAGTATTAATTAGTACTAAATCATAAAATTACTTCAAAATATATAATTAATCCGGTTGGGTCGGGTTGATCCGAACCCGACCCAATTCGAGTTAAAAAAATAAAACCATACCCGACTCATTTATCTTCGGATCATATCAGGCCGGGTTCGGGTCAGATCAATAATTGACACCCCTACAATAGTGTCTTTAAGCAAATGTCTCAGTCACAGTGACATTTTTAAGTAAATGTGTTAGTGAAACTGACGTCTTTCCACAATGCGCCAATGAAACTAGTTAAGAGCATGGGCAAACTTAAGAGGGACTGCGGGGAGAATTCACCCTCTCTCCCCCAATACCACAGAAGTCACAGAAGTTTTATATCAGAGTTAAAATTTATCATATAATTTTATTTTATGAGGTATATTGCCTCCTAATTCTAGACATGTGTTTTGATTAGGGGAGTCAATGAGTCATATTATTTTATTATTTTTTGGTCCGACCCGATTAAATTTGGATAAAAAAATCTTGATCCATATACCCGCCTGACCCGACCCATATAAAATAATTAAATATTTATTAATTATTTTTAGGAACCTGATAATTGTACCCCAACCTCAGTACCCGGTCAAATATCCCAACTCAAAAAAATTGACCACGTGCTTCAATAACAGACTAAATCCGCGTTCTCTTAATATCACCCTAAAAACTCATTGTCTTTATATCAACCTCATATACTCTTAATAACTAATTGCAAATGCCTTAATACTCCAAATTAAGTAGGTTTATGACGTTATGAAATATCTGCCGACGACTAGCGTTCTGATGAATATGGCCGAAATTTAGTACCCGGTCAAATACCCCAACTCAAAAAGTTGACCACGTGCTTAAATAAAAGAGTAAATCATAGTTCTAGTGAATATATACAGCCCTAAAATCCGTTGTCTTTATACCAAGCTCATATACTTATATCTTAACCAATTCATTCAAATGAATACTCAAATTTTATCTTTTTACTTCTAGAAATTGATTTAGCTTCACTGCTTGATCAACCGAGTTTCAAAATATGAGTTTCAACACCTTCTCTTTGTGCATGAGAAATGAAATGATCATCCAAACACTTAGAACATTAGAGCACTTGTTTAAATCTTCACATATCATCTCCTTAACCTAGAGAAAATATTTGATCCATCGACTGAGATTCACCCGTACTAAATCGCTTCAATCAAATTTCTAACCGAGATACTTTCTTTCTTGATTTCTCCCAAATTATTGATCCATTTTATGTATAATTTAGCTCATCGTGTTCCTCTCGTCGCTAGTTTTCCAACGATATATAGCATGAAGGGTAACTCTCAAAGATGAGAGAGGATACCATTGGAGCTTTTGTTCAAATGGGTCAAGTACGTGACCCGCATTTTTTTCATTCTTCTTTCAAATCTAAATTAAATAACAGTTCAAAAGTAGTTAGATTAGTTAAAGATATTTGGGGTATAGAAAACTTTTCACTTATTTTTATATTATTTAAGCAATAAAATATTAATTAATTTATAATTAATCTTAATTAGTATATAATTAGTGTATATTTAAGCTTTAATTATTACTAACTCACAAAATTACTTTAAAAAACATAATTAATCGGATCGGGTCGGGTTGACCCGAACCCGACCTGACCCGATTTAGGTTAAAAAAATTAAACTCATACTTGGCCCATTTATTTTTGGGTCATGTTGGGTCAGGTCGGGTTCGAATCAAGTCGGATTAACCCGTCGAGTCGGATCAATAATTGACACCCCTAATCTTGACACTTTACTAAAATTTTGGTTCCGCTCTCTGATTAAGAGAAGGCGACATTCCCAATCTCAGTGGCGCGGTTAAGGGAAGATGTCAAACGCAATGGCGTTCTTAAGAGAAGACGTTAGTCCCGCTAGCGTGTTTATTTGAAAATGCCATTGCGACTAGCAAGTTTCGATGGCTCCGGTGGGACTAACACGTTGGCATAAATATTATTAAAATTATAATTAATTAATATTTATCAAAATTAAAATTTATTATATACTCATTTTAAAAAAAATATCACGGATATTTAAAATGACGGATGTGAAACAACCATGTTTAAAATATAAATTTATTTTTTGCACTAACTGCTTCGATAAAAAAAAAAACAAAATTTAAAATTTTCTCACAACAAAAAATAAATAAAGATAAGACGTAGGAAATGAAAAACATTTAAACGTTAATGAATTTTTATTTGAACTGCATTTATTAATGCTGTTGAAATAATAGTAATTTTCGAGAGATATGTCAAAACGTTTAATTTAGTTCATCGTAATAAACTTTTTAAATTATTTGAGTTTTTATTTTTGATCGTAATGCCCGTAGGCGCTCCATTCCATCAACTTTTTTTTCGCTAGGGAATTGTTTTGTTACTACCCTGCCCTATAATTATTGAGATTTGAAATTTTAAATAAAGTGTGATCCAAAGTTCTAATTTATGAATTTATATGCATTTTCTAAATCAATGAAAATTATCAAATGTACATAAGTTTATATTATCGAAAGTTCAAGTAAATTATAAAAAGTTTACATATTTATATAAATATGCATTTGACTTGAAAATTTTGATGAATACTGAATAATGGGGAGGAATCCCTTAACAATGAGTTATTTTGAATATCTTGATAATGACATGCTAAAAAAAAATCTTAAAAATAGAAAAAAATTATCGATATATTCTTTGACTTATAGATCGATAATATTGTAAATTTAATGTAATTTAGATATTGTTTAATAATTTATCAAAGATCATTAAATTACAACCATTATAAATTTAGATACCCTTGTGAAGATTTTCAAATAATCCCTCCCTTGAATAAAAGTACAATTAAATGGTTATGTTAATTTGATATATTTTATATGTCCTCAACATCTTAATTGTTTGACTCTAATAAAAAGTAAATTACAAATTTATCAAATCGTTTATTAATTGTGCCGAAAAATGGCTGATATCTAGTTGATTATTGATGGAGACAACGCGTTTGAGTTTATATGCGGATTCAATCATTCAATGCACATTGGCTTATCTGGTACGAGTTAAAAACGTTGGATATACATTGAGTCATTGACCGACTAGCAATGACCAGCGATTATTAAAAGAGAAGGTTCTCCTCGCCTATGTGGCAAGGAAATTTACACTTAATAATGCCAACGACCCGGTATACCGTCATTTTGCCAAACATGGGGATAATTTAGTATTCATATATTTATACATAAAAATATCAATAATTCAAACAAAAAAATAAACTATTTACATATTTGTAAAGTTTTTACAATAAAAGATTTAAACAACCACTTGATACACTTTAAGAACTCACCAGGGACCAGGGTAATCTTTAAGATGAGTTGTTCCGTTATTTTTCTTAACTCAAAAATAGATTATAAATTTTTGAGTTATAACATAAAACCGCAAAATAAAAAATATTTTTGTTAAATAAGTTGAAGTATTATTTGAGAGAAAAAAAATAAGAGTAGTTTTGTTATGGATCAAACTCTCAACACTGCCGCAAGGCTAAGAGAAACAAAAAAGAAAAGAGCAGCAAGAGGAAGGGGACGAAGCTTGTACTACAAATTAAAGTATTAAACTAAAGTGGGATAATCTAAGTCTTGTCCATTCTGGCAGCGTGCTGAAGCGCTGTAAGAATAATGGTCATTCAGTACGAAAATATCATAGTTCATAAAACCATATGAAAGTAGAATAATTCACATGTTTCTCTGCTTGTCCTTCACCATCATGTCCCATACTTCAACACCCACTAACTTAGGATTTCTAACTCCAACCTAAAGTTAAAAATGAAAAAAAAAAACTTTGTAATTTCATACAATTTCCAAAACAACAAATATCTGGTTGGTGGTTGATATTGTTGCCTAAAATTGAGCTGATGTGATTTGTCAGTTAGGAACAAGGCTTTATCTGTCCGACATTCTAACCAATGCATTAAACATCAAGCAATCCGGTGCATGTGTGCTTGTACCCTGACCACCTTAACTCTGGTTCATGTTTGTTATTAATACATATCTCATTTCTTTTTTCTTTGAATCATGACAAACTGAAAGCTCATTCTGAAGTTCTTGTGAGGTTTCATAATGAGAATAAGTTCACCTGATATGAAGTGCGGAGCTGAGAGATTCAACATTCTGCACAGCCTAAAACCTGAAGAGGGGTAAAGAGAAAAAACCAACTTATTTTCATAACAATTCATCGAAATGATTTTCCAAAAAAAAAAAAATTTAAAAATATCCTTTTTTGTAATTGTACCACAACCTGCTTCAACAAAGCTCTTTTTTGATCTAACAATACCAATCTTCCTGCTTCGAATTTTGATATGTTCACAAGTATTGAAGTGACATGTTCAAAACTACATATTAGGTTATGACAAACTTAATCCCAATAGTTCTGCACCAGATGGAATACAGTACCAACTCCTTAAATTCTAAGGATATAAAATGAAATTCTTCCTCTCTTTAATTCAAGTAATCCCCATAGTTCTGCACCAGACGGAATACAATACCAAGCTCCTTAAATCCTAAAGATAGAAAATAAAAATCTTCCTTTCTTTTATTCAAGTAAATCATATAACATTACTCATAATTTTTGGAGTTTCTTTGGGAGCAGATGGCCTGACAAGTGGAGGTGGATCATCTTAGGCTTTACTAGAACATTTCTTAGAGAGAAGGAAACTGTTGAGGCCATCACTTATTCCCAACTTCTAAAAGCACCTGTGAAAGAAAAGAACAAAACACCCTAGTATGTGGTATTAAATAATTTGATAACAAAGGATTGTAATTTGAAACTGCCACTCTTTTAATTCAGCTCAATCCAGAGAAATCATGTCAGTTCTGCAATAAAGGAAAAATTAACTAGTAAAGCGGAGTCCAAATTTATAATCCCTTACCAGTATAACTCAGTTTCAATTAAAACTAAACAAGTCACATTTGATCTCTGAGAAAAAACTCAATTAATCATACATCAGTCAAAGTAGCTGATGATGAAAAACGCACTTCAATAAATGGAAGTAATTAAATATATTTATGCAGCCTATTCGGTGAGGCGTTGTTCAACAAAATCAATAAAATCCCCAAAATCAGCGCCAGTGTACCAGTAAAAGTTAGATAATCTAGTTATCCCTGAATATGTGCACAATTTACTCTAAAACCATATGAAATTAGAATGAAACCTAACAATGGCACACTATAATTTATAATTCGAAATTCTTAGGATAAATTCTAAGAAGAAATAGAGAGAAATATCTTACCGAGATGAGCTTGAATGCAATCGGAGGGAGATAGCGCACAGATGAAGGTAGTGCAGCAGTGAGAGATGGCGCAGGGAGAAGATTGAGAGAGTTGTACGAGTCGATAGAACCAAGTCCAAAAAGAAAAAAGAGATCGATGGAAAGATGAGCGGCAAAGAACAAGGGTGTCGGCGACGGCGTGAAGGAGAGAAGAAAAGTTGCACGAAGGAAAAAGAGTAGAAATTGCAGTTTGAAGTGATGCAAATGAGTGATCGATGGAAGAGAAAATCGGAGAAGAGAAAGAAGCGGAGAAGTTCTCCATCGAAATCACTGGGTTTCTAGTCTGACCTGTCATTTAGAAACGAGTTTCTAAATTAGAAACCGCGCATACGATTTCTAAATTAGAAACGAGGTCTCCATCACTAAAATCGGAAATATATAGTGACACGTAATATTAGAAACTCAATAGAAATTAACGTTGGTGAATTATTTGTTTAGTGCACAAATTATCGCTGATATTACGATTTACGAACTGTACGAATAATAAGCGTATATTTCGTCAATAATTCGTCTTCTAAAGTCTGATATAAATTTAAAATACACATCTTTTTGAGTATTTTTAATCACCTGATGGGACTGAGAAGGACTAGATGCGTGGGCCGTTTACCTTTATGCCTTGGACAGCCCAAGTTGGATTTCAAATCTACTGTTACTCTGGAAAGGTTCTATTATTTATTTTAAAAATATAAAAATAATTATAAATAGATTTTTTTTATAGATATATTATTTTTTTTATAGATCGATAGTCTGTCAAATTTTATATAATTTCATTAACGTTTCATAATTCATTAAATACAGTTAATTTGGAGCCGTTGTAAATATTAATGAAAGATCATTAAAATTGATAATCTTTTATGAAATATTTAATATTAATGAAATCATATAAAATTTAATGGACTATCAGTCTACAAGTAAAATAACATATTTATAATTTTTTTTTCTATTTTTCTATTTTTTTTTTAAAATAAATAATAAAATCTTATTCTTCTATAAAAATAAAAGATTTTAATTCCCCAAATTGGGCTGTTGCCTGTTGGGCACCACTATTTTTTTTCTGTGTCGAGTGTCGACTTTTGACAGGTAGCTCCGAGAATCGTGTATGCTGCCATAAAATTTTCATGGCACTTTGTTGCTATAAAATCTGGACTCCCCAATATAGTTTAAATGATAAAGATTTAGTTTATAGTGGGATTCTTTAAATATTCTTTCGCGGGTCCTAATAGAAATAATGACAGTAAAAATATCATAATAAACTATGGCAGATGTGAATCAGCCCAGACAGAAACTATTAGCAAATGTGAATCAGTCGACACATCTTCTTTTGCGGGGTCCCATTTACTATAATCCTAGTAATTTACTCCTACTTTATTAAATTATACTCCATAATTTTATGGTTAAGTCTTCAATAATATGTGTGATACATTTAAAGTGAAAGTTGACTCTTAAAATAATTTATTTTTATAATCTTTTATAAATTATCATGTGATTAATTATATTATTTATAATTATAATTATCATGTATATTTTTAGCATTTAAAAATATATTCATTTTTTAATGTGAAATTTTGTTAAAATATATTAAAAAATATATTTAAATTATTTATTTGAGCACTATGTTATCGGGACGAAACCCGAGTTACAACTCTTATTTATTAAATTGCTCCTAGTAAATTTACTAGGAAATTTAATCAATTTCATGCCCATAGTTTAATAAATTTACTCCCAGCAACTTAGTTTAACAAAATTTACTTGCAACTCCCTGCACATTTTTATTTTAATAAATCACTCCCGTGTAAATCTTTGAAAAAAAGACCACCATTGATTCTTTTTACACAGCTATTTTATCACAATTTTTGATGTGAGCTTTTACTTATTATTAAATTTAAAAATATATAAATAAATATATTTATCTGAATAATTCACAACGAAGTAATTATAAAAATGCAAATGGTAAATGAGCAATATTTAATTGACTAATAGTTTGTTCATAATACAGCTCGCATGATTCATAGTTTCATAGCAATAGATCAGATCATAATATACTTTCAATGTCACATCCATCTCCATTGGAATTTGGAACAAAATTGGAAAAGTTGATTGAATTTCTTTCTCGAGAATCGGAGACTGGAGTTGTGTTGTTTATCAGCGCCTTTTCCCTCTTAATAAATTCCCACTCATACTCTTTTCCACTTCCAACTATTGTTTTTCTTGATTCTCTCTCTTACCGAGTCTTGCGCTTGCGCTTGCGCCTCCCCTCAAAACCCTCTTTCTCACACACTTCATACCTGATCCTGGCTAATAATCTCTCTATTGCTCTCTGTACTTTCTTCTTCCGGAATCAGAATGGATTCGTACCCCTTCCATCTTGCCCTGGCGGCGATACTTGGCGCCTCCTTCGCTGCCATCTCAGCGTATTACATGCACCATAAGACACTCTCTCAACTGATCGAGTTCACGCAGTCAATCGATCGTAAAAAGAACAAAAAGAAGAGACGCTACAGGTCGTACCAGCGGCTGATTGAAGGCAGTACCGGTACAGGTGATGGTGATAGTACCGACGAGGAAGCGGAGGAGGAGTTGTTAGAGGAGGATGCTGCAGTCTTGCGGGCTCAGAATTTACCCTCGAGTCTCCCGAGACTTAAATTGATTCATCCAGGTATGGCTTGAAGCACCTTATTGTGAGCAGTTCTGTTGGTGAGGGGGGGGGGGAGGGGGAAGAAAATATATTGTGTATTTACTATTCAACTATTGAGGGGTAGTTTACTGTTACCGGCAGTGTACCAGTAAGTCTTTGAGCGTCAATTTTTGGGTGAATTTTGTGTAATTGAGGCCCAATTGTAATATTTGTCTGCAAATACATGGGAAAAGCTCAACTGTCTGGTTACTGAGATGGTCCATACAAGTACAATCTACACTGATTTAATACTCGTCAAATTACCATAGTATTTATTTTGATTATTTGTTGTTTTATTTAGGTCTGCTTATTGATTTAGTCTTGTACTGAGTGCTACAGCATCCATTGAGTTGGTATGGAGCCTGACAATTTTAGCTGCTTTCTAGCTTTTGACCTTATGTTTTATGCTGATATATATATATATTTTTCTCAAAGTTCTGATAATTCTTTTCAAAACTCCTTTTTTAAACCAGGGAGTAGGCAGGGTATCAGTGCAAGCTCTAGCAAAAGCATTTCAAATCTAATACTCTCTCCTAAATCACCAGCCCTGAGTGCAAGCTTCAATGAATCTGATGAAGATGAGAACATCGTGGAGGACTCTAAGTTTGATGACAACAATATCGACATGCACACAAATGGCAATATGGTAAAGTTCATTCTTACATATCTTTTAGTTTCCCATGTGAGGTATTCCAAAATATTTCTGTATATTTTGGTGCACCAATGTGTAGTTTTGCTAGTTTTCTTCAATAGTAGGGTATTGATAAACGTGCGTGTCGTGTCGGCATGTGTTTAGACGTGCGTCTTTTAACGTGTCAAAAATTTAAAAATCCAAACACGCACGTCTAAGACACGTGACATGTCTAGCACGTCGTGTTAAACGTGTTCATGTTTATACATGTTTAACACGTGTCAACACTTGTATCACGTATAAATTCAAAAAATTTCAAACAAAATAGGAGAAATATATAAGAAAAATTAGAATGATTCTGATCACAAAAAATAAAATTGACATGTCATATTCAGAAATATCATACATGTTAGAGTGATAATGGTCTCTAACTTCAGTATCAAGCCAATCTTTTAAGTCCATAAACATAAACATTTCAAAAGTTTGATATACTGAAGTATTTTATATGTGCTACACGTGCATCTACATGTGTTAGACGTGTGTGTTCGTGTTCAATGTGTTAGACGTGCGTGTTTAGACGTGTCAAAATTATTCATATGTTGATCACGCACGTTTCACAACATGACACGTGTGACACATGAACACAACACATGCAAACACGTTCAGACACAAATACTTGTTCGTGTTTGTGTTTACATGTGCGTGTATACGTGTCTGACACGTTTATCATTACGGTGTTCAACAGTAGTGAATTGGAGTATGCACATAGTTTTGATCGTCAATCATAATTGTTGGTATCTATCTGGCATGCAAGAAGTACAAATGTACAACTGTGAACAATAATAAAGTATATGGCTATATCTAATAGGGAATAGAAACAGACCAGAAGGGGAGAGGAACAGCTCTGGAAAAAACAGGTAATGCAGTAATTGGAAGTGTTGAATTAAAAGAGTCCAAATCAAAGAGCATGATCAGGACTCACAGCAAATCAACCAATCTGCATGGGATACAACCAGACCCAGTAGCAGCTGATATCCTTCGTAGAAAACCCGAAGAAGATTCCTTTACCTTGTTAAACATCACACCAACTGGTACTTCCTTATTCCTTATATATACATGTAAAAGAAAAAAAAAACAAAAAGTAGTAATAAATAAGCATTAACTGTTATTTTAATTTCAGAGATGCCGACACCAGATGAAATTGAGGTGTACCGGGTTCTCCAAAGATGCCTTGAGTTGCGTGAGAAGTATGTATTTAGAGAAGAAATAGCTCCATGGGAGAAGGAAGTCATAACAGATCCTAGTACCCCTAAGCCGAACCCAAACCCATTCGCCTATGAAGCTGAGGCAAAGACTGATGTAAGCAAAGGGTGTTTATTATTTGTGCTCTATTGCTCCTTTATGTTTCTGGTTCTAATGATGTTGTTTGTTTTGTTTCAGCATTGCTTCAAGATGGTTGATGGTGTTGTTCATGTGTATCCAAATAAAGAATGTAAGTGACATCATTCTGCATTTGTAATTTGTTTCATATTGATATGGGTTAGACCATGCTCCATTAATTAGATATTTTTCTTTCGTTGGTCACACTTATGTTTTTTTTTTAAATCTTGAAATGCTTTTTTCTTCCAAGCAATCTCAATTTTGTGGACCTCTATTAATGATACTAACAGGGTGCATGGCTCATATTGGCTAGCCATATGAAGGGTTCTGTATATTTGATATGACTCACTATTCATCTTGATAATTTCTTTTCAGCAAAGGAGAGACTTTTTCCAGTTGCTGATGCAACCTCATTTTTCACTGATTTACATTTCATTCTTCGTGTAATTGCTGATGGGAACATCAGAACTGTGTGCCACAATCGATTGATTCTCCTAGAACAAGTAATGATGAATTGGGTTCATAATCGCACTTTAGTGCTTCGCTAAGATGATAGCTTTTATAATTTTTTTTTTGTTTGGCAGAAATTTAATCTACACCTGATGATGAATGCTGATCGCGAACTTCTTGCACAGAAGAGTGCACCTCATCGTGACTTCTACAACGTAAGAAAGGTTGACACACATGTGCACCACTCAGCATGCATGAATCAGAAGCATCTGCTGAGATTTATCAAAACTAAATTGAGGAAAGAACCTGATGAGGTAGGTTCTCTCATCTCCTTTTCCTTTCAGTCTCCTACCCATATTTAACTTCAAAGCATTATTTGTTTTACTTTCCAGGTTGTAATTTTCCGAGATGGGACCTATTTGACTATGAAGGAGGTCTTTGAGAGCTTGGACTTAACTGGGTAATGTTTAATTTTAACTTCTAATTTCTTCATGTTTGTCTATTGTACTACTACAACACAACAGGCTACATAACCTGTTCATTTTCTTGTAACTGTTTCAGGTATGACTTAAATGTAGATTTGTTAGATGTGCATGCTGACAAGAGCACATTTCACCGATTTGACAAGTTTAATCTAAAATATAACCCATGTGGCCAAAGTCGTCTTAGAGAGATTTTCATGAAACAAGATAATCTCATTCAAGGTTGTGGTTCTCATTAATTAGTTTCTTTTATTAATCTTTCTCATCTTTTTTTTTTTCTCTTTGTAAACTTGTCTTCTGTTTCACTAGGTCGGTTTCTTGCCGAGTTGACTAAGGAAGTTTTTTCTGAGCTTGTTGCCAGTAAATATCAGGTGATACTTCATTCATTTTCCTCTTTCTGCTGAAAGCAGAATGCAACAGTCAAAAATCTTATTTTTTTCCTTTGAATTTTGAAAAACTATTGGTTCAGATGGCTGAATATAGAATCTCAATATATGGAAGGAAACAAAGTGAGTGGGACCAGCTTGCCAGTTGGATTGTCAACAACAATCTATACAGTCAAAATGTTGTTTGGCTAATACAGGTACTTATTGACTTCATCTTTTGTAGATGAATTTCCTTCACTTTTATTTACTGGTTAGTAAGAACTGCTACAATTTCAGATACCGAGGATATATAATGTGTACAAGGAGATGGGGACAATCACGTCATTTCAAAACCTCCTTGATAATATATTCCTTCCACTTTTTGAAGTCACAGTTGACCCTGATTCACATCCCCAACTACATCTCTTCTTAAAACAGGTATGTGTTAGATGTTTTAATCATCTGTAAATTCACAAGCTAATAGTTTGTTGATGAAGGTGGTTGGGTTAGATCTGGTGGATGATGAGAGCAAACCAGAGAGGAGGCCAACTAAGCATATGCCGACACCTGAGCAGTGGGTCAATAAATTTAATCCAGCATTCGCGTATTATGCTTACTACTGTTATGCAAATCTTTACACACTAAACAAGGTTCTGATTAGTAAAATTGTATTTCAAAACAAACAATCTTGATTCTCTTTTCATATCTTTCATTTCTAATTGTGCAATATCGGGTGATAGCTAAGGGAGTCAAAGGGCATGATGACTATCAAATTTCGTCCACATTCTGGAGAGGTAAATAAACAAGAGTAACTTTTCCAAAAAAATATTGATAATTATGCATAATCTAATTTATGAAGGTACTTGATTATGCATAGGCTGGAGATATCGACCACCTGGCAACCACATTTTTGACAGCTCATAATATTGCACATGGTATTAATTTAAGAAAGTCTCCAGTTCTTCAATATCTGTACTATCTTGCTCAGGTGACCATATTTATCAATTTTTTGTATTGAAATATATTTACATGACAGGTGGCACTCGTAGTACTGTAGCTTATTGGTATAGAGAGATTTCTTTAATACTCTTCCTGTAGTTTTTTTTGTATATAATAATTATAATAATTATATTATTAATAATAAGAGTGATAAAAACAAAATTTGAAATCTACGAATGGCAGTGGCGTGGAGCAAATGCACCACTGTCAGTGACGTCTTTGTATAAAACAGTGTAAACACGCCACTGACAGTGGCACATTTGCTCTTACTCATCATGATCACGATCCATTACCACTGGATCAACTTTACTACTGCCGATCAGCCACCAAAGACACCACTGCCAGTGACGCGTTTACTTAAAGACGCCACTGGCAGTGGCGCGTTTGCTCCGCGTCACTGCCATTCGTAGATTTTAAATTTTGCTTTTATCACTCTTATTATTAATAATATAATTATTATAATTATTATATACAAAAAAAACTGCTCTTCCTGTTATTGAAAAGTTTTAATTGACTGGTGCTGTACAAGTCCATTACCCAAACAGTCAAAATTTGGTACCTGTATGTAATACCACTGAATGCCCCATCGTAGTATTGATGATCAATGAGGGTTTCAGTTTGAATAGCACTATCCTGGCAGTAAATGCTGATGACGTACCTGATTGTTTCCAATAACTATTTCCTATAATATATACTAAGCTGAATTTAAGCAGTCCAGCTCCACCTTCCTCCTTTTCAATTAATGGGATAACCCTAGAAGACTCATGGCCTGCAGACCAACCTTTTCTTCCAAATTTACCTTTCAAGTTAGACATAATCTTTGCCATTTGATCCATGTCCATCTTCCTTGATGACTGATTGATAATGAGAGGGGGGAGCTAATTAGGAGATTAAATTCATTGTCAATCCTCTCTTTTGTCCTCACAAAAAGAAAAAAAACAAGAAAGAAAAAGTTATGGTTCTTCACCTACTTCTAGTGCTCCCTCATTTTTGTATAAAAAGAGGACAGTAAAGGAGGGCAAATTAACACACCAGAAATATCAACATCAAGAATAACCAACAAAAAAGAAAGAGGAATTCTGAGTCGGGAGTGTATGGGGTCAACAAATATGGTATCAATATTTCAGACTGAGATTGGTGCAGAAACATAATCAGTTTCTGATAATATGTTTGAGCTTTTAATTTAGCTATCGTCTTTAAATCTATTTCCCTTTCACTTTTTGTGGAATGATTTTTTTTGCTATTTTGTTTCTGCATAGATTGGGTTAGCGATGTCTCCTCTAAGTAACAACTCTTTATTCCTGGACTACCATCGCAATCCATTCCAAACTTTCTTCCTTCGAGGCTTGAATGTTTCTCTCTCTACTGATGATCCCTTGCAAATTCACCTGACGAAGGAGCCCCTGGTTGAAGAATACAGCATTGCTGCTTCAGTAAGATTTTATCTCTCCCCTCTTTTTTGAAAAGGTTGACAGAGGCTGCCACTACTCCCCCTCCCGTCCATTACTTAAAGGAAGTTTCTCAATTAAGCCTTCAATTAGAAATCAAGTTAAAAAAAATACAGCATTGCTGTTGCAGACTCCAATTAACTATTTTTCTTAAGTTAGTTCTCCCTGTATTTTCCTCAATTAGAGTATTTAATCTAAATGCTATTTTTGGTAATTTGACTGTGGCAGATTTTAACTACAATTGTGCAATGAAGCTTCCATTTGAATCCCATTTATTCACTTTTGGTCTCTGACTAAGTCTCATTTTGATGCATCTCCCAGTTTGTTCCTAAATGTGCATTATGTTCCAACAAACCAAGAAAAGGGTAACTCAAAACAAAAAGATGCTGGTACAATTACTGGATGTTAACCTTTGTTTCTTTCCTACTGCAGTTGTGGAAACTGAGTTCGTGCGATCTCTGTGAAATTGCTAGGAATTCAGTTTACCAGTCGGGCTTTTCTCATGCATGCAAGGTATACATGAAAAGGATATTATTGTCTAATATATTGAATTTATGAAAGGTGGTACTATTATGGTCCCCCCAAGTCTTTTTTTTTTTTCGGTTTGAGATGAATTTTCTGAATTTATATTTTTGTTTTGGCAGTCACACTGGATTGGTAGAAACTACTACTACAGAGGTCCTGACGGGAACGACATTCACAAAACAAATGTGCCTCGTATTAGGATTGAATTTCGTCATATGGTATGTCGTTCGCCTTTTGCCTTAAAAAATGTTCATCATCCTAGTTCCACAAACACACATTCTTTTTTGACAATTCTGCTGTATTCTGATTATGGGATTATAAGATATGGAGAGAAGAAATGCAACTTGTGTACTTGGGTAATGCAAGGTTACCTGAAGAAATTGAGAAATGAGGACTTCAAAAGTATTGATTCAGTCTCAATCTAAGGTATAATTTTTTTGCTAAATGGTTCCATGCATAAGATAATAGAGTAAAATTTTAAAAAAGTCTGATTCTATGCTAAGTTGGTAATGATTAAATTCATGATCTTTGCAGGTACTGGTGTTGGCACTTGGTATTAAATTTCATTAAATGGGATGCTACATTTGATGTGCTAGGATAAAATAAATAAATAAAAAAACTATGGTCATGGAGGAGATTTATATGAATTTTTTAGTAAGCATAATATTATTCCTCCAATTTCTCTAAGATGGACATTAATTTATCTGCATCTTTAAAAGACCGCTATTGTTCAATTTTGTTTGTTTTTGAACTCGCGGATATCTTGCTCAAGGTTCTATTTATTTGCATGTTTTCCACGGCAGTGGAATTATATAACCTGTTTACGACGACCTCCCCTTAAAATCTTAGCAATATAGGCATAAATGAGTCGAAAGGCTTATACTATATAATATGCTGAAGGGACAGAATAAACCTATCTTCTAGTTTATCAAATATTCGGACTAGTTTTTAATATTGTTACCTCATATTATGTACCGGCAATTTGTATCATTTTGTTTAAGTTTCGGTGCAGCGCACATATATATACATATTTTATTGAGTGAAACTTCAACATTATAAAAGTCCTGCAAATGATCTAATAATTCAAGTGGCAACTAACTAAAATGATTTAAAAAAAAATGGATTTAAGTCTCTCTGATCCCCAGAAATTTGAAACCCAGTACTCTCATCCTTCTATAAAAAAAAAAAGAAAAACGTTTATGAGAGTCCTAATAACAAAATACAACTCATAACAATTTAACAAAGCATCAAACCAAAGAACAAATCCTGGGGATTGCCTCGAAACTCTCAACACGCTTCACAAGTTGAAATACATAGGTAACTGGTACCATTTTTTGAAAAATGTCTGTGTAGTTAGTATGTATGGTACACTCATCAGTGATTATTACTTCCTCAACTGGGCAGAGAGAGCATCTCAGCGACAAAATTTTCACCCCTGACAAATCTTTTTCAAACACAAACCCACTAACTAGTCTAACTGATCAATCAATAGCAATAGCACAGTCACAACATACATAAACAATATTGATCATGGCTAGCGACCTTAATTCAAAAAGCTAGACTATTCAATTCAGCTAAAGTCGCGGCCGTCTCAAGAAAGCAATAATCAAATTAATTATATCTTGAGATGGTAAATTGATGATGTATATATTATAACTTACATGCCAGAAGCCAAGACATTCCTAAGATTCTAGCTGTGTATATTATTATGACTTTGGGGTCAGCTGACCTAGCTCTAGTTGGTTTTTTTTTCATTTAATTGTTTTTTTTTTACTATTCCACTAAAGATTATCATATTTGCTCCCGCTAAAATCTATAAGAAAATGAAAATTAGTCTTCCGTTCAAGAAAAAAAAAACAGTTTATTGTTTAGTCGTGGTAAAAAAATCGTCAAATGTTCGTTCTAATTCTTGAGGTCGCTTTTAAATACATTATTGACTTATTGTTAAGAACTATAACAAGGCACTTAAAAATCTTTTTCTTCCCACAAGTTCTCATTGCTGTTGAGGAACTTGGTTTTTACAAATTACAACCTAATTAAGCTTGGACTATTAAGCTTGGACTTCCTTAAACTAAACATGCAGAGCAGTAATTATACAATGACTGCATCAAAATATTCAGCCCCCAGTTTACCAGAATAACAAAACTCAACAAGGCATCTTCCGGTTTTGTCTGTTCTTTTCCCTCTCTTATAATTGTCTGCTTCTATAAAAATAGAAGATCCTTTCTTATATGACAAATGCTGCCAAATTAGAATCAACAAAGCCATTTCCAAACTTCTGATATAGTTTCTTTTTGTTTTCTTATCCAATAATGCACATTTTATTGGAGACAAATATTCGTATATCCCTTTAATCATTTAGTGTTTTTCTCATTTATTGTTTGGTTTTACATATCTACAATTGGGCATTGGTCATTCTCCCCCCTTTTTGTCATTTAATGCCAAGCACAAAATTCATTCATCTTTTTCAATTTGAAACCAATCAGATACCTAATTTGTGTTTTTCTGCCTCTCTCCTCTATCTTCTCAATCTCTCACTAATACACCAGACTTGCGTTTTTGTCACGTAGCAGTGGTTAGCGTTTAAACGAATTAATTTTGTTTGCTTAGTAGAAAAAGGAACCAAATGCAAATCTCTGGCTTCTTCGCGCATTATATTATTATATTTTTATTTTTTAATATTTGATAATTGATATTACAGATTTGTGATTCCATAATTCCCATATAACGACCTGTGTTTTGTTGTGATTACGTTTTTCAGATTTTTCGAAAAATGAAGGAATTTCATTCTCTGTTTTTTTTTGGGTATACAACTATAATAATTTAAGGTGTCGCCAACAAATATTTTGTTTGTTTGTCAGTTATCTTTCACATTTCCCCCTTAATTAAAGAGACCTTTTTGACTTGTCGAGTCATGCTTAGCTTATTCAGTGCACTAACTATGGTGAATAACAATGAGACCTACCAATCAATTAATTGAACAACAAATTATAAGGTATTGATCATGCTTATTACTTGTAGGAGTAAATTTCAGCTGCTTAGTAACTAATTATGGTTCTCATGTCACTGTACTCTTTTTTTTTTATCAATTGATTTAATTTTCATCGCGAATATTTGTTGGGCTAGCATTTCTTTTGGTCTAGCATATAATAATAAAGTTATTAAATATTTTCCCATTTGAGTTTATTCACGCACTAATTATTTTGGTGACAAGTTATTTTCCTTTGTCGTTAGAAGACTTTTTGTATTAAGCCTATTCTGCGATCATTACCTACTCGTTACCTTTTTCTGTTAATTCTCACCTAAAAGCTAAGATAAACAATAAATATGGAGAAAAGGAGGTGAATATAGAAGTCACAAGACCTAAAAATTACTTCTAAATAAGGGAAAAAGAGTAAGATTCTTGAGCTTTGTCTTTTATTACCTGGTAGATAAGTCTTCACTGGAAGATCCCCATTCCAGTAAAGGTAAACGTGCCATACACTTCACCAACTCCAATGAAAGATGAATAAAAACTTATTATAGATCGGTAAATAAAACTGACGGATCCCTGCCAATGGTTATTTCGATAATTGAAAAAAAAAAGATTTTAAATAAATATGAAAAAAATTAATAATAGAAGAAAATTATAGACGTTCTTTGCTTATTGATTGATAGTGTTTAATTTTATATAATTTTATTATCTTTTATGGACTATCAAATATCATTAAAAATTTTAATCTAATGATATTTGATGTACTATTAAATGATAATGAAATTACATTAAAATTTAAATAAGAAAAGTACCTATAAAATTTTTAACTTTAAGATTTTGGAATTTATTTAAAAATCCATTGGCAAGATTGTCTTAATAATAAAATAATATAACCCGACCCGATCCATTGAATTCCTAGAACAAACCTATCCAAAAAGTTATAACATATCAGAGAAAATCGTTAGTGATTGATGTGCAAAATTCTTAATACATAAAAAGGGTTTAAGTTTTTAAGCTTTTTAAGTATGCTACATCATCATTTTTTTTCACCATTAATTTTATTTAAATCTTTTCATCTTCTTGAATCTAAGGGTTCATCAAATAATTTCTCTCTCCTCATTGAAATAATATGTGTAATATACTTAAGGCGAAACTTATCTCTTAAAATGATCCAAATTTTTTATACAATCATTTATAAATTATTATATGTTTATTTATATTATATTAATAATAATAATAATAATAATTATTATTATTATTATTTAGCATTTAAAAATATTATGTTTAAATTTTCTTTAACGTGAAATTTTATTAAATATAAAAAATATTTATATTCTTAATTATTTAAGGATTATATTTCGGGACGAAACCCTGTAGCCCTAATTCTGTTAATTTCTCTAATTGAAAATTTTTTCCATGTCCCAGCCCCAAAACAGTCTCCTTGCTACCTTTTATATAAGTTATTGCTTGCCACGTAACAATGCAGGCTTTAAGCATGTCCTGGTTTTCTTGACTGCTTGTTGGTTTGTGTAAGTGGAATATGAATTCCACTCAACTGAGGTTACTCTAATGCAGGGACCATTTTGGTACCGTTATTTAGACAGACATATGTGTATTTTCTGAACCATTTTCACTGATCTCTCAAAAATAAATTAAGCATGCCATTTGTAATTTTCAGAAAAAAAAATGTGTTCATACTTCTATGTCTAGCTACAATATAAACATGTTCTGAAACTTTGTTAATTATTTGTCCATACAAAATTAATGCATTTTTTGTACATATCCTTTAACAGTAGGAAATATCTGAGCTGGGAAGAGTGTGCTTTGCTCAGAACTAGATCTAGACCGTTGCTTATTTCGTGAAGATTCACCAATTTTCGATTGAGAGGCAGATAATGGAATCCATATCTTGTCCGTAAATTTGAGCCGACAGTTTAGATTCAAGGGACGATTATTTTATTCTGTGAAGTACATCAAGGAAATGATCCAAATACAGATACAATAAAAATTATTTTATATTATTTAAATGTGGATTTAATAAAAATTTACCAGATCCATATATGATCCATATTCAGTTAAAATTTAAGTCTAAACTCTAAAGGTGTGAAATCATATTCATTTATATAGAGGATATCAAATTAGATATGCATTATATTTCACATTTTATATTCAAATATTTAAAATAAAAAAATACATAGTTAATATTAATAAAATGTATACAATTTACATTACAAAGTATAATTTACTAAATTACTAATTCAACTAACATGATTTTTTGAAAAAACTAATCCAAACTATTTATTATTTATTATTAAGCCTAAACTAATTTATTATTATTATGATTAATTGATTATAAAATTTACTATACAAAATTGTTATCATTATATCATATTTTTACTACAAGAAACTTAAAAATATATTTTTTTTAACAGATTTAGATCGAATCATAATAGAAGATTCAAATAATAAAGTGGATCCTTTTTGAAAATTCATATGTGGATCTAAAGCCGCGATTGCTTTTAAGTTTTAACCATTGTAACAAATCAACGTTTTGGGAACTTAAAAAATTTGTAATTTGGGTATAGACTGGATATACTTTGAAAATGGTTCATTTCATATAATATATATAAAAAATATATTAAAATATTTAAATTTCAAAATCTAAATAAAATAAAATAATATTATTTAATTGGCTACGGTGCTATACATGATGTAGATCCACCATGCTATACATTCATATCTCAAATTTTAAAGTTTAAGTGATCAATTTGTACCATTCAAAATAATCTTTATATGTGATATTTTGTAGACAAAATTTATATATTTTAAATAGTTAGAAAATCATCTATTTCAAAATAATTCATAATAATTAAATCAAATGATTTTATATCGTCTCAATAGTCAAGAGCCACAAATGCATATCCACCTAATATTGATATATGTGCAACGAGACAATGCCACTTGCTTTGAATTAAAACTTGGTATTTAAAACATTATACATAAATAAATGACTATTGTGAAGTGAGGAATCAAGTTAACATATATCTGAAAAAGCAAGCATCTTAGTTGTTAACACTTCCGTATGACATCTTAATAACAATAAAGGTGAAAGGAGTCAGTATGTTCATAAAGATGGTTTACCAACTGATGTCTTGAAAATTTTATATCAACTTGTTTTTCAAAGGTCACGTACAGATATGCATGAATATTTTCCTTTTTACATGCATCATTTTGCTCTTCTTAAGAACTTTTAACACGATTTCCTTTGCATGTGCAAATATTCCTCTTTTGACTGTCCAAAACCCAAAAGAAAAGAAAGAATGAAAAAGCTATTACAAAAGCTTCTTTAAATAACAAAAAATAAAATAAAAAAAAACAAAATAATTTTGAAGATCAGAAGTGACGGTTCCTGTGTATGTACCTATGTCTCCGTTTGGATGAATTATTATCATTATCAGTATCCTTAAGATAAATAAAATATCAGTCTCGCCAAGGAGCTGACACGATGCGCGCATATAGAAAGAGATTCCACATATCAGGTAGACCAGGGAGGCACCAGTGAATGCAATCTGCAAAAGTTTGTGGATTTGATTGTTGCTCTGGGGTTAATAATTTGCCTTGTCGTAGGGTATGAACTGATGTATGTGCATCTTTGCGAAACTCTGATAATCCTGTTATATTTACATAGTGAACTGGTACGCGTCTCATCAATCGTGCTGTTTCCTTTGCCTCCCAATATAGTCTCCAATCTGTTCCTACTTCTAATGATTGTGTCCAATTTAATACTGGCATGGTTTCCATTGCACATTTTATTCCTCCTTGATTGCCCCATGCTTGCGGCCTGAAAGACAAAATAAAAAAAAAAATTGAGTCATTCAACATAATTATAACACGCAATAAATTTAATAATGTTAAAATTATATTAGCAACTGAATGATCATAGCAAAATAAATTTTTTCAAGAGACTACAAAAAGTTAGGAAAAAAAATCTATCCGGCCAAATATTGTCATATGATTTATACAAGATCAATCATTAAGACTCTAGATGTACAAATATTGTAATATGATCATGCATTGATTGCAGATATAGATATTGCAATCAATGTGCCACAGAATACCTGCGATTCAATCAATAATGGCAAAACTATACAATTCAGTTCGAGTCGGTGGGAGCCTTCTAGTTTGTCATAAACTCATATTTATGGGAATCATGCTTTAAGTGGGCCCACATTTCCTCTTTGGAGTTTCATTGCACCATGATATTGATATTGATAGGTTCCGGTCTGGGCCTTAACGGACTCAAGCTAGCTAATTAAATGTATCAAACTATGAGCTGGTGTGTGTGTGTGTGAGAGAACTGAGAACAATGAACGGTGGAGAGTTGGTGGGAGCCACGTGCAATATTTGAATAGTCAAAGAATAATTAGCATAAGCAAACAATATTTCATTAAGAAAACATAAAGAAATCAACTAAGAGGAGGAGGAGGAGAAGAAGAAGAAGAACTAACGTGATGTGGTTGGGGGACATGCCCATGAAGAAAACTGTGGTCTTGGAGGGATTAATGTTTCGCTCCACCCATCGTGCCCACGTATGCATCACTCTCCTATATGCCACCGGCCTGTCTACCTCTATGTACTTTGTTGATCCTCTACTAAACGAACCCCTCCTGTTACATCACCAGATACAGACCAAAATTCCACCGGTTAATTTACACGCAAAGAATATTTTTCTCTTAGAGCCTTACAAATTTAAATATACATATTTATATTTCTACATGTAGAATTAATCAGTTGGTATATATATTTTAATTGGTCCAGTTGACTTGGCTTTTGTGACCCCAAAACTGTTTTAAAATTAAAATCGGTGCTTTGGTAGAATATATAAAAGTTTAAACTAACTAAAACAAAAACTCAAGTCATGACGTGCATGATTTACTTACAAGATATTCATATTCATGTTGTTGAGCCACCAAATATAGGTGTTGAAAACTAGATAGTCAACTCCAAGCCAATTTACTGCATGCTTTTTAATTGATTTTGGCATGATCACACGGTGTTGGATGCTATGTACTTTTGGGTCATCAGAGTTTGACTCAACCAAAAATGGCGCCCAATAAAATTCCACAGTTGCGTTATATTCCTGTTAAATATTTAGCACAAATTAAGATAGTCTCATTAGTTCATTAATTACAAGTCCAACTATAGATGCTATGATATATTAGCAACGCGGTTTTATGTTGTAACATGATAGCTACTTCAAATTATGTCATCATGTTTTAACTATAAAATTAAGAAACTGCAATATTAAGCAACATCCATAATATTATACACTAGTAAGTAGTAATTAGTAAGAAAATCAATGCAGCACTTATTACTTACCTCAGCTCGGAAAACATTGAGAGATCCACCATTGACAAATTTGGTGAGTGATTTTTTGCCAGGAGGGATGACAGATTGCACCAGACACACCATGGACTCCCATTGATTGCGGTTCAGAGAATCTCCAACGAACATCAACCTCTTCCCTCTCAATCTCTCCAAGAGTAACCTCGCATCGAACCTTTTCACCAATCACGAGACAATCACCATTAATTTACCAAACGCGTAATCAATGCTCCAAAAAGCCACTGATGCAAATAATTAGTGATAAGACGCTTAACTAAAAGCTTAATTACCTAGGTAGATCACACCCATGAGGTTGCCAGCGCCATTTTTGGTAGGTGTCGTCCTTCCTCCCATTTCTCATGCACGTGACCTAATTAATCAGACAACAACAGCAATGTTCATTATGTTCTTGTCAGCAAGAACATTTCTGACAGAAGGACAAGGATAATTTCCTCTTTGATCATTTTAAACATATATAGTATACCTGCTCGGTGAGAAATTCGCATTCGTGTTCTTTATAAATGGGGAAATTCTCACTGTCATAAACCCATTGACCATCATACATGTTGCAAGTTTCGGGCAAGTAGAGCACGGGGCGATCAGTCGTTACGACTTGACTAATCACCTGAGCCGGCTTTTCATCAGCCCCGGTTTCAGGCAGAGCTGGAATTTCTTGTGTTGGATTATTCTGTTGGATTGCTTCTGGTACTGATTCAGTAGCCTCGGCTTTGACCTCGGTAAATCTGGATGACTGTTCCTGCCTGGTCTCCTCGGCAACTGCTCTGATCGCCGCATCTGCTGTTTCCTTTACTGATGGAAATTGAACATCTCGATCGTTTTCGTTCGGCAAATCTTTAGTTTCCTTTGGCCGTTCCTCAAGTCGGGACGATTCTGGTTCGGTCTCAGTCTCATCTTCATTTCCCTTGACTTGGTCTGATGTATGGTTATCTTGTTCAACCTCCAATCTTCTCTTTTCCTCCTCCAGCTCTTTCTTGACTTCTTCTTGTAGTGGCAATCGTGTAGGCTCGACTATCTGTACTACCGTCTCCTCTTCCACCTTGTTTCTCAGTGGGTGATGATCTGCTGACTCAAAATTGACAACTCGCAGCATCTCTTGTGTTTGTCGGGTTTGTGGCTTGGTAGCGGTACCCTGGAGATCATCGGTTTGAAATTGAATTGCCCGGCGATCTTCTTCCAGAATAGCGAGGCGGTGCGACCTTGTGTGCGAAGTAAACGGATATTCAGCTAAGGATTTGATATCTTCATTGTATAAAAATGTGGCAAAGAGAAAAACCGAGAAGACCAAAGCCGCTAGTGAGAGATTTGCTCCGTTTTTCCTCCCGGCGTTTAATGCCACTTCCTTCACAACATAAGGCGCCGAGAAAAAACCGACTTGCGTCTTTGTTGCACCATGTCAAGAGTGGCAGATTGGTAAAATACTCTGATATGAGTCGACAGAGAGAGGGAGGAGCAGGGGAATTATAGAGATGCGAGGTAACAATAAAAGGAGAAAAGAAGAGAAAAAGTAAAGGGGGTGGTTGAAACTTGAAAGAGGTTTCTTTCTCTTGGAGCAAAGGCTCCTAATCTGCTTCTTGGTACTCTTTCGAATTTGGTTTGGTTTAGAATTTGTTTTTGAATTAATGGGGCTGATGTAAAGGGAGAACAGGAAGAAGGTTTTGGTGGGTCAAAGAGTAACATGTAAGATTAAGGCAGGGGAGAGGTCTCAACTCTCAAGTCTCGACATAAATAAATCACGGTTTACATTTTCGGCACGGGTATTTGCATCTATCTCCATAACTAAATTTTAATTGCAACAAAACAAATACTTGGTTTATTACTTTTTAGAAATGTTCGTAATTAAAGATTAAAGTATGTTAAGACCTTTTAATCAGAAAACAAAAGTAATTCTAATTACATCCAATGTTTATGAGATTTTTTTTTTGAAAATATCACTCAAATGAGAAATCCAAATCATAGATATATTTCTAATAATTTAGATAGAACAAATATTAAATTTTAGTCAATTTGAAAATATTTTGTCTTTCATCATATAATTTTATAATTTTAAAATTTTAAAGGTGAAGTTTCAATTACATCGTGATGAAGGTTCATTTAATCTCTATTTTTGAATTTGATATTAGAAACACATCTATGATTTAAAAATTTTCATTTGAAAAATATTTTAAAAAATTGTACATAAAAACCATAAAAGTCAGATGTATACTAGAATAACTCAAAAAAATATATTTATAATTGTATTAATGAATTTTATTGCATAATTCTATTCTCCATGGAATATCAAACCATTTATACCACTTGCACATATTAAAAACTAAGTGATTTTTAGTATAAAAATTTCGGCTGATTTTGTTTACACCATATCCATTTTAATAATGTCAATGCGAGATGCGACTTTCTAATTTTTTTGAAAATAACTGCAAGTATTTGTTTCATCTGTAAATACAAAAAAATAAAGGGACTGTTTTTTAAATAAACATTATCGGTATTTATCTTTTTGATTTTAAATGAGTTGGTGACGAAAAAGTATGATAATAGATGTACGAGAGAGGAAGGATAGGAGTTAACCTGGAGCTTTCTGGCACTTTTGAGATGTGAGTTATTTATTTATTAATTTTTTTGCCCTCTCCATTTTCTATAATAACAAAATATGCTACATTCACTCCTTGCTATTTTCCTCTAAGGTCGGTATACTGCTGACACGTTCTCTCTTGATTCTCTATTTTAAAATTGAATCAGTTTGAAAGCAGGCTCCCTATTTTGGGTGCTGTTATTCAAAAAACAAAAAAATGAATCAGTTTTTCCGCCACATTATGTATTCCATACAAATGTCTGTGTCGAACTAAGGGATCTCAAATTTATTGCCCAAGCATGGCAAACGGTGGTCAATTTACAATTTTTTTTGATTAATCATCTGCAGCTATGGATATATATATGAATCCAAATCACCTGGTATATATGGTATTCTGACTTTTCTATGGATAAAAGAAAATAAAAAAAGCAGTTTTTGATTTGATGTTTTTGAGCTCTGATACCAGATTTTTTTTTTTGATAAATGAAATAAAAAATAGATAAATGATAAAAAAACTTTATTTTTATGCGTCTATAGCCTGAATCGAGTTTGAAAATCAGTCTCAGATATCTGCCAGTTTTTTTTTACGTTTGCTTGTATAATGTATTAAAAAACAGCAAGAAGCTGGGACCAAATTTAAAACTCGGTCCCAAATAATTTATTTATATATTGTCATACATCTAGCAATCTTCTCCTTCATTTTTCTTTAGCCATTTCTTCAAAATTATCATTGTTACTGTTGCAAGAGTTTCAAACTGAAAATGTGTTTTTCGACAGATTCAGTCCCGATCCGTATTCATCACTCTCTTCTCATTAATATTGTATATTTTTTTATTTCTATTTGGACTATTAATTCTGATCAATGTGTATCACGAAGGTCAAATCCCGAACACTTCAACCGGTGTGAGTTATGATATTCGTGCCGCATGCACATCTTCCGCTGACGAGACAATTAATATTCATGACTTGAAATGACATATTTATGTTGATTTAAAACTGCTCCCTAGTCATTTCAACATCACTATTAGTGCACGAATCAACACTACCCCACCAAGTTTGGGTGTTTTTTTTTCTTCTGAAGAAATTTGGGTGGTTAAAACAACAACTCCATACTAAATACCGGGTATAAAACACTAGAGCTAGTAGTTAAATCTAAATCAATATTCAGTTTTGATCACTATGATCCATGTCCGACTAGTATTTCTAGAAGTAGTAACCTAGTCCTGGCTGAGGAAAGAATCCATTAATTTATTTACTTGACATTTATCAATTTTTTTAGTTAATACCTTTTCTGTATGATAAAAATTTAAAATATGAATGTTTTTCATGTTTTTAATTTAAACAATTTTATTTTTTATCTAAAAATAAAAAAATAATTAACATCTTAAATTCACCATTTGTAATTAATTCGATGTTTTTGAGAGGCGCCCTAACGAATGTATGATCCCATTTATTTCATGGGGAGGGATTGCTTGATAATAGATTATTTTGATGATCTTGACAATGATATTCTAAATAAATTTAAAATTCTAAAAATAGAATAAAATTTATCTCTACTCCTTATTAAGCACGTATGTGTTTTGATCCTGCAATGATCCATATTTTTTATTAAATTTTTAGAGCTAATATCACTCATCGGATTGAGTTATTCATCAAATAATGTTACTATCTCTATGATCATTTGTGTTGAAGTTAGAATTTTCTCTCAATTTTGTTTGTTACACAAAATGCTACATAATTTAGGAGTATAATTACTTTATTTTTTTTTTCTTAAATTGCCATCAATTATGAATTTCAACTTTCCTTAAACGCTGAATGTTAACTTTCATCTCAATTTATATTTATTTTGCATTAATTATGTATTCATGATTAAAATTTACATTAATTACTAAATTATTTTTATTTTTATTTTCTTATTTTCACATGAAGATATGAATTTTTATATTTCTGAAAGATATCACCGTAGCAACGCACGAGCAAGATACTAGTAGATATATTATTCAACTTATACATTGATTGTGTTTCAAATTTTATTCAATTTAGTTATCATTTAATTGTCCATCAAAGATCATCGGAATTATATAATTTATAATGATTATAATTTAACGGTATGCGATGAACTAATAAATAATAATTAAATTATATAAAATTTAAAACACTATAATCTATATAAGTTGAAGAATATATCTATATTTTCTCTATTTTTAATATTTTCTAAATTTATTTAAAATATCATTATTAAGATAGTAAAAATAACCATTGTCAGGTGATCCTCCTTTATTTGGGAAACAAATCCGGCTATGGAGAAAGATAAATTATGGCAAAATTATATATATAGAGTAAAGATACCGTGAACTTAAGCTCACAGATACCTTCCGTGATCTTAACTCAAAAAGTATAACCAATCATCTCAAATTTTAATTTATCATCCTCATTAAATTATTTATATGAAAATCTTGTGGGATGCAAAAAATTAAAGTGTTTTGAACTTTTTAAGTCACTATTTTTAATTTTTTAAAATGATGTTCAAGTATTGAATATATTATTATTATTTTTAGAGCACATTTTAAAAAATTAAAAATCATGACTTAAAAAATTCAAAATACTCCAAATTTTTGCATCCCATAAGATTTCCATATAAAAAATTTGATGAGCATGATAAATTAAAATTTGGAGATGATTTGATGTACTTTTTGAGTTAAGCTCATGAAAGCTTCCGTGAGCTTAAGCTCACTGTATCTTTACTCTCTCTCTCTCTATATATATTAAAACTATGGTGTTTCGTGAAATATAAATTTTTTCATGTTTCGTGTCCATATATCAAATTTAAAAGTCCAAACATTCGATCCAAACCATTGAAGATAATCTTTATATTAAAATATTTTTGGAGATCAAATTTTATATATTTTTTAAATGAGTACAAATTTTGTCGATCTACTAATTTATGCACCGTCCAATACTAGTGATTTTTCACTCACCTAAAAAATAGTAAAAAAATAAAAAAATATAAAATTTAATTTTCAAAGATATTTCAATATAGAGATCATCTTCAATGATTTGGGTCGACCGTTTGAACTTTTAAATTCGAGATATGAATACAAAGCATGAGAGATTTTATAGTTCGCGAAGTAGTGATTTTCAAATTATCTTAAAAAATAGATAAAAAACTCTAAAAATATAAAATTTGATCTATAACTAGATACTCGTATGGAAATCATTTTGAGCGGCTCGGATCGACCATTTAGATCTTAAAAAAAAAAATTGATTTATAACACGAAAACAATATGTGCTATACATAATACCATAACACAACTCTAGATGAGTTGGTTATATAGGTAGATTTGAGATTCATCTAATTGTAGACAACTACAATTTCAAATAACGATAAATTAAATTGAGGCAACGAGTATCATATTTATCTAGTTCACATTTTGTACTCTAGAAATGCCATGTGAATTACATTTTGTAAGGTGGACCGACATGGCAACAATTCAACTCTCGGTGATGCACAATCATGTTCTCCCTAATTTTTGTTTGTTTTTCTTTTATTTATTATTAATAATAATTATTATTATTATTATTATGTTGTTATTATAATACAATATTATATTTCATTATGATTATTTTAAATGAAGAGGAGAAGTTCGGCAAGCTAATGGCACTAGTTAATGTGGGCCTGAAGGTCATGGCTCCCAAAAGACAAGAGAGCTTGAATAGAGATTCTTCGTGGCATATATTATGCACGGTATCAACTGGCAAGTGGGTTGTACAAACTATAAACTACCCATACAAATAAGATTTCCCATTTGAAACAGCATCCCATAAAGGCAAGTCATGCGGGTCTGGAACAATGGATACCATACCAGTGGCAGTGAATAACAACATTGGGTGGCTAATCATACCCTATTGTAGAGATACCAAGCCTAATGGAGGCTAAACGATGCAAATTGCCATCTCATCTAATTATTAGATGCTTCATTCTTGGAGAATAAAGCAGGCCCCTTTGCTTTGTCAGTTCCTTTGATGAATGCTCCCTGTGCCACCTTCATTTGTCATTATTGATTACACATTGGGGTTATACGAAGGCATAATCATGCCTTGATTGGAATAATAATATGAGGGTCATTTTGTTTTTGCTAAATTTTTTATGTTACCTCACCAGTTAAGTTCCTAGATGGTAGGTGCATGTATCAGTGCCATGGGTAACGACACAATGTAGATGTTGGAATTTCTTATTATGCCACTTAATTCTATTGAGACTGGCACTTCATGTTTGGTTTTGGAACGTTACATCGTTACTGGTACAGTACCATAATGAGTGTTATTCGCATTAATTGATAGATTTGCACTTTTTTTTCTGGTCATATGTTAATCAGCCAATTAATACAGTTAGAAAAAAGTTTGGCTTGGACATGACTAGCACTATTTCGATAGGCAGCTATTCCACCCAAAAAAGTTCAAAAAGACAACAAAGACAATCTAACAGTTACTTCAGAAAAAAAATACAATTAATTAAACCAACAAGAAAAAAAAATACAAGATTGCTGGTTGAAAAAACCAAATTTCCGATAAATAAATTTCAGGGTCACAAGCGTAGTCCTCTTTTTAAATTTGAACACCTCTCTCATTATTTTGATATGTAGCAACTACTTTAATTGGGATTTGCGTGTAAATTGTAAAAGATGCGAATTATTTCTGTTTTTTCTATTGTAAAAGATACAAATTTTATTTTTTTTGGAATTTATTTGCTATTTTTTTTCGGATAGGGGGAAAACTATCATTTTTGGATGAACCAGAATTCTCAGATCAAATCATCTTCTCCTCATCAGAAAAAATAGCAAAAATTTTAAAAAATATAAAATTTGGTTTACTAATAGATTTTTATATGAAGATTAGATTGAACGGTTCAGATCAATTATTTCTGACTTAAAATTAAAAATAAAGCGCAAAACACACAACGCCTCTGTGCTTTGTAAAGTACCATAGTCGGACTATATATATATATATATATGAATATAGATATATAAAGTATGAGATTGAAGCACCCGTATATATATAACCCAGTTGCGGATCATTAGTCCATCCACAAGCGGGCATGTGATCAGGCCCTGGACTTGTGACTTACCTAAGCGGGCACGTATTCGGGCCCAACTTATAAACTTAGGATTTTTGAGTAAGCGGGCGCCAATACCCTGAATACCTTGGGGAAATTCAGCATCCTAGGGCAATAACGCCCTGGGAGAGTGACGACTAAAAGCACGTACTTGGTATTCTGAATCTGATGATCCATCTCACAAAATAATAATAATATAATAAGATAAAAGAGATTAAGAAGTTATGCTTTCAGTTGTCATCTCGCCAAAATGAGATAACTATCCGTGTATTGACAAAATGGAATACAAATGGGAAACTACACTGTACCAACCAAAGGTCAGAAGACCGCATCCCGTAAAATAACAAAACGAAATATAACAAATGAGAGCCTACGCTGTACCCACTAGAGCCAGAGGAGCGCATCTTGACTTTCTTTGTACCAACCAAGGGCAAAAAAAGAAAACCCTTTGGACATACCAGAATCCTAAATAAGCCGGCTAAATAATATAATAAAATAGAGTAGAATCCAGACTCAAATATGGCCGTCCACACTAAACACTAAAAGACATGATATCCTAATTGCTCAAATTTAGATTAAAAATCAAATCATATTCAAAATAATAATAATAAAATATTGATCAAAAGAAAACACTATGACACAGCCGAACCTGTCAAATGACGGGGTCAGTGGATAACCGACATGCAAAGGTGCGCAGTGCATATACAAACCAAGGGGCCCCACAAGCCAATCGGTTTACCGAACGTAACCCATTGGTCTGGTTATGCAAGACATCCTCGGACTGAGAATTATCCGGCCCGACTCTCAGCATTCCTATGCATTTAATGCATGATTAACTATCTAAATTAATTAATAATTAGTGATAATAATAGTATTGTCCTAATATTATAATCTACGACTTGATTATTTAAATCTATCTAATTCTATCTCGGGACTAATTCCCTAGTCCTACTCCTATCCTGTCTACATGCAGTATGACATGCGAATGCGGGTAGGTCTCAAAAATATTGGTCAATTATCGTTTATAATGACAGTTCAAGTTTGATCTCTAATCAGGGTTGGTCGGAAAATACCGTAGTTCAGATTTATTTTAAAAGCATTTTTATTTTCAGTTTGGATTCCTATTTCTGAAGAAAGAAAAATAAATCCCAGGAACTCATACCTAGGAGTGCTGGTGAGGATCGCAGAGTCGCTCTACTCCAGAGGCAGCACGCCCGTCTTGTGGTCGGCGTCTGCGTATGCGAGGTCTAGATCGGTCTCTAACTCTGTGAGTGGATCCGAGTCGACTATATCACCTATTATTATTTTAAATTGAGTGTCTGTTAGTTTTTACGTGATGTAGTTCATAATTACGTGATGTAGTTCATAATTCACAAGTAAGTCAATCAAACAAGCAAATCAAATCACCAACCACACAAAAAAATATAGTACTATCAGTCCTAAGTTTTACCAGAACAAATCAAGCCAAGGATAGGTTTAGGATTAGTTTACCAGCAATAAGAGAGCAAGTTCAAAAGGGCACATGGGTCGAGAGGGTGTACAATAGGGTCGGGATCAGCCTCCAGCTTCCTTCTCCGCCTTTCCGCTTTGAGATTTCTGCCCAAAATGGAATATCTATTCCTTATCAGTTTTTTTTTTATTTTGAGGAAGAATCTCAACACATGAATACAAAATCGAGCAAGAGGGGAAGAAGAGTTGGTACCTGGTCTTTTATAGGAGAAGCCCCCCCTAAGTAGTGGGGTCCAGGGAGTTCCAGGGTAGGTAGAGGGCGACATGGGAGACCAACGATCGAGGGAAGGTGACAAGAGGCATGAGGTAGCAAGGTCAAAGAGGATGATAGGTGACGGGGGTTAGGTGAGCGGGAACAAGGGTTTGGAATCGGATGAGATCGATAGAAATAAAGAGGGAGAGACTTCATTGTCGCCGGAGAGAGAGGGTGACGAGATAGAGGTGAGGCAATAATAAATGGGGGGACGGGACACCGAGAGAGAGAAATGGGGGAAGATAGAGAGTGGTAATAAATGAAGGGATATGGGGGATTTAATGAAGAGAGAGAGGGAGTTGGGATTAATTGTGGCCGGGTTCAACGGTTTATAATGTGGCAAAAATCTTAGCGTTTAATTTTTACATGTTCGGTTTAATTATTGTAAGTCCTATCAATTGACGGTGTGTTATATTAATTATTTATATATATACGTATCTTCAAGTATGAAATTTCACGTTATTCGATAATTTTCTTACTGTTACTTTTAATTACCCTTATTATCAGTATTAACACTTAATTAAAATTTATGATTTAATAATAAATTTTCAGATAAATACAAAATAAGTCTTAAAAATAAAAAGTTTATAGATATATTATTTTACTTATAGATTGATAGTGATTAAATATCATATAATTTCATTATCATTTGATAGTCCATTAAAGACCATCAAAATTTTATGTAATTTGCAATGGTTTCAATTTAACGGTCATTAATGGACTATTAAACATTAATGAAATTATATAAAATTTGAATTGCTGTTAATTTATAAATAAAAGAAAATTTCTATAAATTTTTTATTTTTAATTTTTTTTAATAATAATTAAATATCTATTGCTAAAATTGTAAAAATAGCCATTGTGAGGTGACCCCTCCCCTTCAATTTTACGTTTTATTTTGTTGAAGGTTCAAAATACGAGTCCGCTTCTTAGTCCCTTTTTAAAATGCATGTAGGAAGTACCAGTATGTCAGTGAAAGAATGTCACAGTCTCACAGAAGTCATTGTATACGTAAGAGAGGTTTAAAAAAAGGAAGTCGGACAATTGTCATTTGTGAAAACATTTCATTCCAGCGCTTCTACTGCGGCGACTTGTTCAGTATAATTGAAGCCTCAGGCTCAGGCTCAGTCTCATATGTTAAATATGTTATTTGCTTAAAAAAATAAACATGTCATTTGTTTTTTTGTCCCTTGCATGCGTGCTAATACATCAACAATGTTGTGAAGTGTAAAGACGGGCAGCGAAGAATTTTACTATCTTCAATTTTGATGCCTATGGTTAGGAGAGGATGGCATCGGAGAAAATGGGTTCAATTGACCAATTTTTAATTTAAAAGCCCCTAATTCATGCATAATTTTACTATATATATATATATTTTTATGGAAATTAGTAAATTCACTCAATATTGACTCTAATATATTTTCAAAACTTTTACACTATTAACTCCCATATACTAAAAAGTTATACAAATTAAGTAACAATTATATATACAAAGACTCAAGATATTGATCTCCATACAAAAAATTCCTGCCTTTTCCCTGCATACAAATAACATAATAGTTCCCAATAATGCTTCAAAACATGCAAAAATAGAGCACAATATTTTAGTGTGATACTTGGTTTAACACAATTAGAGCTTTCTTAACATTAAGGTAACATGTTGTCCTTTTTAATGACCAATTGGGCCATGATTTTTGCTTGAAGGAATCAACTTAGGTCGCTCTCATGTCTCATTTCAATTTATTCTTTCAAAATTGAGTGTGGGTCCTCTATATCAGAAATTAACTGCGATTGCACATTATTAGGTACTGTATGATTATAGCTGTCTTTCGTTTTTTTTTTTTTTTTTTTTGGTTTTATTTACAGAAATACTGTATCAGAACACCCAGAATCTGGATCTAAACATAAATACCGCGACAACAAGTACATTATGTTCACATGGTTGTAATAATTGTTTTACCTAGGTTTTCTTAACGCCTTCTCATAACTCCTGATATTATTGTATCAGCAGCATGCCAGCAGCATGATTATGAGTCAATCTATTCGCTCTGTTAGTTAAGAACGGCTTCCATCCTCTTTGAATACTGAATCCTTATATCCTTATATATATATATATAATAAATATATTTAGACTAGCATTACAAAATGCTGATAAGATGGAAACACGATAACCTCTCCATTACCTTTAATTCAACTGTAACACCTCGTACCAAATTATATCTTGTGACATCACCATCCCTGCAAGCACCAAAAATATTGCCCGAAGCCGCCCAAAATTTTCTCCCTTTACACGGAATTATATTCTCAGGAAATGCTCTGTTAAAAGTAACAATTTTGGACGGAATTTGTTTCAATCCGAGTCAAATTACCACTCTGGAAGAGATTGTATGAAGATGCTGATTCTGTAACGCATGTAGTACAAACATTATGGATCTTTTCATCTTGTGCAAAACCTTTGTTTTTTTTTTTGAGAGAGAGAAAGATGAGAGTTAAGCATATAAATTTCATTTTGCGTCTATGGAGGTTTGAACTTATGGTCTTTTGAAGCTACTAGACTATTTGTGCAAAACCATTGTATAAACATTGCGGATTTGGCAGTGAATTATTCAAAATAAATAGAAACCCTGGTGCTGGTTTGGAACTGGCCAAATTGAATTTCCTTTTTAAAGTTCAATGGAGCAGCTATGACAGCAGCGAGTAGTAGTACATCAATTAATGAAATTCAGGTAGCTTTCCCAATAAATAAAGTGGACACAAAGCAAGCCAACAGATCCAAACCTTATACAAACACATTTTTGTCTATATATCGTTTGTGTCCAAGCAAACTCGATTTATTTTATTTTTCTTTTTGGTGTCAAGAATGGAGATATTTCAATTCCCTCTCTCTTAGCTTAGAATGAGAGCAATCTTCCCTTTCTAACTGAACTTTTTAGCTAAGAAGCTATTTTCTGGAGGTGGGGGCGGGGAGGCTCCTCTGCAATATTTCCAGTAAAATTATCAGGGAATCGTGACTCCCTCTAATCTCTATAGTCAATTAATACATAGAATTGGCGGGTATGTATAAAAATTTGGTAATTACAAGTTTAGTTTGGTGCAACCTCTCTTGTATTGTACCCCTAACATTAAGAGACCGTAATGTTTAAATTATTAGGTTTTACAAGGAAACGATTTTATTTATCTCCATTTTCAAAGCAACACTTTTATTTGTTTCCATTTTATTTTTGTAGGCAATGACCACTGTAATTTTCTACTTAATTACTTTTCCCTTTTCATTCAAATGTACAAAGTGAAAGTTACATTGGCAAGGTATCAGAACTCTGAAATGAGGTCATGAATCGGGCCAATCCATGAACTGGCGACACGTTATTGTTTAAAGCTCATTGGTGGGTTAAAATACTGCCATATCTAAGCCCAATTATCTAATTAGGCCCACAATTAGGTTGTCTCTTTGTACAATTAACTGAGGACCTCCTAACCAGTAAAAAGGACACATATTGACAAAATTTGTGTTTGGAAAAATAAATTGCCGAATTAATTGAAGGAGAATTGAAATTATGAAGTTGCAATTTACGGCAAAATATTATTTAAAATATAGTTCTCACTTTTAACTAAGGTTTTAAAGTGCATATTTCATTATGCATGCGGAGAGCCTTTGCATAGTGCATATACGGCATGCAGCCGTATATGTGGATTTCTGTGTAGAGTGATATATGCGGTTTAAGTTGTAAAAAAAATTATGGATTTTATACTATTAACTTAGAACTCAATATATACAAATATAACTAATATAAATCACAAATGGAGGAGTGGCCCGATATCTTGAGTGCCCATGTTCGAATCCGCTTGTAAGCAAAAATAAATTTTAAGCGAATTTTGCTTGGTGCGGATTCTGAAGTGGCGTAGAGGATCTTTTGTGGCATAAGTATATATGGAAAATGCATGGTATAACTTATAGTATGGACTGTGCATATCTAAACCGCATAATGGGACCACATTTGAGCATGGGAGTTAGACCGCACACGCATATGCGCCGCATGAGATCACATTTTACATCACTGCTTTTAACAAAGAACATGTTTTTTTCAAATATAGGCGGAACAAAACGGGTTCAGAATCGTATATTGTGATCAGGGGCAGCCTGCCTGCAATATAGGAAGGTCAATTTTTTTTTTTTTTTCATAGGTATATATTATAATTATTTTGAAAGTTAAGTGTATTTCTATAATTTTTTTTAGAAGTATAATTTAAGTGGTGTATTTTTTTTTTCAGGTTAAGGCATATTTTCAAATTTTATTTAATAGTCGAGCATAATATTTTTGAAACTTTTTTGAATCACAAACTTATTTTTGAAAAAAGGCCCCAGCCACAACGCCACTGATTGTGATATGAAATCATGAGCTAAAATATAGACTTTGCTTTTCAAACCACAATATTTCGTTAATTTTTTTTATTGCGATATTGAAAATTTAAGTTCTCTTGATACAGTTGGAAAATTTATTTTTCCAAACACAAAACTTAGCCACTTTCAGGACATTGTTACAGTTAGCAGTACAGTAATAAATTCGACCAAAAGCAAATATCCCATATTAAATTTCTGCTTTCTGGTGCTGGGTTTCATAAGGAATTGCTAACACATCCAATTTTTTGTTTTTGTTTGAATTCGTGGAAGAAAAACATACATATTCTTTTAAGCAGACCAGTATTCAATGAATAAGATAGTTCTTATTTTCCAGTTTTGTATGAATTTGCCTGACTGTCTTAGTTTGAACAAAACGAGGAAAAACAAAAATATCATCGAAAGTTCAAAATTTTTGCACATAGAATCAGGGCGGAGCCAAAGTTTCTGAAAATGTACATAATTATACAGTTGCTTTTTAAAAAAATTGATCAGGGGATCAACTGTCCTCTGACAAATACATAGCTTGCCTCTGCATAGAATATACAAAATTATCATGAGATAGTTTAGATAAATGTCATCCTCTAAAGGTTTTAACATTATTATCTCTAAAATTCAATGATGCATGCATGAAAGAAGAATGCAGTATATATGTACAATTTTCATTCTTTACCACACTAATGCGCATCAAGATTTTAGTCAGTGTGTATGAGTCTTCACAATAATCTGATGGATAAATGGATGCATTCATATTTCATATATTATATAGTACAGCTAGGCTGCAAACCAATCAAACTAGCTAGTGTTTGAGTTCGATTTAAAATTAATTTAAACTAAATCAAATTCGAACTAAAATTAAACTCTAGTCAAACTCAATTATTACAATTTTTACATTTATTTTCATATTATCATAAATTATTAGAGCTAAAATAATTAATATTTTATTACATATATTATTGACTAAATAGTTAAATATATATAAAGAACTACATAACAAACTATTACGTATCGAAATCAAACTGGTTTATTAAAAAGTTATCGAACCAAACTCGATTTAAACTGATAAAAAGAATCTAATCAGACAAACCGAATTCGAACTAAAACTGAATCAAACATCAAATGAATTAAAATTTATGAATTTTTCTTACACCCCAAAATACCGGCTAAAAATTATAATGACTATGTAAACTTATCTTCATCCCATCTCCCCTTTATAGCCCTGAAACGAAATATGAATTCCAAGTACATCCAAAAGAGGATCTCTCAGGAAAAGTGAGAGGGGGAGGGAGATAGAATGCCCAACATCCAAATTTATTATAATACATTAAGAAGCCCATGTGATATGTGATATAGTTATTCTTTTTTCTTTTTTTCAGTAACGCTTTAAGATTGAAGCATCAAATTGTTCATGTGACATGTGATTGAAGCCCGCCCCAATATTTGATTGAAGATAAAATTGCAAAAATATTTGTCATCGTAAATTATTTTTGTTTGATTAAGTAGGTAGAAGAATAAGCAAAAATAACAAATATATTTTTGTACAAAAATATTAAATAACGATAATGATATCAGCAACAATTTTTTTTAATGAGAATAGTTATAGGAATAACATAATAATAATAATAATAATAATAATAATAATAATAATTATATCATCATATAATTAATTATTTACAATAATATTAAAAATATAAATTAACATAAAACATTTAAGTAAATAATTATAATTATATTAATAAAATAACAATAATGATAAATATAGCATTATTATAGAATAGTAATTAGTAGTAATAATAATAATAATAATAATCATATTTTTGTATAAAAAAGTAATTGTACTAAAAGCATAATGATAAATTTAATAAATTTATAATAAATAATAATAATTAAAATGATTAAAATAATCATAAATATTTAGCTATATAATTATAATTAGCTGATTATCATTAAATATTTGAAATAAGAGTTGGGATATAGTGCTATGTATAGCACGAATTGCTTCCATGCTATTGATTGGTTCTTCATTTTTAAAGTCTAAATGATCGATTTGAAATGCTCAAAGTGATTTCCATATGAATATATCTAATTGTAGATCAAATTTTACATTTTTAAATTTTTTTATCTAGTTGCAGCTTTTGGTAAAAGTATCACACAATCCACATGCAAGTTAAAAATTACAATTTGATCACCACATCTAAATTCAATGTCCCAATTTTTTTGAAATTTCTCCAATATAACATTCCAATATATTTTTTATTAATAATTAGTTTTGAATTAATTTGTAATAATTTACAAATAGGATATCACGTTTATGGAAACTTACACTAACACGGTTTAAAGTTACTATTTGTGTGAGATGATATAAGTTTAAAATTCAATATTTCCCATTAAAATTGATTTGAGAACTTTTGGGCCCATCTAAAACCAAACAAAATCTTAAAAAAAAAAGAAGTTTCAACGTCTTACCTTAGCACGACATGATGATCGATATATATAATTTTGTGTTCTCTTTCCATGATTCATAAACTGGAGAATCTTAATCCGTGATTAAAGCACTGATTACTAATTGGAGAAAAAGTGTAATATGAAACAAATTTTTGTTTGATGATTTGATTATGTTGCTTAAAACTAATAATTACATAACACATGAAAATCAATCTTTGGTTTAGCGAAAAAAAGATATCCTCCGTGTGAGAGATCATAAGTTTGAAATTCGAGTAAAGACTCTTTATAGATATTTTAAAATTAGATAATTTAGACTCTCAATTTTTATCTAAAAAAAATTACATAACACATCAATTTTGAACAAGCAGTCATCACTTCTTCTTGATAACACATTAAGTCAAGCTGATTTGCTCCCTCTTTGTCAATAAATATCTCGTCTATTTCCAGCTATGTGACTAGCTTGTTGAATTGATAAAAACGACTTTTTTTTGGACATCTCTCTCGAAGAAAAGGCCTAGATATGAACTTTAAATTGCACTAATATCAAAATAGTTAATCGCACATTTATTGTATGTAGATTGATCATAGAGTCCTGTATAGGTTTACTGTGAGATTGCTTTCTCAAGAGACGTTAAATAGAGAGACTGGTTCAAAAAGTAGCACACATTGAAGAATTCTGTGTTATTTTCCTTTTCTATTTTTGTTCTCTCATTTAATCTCTTTGTTTTTCATTTATTTTCATTGTATATTTCTGTAATACAAAGACCATTAGCGATCCACATAGTTTCCTACATATTTAATGAAATTAAAGATTATTACAACTTAATTACTTTGCATAATATTTTTTGATAGAAGTGGAGGAAACCCACCGATTTCATCAGAAAGTATACAAAATCTAAAAGTCATTCGTACCAAATAATTGGTACCTAGACAGAGTAGCAAGAAAATTACAAACAACACTGATCAAAAGTGGCCTAAGTTAGCTACTCAAGCAGGGACCACATAAATCTCCTAAAAACCACAAACACCTTAGTTTTGTTGTATTCATTAGTAGACTATCAGGTACTAGAATACACCCAAAACAAAACATGATCATATCTATAAAACCACAAAAGAAAACCGACTCTAAGATATAACTTTCATACAACCAGATTGAAACGAACTAAGATGCAAAACACTTCAAACAAACATGAACCCTAATTTTTTGAAGTAAAATTGATGCAACATAGATATCACCATTAAAATCCTGCCTCAACATCATATTTCATGATCGCTTCCACACATATGGGTAGAGCTAGTACCATATCCTGACCCTCTACCAGAGGATTGTCCACCAAAGCCTCTACCTCAATTGTCTCCTCCAAAGTTTGAGTTGAAACTTGAAAGAATAAGTCATCTGTAGTTTGTGGTAAAACTAGTGATAATTTCAAATGATTACCAGTACCAGTATGAGAACACCAAAAAGAAACCAAGCTAATTATTTATAAACCAATTATCTTAATATTTTTACACTTAGTATTATTGAAATAAATTCTATTTCTCTCAAGCCAAATTACCCACAACACTGCCCTTCCAACTGTTTCAACAAGTACAACATCCTTTAAAGGAATAGAAGAGTCTAAGTATCATAAGTCAGCTAAACAATTACCAGTAAAAGTAAAATTATTGTGTCTGGCAATCCATTGCCAGATAGAATTAATAAAAAGACATGTAACAAATAAATGATCAGTTGATTCCTCTTCTGAACAAAAAATACAAAGTGTAGAACTCGTCCAGCTTTTTTTTTTTTTTGTAAATTTTTTTTTTAATAAGAATTCTATTTCTTCTAACCAATCAAAGAAAAAAAAAATTAATTTTCAAAGGGAGTTTAGTGTTCCATATTGGTAGATAAACATTATTTATAATGCCACTATATTACAACCATTGATACATAGCATGAACTGTAAACATACTTAAAGGGGTCCATCTAAACCTAATAATATTTTGTACATTATGTTGTGAAAAAAAGTGTTGAAGAATAACCTCCCCATATAAGGGGGGAGAAAACTCAGCTCTTCAGAATGTACACGTCGACAAGTTTTTTTAAACCGTTCATTTCTGTTTAGATCCATGGATATTGTACATAAAATCCTCTAAGGATTGACTGCGCTCTTAATTCTGTAACTTCTTTGTTGATTTTCTCGGTTAGTTTTATTCAGACCCATTAGACTACAGGCTGTATATTTTTGTGTTGATTTTTTTTGTCAGCGCATTTATCTCTTCGTCCTCTCTTTCTCACCCACTATCTTCATCCTTGTCTGTTATCTGTCTCTTCGTTCTTGTCTGTTGTCTGCCTTCTCTCGCGTTCTCCTTCTCCTTCACAAATCCTAGGTCCCTCGCCGATCAGACTCACTAAGGATACAAGCTCAGTTCACTTCTCATCCCATGACGCGACCGATGACGATGCCATGAGAGGCGCCAGTCATGGTGCCATGAGAGGTGTCAGTCACGATGTTCGTATTGGACACTTTGCCAAAAAAAAAAATTAGAGGACCCTTTTCTCTTACTCGCCATCTCTCGCTCCTCCTCTGCCAACCCTATCCGAGGTTCGCGATCGCCTTGCTGCCGACTGTAGATTAACCCTAGCCGGCGATGCGTTGTTGCCTTCCTCCGCCTCATGCCACTCAGGCACTCACCGCTCGAGGTTTAAAAACACACTTCTTCCCCTTCATGATCTTGCATTTGTTTCCTCCTTGGACAATCACGCCTCTTCTCAATTGGTGCTTGAAATTGCGATCTACAGGGGTGAAGGAGACCCACCATTTCAGGTACTGATGTAGGTTACCTGTACCAGTATGGGTATATTGTGAGTTTGTCCTTCAAATAAAGTTCGTCACATTTACTAAAGTAATGGGTTTGTATCTGGCATTCTGTCAGTGTACATTATATTTGATGCAGTTAAGTTTGTTCAAGAGGTTAATTCGTACAACTTCAGTTTTGGGTTATTAGTTAGTAAGGCCAAATTAGACTTGACTATGATTTTGAAACCTTAATTGGTTGTTAGTTTTTGTCAGGTCATGGAGATTTATTTTGAATCCTACATGAGCTTGCCACCGTATTCTTTGTCTTAAAAGCCCACTTTTAGTTCCATGCATTGTAGAAAGGAAAATAAAATTTATTAGCTTTACATCTAAGCTGGTAGGTTGCTTGCATCTCTGTTGCAGAAATGTAGCTGGACATTAACATATCCTCCTTTCGTTTTATTTGTCACCTGTGGGTAATCCATTGAATTATAAATGATGGTCTCATCATTTTGTCAGATGGGTTAGAGAACTGGCGATGGGGTTTGCATTCTCAGTGTTGTTGGCGTCCTATTTTTTATTATTAGTACTGTGATGTTCATGATTTTGCTTTTGTTTACAGTTCAAAAATATATTAAGAGAAGCTATTGTGTCAGCAAGTACGATTTTGTTTGCTCCATTTTCATATCAGGTAATCTTGATTTAGCATTTCAAGTTATTTATTCTGTCGTTTGAACAACTATAATTACAGAGGATGGTATTATTCATAGCCAAATATTATGTTCATTTTTTACTTATACTGGGAACATGTGAAAAACTTTTTTTGTTTTCCACTGCACTCCTCCCTGTCGTTCCCACCAGCTTAGCATCTTTTTATTTATTTTTTCTTTATTTAAATGTTGTTCTTATAATTATGTAATCAAACAGTAATCTTATATCTCAATACAAAACTACGATCTTGTACTAAGTTCTTGTCACTCTCTCGGATATTCACCATCTAAAGTATAATTAAAATGCAAATGTAGATGCTGAGTTTTAAAAATTATATCTACTAAAATATGAGGATGGGTAGTAATAGAAAACAAAGTAGGATATTCACGAGCAAAGGAAACATTGAAAAACCATCTATCTGTCCAAAACTTAACATTTTTTTCATTACCAACTATCTTATCAATGCTTATATCTATAAAACATTGGGTTGAAAGAACACCTAATCAGAATGAAGAAACATTAGAAGGATAATGAGTAGTGTATCCACATTTAGCTACTAATATGATTTTCACAATCCTTGCATCTAAGGATCATGAAATATGAAAAACCATTTAGCTAATAAGCTAGTATTCATAACCTCTAAATCAAGCACCCCTAATCCTCCTTGCATTTTACTTTTACATATAATATTTTATGCAACAAGAGGATATGCAAATATTAATTGTATATGCTCAAATGTTAAAAAACTATTTTATAAAATAAAGGCCCATTCCAAGATGAAATATGCAAACATTCTAGAAACCTAAATTTGTCTACACCGGCTATTTGAAAATAACTATTCAGAAAAAAAATCTATTTGAAACTTAGAAAATGCTCCTTCTGCAGACATTTAAAGTTTGTGATTTAGATACATATCTTTATCTCAGGAAAAAAATGTGATTCTATCATTCAACTTAGATATCATTAATTTAATATGAATATTAACTAATTTAACATGAATAATGATAATACTATATAAAATAAGTTATAAAATAAAGTCATTAATGTAAATATGAACTCATTTAATATGAATAATATAATTTTTATATGTATATCACCTCCAAATTAAAAAAACATATTATTGCGAAATTACATTAATAAAGTTAGCACATTTCCCTTTTTCTTTATGATTTTTTCCACGACTATTGAATTTCGATGAAGGAAAAACGCTAATCTTGCCATACTTTGTTCGTCTGTAATACAAAATGATCCACAATAGAATTATTTTATTCTAATTATTTTTTCTTATTTAACGACTTTGCTCATGTTTGATCGGATAATAAAGTTAAGGAGACATGACTACTTATGTAAAATTATGACATCATAAATTATAATTTTTTGATTGAGCAAATGAAAGAATAGGAAGACATTTATGTCATTACATTAAATAAATTATAAAATTATTGTCAGTAATTCAACCATTATAAAAATTATGATGATGATGTTGTCGCAACATATTGTTGTAACAATAGTTATTATATATTATAATAATAATGATTATTATATTATTAATATTATTATTGCTTGTTACTGTTATTAATAATAATTTTATTATCATAATAATGAAAAATTAACAGTAATAAATTGATAACAGTAATGATATAATCATATAAAAATAAAGTTAATAATCATAATATTAATTCCCATAATAAATATTATGATGTTATTGTCGACATATTATATTATTATTTAATGTTATTGTTAAAATTATTATAATAATAATAATAAATATGACAGTAATTAATTGATAATAATAATTATATAATCATAAAAATAATAACATATGGTAGTAGCATCGAATAACAATGATATACAATTACGATCACAGTGAAAAATAAAATTAATAATGATAATTTATTAATAATAATATTAGCAACATCATAATATTAATAATAATTGTTATTAAAATAACTAAGACTATTACAATATTATATTATAATAATATTTTTGAAATATTAAAATATTTTCATTTTTATTATGATAAGATTCATCAACATCATTAGTATGAATTGTGGCCCCCTGGAGAAGTAACTTGGAGGAATAACTCAAGGAATATATCTAGACTCTTTAAATTTTGCAGCCACAACCCTTCATTTTCTTTATGCCTTCAATGATTTTTGGCTTTTTAAATGAGGTATAATTGTTCATTTATTCCTCAACTAAATATGACCTTTAGGTGTATTTTGGGTTACAATTTGAGTAGGGACAAAAATTTAATTTGAATCAAGATGTCTCTTCACCCACGCTTTAGGCGACCCATCAGGACAATACAGACAACACAGTAAAATTAAGAACAAAATTAACAGAACTTTAATTCTGAAAATGGAGAGTAATTTGCTGAAAAAGGCAATAAGAAACGGATATTTCTTCATGTTCGTTTTGTTCTGATTAGTTCACCGGGAACAAAGCTACAAAAGCACAAAGACACTTTCTTAGTAAACATTTTTTAAAGGAAATTCAGTAGGCACCTTCTTAATCAATTATAATGATTGATTTTAAGATATAACTTTCTTTTTCACTCCAAGTTTTGCACCTCTAGTTACATACATTGTTTCTGCACTCATGTGCATGCAGTGTTTGCGCACTCTTTATTTGTATACGGTGTTAGATATAACTACTTTCTAAAAACACATATTTCAAAAATTAAATTAAATAATATATATTTTTAAAAATTTATATTTATACTGGATGTAAATAAGGGTTGCAGCTAAGATGTGGATTTGTATCTGCCACAATTCCAATTAGAATGAAAATTCATCATTTGGTTTCTGAGTTTTTCCAATTAGAATAAAAAATCATCATTTCGTTTCTGAGTTTTCACCCAAAAAAAGTTAGTGCTTAAACTTTTTTTATAAAAAATATTAAGTCGGTTTTTGAACTACTTCAAAAAAAAAAATCAAAATGGTCCTTGATCTTAAAAATACATCAAATAAATCATTAAACTTTCAATATGAAAACTAACTTAGTCTCTAATTAAAAAAAAATCTAAATTGGTCCTCAACTTTTAAATTTAAATTATTTTTATTTTTAAATTTGAATAAAATAAATATATTTTATTAAGAAAAATAAAAAATTTATCAAGTCATCTAATTTTGTTCATCCAAGCTTAGGCCGTTTCGGGTTTTAGATGTTTTCTAGTTCAGGTCGGTTTGATTTTGAGTCATCTAATTTTGGTTACACTTGTATTTTGGGTTGGACAGGTTTAGAACAGAATCCGAACGATCTAAGCTCGGAATCTGATCCGATCCCCCGACCCGACTTGAACTTATCCGAGACATGAAAAAATCGATACCGATATCGACTTAAAACTCATTGATGATATGACATTCTATTTATTTTTTTTCTTAATAAAATATATTAATTTATATTTATTTAAATTTAGAAAATAAAAATAAAAAATATTTAAAATAAAACTTTAAGGATCAATTTAGATTTTTTTTTAAATTTATGGACCAAATTAATTTTGTTGTTGAAAGTTTAATGATTTTTTGTGCATTTAAAGTTTGAGAATCAATTTGATTTTTCTAAAGTAGTTCAATGACTAATTTGAAACGAACGGATCGGATAAATTTGATTTGGTTTGTACGTAGAGGTTTCTTTTTATAAATATGTAATCCATTTGATTGAATTTCAACAGTACTGTTTGTTTTTGTCTTAGTTATATTACAATTTGGGAAACATTTAAGGCAAAACATGTAACTTTGACCTGACAACGACCAGAAAAGTGTCTTCTACAGTTCAAATTGTATAATTACTCCATGTCTTGACTAAGTAGAAAAAATCCATTTTTTTTTCCAGTGACTTGCGTGCAGATAACCACATCTCATGAACGTTTCGACGCATCCGAGTCATCAAGTACAAATTGAGGTTTTGAAAGTTAATGCAAGTTCATGTAACACCGGTGTCTTGAAAATGACGCTTTTGAATATCATAATCAATAATGTAAGCAAAATTGGCAGTATGGGATATTGACAAGAGGTACATGGATACAATACACGCATATATGTACATAAAATTAAGTAAATTATTGGGATGCAGGACATTGTAGCGTCGCCACAAAAGCACAGGACTCTCTGTCTCCTGCTCAATTCAGCTTTCACATCTCTATCACAACTGCTCTAGAAATACTAGATGCAATTTTTCAAAATATCTCTCGTTGTCAATTAATTCTTATCTGATTTTTTTTTTTGGTTTTTTGGCGTCTAATGCTAAATTCGTCGATAAATCCGATCCAACCGAGGGGTGGTAAATGTTGGGTAGATGGGTAAAACGTCAATTTCGTGGTATGACTCGTCTATCAAAATCACATATCCGTCATGTCTAGTTCATATTTTCGGGTTTGAAAATCCTAGGTCCGTCTTGCTTGTAAGTTATTTTTTTCTAGCCCGGCTTGATCTGGCCTGCAGCGCAGTTTTGTAAAATCGTCTGAGAAAAGTATTTTTTGAGCATCTTAAAATTTGAATTTGAGAAAATTATCAAAGTTATAGATTTTATTGTTATCAATTTATAAAATTTTACATCATCTTAATATGGTCTTTCAGTACAAAATTATGATGAAAAATGTATCTAAAGATTTAAAAATTTTCATCAATTAACCTTCATAAATATGAATTTTTTAGATTGATATGTTCTTTTTTGAAAGAGCTCAAAGTATAAAAATGATAGATATAGATGTCATGATTTTAGAGAATTTAATTTTATATTGATTGGATTTTCGAGTTAAAAATATGGCTAAAGAGGTACCAAAATGTCTGTTGAATTATATTGTTCATATTTAGACGTTTCAAAAATATTAGTGCTTCTATTCATATAATAATATCATAACTAAATGCTTAACATAATTTAAATGATATTAGTACATTTTATTAGAATTTTACATAATTTTTAGAATATATTGATATTTAATATGTATAAATATAATTAAGTTATATATATATATAGAGAGAGAGCGAGAGAGAGAGTTATGCTACTGTTAGTGGTGAAGTACAAAATATTTTTATATTTCGCGTTGTATCTCCCATTTTCAAATACAAAACACCGATATGACCATTAAAAGTGTTCTCCATATCGAAATATGTTTGGATACCAAATTTTCTATTTTTTTGAGGATTAGAAAATCATTCTTATTAAAAATTATAAACTCAATACATTTTCATCACCTAAAAAAATAGAAATTTTTTTCTAAAAAATATAAAATTTGGTTGCCAAACACATTTCAATATGGAGAATTTTTTCATAAGAATGTTTTTTTTTTCATTCTCATTAAAAAAATTAAAAATGGTAACTTAAAAAGCTCAAAACACTTCAAATTTTTGCATTCCATAAGATTTTATATAAAGAATTTAATGAGAATGATAAATTAAAATTTGAGATGATTTGATATACTTTTTGAGTTAAGCTTACGATATCTTTACTATATATATATATCACTACTCGGACCAGACGGGCGGTCTAATTTTAAACCCGTATCCGTCTCAATCTGTAAGATGGCCTGACTTGACCCTACTCTTTCATTGATCGGGCCGAATGAGTTTGCATCTGGCCGGAAAAGATTCAAACGGATCTACTGTGCCTAAATTATCATCCATAATTAAGAGTCTGAACAAGGAGGTTGATACTTATCCACCATATGCACCCCAAATTGTTGATATTTGTTCCCTCCAAATTCTCTTTCAGCCCTCTCATCTTTCAATCCTGATTCAATCTCCGTTCAAATTTATCTTAATCAGAGGATTTATATATTTAGATTTCTGTTTTCTCATAAAATTAACAAGAAATCCATTAAAAAGAAGAAAAATCTCATATGAGATATATGTTGTATTGTTGAGACAATTAAAACAGATCAATTTGATTGGATCAAGATAGATTTTGGTTTGGATTCGGAAGAGAGCATAATTCAGAAATTCATGAAAAATATATTACGTTTCGGTTTCTTGACTTTGGTAACATTAAGAAGGGTGAAATGGTTGTCGAGCACTTTTTCTGTCAATATGATACACATTTTTTATCAACTTTTTGTTGTTGTTCATATTTAGACTTTACAACTTGCAACTTTAATGTTCAATATATATATACTTTACAACTTGCAACTTTAATGTTCAATATATATATATAGGGAGACCTTACACTTCTTCGTGAAGTAAAAATGTGTTTTGTTTCAGTTTCAAATTTCATATACCGAGAGCTTGAAATATCAATTTAATTAGTCCACAATAATCTAGATATTGAAAATTTATTGAATACCAAATTTTACTATTTTTAGAGCTTTATAACTATTTTTTATTTTTGAATGATGATAATTTTTTTAGGTGCACCTATCATTATTTTATTATTATTTTTGGAGCATTTTTTAGAAATCCGAAAAAAATAGTTAGAAAATTTCAAATGTAATCAAATTTGATATTCCATAAGATTTGAATATGTAGTTTATGTTGGGTGAATTAGATTGGCAATTTGAACTTTGATTTTGTGAGATTTTTTTAGGCCGAAGCAAAATCATTTTTGCTTCGCGAAACACCATAAGATCTCCCTATATATATATATATATATATATAGGTAGAGATAGAGATAGATTATTGTGAAAATATTTATATTTCATATAAACGCGATAAAAATATATTTTAAAGTGTAATAAATTTTAATTTATTATTTTTATTAAATTCATCATATGAAAACCTTATGGGATATAAAAAAATAGAGTGTTTTGAGTTTTAAGTCACTTTTATAAATTTTAAAAAAAATAGCTCTAAAAATAATAATAAATATTCAATATTTGTATTATTTTTTTAAAAATTCAAAAAATAATTTAAAAAACTCAAAACACTTCAATTTTTGTATCCCACAAGATTTTTATATGAAGAATTTAATAAAGATATGAATTAAAACTTTTGAGATTTTAAATATATTTTTTAACGTATTTATATATCAGCTAAAATACAAACGTTTTCACAATAGTCTATGTCTCTATATATATGTATAATATTAAATGATTACGTAAATGATAGCGTACAATCCACTATCCATGCTTAAAAAAATGCTGAATGGGTTTGAAGTTTAAACTTAAATTTGCACCGCTCAGAAATTTATTAATCAATGGTTTAAAGATTTCAAATTCAAATGATAATAATTGAATATGCGTTGGTCGGTGTTTCAAAGCAATGTTTATATCAATATTGAGGCCTCTCATGTACTTATAATTTTAGCATGAAATTAAAAAAAAATCTAATCCATTTCATCAGCAAGGAATTTGACAAGTAATTCGATCGGTCTTATCTCAAGTTTGGTGAGTAATTTGCAAAATGGAAATTTATGAAATTTATGACTTGAGACTTGAGACTTGAGAGCACAATTTAGTCCCCGTGGAAATCATCTTTTGCTGGAAGGTGAGAACTGATCACTCAACTGAGAAAGTGAAAGAAAGGTACAACATAAAACACAGTTAGGATGAACTTCCGTCAAATTTTCATCGTGGAAAGTGAAAATATATTAATTAATAAATTAAATAATGATAATTAATTTTATTTTTTTAGCACTTTATCCTAACAATTTGAAGTACAACAAGTCACTCATCCTCTTTATTTTACTTTTCCCTTTCTTAATTATATTTTTTCCTCTAACGAAAAAACTTATTTTTCTTGAAACAAATCTAAAAGTTAAATGTTACGTCAGAATATATTAAAGTGAACCTTCTAGAAATTAAATGTTACGAAATCATGAATGAATAAAATATTCAATCTTAATAAATGGCTCATTTTTTTTAGGGAATAGGGACACTAATCCAAATAGTTTGTCGTACCATAGGGGATCTAGATTCTAGAGAACTGAACCTACAATGGATGTTGAGTTGGTCAAAGCCATTCAATTATGGATGATATATCCATTTCAATTTTCAAAAGATGAAATACATGTACATTCGTGATTTAATGATTTAATCTTTTCAATAAATAAATTCGCATATGCTGTTATCTCTTTCGGGATAACATGATTATTTCAATCGGAAATATCGGATTAAAGATCAAAATTAATATATTTTTCTCTCTTCGAGATGCATTCTATATATTCGTTTATTTTCATTCTAACAATTCTGATTGGAATAATAGAATCATATTATCCTGAAAAGAATAACAATTAATAAACCGCTAGTTGATGATGATCACAGAACACTATTTCCCTTTATAAAAGCGAATGAAGACCAACTTGTCAATGAATCAAAATGTATCTTTCGTTTAATTAAATATATTATCCAGATAATTCATGTATCAAACAAATACAACATATGATCATATCATATATATATATATATATATATATATATATATATATATATATATATATATATAGAATTAGGCTATGGTGCTTTACAAAGTACAACTGCGTTGTGTGTTTTGCGCTCTATTATTAATTTTAAGTCAGAAATGATCGATCCAAACCGCTCAATCTAATCTCCATATCAAAATTCATTAGTAAATCAAATTTTATATTTTTTGGAATCCATTTGCTATTTTTTTGGATGGGGGGAAACCATCATTTTTGGATGATCCAGAATTCTCAGATCAAGTCATTTTCCCCTCAGCTGAAAAAATAGTAAAAAAAATTCTAAAAATATAAAATTTGATTTACTAATATATTTTGATATGAAGATTAGATTGAATTGTTCAGATCGATTATTTCTAACTTGAAATTAAAAATAGAGCGCAAAGCACACAACGCCTCTGTGCTTTGCAAAGCACTATAGTCAGACTATATATATATATAAATTAGGCTATAATGCTTTGCTGTGATTTTAATTCAAAAAGTATATCAAATAATCTTTAAAATTTGATTTATCACTCTAATTAAATTGTTCATATGAAAATCTTGTGGAATACAAAAATTTGGGGTGTTTTATGTTTTCTAAGTCACTTTTTTCAATTTTTGAAAATCAACTCTAAAAAAATAAAAAAATATTCAATGTTTGTACATTATTTTCAAAAATTAAAAATAATAACTTAGAAGTTCGAAACACTCCAAATTTTTTTATACTCCATAAGATTTCAATATGAAGAATTTAATGAGCGTGATAAATTAAAATTTAAATATGATTTAACATACTTTTTGAGCTAAGATAATGAAAAAGCTCCATGCTCGTAGAAGCACACTTAAGATAATATTAGCCTTTTGAGATTTACCGGTTTAAAATATTCGGGAATATATTGATCATAAATAAATAAAAAAATTGAAGATGTTTGAAACATGAATTTGTTATATAGCAATATTGCAATCAGACCCTGTAAAAAAAAATTCAACAAATCGATAAAAAGTGATATTTCTTAAAAGTTGTAGGTATGAAAATAAAATGGATATAAAAGGAAGTTATGAGTTTATCTTACAATTTATACTTCACAAAAAAAAGATGTTTAATGAGAATTGAATTTGTAATTGCAGCTCCACAACAATTAATGTTTAGAAAGCAAGCGAAGACAACAGCTGATAATTGCATGGTGCAGTATCTGGCTGGTGTTCATTTGCAGTTGCAGTGAGAAACATGGAGAAGCTAATTAACCAAATTTCTAACTGGGTGCATATGACAAAAAAATCATCCGAGATATATAATATATCATCATCTCAATTATCAAGTTGAATAAATCTACAAAACTTCATCCTTATCCAAATCCACGTATACAGGACCAAGAAGAGTGAAAATTAAGAACTGAACCGATCTTAACCTAACCTAGAATTAATGGATCTAATTTTAATATTGAAAAAAATAATGTTCCGTGTGGTGTCCTCAATTGTCTCAATCTTTAAGCTAAAATGGTGGGTCCGTATGTAATGTAAATGAAGTTGGATGAAATAAAATTCACATTCATCATGTGTTATTTTACTATTACTATATATATTACAGAGTACTGTAGAAGAGCCGGATTCAATGAAATGAGCTGGCATGATATGGAAATCTGTATTACTCTACACATTATTAGATCCTGCCCCTGCCCCTGCCCTCTCTCTCTTTCCCTCTCCACATTATTGCATTAATAGTCCATTTTTATCCGTCTTTAAAGTATAATTTGAAGATATGTTCATTTATCTTAAAGATGTCTAAAATTAAAATAAAAAGAAAACTAACCCTTTGAATCTAATAAACGGAGCGGAGCCTTCATTTCATTCTCTCTTTTCCTCTTTTTTTCCACACCAAGACTTTTTTTCTTCTCTTTTAATTTGTTTCTTTTTTTCCGTTTTATTTTTCCGCGCCAAAACTCACATGCAATTAGAGGTGATAGAAATCTGAGAAATCAGTCATGATTTGAATCCGATTTGATATGATCTTTTAAAAAAATAAATTAATTTGATCCGATTCAAATCCGATATGATTCGGTTCGAGATCAAATAACTACAATTCAATCAAAATTAATTTAAAAGATGAAAAAAATCAATATATAAATTGATCCGATCCGAGCCTAACCAGATCCGAGCTAATTTGAGTTTTTTCAAAAAATCAAACTAACTTGACCAGTCCTAACTAATAATTTTTTGAATGATATCTCCGGTAAAATTAAACTTGAGATGATATATTAGAGGTGTTTTATCCATCTCAGATGGGTCCCAAGTCCCAACTGAACGCGGCTCACTGCTTCCTCGTATCTGGGGAATAACAACTTGCACCTGGCATTTACAATCACGAACATGTAAAATCTAACCAGAAATCAGACCCCACAACAAAGTGACTAAAATAATATCTACTGTCATGCTCCGGGTGCCTGGAGACAACAAATATCTCGGCTTCGCAACCTCGGCCCACAAACACGTGTTTCATGTTTGGCAATGGCAATGGCAAATGACCGTGGGACCCTTGATGAGTCACCATTTATTCGGAATCTCAAACGGATAATACCGATCTGTGGAGCTAACGAGTAGCGATCTGACACGCGTCAGAAGCTTACGGTGGTTGTTGTGCGGTCCCTGCAGCGGATCAGGACGAAGTGACGAAGTCGTATCGATGCGAGGAAACGGAGCCGATCGACCAGCTATAAATAGGCGCGGAAATTCGTTTGTGAGGCAGTATCAAATTTCGCCCTTTTTCCCATTATTTATACTACTATCTTTTTAACCACTTTGCATCGTTAATCATTTGCAATTTAGTTCTCCTTTATCAAAATGTGTGGGATTTTGGCTGTTTTGGGTTGCTCCGATGACTCGCAAGCCAAGAGGGTTCGAGTGCTCGAGCTCTCTCGCAGGCAATTATATACCTTATCATTTTATCCCTTTAAAAATTCTATTTACCGATGGATGAACACTAGTTGTTCGTAGAAATGTCTCTGAGAAATCCATGTACACCAATTAATCGATCACTTTCATCTGGTGATGGTTTAAATTTGATCAATCCATGCTTCCTGCAGTTAACGATCAACTTTTTGGTATTATGACTTTTAGACCGTTTTTAAGGTTAGGTGTGGATGGTCTCTTGGGGTAATCATGTGGACCTCAGCAATCTGAAAGGATCACGTGGAATTTATTATGACATCTTTTCTTTTTTATCTTTTTTTACTTAATTGTAATCCCTTTGTTCCAGTAATCATGTATTTTAGGTTGTACGCATCTTAATTAACCACTATTTTAATAAGGTAATCACCTAATGATTGTCAGCTTCCATTTGAGAATATTCAAGAGTGATGCGAACTGACATTGATTGATTTGGTCAAAAGATTTAATAATTTGGCCAGCTGATCATCATGTTTAATTATAAAATAGGTTGAAGCACAGAGGTCCCGACTGGAGTGGGCTTCACCAGCATGGTTTTAACTACCTGACCCACCAAAGGCTTGCAATAATTGACCCTGCCTCCGGTGATCAGCCTCTCTACAATGAAGACAATTCCATTGTTGTCACGGTAAATACACTTAATTTATGAAAGTTCTTATTGCCACCATTGAAAAACATCCCTTTTCTTTTAATGTGGATATCTCACATAATTTATCTCTGACAGGTGAATGGTGAGATATACAACCATGATCAATTGAGGAAGAACTTGACTAATCATAAGTTGAGGACTGGCAGTGATTGTGAAGTCATTGCTCATCTTGTAAGACAAATAAAAGAAATTTTGTTCTAATAATGGCATTTATTTAAAAATCGAACAAAAAATAACAAATGCCCGCTTGTTTGTTTAGTATGAAGAACATGGCGAGAATTTCATTGACATGTTGGATGGTGTTTTCTCTTTCGTTTTGCTTGATAAGCGTGACAACAGCTTTATTGTTGCACGTGATGCAATTGGCGTAACCTCACTATACATTGGCTGGGGTCTAGATGGTAATCTTTACTTCTACATATTGAAATTTAAATGCATAAGCAAATGAATTTTAATATCTGTTTTTTTTCCCTTTCTATACAATAGGCTCTATTTGGATTTCATCTGAGATGAAAGGTTTGAATGATGAATGTGAGCATTTCGAGGCATTCCCACCTGGACACTTGTACTCTAGCAAGGAGCATGGGTTTAAGAGATGGTACAATCCTCTTTGGTACTCCCACTCTATCCCATCAACTCCATTCGACCCTCTTGCTCTGAGAAAGTCTTTCGAAGATGTATACTATCTTATAATTTTTTTTGACTTAATAATTGTAAAATGGTACAGAACTACTGTTCTAATTTTTGGTTTCTGGCTGTTTGTGTAGGCTGTGATTAAGAGGCTAATGACAGATGTACCCTTTGGGGTTTTGCTTTCTGGCGGGCTGGATTCATCTCTGGTTGCTTCAGTAACTGCACGCCACCTGGCAGGTACTAAGGCGGCTGATCAATGGGGCACTCAGCTTCACTCTTTCTGTGTTGGCTTAGAGGTTAGTTATTTAGCAAGTTGTTTTAGCTCTGTAATTATTATCAACATTAAATAATTTTCAGAAATGTTTACCTGTTCTGTAGGGTTCACCCGATTTAAAAGCTGGTAGGGAGGTTGCCGATTATTTGGGGACTGTCCATCATGAATTCCATTTCACTGTTCAGGTATATTATGGCACATTCTGGTACTCCCAGTGAGTGGTAGATGTACTGTCACTGCAACTAAGCCTCAGTTAACTCATCTAAATTTCAACAGGATGGTATTGATGCAATAGAGGATGTGATATACCATATAGAGACCTATGATGTAACAACAATCAGAGCCAGCACACCAATGTTTCTTATGTCAAGAAAGATAAAATCCCTTGGGGTGAAAATGGTCATTTCTGGCGAAGGCTCTGATGAGCTCTTTGGTGGGTACTTGTACTTCCACAAGGCACCTAATAAGGAAGAATTCCATCAAGAAACTTGTCGCAAGGTACTATATTTAACTTTGTAAGTTTTGCATTTTTCTTAGATCTTTCATCTTCTATATGTTTAAATGGTTCTTACAAGTTGAAATGTAGGTCAAAGCACTGCACCAGTATGATTGCTTACGTGCAAATAAGGCCACATCAGCATGGGGCTTGGAAGTGCGTGTTCCTTTCCTTGACAAGGAGTTCATAAATGTTGCTATGAGCATTGATCCTGAATGGAAGATGGTAGCTTCTCTACACCCATGGAGAAAAAGTACCACACGTGTTTCCTTCAATTTCTAGTATTTGGTCATGTATTTAACATATGTATCTTTTCTTACAGATAAAGCCTGACCAAGGGCATATTGAGAAATGGGTCTTGAGGAAGGCCTTTGATGATGAGGAGAACCCCTACCTTCCAAAGGTTTACTTTTTATTTTCTTGAATGTTTTCCTTTTCCTAATTTTTTCTAAAACAAAATTAGACTCAATTGTTACATGTACTAATATTCTTTATTTTATTTTTTCAGCATATCCTCTATAGACAGAAGGAGCAGTTCAGTGATGGGGTCGGTTATAGTTGGATTGATGGACTCAAGGCCCATGCAGCTCTGCATGTATAATTTTAATTCAGCTCTTATTATTACATTTTGTCCGATATATATTGAATTTACTGACTCACGTGATGTGTTATTTTAGGTGACTGATAAAATGATGCAAAATGCTGCACGGATCTACCCACACAACACACCAACAACTAAGGAAGGCTACTACTACAGGATGATCTTTGAAAGGTTTTTTCCTCAGGTAGTTAACAAGAACAACCTTGAAAGGTCTCAATTTATTCCTTTACACCCTGATAGGCAAGAAATTTACATACTGAGTTTACTTGTTGGCACAGAACTCTGCTAGGCTGACTGTGCCAGGTGGGCCAAGTATTGCATGTAGCACAGCCAAGGCAATAGAGTGGGATGCACAGTGGTCCAACAATCTTGACCCATCGGGTCGTGCTGCTCTCGGGGTCCATGATTCAGCCTATGAACAAACCACTGTACCAATCTCTCTCTCAGCTGGAAAGAGTGCTTCTGATATGAACAAGAAAGCAAAGATTATTGATGTACCAAATCAAGGGGTCATCATTAGCACCTGATTGGACTTTTCTCTATGTTATGGCAACCATACTGTCAATTTTGTGTTTGCGTACCTGTGTGTGTGTGTGTGTGTGTGTGTATAATAACTATGGTTTTGAGGGAGGGATGAGATAGCAATTCCATAGTTAATTCTATAAATAAGAAAATAGAGGATATGGTTCTATGCAATTATGTGCAAGCATCACTGGATATGCAACCTTTGTAACTCAATATAACGTTTTAACATGGCTTGTAATTTTATTGTATGAATGTGCTAAGTGTATATGGGTTAATGTGTGTGAAGGTGGGCTAAGATTAGAGCCTTATGAAACTAATGCATGAACTACCCCGGTTTCAGGAAAGTCAATAGAGTGGTTTGAAATTTGAACATGAGAAATATTGAGCAAGTATAGATCTAATATGCTTGCACTTTTATCGATTTGGTTACAATACAAGTTTTGCGCATACGTCCATACGGTTATCGACTCTGAGTCTCTAATTAACACCGCATCAGCAGAACCAGAATATTTTCTTACAAATTTCTGGTTAAAATATTTTTATTCAAACTGTCGAGTTCTGAAACACTGTTAATAATTTATAGTTCTAAATCCATATATTGCTTTTAATTTTTCCGAAAATTTTTCAATAAAACCTTCTCTTAGAAAGTTTTTTAACAATGCTTTCTGTATATGGTATTCGGTATTTTGAGGGCTTGAACCCATCCTTTAGAAAAGGATCCAAACGTTTTAAACACAGGCTCACTTAAGTCAGCTCTTTTGGTAATTGGTATAGGTGAATTCTCGTAAGTGCGTTAATTATTAATTGTAAGAAGCTGGCATTAGCTTTAATTTTAGGCGACGCGTTCATGTTTAGATAATCAATTCCATTAATTAATCAGAGTTGTTTTTTTTTTGTTTATTTTAGCTGAGTATCCCCCCATCTAATTATGAGATAACAACAAGTCATTGATAGATTTTTTGTTCCATATGAATGTCAATGAAATAATATAAATCCATACAACTTCTCTTAGTTAATCAATTAATTAATATACTTAATTATCGACCAATTTTGGGATAATTAAGTACATTTTTAAAGGGGAGTCCTATAGAAGGATTTACAAATAAGCATAGAGGAGCTGATTCCATGTGTCAGGTACGCCTGGCAAGCACCAATGGATGCAATCCACATACTGTTCTGGGTCCGCCTTTTGCTCGTCTGTCAGGACTTTTCCTTCCGACTCGGTGTAGACCGATACGTGCCCATCGATCCTGTGCTCCGAGAGCTGCGTCACGTTGAGAAATGTGACTGAAGTTTTCATTCTCGCAACCACGCTCGATACAATCTCCATCATGCTTTGATCAGCACCAGTGCCCTGGTAGCCCATCGTCAGCACTGGCTTTGTTTCATTGAAGCACCTTATATTTTCATTGTGGTTCCAGTCTGCACTCCTGTTTTTGAGATACCTTTTTAAATAACATGTTCTTTTCCTATCTAAAAATAAGTGACCACAAAATATATGAGTGTGCCTACATATTTCTTTTAAGCTTTTCCTCGAACAAAAATATCAGAAGGTGTCTACTAAACAGGGGAAAATAACAAAAGGTAAATGAAGGAAACAGAAGAAACGAAGTTATACCTCATGTGTGTAGGGGATATGGTAGTGAAGAAAATTTTTGTTTTATTTGGGTCCAATGAAGAATCAATCCAGTTGGCCCATGTCTTGAGCCCAATCCTGTAAGCAACGGTCCTGTCCAATTCTTCAAACCCTTCTTCTCCATTTGCAAAGAACCCCACCTTCATAAATAAATTGCAAAATTGTTTAGTGTGCAGTGTGCCAGTGTGCACAAACGACTACTCATTTAGCACCCTATAAAACTTCAAAATACATTTCACAACCCTCATTACTCAATACCCTTCTGACAATTCACCAAATTCAAACTGTTAAGCTGCTCTCTTTTGACTCGCTGCATTGCTTGTGAGTTGTGAGTTGTGACCGAGTGATAACTAAATTGCAGCAGATCTATTATACAAACGAAAAGCAAACAAAGAACAAGATCGAAGAATAATTCTAGAGAATTTCGTTTCAATGGGGGCATATGAGGCATTTTTCCCTATAATTCGAGAAGAGAAAAACTGAATAAATTATGTTCAAGCTTTTCAACTCACACAGATTTAATTGTCTGTCCACTCATCCACCAAATATAGGTCTCAAACACAAGAATATCAACCCCTATCCAATTTCGTGCATGATTCTCAATCGCATCCATATGCAAAATTCGTCGATTTGGGTCTGCAATTATTTGCTCATCGGTGTTTGACTCTATCAAAAATGGTGCCCAATAGAACTCAACTGTTGCATTATATTCCTGATCACAACAAAATAACACTTTTTCAATCAATATCACAATCTAAGATATTAACTTAAATACAATGTAATATTATGGAATGCCTCTAGTTAAGAGTTTGTCGGTCGAGAATGTACCGTAGCTGTAAAAACAGAGATACCATGTTCATCACGCATGTCTCTCTCACTTTCTGGTATGACAGAATTTAGAAGACACACTAAGGAAGTCCATTGAGCTCGCTGAATTGAATCCCCGACAAACATCATCCTCTTTCCTCTGATCTTTTCAGCCATAGATTTTGCATCAAATCTACAAACAAACAACAAATGTTTTTCAGACTTGATAACTTTACATGAATAACAAAATCTACTGGTATGTTAAGGGATAGTTTGTAGCTTAAACTTGATCAATCTTCTTGCATTTTGGGCTTGTACCGTTGTATTAGGCTGTAAATGTGCTTTGAATTTTTCAATTCGGCCGAATACTTGGCATGACTTGGTGAATTATCATTTAAAATTTTCCAATTTTGAATTAAAACTCTTAAATTTCGTAAAAAGTTTCGTCAATCATTTTCCAAACACAACCTCAATTATGAACTAGCGAATACTCCTCAGTCGTAATATTAATAGATTAAAAGGTTTAATGCACGAAATTAACCTTGGTAATGTGCAATTATCCAGTTTCCACTCCCAGTACAAATACTCCTTGTCAGGCCTTCCATTCCTTGCACAGCTCACTTGTTTGTCAATATATGGGCATGTGGTGTCATCGTAAGGCAAATATTTTGATTCATTAAAAACCCATTTGCCATCTGTCACGCTACACCGTTTGGGATCAAACATGACCTTGTGTTCTTCTTCTGTTCCCTCTAATGGGTTACTCTGCCTCTCTCCTAAGAAACACATGTGATACAATATTAGAAAGAAGGAATCACAAACTATAGGTTTATAACACATTAATTTGCTCAATTAACGTTAACGCGAGCGCAGGATTAATTAGCCCAAATTAAACGGAGAAGAAAGAAAAAAAAATATATATATATATATATACCTCTACGAAGAAGCATAGTAGAATTATATATGCCATGAAGCTTAGAAGCATTTAGCTTGATGATTGATATGCCGGTGACTATGCGTAGATCTTCAAAGAATATAACACCAAAAAACGCGAGGCCGCCTATTATCGATACAGCAACTGAGATGGGGTGTTTACGCCTGTGTGTCTTCATTGAACGAAAAGAGAGTGCGTAAGTGAGGGTATGAAGAGTATTATTACACTACAGAGCTTTCGTTAGAGACTAATTAATAAGAAAAGGTCAATAGGTAAAGGGTTGAAAAAACAAAAGCATTTTGATGCATTTTGTGGGGTCATGTCCTAGAAGTGAGGCCGAAGCAGTAAATTCATAGTGACTAACTAATTCTATTGTTATTGTGAATGTACAATATTGTCATTATCGATCCTGTCTAGCTATTTGATCTTTACAGACAAATAGCTCAGATAGGGGTGTAAAAATGAACATTAAATTATCTAATTTTATTCGCAATTTGATTTGAAAAATAATAAAAAAATATCTGATTCATATTCATATTCCAAGATATGCATATTTAAATTTTTAATGGATAATGATATAATTTGAATATTATCTATTCATATTCGATCGTTTAGCTATTATTCATTAATATCTGACATTATCCAAAGTATTTGTATCTATATTATCGGAATACATATCCGAAATTTTTTCATTATATATATTTTATTAAATTTTTAGCATACATTAGAAACGTAATTAATTTTATATCTAATTAGTGCTCGTGTATCATTTTTTTATAATTTATTGATACATTTGAACTACTAATTAATGATAATTAATAATTAATTTTTATATTTAATATTATTTTTTATAATGAATGATTCTATCAAAAAATAGTATACAATTATTTTCTGATAATACATATAATTTTTTATTTAATATCCGTATTTATATTTTATATTTGTTTTATATATGATTTGTATATGTATCTGTATCCTGCTATTTGTTGAATATTTGATGTATTTTCATATCCAAAACTATCTATATTATAATTCATATCTGAAAGATTATAACAGGTGAACAAATATCATTATCCGTCCACTCGTTTGCAACCTACATGGAGAAACCAGGCAGATATGATTTTCTCCGAATATTAGTTCTTTCAGTGGTTTAAAGTTGTTGGATGCATGTGCTTTTGCATCTTTTGATTATTTTCCCATCCAAATGATTTTGACATTTATAAGATACCTTTTCCCTCTCCCTCGTATTTTCATTTTAAGGCAATGCCATAATACCAGAATATATAAATTATTCAAATAAAATAATTAAAATATATAATACTTTTGAATATTTAAATGTCTTACATAATAAATATATAAATAGTTTTAATAGTCATTAAGTCTACTACCAACCAAATAAATCTTATTAATAGTTGAGTAATAATAATATTTTTGTGGATGGATAATTAATTGATTTAAATTTGATACGTCCTATGTAAACGACAAATAACATATCTACAAATTTTCAAAGTTTTAGTATTATTTTTTGAAAATATAATTTCATTTTAACTATTAAACGTCTATCATAATTATATTTCTGTTAGAAATGTGTTTTAGTGAAAGTACTATTTGTTTTCTAAATGTAGAGTGTAGAAATGTGACGAAGGAATTCATGCGCGAGACAGATTTTTTTTTTTTTCTAATAATTTGGGATCAACTAATCGTCTTCAGAGAAAATTCTCTAATGTGACAAAACAAATCTTTTATAACTAACTTTTTATTTATGATAAAAAATAAAAATGAGTCAGATATTTATATAAATGTGTAAAATATTTAAATACGTGGCTCGTGTATTTAAATATGTGACTTAAGTATTTAGATATATTACTCAGTTATTTAGTAAAAACAACAAGAAAGAAAAATAGTCTCGAAAAATAAAGTTACATAGGAGAAATCAACAAACATTATATGAGTTGTACGGAAAAACACATATAACATATGAGAGAACAAAAGTGTCAAAAAAAAAAGAACTTGAGTATTTATATATGTATCTCAAGTATTTAGATAAGTGAACTTGCTATTTATATAAGTGAATTAGATATTTTAGATATATGAACTAGATATTTAGATAAGTGAATTAAGTATTTTAATATGTGAATTAGGTATTTAGATAAATGAATCAAATATTTAAATAGATGAACTAGGCATTTAGATAAGTGAAGTATGTATTTAAATAGATGAATGTGGGTATTTAAATAGAAAATGATAAATATCACAAATGAATCAGATATTCAGATAGAAGAACTAGATATTTAGATAAGTGAACTAGGTATTTAGATTGGTGAATCAAGTATTTAGATAAAAAATGACAAACATGACATGGACTGTATGGTAAAACGTATTTGACTGAAGAGAGAAGAAAAGTTTTCGAAAAAAAGTCTTGGATATTTATTTATATGCCGCATATATTTAGATAGGTGAATTAGATATTTAGATAGTTTAATTAGGTATAGATAGGTGAAAAAGATATTTAGATAAGTGAATTAGATATTTAAAAGTGAAAATGATAATATTATATGGGCTGTATAGAGAGTTGCGCTGTATGGAAAAATGGATGGAGATTTTTTTGGAGACGAAGGTTTGAGGTACAAAGAAAATTCTCTTTAAAATATCAACTGAATTAAGCGAGTTGATTTAAATTTTAAAGTAATAGTGATGCTAGCAACTATCATTGTACGAATTCTATTAAAGGTGTGTGTCATTAGTTAACAACAACTGCATAAAGGCAGTTGGCGATAATGAATATCTTCGGTCCCACCTATCTAAGCACTGACAAAAGCCAAGGGGTTTGGGGGCCATGTGCCCCTTATCTACTCATATTTTATATTTAATGCTTATAATTATAGTTATTGGCCCCACTATAATTTTAAAATTTATTGTTTTCACCATTTGTATACTAATTAATTAGGTCTACATAACCCTTATTTTTTTAAAGCAACAAATAAGATCTGTATTGCATGACCGCGGCCAATATTGATCATCATCCTTGTTCATTAGATCTAAATTTTTTAGAATTATCGGATTCTTTGTAGTGCCGAACGAATTCTCTTTATATATAAAATCTTCAATACATATCTTGTACATGATTTTCCTCTTAATTTATTCATACTTCTTTGTATATACACATAATATCATAACATCGAATCTTAGTTATATATTTTTAATTTTTTTAGCTCATATATTGAAATGAAGTTGTTCGTTATTTTTGTTTTCATGAAGATGCGTCAACATTAAATTTTGTGCTTTGGAGTCATTTATAATATTAGAGATTAAATTTAAAAGAATTATCACTGTTAACTAGATTATTAGATTCATTTATTTCTTGGCCATTTGATCTAATAAAAATTAAACTTCAAAATTATAAAATTTTATGTGGAGAATCTTTCATAAACGTAAACAAGTTCAACATATTAAACTCATCATCGGAATTTTGAAATTTAGTAAATACTATGGATGACATTACGTGACACCAAAAAATTATGACATACTCAGAGTAAAATTAATATGAGCTTAACACAAAAACATATCAAATCATCTCAAAATTTTGTTTTATATTGTTTAATAAATTCTTTATATTAAAATCTTATGTGATACAAACTTTTTCCTTTTTAGAGCTTTATAAGTGTTTGTAAGGGATTTTTTAAAGTGATATTTTTTTCATACATATGCAAATAGTGATTATTTTATTAGTTTTTTAGAGTCATTTTAAAGAAAATCCAAAATAAATACTTAAAACTCAAAAAATAGAAAAATTGTGTATCCCCTAAGATTTTGATATAAATATTTATTAGACAATAGAAATTTAAATTTAAAAATAATTTGATGTGACTTTTTATAAAGTCACTGAAACCTATGTGAGCTTTAAGCTCATAGTCATTTTACCTGATATACTCGAATATTTTTCCATTATTTTTGCGCTCTCGCGCGTCTAATTCACTCTCTCTCGCTCTTGCTGTCCCTCTTGCTTCCTCTCTCGATCTCTCTTCTTTGTCTCTTATAAATGATATTAAATGTAATCTAGTAAAAGTAATTTGCAACATAATCGAACAAATGTGCACAATAAAAATAATATACAACGTAATATAAATAACGTGCATAATAAATAAAATTTGATGTAACCGAACAAAAATAATGTGCAACGCTGACGCAATAAAATTAGTGTACATAATATAAATAATTAGATATAACATAACATAAATAATTAATGTGCAGAACAACAAAATTAATCTACATAATGAACATATATAACAAAATGCAACATATATAGTAGAAATAATGCGCAACATGTTAGAAAAATGTGCAACACAACAAAATTAATGTGCATAAAAAAAAACTAAAAATACAAAGTAACATAATTAATGTGCACAATACAAGTAATTAGAAGTAACTTAACAGAAATAATATGCAGCATAATATAATTAATGTGTATATAAACAAATTAGATGCAGTCTAACAGAAAAATATGCAACACAATAGAATTAATATACATAATATAAGAAATTAGATGCAACATAACATAAATAATGTGTCAATACAACAAAATTAATGTGCGGAATAAAAATAAAATAAAATGTAAAATAACAAAAATAATGTGTAATCAATCATAATTAATATGCATAACGATAAAAGTAATGTCCATAACAAAAAATAATAGATGCATAAATAGAATGATAAACGTTAAAATTGCTAGAATTTGGAGTCGTATATCGACCAGCGATCTGATGTACGTATCTGTATATTAGCTCCCTTTATTAATATCCTATTTTATTATGGATAACAAATCAAATCATATTTGTAGCATTCACCCAATTGTGGTGTCAAGAACGCAAAATATATACTATTGGAAAGTTACGTCTGGTGTACTGGTAATAAATGCTACTCAGTCTGTATTTACGTATTTTAACGAGTTTTAACGTATGAAAAATTTAAAAATTCAAACACGCACATCTAAGACACGTGATACGTCTAGCACGTTGTGTTAAATGTGTTCGTATTAAACCATGTCAATACTTGCAGCACGTACAAATTCAACCAATTTCAAATAAAATTAGAAAAATATATTAAAAAATCAGAAAAAATAGAGTGTTTCTCAACACAAAAAAATAAAATTAACGTATCATAATCATAAATATCATACATGTTAGAGTGATAATGGTCTCTAATTTTAGTATCAAGCCAATCTTTTAAACACATAAGCATTTCAAAAGTCTCATATGTTGAAGTATTTTATACGTGCTACACGTACGTGTATAATAGACGTGTGTGTTTGTGTTCAACGTATTAAACATGATGTTTAGACATATCAAAATTATTTATATGTTGATCACACATTTAACAACACGACACGTGAACACATCACGTACAAACACATTCAGACACAAATACTTATTTGTATGAATATCTACACGTATGTACACACATCTCGACACGTTTATCATTACCCTATAAGCCTGATCATGATGATACTTTTGTATTATCCTTGAATTCGAGTGTGTTTGGATCGTGCAAAAAATAGCGTAAGAATAGAGGAATTGAGAATAACAAATGAGGATAGTGAAAAAATAGTGATTTTTCGGTTAGCGCGAGGATAATAAAAAGATGATGCTATTTCTGATGGTAAAAATATTGTTTGGATTGTTTGTTGGGAATAATAATGAAGAGTTGAGAAGAACAGTAATTATTTCATCATCACCACAGAATAGTAGAATAACAACTATTCTCATTATTTTGAAACAACAAATTTGCGTTTAGATATATAACTGCTATTTTTATTTCAAAAATAGTAGCTATTATGCTATTGATAACCCATCCAAACATACTAACTCACAAATGTCACCGACGCTTATATCGAGCAGGCATACATGATGCTATGATTGATTGATCTAAAAACCTACGTAGACATTGATTTGACGGCAAAATTTGGATGGGTCTGATCTCAGTTCTCAATCATTGATTTTGATTTAGTCGGTGGATGGGGCAATGGCCTACCGGCAAATTACCAAAGATCTCGCTAGATAATATATTGGATCGTCGACATTATTCATTTGATGAAATTTATATATCAACCTCTTACTCAGTATGTATTGGATGATTTTATAATTTTATTCATTTTGGACTTGTCACTTGTGTTACTAATTATATCCACTAATTTTATAATTCAGACCTCTTACACGATGATGTTGGTATTCTGACTAAGTTAGTATGAGATTAGCTATAAATTTCATAAAGTCAGGCTTCTCGTAACTGATTTCATTAATTTGTTTATTTGTAATATATTTATTTCATGTATTTATTCATAATAGTATTAGAAAAAAAAACTAAATTTATAGTTCAAACGTATCTCTCGGGCCTTGATACTTATTTACTAATATTTTAGTTTCGAAATTAAATATTTCAAATTATACAATGTCATATTTAAAAAAAAAAGATAGAAAAGCCAATTTTCTGTGAATAGAAATTTTCGTTGATGCATGCAGTAAGCAGGGAAAAAATAATAACAAGGTCGAGATTTTAGTGATCCCTTCATGACCCGAAAACTGAAAAATAGATAACATTTTTCAATTGCTGAGTTTATGTCAACCTTTTCCAATAATCTATATAATGAGTTATACATGCTACAACCTATATATATCGAGAGAGTTGGGCTCTCGTGCTATGCATAGTACGGGTCATTTTCAAACTATGGATAAGTTTTTTATTCTCAAAATTTAAATGGTTGATCCGAATCATTCAAAATAATTTTCATATATATATATAATTATAGAGTAAATTTTATATATTTTTTAGATTTTTTAACTATTTTCTGGATAATTAATAAATTACTTCTTTTAAATGACTCATAATAATTAAATCAAGTGATTTTCTAATTATCTAAAAAAATAGTAAAAAATTCAAAAAATATATAACTTAGTCTACAACTAGATATTCATATAAAAAATATTTTGAACTATTTAGACAAACCATTTAGACTTTAAAAATGAATCACTGATCCATAACACGCGAGCAATCTGTGCTATGCAGCACCATAGCCCAACTCTCTCTCTCTCTCTCTCTTCACAAAGCACCAAGGATGCAGTGTTTTAGACTCAAATATTTAATTTCAACAGATATGATTTGTGAAACCCTGTAACTTTTAAAATCTATAAATATACAATGAAGTAAATTATGAGGGGAAAATATATATAATAAATTTCATAATTTGGAAGGAAGAAACCTTAATTAAAACTTATCAAAAATAAAATAATAAAATAAAATAATAATAATAATGAAAATAAAAAAATAATAGGATAATTTAAATTCTGATTAAGTAGACGAAATAAACATTCTGATCAATTGATTGAATAATTTGACAAATGAACTAGCAATACTAATATCAAGAATTTATTTATTTATTAATTAGCTAAGAAAACTCAATTTTAATAAACCAGGTTTATATGTGAGAAATATAAACGGACTGATCGATTAAGTCTGAACACTGATAAGACACGCAATTGTCAATTCAACATTGGTCAATTACACGTATTATTTCTATAAATTTAAAATTAGAAATCAATGAAAATTATTAAATTTATCGACTAATAAGGCCGAGGATCAGATGGTTACGTGAATGACCATACGAATTCGAAAGCAGAAAAAAACCCGAACAGACTCCAAGGTCAAAGCGTTTCTCTCTCCCTTCCCTTTCTTTCCTTTCTTTCTTCCCCCCCCCCTCTCTCTCCCCCCGATGCGCCCGTCCCGCCTTTCTCCTATTTTCTTCTCTTCTGACGGAACCATCCCATCTCTTTTTTTTTTTTTGTGCAAAGCCCTTTCCTTTTTTTTCCTTGCTTCCGATCAGCACAAAAACCCCCTTGGATGCTCTCATTTCATCACCTCTCTCTCAGCGAACTACCCGAGATGTCACCTCACACCCCCCATTTCCGCCTGGCTCGTCATGACCGAGATGAAGTCGCGCCCCTGTGCCCTAGCTAGGCGTCGCAACACCCTTGGCCGACAGTGGCCACTAAGCCTGGCCAAAACCCTCTATGGCCGAACCTCACCCCCTCCTCTTGTGTTGCCTCACCTCCGACCGCCAAATCGAGCACGCCTTAGCCGTTCTTGCCGCCACACGTACGAAATCGGGTACTATCTTTCCTTTCAATTTCCGGTGTGGGCCGTGCTTGGGTTGAGCCCCGTGCTTTTGTTTTCCTATTGTGTGGTGTTGTTCTCTGCCTTACTTATGCCTCCGTGTGCTAATTTTTGTGCTGCCTTGTCAATTGCTGTGTCGCATGTCTTGTTGCCTTTCCGTGAGTAGCTGTATTGAAAATTTCTTTTATGATGGATTGAGTACTGATAACAACCTGAGCTACTGTCTTCCTTATTACGCCTTGGTACACTGGTACCGATCGGTACCAGTGAAGCGAGGTGTTGCCTCATCTTGCTGGTCATTTCTGTACTGCTGCCCTCTTAGCGCTGATATTGTGCCATTAAATCGATTACTGATTTTTGCTCCTTTCTGACTTATAAATGTTGGTGCTGGAATTATGGGTGCACATGAATTGTTATTGGCCCTTTGAATTGGTTTTTGAAACACAGATTTGCGAATGATAGTACTATAAGGAACTTGTGGCCTTGGTAACTCTGGAGGCTATGTTCAATTTTCTAAGTCCTTATTCCCTTGACTGTTATTGACCTGGTAATAAGTTGTTGTTTTTTTTCGATGGTTACTGTGATCATTGTTTGTGTTGATCTCTACTTTGGCTGTGATCCGTCCCTATCTTGCTGAGTTCTGAATTTTTTTTTAGTAAACCTGATACACACTTGATCCTGTTGCCTATGTGAGTATCTTGTGTTGCTATTTGTCTTGTTGGGTTCTGATTTGGATGGTTGCACGAACTGTTATTATATTTGGCCCTTAGCTTGCATTTATACTGACTCGTGCATTTGGATACTCTCCTTGACCTTTGATTTTATCGATATACTGGAATTGGTCCCCTTGTCTATGCTAAGTTAAAATTAATGGGCTGATGAAAACTTGAGATTTCAATATGGAAGGATAAAAAAAAAATTAATTAAACTCATCAAAGTACCAAGATGAAAATAAATAAATTAGTGGGCCAATCAAATGATTTAAATTTAATTGATATTTTAATTAGGGATTAGTAAAAAATAAGATAAGGCCCAAAATAAAAAGACTCAAGATAATTAAAAAGAAATTAAAATTAAAAGTATGACTAATTAATTGGAAGCCGCCCTGAAAGGTTTGGCGGTATCCATGGACTAATACGTAAATTTTAAGATCGGGAGATGATTACATGATCTGCCTCAATAATGAAAATCCGAACAGATACAGTGGTTTCGGAGGCAGCCTATGATCCCGAACACATTAAAACACATTAAAACACCAACACGTTTAATTAAATAAAAACATTAATTAAATTTAAGTTTAATCAAATTTCTTTTCTTTTAATTTGATTTTTATTATTTTTAATTCTAGTTGTATATAATATATTTTAATAATATTAAAATATAAAATGAGATATAATTAAAGAATATGATATAAATAATTAGGGGTTATAAAATAATAACTAAAGGATAATAATAATGTATAATATAATATACATATTAATTAATTTCTCTATTTTAATAATTGAATAACATTAATTAATATATATAAATATATATTAATCAATTTCTCTATTTAATAATGGAATAATACTTATAAATATATAAATATTTATATATTAATCAATTTCTCTATTTTTAATAAGAATAATATTAATTATACAATATTATATATTAATCAATTTCTCTATTTCTAAATAATTAATTATCCTGATTATAATTAAATTAATTAAGGGATAACATTTAAGCTAACTTAATTAATTTAAATAAATTAAATTAGTTACATTAATCGAAACAAATATAATCTCAAAACACCGACACACTTAATAAAATAATAATATTTAATTTGTTTAAATTAAGTTAAGCGAGTTTCATTAATTTATGTCACATCTATTTTATTTTCATATAACAAACCTATAAATTATAAAAAATATAGTAGTATGTAAAATAACATATAATTGAAGAATATAATTTAAATAATTAATATTTACAAAACAATAATTAGAATATGATAAGAATTTATATTATAAAATATATATATTAATTAATTTCCTATTTCTAGATAATTAAATTTTCAAATGTTAATTAAAATAATTAAGTGAGAATGTTATGATAACTAAATAAATCTAAATAAAATTTAGTTAATTCTATTTGTCAAATTAGATATAAGTTAATTATAAACTTTAAATAATAACGTTCTCGTCGCCGCGTCCGGTATACCAGGACCTAACCAGACCAATCGTGAATATGATACTCGCCAATTTAATCTATTTTGACTTCATAGGTTCTCGAGTCTTATCTTGACGAGCCGACCAACGACTACACTCGAGATGAGACGGCCAATGGGATCGTGATGCGCCACCGGAGACCGAGCAATCAGACGCTATCAGCCTTGCCAAAATATTCAGGTGCGGATTGCACTGAGATTTACGATTTCTTAGGATATGACTTTAAATTATATTTTCTTTTCTTTTGATATTGAAACTTGTTCATATCATCCGCATTTCATTTTATATGCATTTCATTTGATCATTAATTAGATTAATATTTTAAGTTAATTAGTTATAGGATAGATTATCCTAGATAGAGGAAGTAGTATTTGATAATTTAATATAATCAGTTACATGATAGATTATCTAGGATAGATTATCTTAGATAGAGTAATTAATATTTAATAATTTAATATAATTAGTTATAGGATAGAATATCCTAGATAGAGGAAGTAGTATTTAATAATCTAATATAATTAGTTACATGATAGATTATCTAGGATAGATTATCTTAGATAGATTAATTAATATTTAATAATTTATATTAGTATTAATTAAGTACTTTGAAATTTTTATTATATAAATAATGTGATTTTTAGATTATAATTAATCAGATTGTTATATTGATCAAATTAAGCGAGTCATAACTAAATTGAATTAAGATTTGAATTTGCATAATATCCGTTTTCTATAATTGGTATGATGTTATGAAACTCAAGGAAATTTTTAAGTTAAAAATGAATATCCAAAGTTGGGTTTGGGAAGAGTGTCAGGACCGACTCGATTTCATAGTAAAATACACTTTGAATTTATTATTGAGGAGCTATTCCATGGTTACGTTGATTATTTTATCACTTTATATTTATGATGACTATTTTGTCACTTTATATTTGTTCGTGATTGATTCACTTCATTTTATATTATTTTCGGATAGTCTCCTTCAATTTGAATTATATATTGATAAAAATCGAGTCGTTGTTCGTTTCATTATAGTAAGGGACTGAGCGGGATAAATTAGGGATGGTTTTGATAGTGAATGACGCTCTCTTCTATAGAGCGGGCTCTCTTCTATGAAAGCTTTGGTTGAGGTCGGTTCTTTCGAAAAGAATTTATCCCGCAAGGTCACTCGTGTGATATGGGAGTTTGAATCCGTACCTTTTATATTATAATATCTCAGAATGATTCATTTTGGGTTCATCCTTGATTTAAAATATTCATGACATTTCAAGTAGTGCATTTTATTAAACTCTTTTGGGTTCTTTTTATACTATACTCAGAACAAAATTATTTCAATTTAATTATTTAAACTCAAAGTTTATGTATTATTATGTCTCTGTAACATTTATTATAAAAATAAATTTGTAATGGTTTTAAGTCTAAGCCTAGAGATTTATAACATCTCGGTGCTGGACCTAAAACCGCACTGAGTGATTTATCACTCACGTTTCCACGGTGGTTGTGGGGTCCAGGTTTTACAGGAGCGGGATCGAGTTTTTGATGAGAGTGCTAGGTGCAGTCCTACGTGGTGACAGAGATGCTTCGCCGCTTCCGCATGTGAGCTGGGTAGTGGATTAGGATCTATCGGATTTCTAGTTTTATTTCTTTCTTTTGGGTTTTTCTTTGAGAGATTTTTACGCCCATTCCGATGGAGCTAGCCCGCCGATGTCGGCGTTGTATTTTATTCTTGTTACTCGGATCGTTATTATTTTGTATTATTATTATTGTTTTGTTTATCCTGGGATTTTCTTTATTTTCATTCATTTAGCCTTTCGTGATTGATCTGAATTATTCAACCTAGTCTTGATATGAAAATATATTAACAAGACAAATTATATATATATTTTTTTGAAATTGATATGCTATTTTTTGGATGGGGGAGAAAATCATTATTTTTGGACGAACCAGAATTTTCAGATCAAGTCATTTCCCCCATTCGAAAAAATAGCAAACCAATTCCAGAAAATATTAAATTTTGCTTGCTAATAATTTTTCATATGGAGATTAGATTGAACGATTCAGATCAGTCATATCTAGTTTAAAATTAAATATTTGAGTCTGAAGCATCGTATCCATGGTACTTCGCAAAGCAACATATAGTATATATATGGGCTATGGTGCTACGCGTAGCACAAATGACCCGTGTTCTTCGGTTTGTTTCTTTATTTTCAGAGTTCAAATGGTTCGACCGACCGTTCAAAATGATTTTAATATTTGTAGATAAAATTTTATATTTTTTGGAACTTTTAACTATTTTTTGATAGAAAATCCCTTGATTTAATTATTATGAGCCATTCAAAAAAATAATTTTTTAATTATCTAAAAAATTAAAATTTGGTCTATAATTAGACTTTCATATGAAAATCATTTTAAAAGGTCGGATCGACCATTTAAACTTTAAAAATTAAGAAATATTTTGTGGCAAACAGACTATATGTACTACGCATAGCACCATAACCAAATTCTCTTTCTCTATATACATAGAGAGCGAGATATTTGTGCTATAGTGATATACATAGCACAGATCACCCTCATGATATGAATTTATTCTTCATTTTTAAAATCAAAATGGTTGATCTGAACAACTCAAAATAATCTTCATATAAGTATCTAGTTAAAGATTTTTTTTTTTTTTTTTACTTTTTTAGATAGTTAGAAAATTAATTCTTTTAAATGACTCAAAATAGTAATATATTTTAAAAAAATTAAAATTTCATCTACAACTAGATGTTCATATGAAAATTATTTTTAATAGTTTAGATCGATCATTTTAATTTTAAAAATAAAAAAATTAATCTATAACACGGAGACGATCGGTGCTATACATAACACCATAGTTCAACTCTCTCTCTACAGTATCTGTTTATTAGGAATGGGAAAATATTATCACTCTGATCATGTCTTAGTCCATATAAATCCTCCTTCAGTTTCTTTATTTTTCTTCTTTTCTGTTTATTGTTTCAGAGGACAAATGACAAGCCGAACAAAATTTGAATTTAACTTATTATTATTTTTATTATGGAAAAAGTTGGGTTATATATCCTCCTTTGAAAGCATCAGCATTATCAAGTTAGGTATAATATTAGCCCAAAGTCGAAAACCAATATGAAAAATATATATATGTTTTTTATTTTGTTATTTTTTTTAAAAAAATAGTGATATGTCACTCGCTTACATTTTATTCTAAAAATGATATATAATAGTGCTGAAAAAAATAAAAAATGTATGCCTACTGCTATATAATTACAACAATTTTGACAGCAGAGGAAAGTTGAAAATAAAATAAAACTACAACTATATACAACAAAATAGCAGAAAATAAAATAAAATCAACAATAGAAATAATTTTCATGTCTCAGGAGTACTAAGCGTAATTCATCATCAGCATTAATAAGTTTTCACAACACATAGCTAATCAAGAAGATCCTCATCATCTCCTTTAGAACTAACAGAAATAATCACCGCATATTCTCTAAAAACCTGATAAGACAACTAGAAGACCTGTTAAAAATTTAAATGAGCTTAAAATAGTTCTAAACAAAATTCTTGGTCTGATATCGAAACCCCTTTTAAAAACCCTCTTGTTCATCTTATTACTAGAATTTATTGTATCAATGTGTGTATGAATTTTAGTATCATGAGTATAAATAGTGATCAGGGTGAGTACACCAACACATATGCTAGTGAACTTCATTTTGAACTATATTTGCGTGTGCATACTCATATAACACGACAATAACGCACAAAACAATAACGTGCATGGTAATGACGTACGACACGTTATTGACTTTCACGCTACTATCATATCATGAGTGTACACACAATTTTTTTCAAATAAAGTTCAAAATGAAATACACTAACATGCACATCTCAAATCATATCCCCCAACAAAATTCATACACATACTAATACAATAAATTCTAGTGATGTTTCAAGCTATATCCCAAACAAAAACCGTACCCAATGACATAAGAAATGTTTCACAATTAGCATTCAAACCAGATGTATATTGATGAAATACTCCCCATTTTCTAAGCTGAATTCTTCTTTTATTAGAAGCTCAGATCTCAACTATTTTGAAGATTATGTTTAGTGCTTATTTTGTAAATATAATGTTGCAACATTGGTCCCTCCAAGTACTGTTCTTTACTTGGTAGTTTTCTTAATGCATCTTTTTTTCTGTCCTGTCTTTTGTGTTGTTTTGTGTTTAATAAATTGGAATGAAATAGACGCTTTGTTGGTCTTGGAGACTTTGGCGGATTTGGTTTTAATGGACGATTTGTCCTCGTTTTGGGCCTTTTCTCCACTTCTTTCCCGTACTGGTTACATGTTTATGCAAATGGAACCAAACGAGTAGCCAGTAGTGCATTAAATATCAATGTATGCGTTCTCAGTTCTCACATCTGAATGAAGTCTTATGTGACTTATTTTAAGTTATTATTCGTGTGATCTTTGTTTTCTCATACTGAATTACCCGTTAATTCCATGTTCGACTTTGATCCAGGGGTTTGTTAATTCTGCTTTTAAAAGATTATTTTGTTTTTGTTTTTTAATATATATAGGCTATATCTTACATTATTAAACTAGTAACATTTTGAATAGCGTTGAGTTTAATATCGTCTCAAATTAAGCTAAGATGAGTTCATTATTAGTGATCGTATCTCTTATTGATGATCGACATGAAAATCCCACAATTTATGAAGTATATAAATAACAGGATTGGAAATTATTTATGGAACTTGAGATAGCAAGTATGTGATGGGGCACCTAGATTAGTTGTATTGGATGTGGCTTGCAGTACAGACGTTTAGTTTGCAATTATATCAAGACTTATGATGTTTATTTTTGATAGACATATGTTTGTTATAGATATATAACCTACTGTAGTGTGTCTTTCATACTGTATATGTTTAGGTGATATAGAAAAATGAGTTGAGTAATTTGAGAATCAGAGATCCTCGTCTCCCCATTATATGTGTTCCTAATTACATGCCCTTTAGACTTTAACTATGTTATGAAGAAAGATGCTAATGTTGTTACTTTGATATGCTATCTAATTACATCCCCAGCAGTATACGATGACGTGAATTTCTGGCAAAAAACAAAAAAAATGAGCCATGATTCACATTTGCACTACATCTGGTAAGATTTTGCTCTAAATTTTCATTTAGACAGTAAGATTTTGAAACTTATAGTTAGAAGCTATGTTACAAATTCTTATCCTATGCATAGATTCTTCAGATCCAAAATATTAACCAATATGCATAAATGCAATCTGCAAAATAATAAATGTATACAATAACAATAATTGGTTTAAATGGTTGTATAACATTATTAATTAGTAATAATCAATAACTTAATTGTTGTATTTACAAATATCAATGATTCGATATTCTAGTATAACATCATTAACTCAAATAAAAAAATTAACTAATTACAATACAATAACATAACAACTCATTAAAATTAATAATAAAATAACAACTAATTAAAAAATAACATTAAGTATAATTAAAAAATATTGGAACATGCCGTAACTACGCTACAATCATATTAAAAATATTTCACTAATGCCTTTCTTTGAACTAACAAACATAATAAAATTAAATTTAAAATAATAAAGTGGTAAATAATTGTAAGGAACAAATATTATCAAACATACAATTTGTACTTTAAATCTTATTTAACTAGTAATATATCTCACTATGAAACAGATAAACATATGATCCGGAACGCCAAAAATTCAACTAAAATGAAAGTTTGTTCAGAACATTTTTTAATACAGAAATCAAAATTTTACTGCCAACACATCAATAAATGAGAGGCAAAATCTGGACATCTTATATTTATTCAAACAGAAATAGCAAACAATTCATTTAAATTAACCAAAGGTACAACAGGCAGCTTTTTCTCAAATTTTCTGCTCGCTTCAAAAAGAAAAGAGTAAGGTATAGAAAAGTTGGTTCCATGTGTCAGGCAGGCCTGGCAAGCACCAGTGACGGCCCTCAGCTGAGTGATCGAGGTCGGCTGTTTGAGCCGGTGCGAGATCACCGCTGTATATAGACGGAAGCGCATCTTCCTTGAGTATTGAAATGATAGTGAACATTTGTAATGACCATTTAAACTATCCAAATAAGGGGAATAAAACGTAGTTGTAGTTGTTTTTTTCTACGAGTATGATCAATATTAATTGAACAGCACGCAATATGTTTCTGGTTCAATATCAACGTCAAAGATTTTCTATTTCATTTCGTTTTAGAATTTGAGGAGGCACCAAATACTTATTTATTTTGTTTTAGAATTTGCGGAACAAAATATTAGGACTTTGCCCGCTGATGTGCACCCCACCCCCACCCCCAACCAGAAAAATAAAAATTAATTAGTGTAGTTATTTCTACAATATACCAATAGCGGAGATTAAAGTACAACAAATTATTTTGTTTCTACTATCTATATTGTATTTTCAAAAATTTGCATATGAATTTGATAATTTAAGACTGTCTTTAAATAAAATATCAAATTCGTAACCGTTATTTTGAAATTTTCTACAGTTTTTAGACTGTAGAGATAGACATGAGAATATGAAATCTGAACCATTACTTATAAATAAACGGTGAATAAGGATGAATATATAATAGGTACTACAATTGCTCCATCACGGTAATAGCAATATTCGGACCCGTGCTCTAGAGAGTTGAAAGGAGAAGGAAAATGGAAGGGAGAACCTTTTCAATGCGCTCACAATTTTTAATATAAGATGTCAGCTTTCTCTTCTTGAATCTCTCCAAATGGGATTTAAGTGCGATTAATTGACAGTAAAAGTACGTGATTATGATAATGTTTCCCCAGATCCGTTTTCTCTCTTGCATGAATGATGTTGTATCTCCACTTGCAGATAAAGCTTGTTGCCTTGCAAACTTGTATCAGAGCAAAAATTATAAAAAGGGATTTCTACTAATTAACACCAGTAAGCTCATAAAAGCCAGTCTACCACAACAACTGATCCAAAATTTTAATCAAACTAGTATAAACAGTATATCCAAATCTTGGAGAAACAACATGGTATGACAAACTAAGTTTTTATTTATTTTTTGTGATTTTAAAACTAGCAATGCTGATTATCATTGTTTACCAGAATTGATGGGAACTACACTACCATTGTATTAGTGTATGTAGATGACATTATAATTACTAAGAACAATCATGAAGAAATTAAAAAAAAAGGTTAAACTACAAATAAATGGAATTTTTGACATCTAAGAACCTTTTTTTTGGTTCATTCAAAGAAAAGATTAGTTATTTTACAAATAAAATACATCTTGACTATTAAATGAAATCAGTAAACTTGGGTAGATTATAGGCATAATTGAATAGTGTGGATAGTGAACCATTACATGATATAAATTAATTTTAAAAACTTATATAAAAATTAATTTACCTTACAATAACATGACTGAATATTTCTTTTGCGGTTAGTTAAGTTAGCTAGTTCATGCATAATCCTAGAATCTGCACTTAGGTGCAATAAATAAAAAAATTAAGATAGTTCAAATTCAAAGGAATACTCGGGGAAAGGAGCTTGAAACAAATTGAGAAATGTGATTATTTCGTGCAGATTGGGTTGTGAGCTCTGATAGTATGAAACAAATTGAGAAATGAAGGAAAAGAGAAGGTGATGAAATTGTGCTTTATTGCGTTGTTTTCTGATTCTCAATTTACATCCTCAATGTCTCTATTTATACAAAAATATATTGATTACTAGCCGTTATTATTTCCTTATTTTGCTGGATCTTGCTGAATGTTGTGCAGTTGTATTAGTTGTTAGCCTTTTTCTAATTTTACATATCTAATCCTATCCCTTAATTTATGATGACGATTACATGAGATCAATCAATCTCCATTATTTTTAACAGAGAGAACCAAAGCACTTGCCAGATGGAGATCGATAAAACCACCTTGGTCTTTTCATTGAACGTACATGCATCTTTTGCTTGGTCCATCCAGCCAAAAATGAGTGCCTTTTTAATTACCATTTAACCTCATATCAGAAGGAAAGATGAAACCTTTTGGGTTCTCCTGTGTAATCAATATATTCTTTGATAGACTTGATAGGTGCTCCATTTGCACTTGAATGATTCCCTCCGATTGATTTGTTAGTCTTTCTCTTATTACAATTAATCTATCTGTACTCAATTGGTTCTAGTGAGTGCTCTGGTATGATGTATCATCAATAAGCATACTCTAACCTAAGATGAGGTTTTATCCAATTTTCTTCGGAGTTGCCACATTTAAATAAGGTGCCTTTGAATCTGACTCAATGTCATCTAGCTTCGACTCCTCCTGAGTTAATCGCATGGAATCCTCTCTTTTTATCTGGAATTCACTTTCAAAATCATCAAAAATCAGCTTTAGGGAATAATACGTTTTACCTTTTGGCGAGTGGTACCGGTATCGAGTTATGGGCCGGTTGGTATCGCTCTTATACTCAATAGTCCAGCCCAACTGTAGTAGATACTTTCTCACTGTGTCGCTCGTAACATCTCCATACTTAGCACCTTGTGCCAACACAGATGAAAACTTTGGTACCAGGTTGACTGGGCTCCATGTGCATCTTTGTTCATGCGGTCCTCTAATTACCTTATCTCTTGTCATACCCCTTGTAGCCACTGTGCAAATGGTGGTTTCATGAGAGTAGAAGCTTTTCATCCCTGAGAGTGAGAGGTATCCTTCACAAGCCTTGATGAATGAATCATAACGTGTACCCTCAGCAGAAACATAGTATTTTTTACCCCTTCTAGTCTCCATAAATTTCCAACCCACTGATTTTAGATGAGATTGTGCAATGCAAGATTTCTCTTTTAAACTCTTACTCAATGTACCCAATCGAGCGTTGTTCCTATTTTTATAGGCTCCAACAAAATCTGACACATCTTTTGAGAATGTTCCTAATTGTATTGATGTGGAAGTTGTTAATTGATTTAGCTGTTGCATCAGCTTTTGTACTAGAGAAAACCAGTCATCACGTGTCCCGCATGTCCACGCACCGATTCTTGAGACAAAATAGGTGTCGGACCGTGCTATATGCCACAATTGTTGCACCGACACACACATACCGGCTCTCTCCAGCTTATTTGCCTCAAGAGCTTCTAGAAACTTCCACATGCCACGTGGGACCCACTCGTCAGTGACCTCATTCCAATCTGATGCTTGGTAGAGGTTTTGAAGCAAGATAGATTCTTCAATCCCCAAATCAGGAAAGAATACAGTTCTTTGTACACTTTGCATGATGTCATTATTTGTGTCATCAAGTATTACGCCTTCCCAGTAGGCATTTTCCATGCGTACATCGACACACATCCCATAGGTTGTTGCAGATGGATGGAATGGGAGGCGGCATGCCCATGGGCGTATAGTATTAATCCTCTTCAAGTTTTGAGGGGAGGGGTAATTTGGTAAATGTTCATTTAGGTGTAAATTGAGAAATTCAGAGAAAGACTGTGCTGGTAAAATCCCATCTATTGCTGGAGAAACAGGTACATATTCAACTAGGTTAGGGGATAAGGGATGGTCGGTTTCGAAGAGGTGCTTATACATCACAATGCGCTGGTGTAATTCCATAGCAATTACTACCCCACAGTTCCAGGAACCTTGCAACCCCTCCTCCAATGAAAGTACCTAAAAAATAAAACCAATATTAATATATAGGATTATTATTTGTTATGTATCTATATCAAATCACGTAGAAGAAGAACAAAATAATGGGAAAATGATCAAACGAATAACACCAAATTTATAAAACTTTTGTTTATGTGAAAATTAAATGCCATACCTATATATATTCACATTATTCAAAAATCACGTGATATTAATTAGTTCACTAATTTTGACTTTCATGAGATTCTGATGATTGCAAAATCGAAATATACTTTAATATGAATTTCCTCAAAATAGTTTACAGAGTCTCACTTAAAAAGCCCCACAAATTAAGGAGCTGAGGATACAATCCTTCTCTTGCTAAACGAGAATAATACAGTAATGAAAAGCTGAACGAGGATAAATTAATAATTAATTTGACAAAGATATAAAATTACTAAGTAAATTTTTAGCATTGATTCTTATGTTTAGTAAAACCCTAACATTAGTCCCTAAACAAAAAATTATAATAATAACAGTTTTTAAGGATACATGTTGCGTAATAAATTACGGTTACTGAAAGGAAATTTTTAAGTCCACTTGAAATTAAAGACATCAGGGAATTTGATCATAAATAAGAAATCGTACAAAATTGAGACAATTGTTATGTACATCGAGAGTACTAAAATATACGACACAATGAAAACAAAAGAAAGAACATACTTTGAAGACTGGATCACCCAAATCATATATTATAAAAATGAAAAAAAAAAGGTCTAATTTTATTATCTCCAAAGAAAAATTGGAGGCATTGAAAAGAAAAATCGGGGGCAAAAAAAATATCATTTAAACTTGTACAACAATTGAAATGAAACTAACCTCGACGTTTTCTCCCACTATAAGCTTTTGCGTAACACACATCTCCCACTCGTGCAATTCGTTCACCATTGAGAGACTTAATTCAGGATTCACGCTCACTATTTTTCAGTTTGTTCGTGTTAATTTCAAAGGATTAATGAAATTGTGAGCAGTGTGTGAGAGTGGACTTATTTTTATACCACATGATTTTTATTGCGGACTCTACTAATTTTGGGGAAGACTGAACTTAGATAGGATTTAATTTTTAGGTAGAAAATATCATGCTAAGTCTTCGCTAAGATATTCCATAAATAAGCTGATATGTGTTTCTAAAAGATAGAAAATAAGGATAAATTGTTATAATCCAAATTAAGGCATGGGGATTGTCGGAGTTCTCTGAAAGTCTAAAAATAGAATTGCATCAGTTGTTATTAGTTTTATAAAGTTGACGTGTAAAATAATTTTGTTTTGATAGTATTATTACATACAATTGTTCCAATTTGTGTGAATGGACACATATATAAATCTTGGATATTAGTTGATGATTTTCGGACATATATAGGACTCTTTTTGATAGCTTGACCTGTACATAGCTAGCAACAAACTTCATTTTTTTTAGGAAAAAAATTGGGCTCTTTTTTTCTTGAAAAAAGGCTCAAGCTCGTATTTTTATTAGTAATAAGTTCTTTTACATGATGGAAAATTAAAAAAAAAACACTAATAAAAGACAATAAAATTATTGACAATAAGTGACCTGATTCAAACTATTTAATTGACAATAGCAACAAACAATTTAGAGACACAATGCCATGAATTAAATTTAGAAAATTGTTTGTATGATAATTTTGCTTTTGTAAGGATTATTGTGAATATAACTTCCACAATCTACTTATAATATTTTATTAGCGTGTTATTTTGATAAGCCTCATATGCATATAATTTTATAAGGGTTAATCTCACAAATTTATCAGTTTTTAGGGGTTCTAATTATTTTATTATTATTTTTACTTTAAGTTCAATATATTGTCATAGTTTGATATTTTTTCAGAGTTTTTGGAGCAATTGACAATAATTGATAAGAACCCGAATGCGAATGAAATCAAGACAGATCTTGAGCAGCAAATCATATAAAATTATGATCATAAACATGCATAGAATAACTAAGATGATATGCTAATTTTATAGAGTTTGTTCTTAGTTTTTGAACGAATCTTAAATCACCTAAATTACAGTTTGGATGAAAAAATCTTGATCAAAATACGAAACACCGCACAATAGATCCTCCTCGTGCAACCCACATGCTTCCCTGTACAACGCACAACCAAGATAAATCACCTAATTTGTTGAAAGCTGAAATTACATTGGGCGTGACTCACATGACAAAGTGTGTGACCCGTAAATCGACCCTGAGATGCAGCTTTGGCAAATTTTCTTGCTTGATCTTGTCTCAATATAAAAGGATCAATATAAAAGGAAGCATCATTTCTCTCTCAAGGAAAACCTAGCTGCTTAGAGAGGTTTTTAGAGTCATCTTTGAAGTCTAGAGTTAAAAGAGAAGAAGAGATTGAAAGACATTCAAAATCAATACTCAAGATTTAAGCGAGAAATCAAGAAATTATTGGTGTACCCATTTTTTTCTTTCTCTCCTTCATCTTGTATTATTGTTTTTACCATTAGATTGCTATAGTTTTTTTTATCATGTGTGGCTAAACACCCTTTGAGAGGTGATAACTTATAATACTTGAAACTCCTTTAGTTAATTTGCTTAGTATTTGAACTTTTTAGTAATTATTATGTAATTTATCTTTTAAATAAAATATTTACATGCATGAACTTTAATAGATGCTTATTGTGTGATTGCCTTTAGGAGTTGTAGCAGACTATAGAGATATATCACTGAAAATTTTGTTCTCAAAGAGTAAAATCTATGTTTGTACACGAAGTCTGGCGATAAATTATAACTTAGGTGGTTGTATCTAGAACTGAACCAAATACTTGTGTTTATCTCGTAATTATAGGGCATCGATATTTGGTAAGGTTTTAGTAAGTAAGAACACGCATGATTTGAACCTTGAGAGCGAGGCGTCGTATCATAAAGTCTGAATAGTTTGAATATGACATTGACATTTAAAAAATATCAATCAATGGTAAATTAAAATTACTAATCTCATTTATCTAAAAAGAAAAAAAATCGAGTTAATTAAAGAGTAAAAGGAAAAGTCATATATAACCCCTATTATTTACCATTTGGTTTGAACAACACTTCATTATTTTCAGTTATTTTAATTTAGTTAAAAATTAACTTTAGTTAGTCTAGACTAGTGAATTTGTTAGAACCAGTACTTCACTCTTGTCCATGTAATTTGACAACTCAATTACTACTTGATACGTTAATATGCTCGCAACTAAAATTAAATATAAATAAGGATAATTGTTAGTTATTGATGAGACCCGTCATACTTTTATGTGATTATTCCGCATGTATTGAGGATTAATAATTTAAATTAATATATATATATATATATATATATAGTCCGACTATGGTGCTTAACAAAGCACAGAGACATTGTGTGTTTTGCGCTTTATTTTTAATTTCAAGTCAGAAATAATTGATCCGAACCGTTCAATCTAATATTTATATCAAAATCTATTAGTAAACCAAATTATATATTTTTTAGAATTTTTTTGCTATTATTTCTAATGAGGAGAAAATCAATAATTGTACTTTGCAAAGCACCATAGCCTAATTTTTTCTCTCTCTCTATATATATAGAGAGAGATGTGTTATGGTGCTTTGCAAAGTAAAAAAATCCATATTGCTTTGGGGGTGAGATTTAATATCCCAAGGTCACAAATAATCAATATAAGTTGCTCAATAATTTCTTTATGTCAAAATATCATGGGATATTAAATTTCATAATTTTTTGAGATTTTTAGATATTTTTTAAATTATTTTTAAAATCAACCTTGTTTAACATAAGAAAATAGCTTATTTCAGATCTGATTTTAAAAATAATTTAAAAAATAGCTAGAAATCTCAAAAAATCATGAAATTTAATATTCCATAAGATTTTGACATGAATAAATTATTGAGAAACTTAGATTGACCATTTGTGACCTTGAGAAATTAAATTTCACCCCAAAATAATATATATATTTTTTACTTTGCAAAGCACCATAACACATCTCTCTCTCTATATATATAATGTACTGTCACAAAAGTAGAACAACCATTACATCTTATGTAGTTTATTAGGAGCAGGATCTGTCCAATGCTCGTTGTTAAGTGTTAATGATATTGGTATGAACTAATTTCAAAATAAATTTGATTTTATTAAAAATTTGAGAAATTTTTTTTTACTCTCCAAGACTTTATCTTCAAATCTTTTTTCTAATGTTTTCTCTTTCAACAATAATATTTTTATTTTAGTATGTTTTTGTATTCTACGATCAGATATAAGCACTCCAGTAACTAGGTGTGAACACATCCATAAATGAATATGAATACTCATATGTAGAAGAGCAATTTGAATGCTTTAGCTTATATTTGGTATGTGCTCTATCCCCTCAAATTCATCCCCTAATTGTTCTCTTTAAACTTTTCATATTCAAAAATATTTTTATTTTTGATAAGTTTTTGTATTATATAATCAAATATGAACACTCTAGTAATTTGATATGAGCACCTCTATGAATATGGATATTTATATGTATAATTATGAATAATATGAGTGGTTCGACTTATACTTCAGTTAGTGTTTTATCTCTCAAATTTGTCCCCAACTTTTTTATCTTATAACTTTTCATTTTTGATAAGTTTTTTCGCTCGTAGGTTGTAAGATACGTAAGAATAAATTTTAATCTGTTCAAGGTGTTTATAGGAGGTTCATATTAAAAATAAAATATATTTGTATTAAAAAAATAGAGAATTTTTTAAAATATTATCAAAATATTATTAAAATTTTAAAATAATCATTACACGTTCTATGTATTCGGTTGCAGCAGGTTCTGATTCTCTGTACCGAGCGCGAACCTTCAGATTATTCCCAGAAAAGTGGGCCATTATAAGTCGAAGCTTCAGTTTTTTTTTTTTTTTTTTACTTTTCTTCTTAGGTTGTATCTGATAGCACGGATCTCAAGACAAATTAAACGGTCTTCAAACCCTTTCCTTCGCTTGAATTGCTGGTCGCCGCCGCTGACCTGTCAACGCGCCAAACCCGAATGACAAACTTAGTACATGCGATACATTCGCAAATCCCAGCGAAGTCACAAAGACAAGAAAGGAAGGAAAATAAAAGGCTCACGGAAATTAAAAAAAAAAAGTAATACCACGCGACCAAGCTCGAAAATGTCGGAAGAGGCGCTGCCTCTTCTCCATGGAGATGGCGGGAATGTCGTGGTTCCACGAGGCCTATGCTGCGCGGAGATGGAGCTAAGAGAGTATACAAACAAGTATGTCGTGCGCTCCACCGATCCAAACGCAGCTGGTCATGGTTTCTCCGTCGATCGGTTTCACGGCGTTATTCAACCTCTCGAAGGTTTAACTCTGTCGAATTGAATTGATTGCATTCGTTATGCCTGGGCTGCTCTCGTGGTAAAATTTTTGGTTGGAATTGAATCTGAAGTTGATTTTAGTTGAATCGGACCTTTACCATCTGTGTGTTTAAAGGTCTTTAATTTATATAATTTGTTGCCAGTCAGTTTTGTGAATCTATGCTGAACTTCTTCAGCAAGTTAGTCAGTGAAAATTATTCCAGTTGAAGTATTACCTCACTTGGGGATCCCCATCTGCTGCCATAAATTTCCTATGGCAGCACGCTGCCATTAAATCTGGACGGCCCATTTCAATCTAAACGGTCCATATTTAGCTAATATTGGTTGAGACAATGGCAGCACCCTGCCATTGCCAACTATGCAGCACCCTGCCATTGCCAACTATGGCAGCTGATACATTCCCCTCACTTGGTAGCAGTAAGTACTGCTGTACCTATCATTGAGATGGTAAATGCATATTTCCATGATATCATGAGTTACAACTTAAAATTACTATTCCGAATGATGAGACCCTTTTAGTTTCAGGTGACCTAGGCTCAGAGAACTTGTTAAAAATATCTGCAATATATGGAGTAGCTGGGGTCATAAAACTGCTAGCAGGTATCTTTTATTCTCACATGAGTTCACATCATTTTTACTATATTCTCTTAGTACAAAGATCCTGATCCAAGGAGCACTTCTTAGGATAGGGGCTGGTTTGCAGTTATATCTTGTTGTAAATGACCATTTGTGTTTGTGGTTTTTGCAACCCCTTACCCTTTATGTTTAGTACTTAATGATGTTTTGTACAATTCTTTTTTTTTTCCTATCAAATGTAGGGACCTACATTCTTGTTATAACTTCTAGAAAGGAACTTGGCACTTATCTTGGTTCAACAATTTATGGTGTGGCCTCCATGAGATTTTTGAATTGTAATGAAGCTTTGAAGGAATTAACCACACAAGAGGTATAACATATCAGATCATCAGATATAAAAGCTTGTGATTTTGTATCTGGAAGCAGTAATCAAATAAACTTGTTCTTATGTAGAAAAGAGATGAGGCATACTTCAAGTCCCTCTTGAAAATCATGGAGGCGACACCTGGCTTATACTTTTCATATGATAGAGACATGACAATAAAGTATGATTGTCCTTATTCTTATGCTCAAGGATTGTGTTTGGTTCATTCCACTAATAATGCTTGGTTGTGTATTACAATGAATGAAAACACAAAATGAGATTGAGAAGAAAATAATAAACAATTGCGAAAGCAATAAACTTGAAGAGCTGAAATACAATCATTAAAATATCAAAATCGGTGCTGGTATATGCAGCTCGGGGTTTTAATTATAGGAATTGATTGATTGATTGACCATTAGTTTGCAGAGGCCATCTCAATTAGCTAAAGAGAGGACTCGTAAACCCTTATGGAAGCAGGTTAGTTTTTATATATGATGCATCATATTTTTGCCGCAGTGAGAATTCAGAGACCATTTTAATTAATTTCTTTATTCAGGCTGATCCACGATTTATTTGGAACAGAAATTTGTTGGAGGAACTTATCGAGGCCAAGGTAGTGGATTTCAATTTTTTTATTTCTAACTCTGAATTGTTTATCTGTTTATTTATAATTAACAAATCCATTTATCTATTTTGCAGCTGGATCCATTCATAATTCCTTTGATACAAGGAAGTATCCTTTTCTAATAGTATAACTGTGTGTGATAAATGACTCTAGGCTTATGCGCTATGGCTACCATGAGCGCAGTAGAGGGTGCTAATTTTTGTTATTGTAACGACCATTAAATTTGCAGTAAATTAATCCTTAACACTGTCTTTAGATTTTCAGACAATTCAATTTACTCTTAAAGATGCAAATGTGAAGCTTACACTAATTTCAAGAAGATGCAATCGGCGTCTAGGTATTGTATCATGATTATATAATTATGGAGCATCTCTCTGCTAATCTGGTAAGCATATCTAGAATCTTATTGGAGATGTTTATAGGGACACGAATGTGGAGAAGAGGTGCAAATCTTGAGGGCGCTGTTGCCAACTTTGTTGAATCTGAGCAGATTGTGGAGTTTGGCTGCTTTAGATCATCATTCTTACAGGTGCAGTAGAAAAATAAGATGTATAAATAAAAAAAATACTGTGGATCTCTTTGTCTTACTTTGTAGTTTTGGAATTGCCAAACTTTTCTGTGGCAGATACGTGGTTCAATCCCTCTCCTATGGGAGCAAATTGTTGATTTAAGCTACAAGCCTAAATTAAATTTAATCGAGCATGTTGAAGCGGTACGCTTGAGTATTTGAACTAACAAAAGTCTACCTTTTAAAATAAAAAGCTATCTAATGACATTGTTTTTCATCCCATCTTGGTTGTAGTCTAAAATTGCACAGAGACACTTTTATGATCTCATGCAAAGATATGGTGCGATAGTGGCAGTTGACTTAACTGACAAAGTAAGATTTATCCTATTATCATCTTGCCTGATCTAATGTTTCTTTGTTTGATCTCATGCTTTTAGTATTGACTAAATTTATTTTCTCTAGCATGGTGATGAAGGAAAGCTCAGCCATGCCTATTCTGTTGAGATGAAGAAGCTTTCAGATGTCAGGTGCAACTTGTCACATTAATTCTCATTTGTAGATATTATATTGGTGGGTGTTGTAATTGCAGTTACCTTAATTTTCCTGCATACTTTTGTTGACAGATATGTATCGTTCGACTTCCATAACACATGTGGGAAAGGGAATTTTGAAAATGTACAACTTCTCTATGACCAAATTAAAGATGACATTGACAAACAAGGGTAATTTTGAATTCGACCTTTTTGTTTAAAGTACATTTTCTTATTTAGCAACAACACAAAGCCTTTAATCCCAAATAAATTGGTGCAGGCTAGATAATGATGATGATGATGATGATAATAATAATGATAACAATAATAACAGTAATAGCAGGAACAATAATAATAATAGTACACATAGTAATAGTAAACCTACACTATAAATATTAGACATAATTTGGGTGTGAATGGATGATGGAAGGATTAGTATAAGAATAGTGTTTTTTGAGTTAGTGATTAAGAATAGTGTAAGGGTAGTAGTATCTCAGGAAATTGTGAGAATAGAGATAATAGTTACTATTCCGGGTTAGTAAAAATAGTGTTTGGATGGTAACTTGAGAAAAGTGATTGAGGGAATAAATAAAATAATGAATTTTTTTTATACTAATGATTATTTATACTATTATATTTTATATTATTGATTATTATTTTATTTTATTAAAAAATATTATTTTGTATTATTATTTATTTTTAATCAGTATTTTATTTAATATTAATGATTATTATTTACTATTAATTTGTTTATTATTATTTATTATTAATTTGTTATTATTATTAGTTTATTACTAATTGGAACTAGTAATAATTTTTTGAAAATCTGTATGAAATATGAAGGAAAAAATATTAATTGAAATCTAAAACATTTTATTCATTTTAATTCAAATGTAAAACATTTTGCAACTCAAATACGGAGAAGAAAGATAAAAAGGTAGTGGACCAATTTTTATCATTTCTCTCTCCTATTTACTCTCCCTATTTTGCTAAACCAACCTATAGATGAGTTAGCAAAACAGCGCTATTCAGAAGCTGTCCCGAATAGCTGCTGCATGTTTGGATGCACATCAGTTTGAAAATAGCGACACTGTTCTTGGAAGAGAGCTACTCCAACGCATCCAAACACGACCAATAATAATATTTTTATTTATCATGCTGTTAATTTAAAATTTGGGCCAGTTGAGCAGATATTTTCTCATGAATGCTGAAGGAGAACTCTTAATGGAACAGAAAGGTGTTATCAGGTCTAATTGCATAGATTGCCTTGATCGAACTAACGTAACCCAGGTATCCTTATTTTCTTTTTCTTTGGGAATTTTTCATTCATTTTATGTGAATAGAGCAAAAATATTTGTAATGGAAGTAACCTTTGGAAATTAACTTCTCCTGACCTTCTTGTTAGCTGCTTATATCATGTACTTTAACACTCCATTTAATTATGGTTTAAAGTCAAACAGAGACGGTGACCCTTGCTAGTTTATTTTTGCCAATCTAGAATTATGAAAAAAAAGAAGGGCAGAATAATCTAAATTCATATCTGGAGGTTCGCTAGCTAAGTCTTTTCTTGGAGAAACTTAGGTTTGTTGTCCAGTATCTCTTGCTTCTCAACTATAATTTCATATTGATTTATTTATTATGTTTTAAAGAGTTTTGTAGCCAGGAAGTTGCTTGATATGCAGCTACAGAAATTGGGGCTACTTGCTTCAAATGAAAGCATTTCAATGCATAATGATATTAATGACATGTTTAAGACAGGTAACTTTTGTTTTTTTCTTTTTGTTGAGATTTCTGTAATGTAGCTGCTGGTTTACACTTTGAGTGGAATTTATTTTGAAGTCATGGAAGCAAAAGCAACACATTTTGACTTTTGATTAATAAAATATTTGCAGTATGGGTGGAACATGGAGATGAAATAAGCCTAGAATATGCAGGTTCTCATGCTCTGAAAGGCGACCTAGTAAGGTAACCAACTGTGATTCTTTTGGTGAGGCCACAGAATAATGTTCAAAATCACCTTTCCTAAAGAATTGCAGAAAACCACAGATGAATAAGCTAATGCACAGGGTTAAGTCCCACTTCATAGCCTTTTTTATTAGATTGATTTCTGATAGTACTGTGGATTATATACAGATATGGAAGGCAAACATTTTCTGGATCAGTGAAGGATGGCATTAGTGCTCTTTCAAGATATTACTTGAATAACTTTCAGGATGGTATTCGACAGGTACATATTTTTTAATGTAGCAGATTTCCGCTAGAAATAATTTATTATGAATTTTGCAATATGTACCCATGTAACTGATATATCTTTCTTGACAAATAATAGGATGCACTGGATCTAATAAGTGGCCGGTATAATGTCAGCAGGGGTGGCCCCTCTCCTTTCCAGCTGAATGCTTTTGAAAGTATCTCAGTAAGTACATTTTATTAATTTTATTTCTGAATTGTGTGCCATTGTTATTATGAAACCCACTATAATATGAACAATATCATCATACCAATCCCAAAGCTCAGAATTTCCTATTAAGTAATAATGTGCATAAAATATGCTCCAAGCCCCTTCCTAGTATACAATTAGGAGAGAGAACCCTTCCTAGCATACAATTAGGAGAGAGAATGTTGGAAGAGGACACTGGATACTTCACAGCAAAACTTTTGAATAAAGAGGGACACATGTGATGCCAACCCCCCCCCCCCCACCCACCCACACAAAGACACCGAAAACCACAAACACAACACCCATGGATGCGCATTTGGCAGGTGGTAACAGGAAATCGACCCTCTACTCTTTTGATAATAAAAGCTAATCAAAGGGCACATTGAGCCGTGTTAAATTTTAAGCACACAGATCATATTTTTATTTTCTACTAAAGAGATGAAATTGGTCTGCAGCATCTTCCAATTGCATCAGCCGTCATTATAGGAGGCATCACACTTACTACAATCAGTTTAAACCAAGGTTCTCCTTTTTCCTGTTCTGAACTGAAACAATTTTTTTTTTGTAGTAGGCGATAGCCTACTATGAACTGCACTAAATAAACGAAAGAAGAGTTTACAGACCGCGTGGCGGGAGCAATTGCTAGCCATGATCAGAAATAGTAAATATTACAAATTACAGAGGTAGCGCTAGTGAATATTACAAATTACAAATTATGCAATACGTAGTACAAGAGTCTAATTAGACGGTAGTTGAGTGGTCATGAGCACTATACGCCCTGTGCCAGAGTCTGCATAGGTCAAGCGCTGAGGTGATGATGGCAGCTGGGGGGGCACACTGAGTCTCCACACAACGTATAATTCAGGACGAGGAATGCCTAGATTAGAGAAAAGCTTATACATTGATTGGACCGTGAAGGTGTGTTGCGGGTTCCATCTCCACAACAAGAGACCTGAGTCATGCAGTTCGGTAGAAGCTCGGAATGCCGGGAGTAGGATAGCCAAGTCTTTGAGGAAGAAGAATAGTTGTGCCACGTCACGGGTCAATACGGTGGCGAGGTCCACTGTATGGTTATTGGTTATTGGAAAGGGTAGATGCCCAGAGTGACTCGGCTTCCGTTACGGCAAGCCATAGCCACCTAGATGAGGGCACGATTTTGGAATTTAAGGTCGGTGATGCCAAGTCCTCCATTTATTTTGGGAAGGGTGACCACTCTCCATAATAGTAGGCAATGTCCTTCAGAGAAGGAGGTTTGTGCTCCCCGCATAGGTAGCGTTGTGTGGCCTTTTGCAATGTGTTTATCATCCATGCAGGAAGTAGGAATGCTTGCATGTAATGCATAGGCATTGCATTGAGCACGGAGTTAGTTAGCACCGAACGGCCTGGAAGAGAGAGGCGACCATTGGCCCAACCTGCGTATCTATGTTGAACTCCAGTTATTAGGGGTAGGAAGGCTGTTCTCGGGGGTTTGCGGATGGTTAGCGGGAGCCCCAGGTATGGGATTGGTGTTGATAGTCGCTGGCACTGTAGGATAGACGAGATTGCTTGACACAAGTCCTCGAGAATTGAGATTGGTAGGTATCCTGATTTTGATAGGCTCATTTTTAATCCCGAGATCTCCCCGAAAGTGTGCATGGTGGCCATGATTACTTTCAGGTTTGTTGCGTGTGCAGGGGTAATAATCACTGTATCATCTGCAAACTGAAGAATGGTTATAGATATGCCAAGTAGTGAAATGAGATCGTTGTGCAGTTGTTGGAAGAGGGACTGCAAGATATCGGTGGCAATGATAAACAGCAGTGGGGATAGTGGATCACCTTGTTGAAGGCCTCTTCAGTGGTAGAATGTATCCCCTTTCAATCCATTTATTTTGAGAAAAGAGGTCGAGGAAATAAGCAGGTTTTTGACCCAGGATATGAAGAGATTGGGGAAGCCCTTGGCTCTGAGCGCCTCCAGTAGGAAGTCCCATGATAATGTGTTAAAAGCTTTTTGAAAGTCGATTTTCATAAAAATGGATGGAACTTTATTTTTTGCGAGGTGGTAGAGGGTTTCCTGTGTGGATAAAAAGGTTTGCATTAGCTGCCTGCCTTTGATAAACGTCATCTGGCGTTGGTGAATTATTTGTGGCATGATGGGTTGGAGGCGGGATGCCAGGATTTTGGTGATGATTTTTGGAATGGCAGCTAGGACGCTAATTGGGTGGAAATTAGTGGAGGTTGTTGGCTTCTTCGGAATGAGTGTGATGAACGCTTGGTTAATACGCCAAAGGTCAAGTCTGTTGTGGTAGAATGCGGTGATGACTCGGTGGAGGTCTTCCCAAATTATAGCTCATTATGTTTGAAAAAACTCGATGGGGAAGCCATCCGGCCCTGCGACCTTGCCTTTAGGCATGGAGAATATTGCGCCCTTAAGCTCAGCAACCGAGAAGGCATCAGAAGGGTTCTGTGGGGTGCAAGGTTTGGTACGCGGTGGGTTCTATGGGGTCTGCCCATCAAGTTAGCATAGTGCTCCGTGCATTCCTGCATGATGAGCGGGGTATGGGTTATGACAGTGGGCGGTTCATCGGGGTCAATAAGCGTGGTGGTGATCTGAGGTATAAAGTTGATGGTCCTTCGAGATGAAGCCACATAATGAAAATATTTAGAGTTCTTGTCCCCATGTTTTAACCAATTGATGGAAGCTCGTTGTTTCCACTTGGTTTTCTCTATGTCGGCTAGGTGGAGGGCATGGACTCTAAGGCTGATTCTAAGTCGTAGCTCCCGTTGAGATAGGTTTTGTTTCTCCTCTGCTCTATCGAGGATTTGAATAATGTGTTTGGTGCTGGAGAGAAGGTTCCTGAGGCCACTGAAATGCGTTTTTGACCACAATTTAATGTGTTCGCGCACACGTCTAAACTTGCTTAATAGGTCACGCGTCGGGTTGTTGGAAACTGGGATGGAGTGCCAGGCAGTGTGTACGACCTGTCGAGCATCATTGTATTGTAACCAGAATCTCTCGAAGGTGAATGAGCGATACGTGAGGGGATCGATTCTTTTAAATTGTAGGTTTAGTGGGGCATGATCCGATGTGGTTGTCGATAGATCAAAGAGGTACGGGACATGAGAATCTAGGGACTCTCAGTGCTTGGAAAGAAAGACTATCCAGTTTGGTGAATGAGGGGTTCAGTCTCTTGTTGGACCACGTGTACTGTCGCCTAAACAACTGAGTTTCCTATAGTTGAAGGTCAAAAATTAGGTCATTGAAGGCTACCATTGAATGGGTATTGGGGGCAGCGGAGGTCATGTCAGTAACGTCCCTGATTATGTTAAAGTCCCCTAGTAGAACCCAAGGGATATCATGGAGGCAATAAATCATGCGTATCTCGGATAAAAAAGCCTGTTTAAGGCTATTGTTAATTGGGCCATAGACGTTAGTGATCATGAATTTAAACCCTAGTGAGTTGGTGAGAACCGTGGTGGTTGAGTAAGTCAGGTTGTAGGCATTATTGAGGGTGAGGGATGTATGCTATGCCGTGAGGATGTCCCCCCCCCCCTACAACATGCATAGTCCGAGAGGTATTATGGCGGGAAGATAGAGGTTAGTTTGGCCAGGGGGATATCGCTCAATTTCATTTCTTGTAAGCATATGATAGGGGATTTAGAAGATGTTAGAGTTTCTTTTACTAGGGCGCATTTGTTAGGGTCACCCAGCCCTCGAACGTTCCAAGTCACCATTGCTATATTATCAACATTCATCATACGAACTAAAACCCATAATCTCATTTGAAAGAGCAAGACAAGAGTGGCCAAAAGATGTGAAGATAAACAAGTTCATCACAATAGGGTGTAAGCAAGATACTTGTGTCCAAAAACTTACACTCTAACTCCTAATCCTAATTCTATCAATCGTCTAGAAGGTCCTCGTCTTCCTCAGGATCTGCATCCAGGTCATCCAGATCAATGCCTTTGTAGTCAATCATCTCCTCATCTTCATCGCTAGGTAGGAATCCTAGGTCTTATAAAGTGAGGGGTTTGTGCCCGGGTGCGCCCCCCTCCTGCGTGTTGATTGCAGGTGTTGACTGGAACTTGCCTGACGGGACCCTTCTTTCATGTTCAGGCGGGTTCTGACTGCCTGGTCCGGCCGTTTCCTGTTGGGTCCCATTCGATACAGCAAGGGAGACAAAGTCTTGGATCTTGGTTATGGTAAGATCTTCCAGTTGTTTGGCGTCAACAAATTCCTGCTGCAAGCTTTACACTAGGCCTGCCTGAGCCAGGGCCTGCTTCAAGGCGGTTGGGGTTAGGACTTTCTACGGTTTGGTTCTAGTTTTAAGGGGGGTAGCTATTAGACCTGGGAAAAGAGGAGTCTTTTTGGCTTGGCGGGTGCTACGGCGAGTGGGTTGTGAAGGCGGGATTGGGGTTGGTTTCTTACCTTTGAGCTTGGCGGGGATGTTATGGGTAGTTGTTGGCACGTCAGCATAGGTCTTAGCGGGAGAGCTGTTGCTCGGCCGTTTGCAGGGCCTATAACCGGTTGCAGGGCCAGTTAGGCACGGGAGTGTACCAATGTTGGTGCCATATTGGTTCAGATGCAATAGTTGATGTGGGCTATCGCAGGGGAAATAGGGGGACGGGCGATCCATAGGGGAGCAGAAGGCGACCTCCATGTGCGGGGCCTGCTCAGGGGTTGGGTTCGTGTCGGGCTGCATTAGGCTTTGTTTTGCCTTTGGGTCCTGGCCCTGGGCTGACGCCTGGTTCAGAGCTGTGGGGCCTACAGGAGTGAGGGGCTTGTTGGGGCTTAAGGGAGCAGCGATGGAGGCTAGTACGTTATCGGATGGGCCTAATCTGGTAGAGGCGAATATTAGGCTTGGGGCCATCTGTAAGTTGGACACCCGGCCTACCGCAGAGGGGGTAGGTTGGCTCTTGGAAGGAGCTTGGGCTGAAATGGCCTGGGCCCTGTGGTAGGTGTGGCTTCTTCGGAAAAAAGCCTTCTTGGGCCCCTTAGTCTAGTGACGTCGGGGCAGGCTTTGATGACTCGGTGCGGGGTCCAATAAGCTTGTAGGCGGTTGTGAGTTGACAGGTCTGGGGAGCTGGGTAGGTTGCGTCTCATGTAATGTCTGGCCGCCTCGAGCCAAGTGCGACTGGCTCGTTGTTCGATGCTAAATGGTTTGCGACAGTTGGTACAAAGTTGATATTTGGGAGATCCTTGGTGGCAGGTGAAACTACAACGTGCGGGAGCTCGTTCCTGTTCAGATTTTCCGTACTCGTACAGGTGATCATTCCATCCCTGCTGCTCACGTTTTGTCTATGCATCCTCTCTCCCTTTTGGCGAGAACTGGATGCCTCCAACGACGTGGTTGTGTGACTTGGCTAGGTCATTGCATGGGTTGGAGGCGGTGGGGTGGGACCTTGTTCGCCGAGGATCTCAAGCAGCACCATCTTGGCAGAGGCAGAGGTGGCTTGTTTGTATAACTGATGGAGGAGGCTGACGTCGACTAGGATTTGTCCGGTCGGGGGGGTTGGGGAGGTTGTCGATATTATGAGGACGTCCGAACTCCGCCTTGTGTGGAGGTTAGCCGATCCTCAGAAGGGGACCTGTCCGGGGGGGACGAGTGTGCTGAGGAGGCCCTCTCCATTAGCAACCTATCAAAAATGTCCATGGCGATCGCTTCATACTCTGAGGCAGGCGGTGTTGTGTCTTTGATGTGCTCGAACAGAGTGGTTTCCTGCACCCACCCCGTGATGATGATTGGTGCCACAGTTGTTCTTCCGTTAAGGAACAAAGTAACAGGCTTCGGTATTCTAGATAGGTTGTCGGTGGCCATGGCTAAGCATAGCCGCTCAAAGGATGAAACCTTTGCGAAGGGCAGGTGCGCCAAGATGAGGCCGAAGGAAGAGGTGATAACGACTAGCTCTTCGAGGGACCAAATATGAGGGGGAAGGTTGGCTAGGTCGAGCCACACCTTATAGCCGAGTGGTTGGTTCTTTGTGTTGATCGCAGACGACCAGAGGAATGTTAGGTAACCTTGTGGGCTCAAATGCTTCACGCAGGCTTCCTTGAAGGCACTGTCGGGGAATATCAAGTTAAACATAAGTAGGTAATGACTACCTGATAGGTGGGAGATGGTGAACTTAACCTGAGGCGGGATGACTTGAGAAATGTCATGGTTGGTTTTGGTCAGGTTATGGTTGGTGACAAACTTGGCGTCAGTGACATAGGATTCAGACAGTCTATCAGTCTCATTCGATAGTGCAAAGTTATCATGGAGGTAGACTGTGATCGAGTCCGATCGGTCAGTTGGAAAGCCCGAGTCCCCCACGTTCCCCCTGGGGTGGAGTTCGGCCGCTAGGGGGCTAACAGGCTTTCTTGAGGGGTAGAGGTGCGAAGCGTGGCCTTGAGTAAGGCACGCACGACATACCACCTGCCTCTGACACCTGCTAGTTTTATGTCCATATGTGAAGCAGCGGAAACACTGGTTGTCCTAGTAGGGGTGAGACTGGGAGGGAGGAAGAGGCAGCCAGGACAGAAGCTTCTCCAGTTGTTGCTTATTCAAGGACGCTCTATAATGGAACGATATTGGCTCTGATGAGGTAGGAGATGAAGCTTGAGTGCCTAGGTTGCTGGTATGTGAGGCCTGCGATTGCCTAAGCTGCTGATAGTCCTGGTCATCCGCTATGCATGCATGTGCATACGACCACGCTCCAGGAATATGCCGCAAGTAAGCCGGAATGTGGGGGGGGGGCTTGGCTACGTGATGGTTGGATCATGCCTTGCATTCTTTGTGGAATGGGGTAGGGAAAGGATGTACGAGTGGTAGAGCGTGCTTGGCTATGTGAGTGGGACATGCGGGGGCTTTCCTGCGCAGAGGGGGAGGGTCGCTTGGTTTCGTTAGAGAGACTACCTTGGTTACGTGAGTGGGACATGTTTGGGTGGTATGTTTTCCGTTGGTGGGGTGAAATGAAGTGTGTTTTGGAGAGCGTTTTTTTATAGCGGTGATGTTGGGCTAGGGCAAGGACAAAAGGCAAAAGGTGAGTGGACTTGGTGTTTGGCGGTAAAAGCATGTGGGGGTAGTGTCGCATGCTGAGGTATCGTGCGGGCATATAGGAAGCCCAGCCATCCGGGGTGGTGAGCAGCCTACGGCGGCCCATTGTTTACACTGTGGGAGGCCTGGATTATGGAGAGGGGGCTGTCGGCGGCTGACGGACGAAGGTGAGACTGAGGTTAGGGTGAACGGGGTTGGGAAGGCTGGCTGGTTGAACGAAGGTCAGATGGACGGAGATTTCTTGGGCGGCTGGACGGAGGTCCGGCGGACAGAGATCAGCACTGAAACAAAATTAAATTATATAATTATTGAGAAACTTAACATTATTCCTCTGACAGCTGGGCGGAACATGCAACATTTTCCGGCCTCAATGCTTTGGGCTGGGGTGACAGCTGGAGTTATGGCAGTGGTCAAAGCCAATGGGAAACAATTCTGTTCACGGCCTCAGTTATGTGGCCTCTATTGAAAACCATATTTTTTTGTTTGTTGTTTGTAAATATTATACTGTCAATTAATAATGGCGCTAATAATGGAACTCGTAGGGTAACCACATTGTATTCGAGAAATTACTACAGAGGTTACTGTCCGATTTTGATTTGGTTCCGAGTTTAATTTTGGAGAGGCGCCGTGCACTAAGCATGTATCGGCAACAATTCTTATATTTTGGTTTGGTAAATTTTATGCTTATCTGAGTGGTCGTTGCATGCCCTATTGCCAACATGTTTGCGGATTTATATATACTATTATATAAAACATCTAAGTAATGGAAACATTTATTTTTTGTCATGGTATTCAAACTTTTATAATACACATTTTATCATTCATGCAACGGTTAAGATTCAATTTGATTAACTTCGGCGGTAGATATCGTTTTCAGTTTTTCAATTTCCTCTCTATTCGAAAACAATAATTTTTACAAAGGTAAAGATTTTATTAAAAAGTTGATGTCAATCAACAGAAATAATATGACATTGTATCTTTTTTGATAATTGACATAGATTTTTTGGTCATCTTAGTTTTTATAATAATTATTTTTTAAATTGACTTCTCTTATTGCATGATCTTCTATAATAATTATTTTCTTTTAATTATTTTTTTTTAATCTTTTATAGAAGTTCTCTTTGATGGTATATCTCACAATTTCATATTTAAAAGCACTTACAAATATTAAAGATGAAGATAACAATTGTGTTACTTGTTTTTGATGAAAAATATACTTTGTTCATTGATAAGTATTTTTATTAATGATACGATGTACAACATTTGTATAACTGAAAAAATGGAAAAGAAAAAGTATGATAAATTGACTATAATAGTTATATAAAAACAAAAAAGAGAATTAGAAATAAATTTCAATCTTTTTTTCTTAGAAATATTAATCATGTCTTCCATTCAAGATATATTAGAAGATAGATGTGAGCAATTTTTATTTTTTTTAATATAAATGTATTCATTTGTTAAAATAATTTATTTTTTTATGTATCTAAATAAAAATATCCATCGCAATGCGCGGGTACACAACTAGTAAGAACTAAATTGTTCGAAAAGCACAATTGCCTATAAAGAACTATGAAAACTTGGATGGCTTTACTCGGGTATTGTTTTCTCGTTTTATTACCTGTTCGCGTTTTGAGGTTTCATTTATCATTTGACATCCGTCCTTAATTAGATGACGTAACTTGGACTTCTTGGTCCCTTAAATTTGATGATGCTACTTGGGCCTCCATTATGAAGTCGAATAATAACTGAATGCTGCCCTGAAATTGAATAGGTTTATAGGTGCTGGAATCGTTGAAGAGTGTTAATTATATGATAACGCTCTTTCATCCTGAGAAAATTCTCTATTTTTTTCACATGTTATTATTATTATTTAAATATCTAGTTCACATATCTAATTACTTAGTTTACCTATCTAAATATCTGATTCATCTATCTAAATATTTGATCCACTTGTGATATTTGTTGTTTCATATTTAAATACCTAATTCACCTATTTAAATATCTAGTTCAAATATCTAAATATCTGAGTTCGTTTGGCAAATTAAGGAATAGTCTTGGAAGAGTGATAGAATATTGTCATTTTGGAAGGGTGGTATTCTTGATTATTCGAAAGAGCGAAAGTATCGTTTGGCAATTGTTAATCAGAATAGTTAAAGTATGGATAATTATGATACTAACAATGATGATGATCATAATAATAATAAAATAATAATAAATAAAATAATAATAGTATAATAATCATGATATAATAGTAATAAAAAAATAAACATAATAAATAATCATAATCATAATATAATAATAATAATAATAAAATTATAATTATAATCATAATAATATAATAATTATAATTATAATCATAACATGATTATTATAATAATAAAAATAATACGATAGTCATAATCATAATAATATAATAATAATATAATAATATAATAATATAATAATAAAGAAATATGATAATACTAATAGTGATGATAATATAATAATAATCATTATAATCGTAATATAATAATATAATACAATATAATCAAATAATAATCGCTATTCCGTTGAGAGCTAATCTGGTATATACCACCTATAATTTGATATACTGGATTAACACTCTTTTGTACTTTTCTATTTAATCTAAAATTCGTTTGACAAATTAATTCGTCGAAATAGCAATGTTATTCTTACTTTTTGCTATTCTATGGAATGCCAAATGGACCCTAATTCACATATCTTTATTTTTCTAAATATCTAGTTCACCTATCTAAATAATTGAGACATATATAAATACCGAAGTCTTTTTTATTTTCTGTTTCTTCTCTCATCTGTCACACATATTTTTCTGTACAATCCATGTGATATTTTTATCAATTTCTTCCACGTGACATTGTTTCCCGAGATCTTTTTTTCTCTTTTGTTATTTTTTACTAAATAACTTAGTCATATATCTAAATATTTGAGTCTCATATCTATTTTTTTTTAATTTGAGAAAATGTTTTTAAAATGATTGGATCAAATTAATTAATTATGGTCAATGATCCCCCTCTCTATCTAATTTTACATAATCTGGTAGACCGAGTCATGGATGTCTCCCTCCGGAGTCCGGATGCAAGAACCAGACTGGAATATGTATATGTTGACCTGAACGAAACAGAATATCCGCCATTCCAAATCCAAATCAAATCTCGGCCGTTTGTCGAGTAATCAACCTCTTAGATCTCCACACATCATCTCACCCTCCTTTCCCCTTCCTCCAGTCCTCCTCCCTTCAGGTTATAGGCAAATAATACCTTTCTCTTTTTCTTTGAATTATACCTACTATTTTTTGTTTTGTTTTGTTTTGTTTTTGTTTTCGTCTCTCTTCCTCGGGAAATCCGAGATCTTGGACATGTTTGTAAAGAACCTATTGGATAAAGCTCTTCATAAGGTAACCTTCCTAATGCCTCTTACCTTGCAATTTAACAAATTCTATCGCGGTTGGTTTGCGTAGCATCGGAACATCCAAAACTTTTTTGATGCGATGACTTACTGAACAACCTTTTCTAGTTAAATCTCAACTTATTGCGAGATTCATTCTCTTTGGATTATATTAAAAGGTAATGAAATGTTGGTGCGAAAATGGTACAATTACCTTACATCAGCTCAAACTGGGTTTAGCTGCATTTTTTAAGTTGTGCAATCGTACTGGCATGAGAAGGCAAGGACTAAGCATCAGAGTAGCGACTGGTCTATATATTGGTTGGAGTATTGTACTGGTAGGATAGATGAGGAACCTCAATTTTGGCATCCTGGATACCAAGAGGACAAGGATCTGAATTGCATTTTGATTCAAGTCAGAAATTCAATTGGCACTGTACCAGCATTGCATAACACACAAAATTCTACTTAAGCATAAAAATGTTCATAAGAGAATGAAAAACAGTACTGCAATCTGGCATTGTAATCTGGTGTGACCAATTACACTTAATAACTCTACAGCTGCATACAATCTTATATACTGTCTTCTATTTTTTCTTTTTCAAAATTTCAGCAGCATGAGCTCATCTCAGCTCATGATGCATCAAACAAGAAATCAACTGAAATTGATGTACAGATTGCTGTTCACTATGGTATACCCTACACTGCATCAACCATGGCTTTTGATCCGATCCAACGTCTCCTAGCCATTGGCACCTTGTGAGTATAAATTGTAAAATTTGATTTTATGAAGTGTGTTCTTTTGGCTTCTACAAATAACAGTTAATGGTTTTCCTTTGGTATTTGGTGTTCTAGGGATGGTAGGATAAAGATAATTGGAGGTGACAATATTGAAGGCCTCTTCATATCACATAAGAAGGTGCCATACAAGTACCTAGAGGTTAGTTCTACATATAACAATAATTCTGATGACATTCAGTGCCAAACCCTTTTTAGTAGGACCAAGGGAATAGGAAATAGGGAGTTCCATTCACTATACATATATACTATACTTTCTCTATGTATAAAATTAGTTCAGTCATACTACTTCATTGTTAGTCCTTTGAGCTTAGAGATTTCTTTAATGCCTATCCAAACCATTGTCACTGCACATTCTTCTTGGTTTCTCTACCTTTTTTTCAGAGCGTAACCAAGTTAGGTAAAATTTTGTAAAAATATGAACTTAAATTTTTTTATTTATAATAAAAACTCAGGCAATCTTGAATATTTTCAGATTCTGAGATTTGGAATAACTTTGTACATGTTTTTTTTCAGTTTCTGCAAAACCGAGGGTTTCTTGTGGCCATTACTAATGACAATGAAGTCCAGGTATACACGTCATTTGTACTTTTCCTCTTTGCCGAAATTATTTTCATTGTAACTTATTTGGTTTTGTTTTATTTGAACAGGTTTGGAATCTGGAATTTCGGCAGTTGTTCTGTTCTTCCCAGTGGGAAGCAGAACTAACTGCTTTTGCAGTTGTGCCTGGAACCTCGTTCATGTATGTTCTCATAAGTTTCACATTTGTGCATGCCTTTTTGTTTTTATTTGTCAGCTTATAGGTGTTTGCACTTGCCATATTTTAATTTTGATGATGTTTATAACTTTCTTTGTAGATTTCTTGGAGACGAAAATGGGATGTTTTCTGTACTGAAGTATGATTTGGAAGATGGAGAAATTAAAACAATGCCATACCACATTCCTTTAGATTCATTAGCTGGTGCAATTATCTTTACCTTGTGCTTTCTTGTGAATCTTGTTTGCCTTTTTCTTTGGTTATGATTTTGCTATTTTTTTTTCTTTGCTTGGTTTGGAAAATTATCTAATGCTTTGAGCATATACAATGCTTTGAATTGTTGTGGAAGAAGTTAAAATTTGCCTAACTACTTTAAATCTAAGGTGGCTGAACCAGCCCAGTTCCATACCAAACAGTTCCTTTGGTTGCATTTCTTAATTTACTTGTTGCAGTTATTAATATTGCTCAATGTATGCAAATTGTTGCGGTAGCTTGAGCATGAAATATTAGATGACTATTAGAAGGTCACAGGTTCCCTCATTTCACCCTTGCATGCCTTATTTAATTGAAAACCCATTTTAAGAGAGGAAATGATGCAAACCTTGTTATTTCTATTATTTTCAGGAAGGATTGGGATTTCATCACTTGATCCTCAATCGATTGTTGGAATACTTCCCCAACCAAATACTTGTGGAACTAGGTATTGAATTACAAAACTAGAATTGATTTTTGTTGTGATTTAGTTTGCTTTTATTGCAGCCACTCAATTCCATAAATTAAAAACACTTGGTCAATTTTTTTGTCATTCCTGTTTTGCAGAGTACTAATCGCATACCAAAGAGGTCTCTTAGTCCTTTGGGATATAACCGAGAATCATGCAACTGCAATCCGAGGCAATGGTGATCTCCGCTTGAAACAAAACAACGTGCCTTCAAGTGAACTTTCAGAAGCACCTGAGGAGGACGCAGAATTAGAAGAAGAGAATGAGATATGCTCTTTGTGCTGGGCTTCTAGTACTGGTTCAGTTACCGCAGTGGGGTACGATACAGGAGACATTTATCTCTGGGACTTGTCGCCTGATAAAAGTCTTTCATACAAAGGGAAGGAGACTGAGAGTAAGAATGCATTGAAATTGCAGCTGGCGAGTGGGGACAGGAGGCTTCCAGTTATTGTTCTTCACTGGTCGCCTAGTTCCAGAGTTGAAGGTGAGAGGGGTGGCCATTTGTTTATCTATGGTGGCGATGAGATGGGGTCTGAGGAGGTTCTCACGGTAGTTCTCTCTTTACTTCTCTTCTCCCCTCATTTTTTTGAAGTAGCAGGCGAAGTGCCTGCTATTCGATTTCATTAAATAAAATAAGAAGAGTTTTACAGGAGTAGGATTATATTAAAAATATTACATGAACTGTAAATAACACATGGTAAGTATGCCTAATACATTCATCTAGTCTATAGCTGTGCATTGGGTAGGTTAGCACCCTAATGGTTTTCAGTAGCAGCGATGACCGACTGTGGTCTTGTTTGTGGTGCACGGTGATAGGCTCGTTCCCATTGTCGCTGCTGGTCCCTGACTTGGCTCTGTACTAGGGCCGGTCGGCGGCGGTTGTCGTGGAATATTCTACGGTTCCGTTCTTTCCAGATCTCCCTGGAGCGGGCTGCCCACTCGTTTTGAGTTCCATTCTGGCACGCTTGAATCCATGTTTGGTCTATTGTTTGCGTGGTGAGAGTTGTGTGCGGGGCTGGTGGTGCGTTTGGTCGGGCGTGCACTAACTGTGTGAAGTTGCAAGTAAGGAATAGGTGCTTCGTATCCTCCGGCGCATTGGTCGCGCACAAGACGCATGAATGAATCGTCGGCCAGCCCTTCTTCAGTAGGTATTCGGCTGTGTTTAGTCTGTCGTGCAGCAGTAGCCAGAGGAAGGATTTAATTTTTGGAGGGGCATGGATTTCCCAGATTTTGATGAAGTGGGTCAGTCAGATTCCCGGGTTGTTGCATAAGTCATATATTGTTTTTGTTGTGAAGTGGGTTGCCCATTGGAAGGTTGTATGCCCCAGCGGATCGGTGTGTGAGGAGGTGGTGAAGATGGGTTGCCCTCATTTTTGGGCTTAATTTTCTTTCTTCCTTTTATTTCTTTTGGTGAATCACAGCCTTACAATTTTAGGATGGTGCAAAAAACGGAATTTTGCTACTAAACCGTGATGCTTCTTTTTACTTTCACTCACAATGGAATTTATATTCGGTATTTAGGTCAAGTATATTTATGACTTAGGTAGCTTGTTATGTAACATTGCTTATTGAATATGGATTTTAAGGTGCCTTTGGAAAATATATAGTTAAATGACCACTAAATCATAAACCTTTTTATTGAATCCTCAATATTATGCATTTTGATTATTAACAGATTTTTTTTTTTGTAGGTCCTTAGCATTGAATTTCCAACTGGACTGGAGACTATGAGGCTGATATCCCGTGTAGACCTCCGCCTAAATGGGTCCTTTGCTGATATGATTTTAATACCTGATTCAGTAGCACCTGAAAAGACCCCTTCCTCTGCACTTTTTGTTCTAACAAATCCCGGTCAATTGAACATTTATGATTGTACTCATTTTTCTACAAAAAGAACTGAGGATGAAGAATCTTGTGACCATGCTGAGAAGTTTCCTGTTTTGGTGCCAACAGTGGATCCAAACATTACCATCACTAAATTATGTTCTGTATCAATCAAAGTTCTGAAGGTAAACATCTTTTATGATTATGTACTTATAACTTGTGAATCTTCAAAATTCTGCATGATCTTCTCTTGCACTGTTAAATACTATTAAACAAATTAACCACTGCCAAAAGAGTGTGAGCTATTTTCCCTTTTGGTCCTCAGCTTCAAGATCCCCATTTCTCCAAGCATTTCATTTTTGTGCAGCCCATTCCTATGATAATCTTTTTTGTTCTAGAAAGAGGTTAAAAATTTAGTCCGCTTTAACTTGAAGAGCTATTAGGGTGATTTTCCTTTCAATAGAAAGACCTGTGGAATGAAATGATACAAATTGAATGTTTTGGGCTTTGATGGATAGTTTGAAAATTTTCAGAGACAAAATGGGCATTGGTTATAATAAATTAGGGCAGCCAATATAAATCAGTGTAATAGTTATGCAAAAGAAAAAATATAAATAAATGATGTTATTTTCAAATTCCGAGTTAAAATTGAAAATCATATTTCATGTATACTTAGCACAGCTCATCACTTTTTTGTTTGAATTTCGCTTCAGAAATTTCATGCAACAAAAGTCGGAAGACTGCCGCTATCAGGAGGCACAAAATGGCCTCTGACAGGTGGGGTCCCCAGTGAGATGTCATTATCCAAAGAACTAGTAGAGAGAATATATATAGCGGGGTACAAGGATGGCTCTGTTAGAGTTTGGGATGCAACATTTCCTATTTTAGAATTGATGTTTGTACTGAATGGAAAGGTCAGTACAACAGAACTGCGCACTTTATTTTTTAACTGTTTTGCACTAGCAATAACAATTCTTATGTGTCAGGTGCAGCGAACTTAATGCTTCTATTATTTTGTCTTTGCTAATGCCAACTGTTGAAGAGTCCATTATATGTTTAGTTTTAGAGGGTCTCTTCCTTGAATTACTATTTTCCATGAGTTTATATATTAAAATTACCATACTGAAAGACCTGCTTGTAATATATGCGCAGCTTGCTGGAATGGGATTAGGTGAAGAGAACATGTCAGTTTCAGCTCTAGCATTTTGCTCCACAACTTTAAATTTAGCTGTTGGTGATGAGTGTGGCCTGGTTAGATTTTTTATTTATTTTCTTTGTTTTAGATAAAAATACCTATCATATTAATTCATTTATAATCCTTTCTATATAAACGGACAGGTACGTGTCTATAAGCTTCATGAGAATGTGGATCATGAAGGTAGTTCATTGCAATCTTCTATGTAGATTATTTCCTGCACATTATATTGCAAATTATTTAAGCATGGATTTCAATCTGAGCCTTTGGCAGTAGTACTTATTAAGAGAAATGCTATAAAGAATGCAGTGGGCTAAGGTTTCTGTGTTTGGGTTTTTCTCTGTTACTTTTTAAAGGACACATGTCACCCCACAGGAAGGGGATCCAATGTGATGCCGCTGCCATGGTATCCAACTCACCCATTAGATCCTTAGATTTCACAAAAATGGGGCAGTTTCTTTCAGTTGGTTTTGAGAATGGTCAGGTATGAGCATCTCTTTCTTACCTTTTATTTTGCTTTTTTTCCTTCTTTGAACAATAACTGTGACAAAGTGATTTTTTCACAACAAATTGGTCCTATAACGGCAAAATCTACATGTTGCAAAAAAAAGGTGGTTCTAAATTTTTTTTCTGAGACGGTCTATTGTATTCCCCTCTTAGGTTGCGACACTTGAAGCAAGCAACCTATCTGCCATATTCTGTACTGATTTTTCACCTGAGACAAGCTCTCCTGTCATATCATTACTGGAATGTGCCCCTCTAGGAGTTATTTCTCCAGTAGAAAGTTCAAAATCTCCAAAAGTGCCAAAAGAACTTTTAATTAGTTTAACAAAAGATGGACGCCTTTCAGTTCTTGATGCTTTAACAGGAGATCTAGTAAGCACACTTGTGCTTTGTGAAAAATCTGAGCTTAATGCCATTTCTATGTTTGCACTAGGCAAGTGATTTTTTATTTGTGCTCTATGCTTTATATCTAACATTGAAATGCCACTCACTCGGAATGTGAACAGCACTGTACCGAATTACAAGTTCATAACAATATTGTTTTCACAAGAAGCATCTGGTGCTATGTTATTTTAAATGTTAATGTGAAAAGATTTCCTACATATGCTTTACAGTGTTCATAAATATCATCTGGTATATGACGAACACAGTACCAAATCTTTACGACATTAATGTTTTTCATGAAAAGAATCTGGTACTCTATTGTTTTTAGATCTGAACAGTAAAGAAGCGAAGGAAACCTCCAGAAGTAATGAATCTCATGGGACTGAAATACAAGCAATTAAAGTGCGAAGCTCAAATTCAGATGAATCTTCAAGTTCTGATGATTTAGCAGCCGATCAGCTTCTTTTGATTTGTTGTGGGAATGTGTTGCTTTTACATTTTCTAAGCCAAGTGTTGATGGTAATTGACTCTCCATATTATGCAATGATAGTTCACATTTTTGGTGATGGTCAACTTCATTTCTAATTTATCCTTTCCATTAAAGGGGAACGACAAGCATCTTAAAAAGATTGAGCTGCCACAGCACTGTTGCTGGTCTGCGCTATACTGTAATGTAGAAAAGAAGTCTTTTGAGCTACTCCTAGTCTATCAAACTGGATCCATGGAGATCAGGTATAAATATGCTTGCTTACTAAATAAGAAAATATTATGTTTTAAACTTATGCTATATATGGTCCGTCTTTGAATGGACAGGTCAGTGCCAGATTTAGAAATTGTTGGTCAGAGCTCACTAATGTCTATTTTAAGATGGAGTTTTAAAACAAACATGGATAAGACAATGAGTTCATCTGACGGTCAAATTTCTTTGGTAATTTGCTCATCTATCCTTATTCTTTTCTTTCCATATATCATGTGAGAGCCCCATTAATTCATAGTGAAATGTCAGCATAATATTGGAAAGAAAATTTATGGTGCATATTTCTGTTTGTCTCTGGACATTGTTTCTTGAATGGTTGGATAATGAGTTGTCAGCCAACAATTTTCCTTTTTTAGCTAAGAATATCTTGATTTTTATTGATTCCTAAACTGTGTTAGGTGAATGGTTCTGAGCTTGCAATAATATCTCTTTTCACATCAGAGAATTCTTTCAGGTTACTGTTGTTTATTCATTTTTTCCTCTTTCTTGTTGGCCAACTAAACAAAATTAAATGCTTTTCTTGAATATGGATTGATAAATTTAATAGAATTCCGGAATCTTCTCCTTGCCTTCATGATAAAGTTCTTGCAGCAGCTGTTGAAGCTGCCATAAGTGCTGCTAGCAATCAGAAGAGGAGACAGGTGCCTTGATTTTCTATTTCCTATTTTTATTTTGATTCTTTTTCTCCACCAATGCATGATTTAAGTTCTAATGTACTAATTTGACAAAGCAGGAAAATATTCCTGGCATATTAGGTGGAATTGTGAAAGGTTTGAAAGGAAGCCAAGGTGATAATAGCCCCAAATTTACTGATGAACAGCAATTAGAGGAGCTTCTCTCAACGTTACCTTTTACTGAATCATCGATTGATGCTTTAGACGAGGAGGAAGAAATTAACATCGGTTCCCCTCTCTCTCTCTCTCTCTCTCTCTCTCTCTCTCTCTCTTCGAAAGCTTGGCAGAAACTGCCAACAGATATTACTAATAACAAAATAAAATTAAAGTATATCAGACATTTCTTTGCCTCACTCATGTCCTTGATCCAGAACTGCATCCAGATAAGTATCACTACCCATGTCAGCTCAAAACAGCCATTGTGACAGGACTCCCAAAAATTTTGGCAGCAGCTTCCAAGTTTAATTGTTTAAACTAAAATAAAAGTTACATCAAAGAACTCACAAACCGCATCAACACTTTACAACTTCATCCTACCTATGAACATTATCAAAATCATACAACATCAAACAACCTAAGCACACATGCCAATAACTAACAATAACAATAACCAGTGGCGTTTTTCTATTTTGTTTTCTTCACTTTACATCAACTTTCAACATATCATTTCAAAGTTTAAATAATCTTTGGTTTTGTCCGCCGGTGGGAGAACGCCACTCCTGCTGGAATTCTTTGCACAAAGTGTCAATGCGACCGGCGCGTTTTCAATGCGCCATTGCCATTGGCGCGCTACCATTCTTATTATTAAAATTTTGATTTAATAAAGCTTATTATTAAAAATATTATTAATTATATTATTATTATAAAAAAAATCAGTGAAGAATTTAGGATACTTCCAATTTGTTTATCAACAATGATTATCATCTCTCTTATTTTTTTAAAGTAGTAGGCGAAGAGCCTACTAATAATTTGTATTAATCTAATAAAAAAGAGTTTTACAAAGGTGAAATAGAGAGAAAAATGGGTGAGAGCCCTTAAGACAATTACATCCAATATTATTGCCCCTAACTTTGACTTTAATGAAAGCCCGACCCCTAACCTAGCAACAGAACGACCTAATTGTCAAATGCTAGACTCTGTTTGCTGACATTCTCATTCATCAGCTGTTGCAATCTATCTCTTTTTTTAAAATATATTTTCAATTGATGACTGGTTCTCTAATTTAATCTTGTTCTCTTTTTCTTCTACTGTTTGCATAGATGATATCATCATTGATGATGTTGAAATAGACGAACCAATGGGTTGTGGTCCCTCTTCCCTGCAAAAAGTTGAGAAACAAAAAAGAGGTGATACAACCGTTTGTAGTTTATGTTTTCGTTACATAACATAATAGAAGTTTACAAACAAAAAGTCAGAATATGTTTTGATATTTTTTATGCCTCATAGATGACAAGCGAGAGAAGCTATTTGAAGGATCAAGTAATGTGCCTAAACCAAGAATGAGAACACAAGAAGAAATTCTTACAAAATACAAATTTGGAGGGGTACTTTTTCTCTCATTTTATTCCCTTGTCTAATTTTTTTTTTCTGGTTGCTAAAAATATGTTCCTTTAATTTCCAGGATGCTTCAGCTGCTGCTGCCCATGCAAAAGAAAAGCTCATGCAGCGTCAAGAGAAGCTTGATGTAAAAATTTACTTCTTGGTGTTAGCATAGTTCTACCTACCATTATTTTGGTTGTTACTCACAATGGACTTGCTATTAATTGCAGCGAATAAGCCAAAGAACGGCAGAACTTCAAGATGGGGCAGAGAATTTTGCAAATTTGGCAAATGAACTTGCTAAAAACATGGAGAAAAAGAAATGGTGGAACATATAATTGCTTCTCAAGTTGTGCTTATAATTTATTACATTAAAAATGAAAAAAACAAAAGATGCTATCGAGTTCTTTGTATACTCCGACCAGTTCTACATCGTTGGGATTATAGGATTAGCAGTTTATAATAGAAAGAAAATTTTATTTCAGTCTGTATGCTTAGCAGTTCTTTGTTGATGAATCAGCGTGATCTATGCAAGTATGGGTGAATTTTCAAGACTTCAATACACGCACACAAAGTATGAATGGATAAGGTGAGCTTTTTAAGTTTTCTGACAAGAATAGTATTGTAATTATTCTACCATAATATCTACTTGAATTTAAAATTGGCTACATAGAAAACAACCTTCTCTCATTCTATTGAAGTGTTAAACTCAATATTTGAATAATTTTTCATAATCGAAATTATAATTTTTTTGCTATCAAGATAGTGCTACTGATTACATTTACTTTCTAATGTTGTCCTTGGTTTATCGATGAGACATGAAATGTGATTTTAGTAAACGTCAAACAAACACAGAAAATGCTGTCATTATGACAGATTATAATTTTCTTCTATTATTTTCGTGTTGTGCTCGCGTCGCGTGTGAGTGTGGTGTTTTGGAAACTATTTCGAAATAGCACTCGAAAGAGAGGGACAGAGGCCAGAGGGTGTCAAACAGTTCCTATATGGCGCCACTCAAAAGAGAGCCACATACCTGATCTACAGTCTCAAGACTTAGGCCGGTATGCTGCTCAAGCAGATATTTTTAAATTTTAGACCTTGATCCAAATATATGAAAAGAAATAAAAATCAAAATTTTCAATCTAATTTTCTCTAGAGAGAGCATAAAAAGGATGGTATTAGTGAAAATAAAAAATAATAATAATTAGGCACAAAATCTTATAAATCAAAATTAATTTCATTAATTTTGATTAGATAAATGGATAATTAATTGCTCAATTTTAAAAGGCTAATCAAAGAATACATGTCATATATTCTTCTTATTCAAAAATGGGAGATACAAATCAATTGAGGATGTTGCTTCCTGTTAAAGGGGCAATTTTTTTTTTTTTTGGGTAACTAACGGCAGGCAACAGAGCATAAAGCGATGCTTTTTTGGCAACTACAGACGAATGGAATGGAGAGAATTGTCGATATTATTGAGTAATCTGAGACCTCGATTAAGAGAAATTAATCAGATCCATTATTTAAAAGGTATTTTTGGTATTATGAAAGTTTGAAAAAAATGACAAAAACTAAATAGCTCCATTACTTAGCAATTTTATATAATCAGATAATACATGCCATATATTCTTCTTATTCAAAAATGAGGAGATACAAATCAATTGAGCGGGTTGCTTCCTGAGAAAGGGGGCAAGTTTTAATTTTGTTGACATTTTATTTACGCCAATATATATTTGAGATAATTTTTTGTTCCCAAGTCTTTATCCCGGACAACGCTCATTTATTTAATTAAACACGTACTAATTGAGCCCGACATTCCATATATATAGTTTCTTCAATATAGTATATTTTTTCCTCAATTAGATCTGACATCTAGCGCTTTCTTTTTGAATTCTCTATTTCTTAGAACTTGTGATGTTGAAATGTGTTTCAGATATTAGAACTTGTGATGTTGAACATATTATTAGAATATTGTGATATTTAATATATTATTAGGTTGATAAAATTATTATTTAAAGTGTACTTGATGCTTTATGAAAAAAATATTATTTTGTGAAGTTTAATTTTATTTTCCGTGTTATTCAATAAACAATTGAATGAAATCACATATTTCAGATAGTTAAATAATTGTAAACAAGAAACCTAAATACCTATAAAAGATACTTAAATACCCAAAACACGTATCTAAATATCTAAATAAGTAAATCACGCAATCATAAATAAAAAAAATCTAAATACCTAGAACACATATCTAAATACCTATAAAAGATAATTTAATACACATAACACATATTTAAATACTTAAATAAGTAAATCACAAAATCATAAATAAGAAATCTAAATACCTAAAGAAGATAATTAAATATCCATAACACATATCTAAATACCTAAATAAGTAAATCATATAATCCTAAATAAAAAATCTAAATATCTATAAAAGATAATTAAATACTTATGATACATATCTAAATATCTAAATAAGTAAATTAAGTAATCACTTATAAGTAAAACATAAATATAAGTACCTAGAACATATAATTAAATACTCATATAATATATCTAAGTATCTAGAATAAATAGTTAAATAAGTATGACACATATCTTAATACCTAATTCTGAAATAGAAATCTAAATACATAGAATATTATTTAAATACCTAGAATAAATATATAAATACTTAAATGATGTAATTACCTACAACACATCTGGCATTTTAGAAATTATCACGTGGGCTTTACGCAAGAATAAGCATGTGTGCATGCTTCAACGATATTTTCCCAAAATGAAAAATTTATTAAGCGTGCTTCAACGCTTTTTTTTCCAAAATAGAAAGTCCATTGCTGGAGGGATTTTTTGGAGGATTTACGTTGAGGTACGGTTAGTTGCGTCCTATATATTTACACTTACTTATAATATAGTAACATACTATTTATATCAACCTATATTTAGAGTAACATACTATGTATACAAACTTATATTTATAGAATCTATTTTTCTATGTTCAAAAATGACCATTTTTCATATTTTTTGCATTTTCCCGACATAATTATTGATTGTACTATTTTCTCAATATATATATATATATATATATATCAGTAATTTTTGTATTGTCCCTTCATTTTCCAAAGGGAGATATACTTGTTAATAAGGGAGTAATATTGAGATGAAGTACTTTTTTTTTGGTAACTAAGAGCAAGCAATGGTTTTTCTCAACAAAAAAAAAAAAAACCAGCAAGCAACGCATACAGGGAGGCTCTTTTGGCGACCACGAATGAGTGAAATGGAGAAAATTGTTAATATTATTGAGTAATCTAAAACATTCGAGTAAGATAAATTAATTAGATATGTTCTTTAAAAGATATTTTTGGTATTAAGAAAGTTTGAAAAAATAACAAAAACTGAATAACTTTATATTTTTAGTTGTTATATATAATAGTACGGGTTCGTTTGACAAATTAAGGGATAGTTTTGGAAGAGTGATAAAATTGTCTTTTTGGAAGAGTGATATTCTTGACTATTTGGAAGAGTGAAAATATCGTTTGGCAGTTATTAATTAGAATAGTTAAAATATGGATAATTATGGTACTAATAATGATAATGATAATAAAAATAGTAGTACAATAATAATAATAAAATAATCATAATTATAATCCATAATCATAATCATAATAAATAATAATATTCATAGTTGTAATTATAATAATATAATAGAAATATAAATATAATCATAATATAATAATATAATAATAAAAAATATAATCATAATCATAATAATATAATAATAAATAATCATAATTTTAATAATATAATCATAATATAATAATACAATACAACATAATCAAATAATAATAAAATAATAATCATAGTCGTAATCATAATAATATAATAATATAATAAGAAAAATTATAATCATAATCATAATATAATAATAATAATAAATAATTATAATTATAATAATATAATTATAATCATAATCATAATATAGTATAATTATAATCATAATAATATAATTATAATATAATCATAGCTATAATCATAATCATAATTATAATAATAATAATAATAAATAATCATAATCATAATCATAATAATATAATAATAAATAATAAATAATCATAATTATAATAATAATACATAATCATAATCATATAATAATTATATAATAATAAATCATAATCATAATTATAATCATAATATAATAATATAATACAAAGATAATCAAATAATAATCGTTATTAAACGAGAGCTAATCCGTATACCACCTATAAGCGAGTATATCTGGGATTAGCACTCTTCCACACTCTTCTACTTAGTCTAAAATTCGTTTGGCAAATGAATTCGTCGGAATAACTATTCTATTCTAATTTTTTGCTATTTCACAAAGTGTGAAACAAACCCGAATAGATTAAGGAGCTAAAGAAGTACTAATAGTCAAGGCAAATTGTCAAAAATATAAGGACGATACTCATCTGGGCAGCCAATCGTCCTTCCACCTACCATCGGTAAAAACGGATGGATCTTTTATGGCAGGCATTGACCGCTCCATAGAGTGGCGACTGGCGACTGGCGACTGGCGAGCGATATCAATAGGGACTGGAGTAATAAGGGACCATTCAAATTTCATCATATTTCATTATCATTTGATATTTCATCAGGGACCATTAAAATTTTATATAATTTACAACGATTATAATTTGACGGTCTTTGATGGACTATCAAATGATAATTAAATTACATGAATTTTGAATCACCATCAATCTATAAGTAGAAGAACATTTCCATAAGAATTTTTTTATTTTAATTTTTTTTAATATTTATCCATTATCAAGCGGGCACGTGATCGGACGCTGGACTTGTGACTTACCTAAGCGGGCACGTATTCGGGCCCATCTTACAAACTTAGGATTTTCGAGTAAGTGGACGCCAATGCTCTGAATACCCTGAGAAAATTTGGCCTCCCGAGGAGATGACGCTCTAGGAGAGTGACAGATAAAAGCACGTACTCAGGATCTGAATCTGATGATCCACCTCACAGAATAATAGTAATATAATAAGACAAAAGGGATTAAGAAGTTTTGCTTTTAGTTGTCATATCCAAGGTCAAAAACCGCATCCCAAATGAGAACCTACATTGTACCAACTAGGGGCCAGAGGACCGCACCCCGAATAAGAGCTTACATCTGTACCTTCCCATATATATATATATATATATATATATATGGGCTCTTCAGTGTGAATTATTTTTCAAATATTTCTTATGGGATTTTATTTGAATGTGCATCTTTCTGAAGAAAGATATAATCCATTTCCAGTGTATTAGTCTAGCACTTCACTTCCATTTCACCTTAAAGAAAACATAATTACTACAAGAGCAAAAGAAAATTAATCTTGGCAGAATCATTACAATAACAAGAAAACAAATCATCAAATCATCAAATGTAATAATTATTCTTTATAACCTCAAAATATTTTAATTCCTGCAATGTAATATAATTATAATTATAGTTTGTAAAATATTAAATGTTTTAACATATTAATTTAATTTCCCACTTAAACTTAGAATAAAAAGATCTTTTCAACATATAAGAATTATAAAATACCAAATTTAATCCAACAATAATTAAAATTGCAAAGAAATCTATGTCAAGAAATAAGTACAAAGATAAACAAAAAAATTTCCTTTGTGAAAAAATTGATTAAATGATCCTACAAGGTAAATATAAAGATTAAAAAATGTCGTGCTAATATTAAGTACTAAAAGTCGAAAACATCAAGCAAACAATAAAAGTATTTTTTTTTTGTAAACGTATCCATTGTCATTTTTTTTCTATGATAGTAATGATAGAGTTTTTTTGTGTCTATGTTGAGTGTACCTCACTCAAATAACACATCGTAATTTAAATTAGACAGTATAAATCTTATCAGATGATCGAAAATCGATAACAATAATAATGACAGAATTAAAACTACAAGAACGGATATGGATCCGTATTCCTTGAAATCATGGATTTTGATTCTTTTGCACCGTGCTCCACAAAAAAAGGAGAAAGAAAGAAAAGATGAAAGAAAAAAATAATGAATCTTACACTATAAATTAGAGGATAAAATTTTAATTGAATTGTATGAACTATAGAGTAATTTTCTTTTTTTCTTTTTCTCACCTTCTTTTTTCCCTTCAAATTATATATTATAAAGCAAGCTCATTTCGCTAGATAAATTTTACTCGGGTCACTTTTTTCCTTCTCTTCCTTCCTCTCATCTTTTCTGGAGCACAGTATTAGAATCCATCATCAGAAATCCCGATTGGAAAAGATCCCGTTCCTCACCTCACGCTGAAATACTAACGCTGTAACGCACAAAGATTTCAGATTTTTTTTAATTTTTTTCTCAATTTCATCTCACAAGCTTTAAATATAGAGAAAGGAGTGTGAGAGGTAGAGAGCAGCACCAAGTTGCAAGTTGCAACTAGAGGCCACAAGGAAAGAACTTCATCCGACCTCTGGATTCTAATCTCCTCGCGTCTCTCCTCTCTCTACTTCCTAACCCTACAAGAAAGGAAGAACCACTCTTACTTCCATAGAGAAACCCAGAGGCGCCGCCTTCGAGAGCGAACGCTCTCTCTTTTAATCTTTTGCGATAATGGCGAGTTGGGTTCTATCAGAATGCTGTGGTCTAAAGCCCCTCCCTTTGACTTCTCGTGTACCCAAATTGAGATGCCCACAATCTGTTTCTTCAATTGCCCCAAAAAAGAACCTTCTCGCATGTCGACCGATAACTGGCCTTGGCACTGGTGCGATTCAGAGAGACTGGGCCCTATATGTCAGTGCCCCATTGAAATTTCCTCAATTGGAGGAGGAAAACAACAGTTGGATCAATCAAGTCCAGAGCAGCGAAGAGAGGAATGATGAATTTGACCCCGGCATGCCACCTCCTTTCAGTTTAGCAGATATAAGAGCCGCAATTCCAAAGCATTGTTGGGTCAAGAATCCATGGAAGTCTATGAGTTATGTGGTTCGAGATGTTGCTATTGTATTTGGTCTCGCAGCTGTCGCAGCTTATCTGAATAATTGGTTGGTGTGGCCTCTTTATTGGATTGCACAAGGCACCATGTTTTGGGCTCTCTTTGTTCTTGGGCATGATTGGTATAGGCAAAATTTCTGTTTCTTTGAATTGTTATCTTCTCTGTTGGGTGCAAGATAGAAACTGAATTATGCTTTGTTTTTTGATGTTTTTGAGCAGCGGCCATGGAAGCTTCTCAAGTAACCCAAATCTCAATAGCGTTGTTGGCCATTTGCTACATTCTTCAATTCTAGTGCCTTACCATGGGTGGTATGTTTATTGATCTATTTTATCTCTAATTCCAGAAATTATTGATTGTTCTTTGAGTATACTTACTATTTGTAAATGCTTGTCTACAGGAGAATTAGCCATAGAACACACCACCAAAACCATGGGCATGTAGAGAACGATGAGTCATGGCATCCAGTACATATATTTTTCTATTAACATTTAGTCATATTTGTGATTTTTTTTCTTGTTTCCATTGATTGTTCAGTATTGCTTTTATTGCAGCTACCTGAGAAAATATTTAGGAGTCTAGATGTTGTAACAAGGACATTAAGATTTACCAATCCTTTCCCTATGCTCGCTTACCCCTTCTACTTGGTAAATAAGCAATCTATTTCTTCAATTTTACAAATGTTAGCTAAATATCTCCACCATATTTGGGTATAATTAAGCATTCGTAACTTCATCACATTTTATAGTGGAGTAGAAGTCCTGGCAAGTCAGGTTCACACTTCCATCCAAGTAGCGATTTATTTGTTCCAAGTGAGAAAAAGGATATCATAACATCTACCTCTTGCTACTTTGCCATGGTAGCAATACTAGCTGGATTGGCATTTGTCATGGGTCCACTTTCGATCCTCAAGCTCTACGTAGTCCCTTATTGGGTATGCATGGTTCTCCTATTTTGATTTTTTCTTATGGATCATTTAGGTTTGTCAAGCTTGAATTGAATTGAATTTTGGTTATTCCTTATCTGTAGATTTTTGTTATGTGGTTGGACTTTGTTACCTATTTGCATCACCATGGTCATGATGACAAGCTTCCTTGGTACCGTGGAAAGGTATGCACTTCATAATATTTATTTTAGTGTAGTATTCCTGCAAGTTAATGCATTAATCATTATTCTTCCGTAGGATTGCTACATGAATAAAACTTATGCTTCTAGTTATCTGAACTCAAATTCTACTATCAAATAACCCACTTTTAGTCTGTAGATGGATTTTTGAATTGTGTTCAGCTCTTTGTTATCAAAACATGAGAGAAGTTTGTTTTATAGATTGTTTGAATAACATCCAATAGCATTTGGTGCATGATAAAATGAAAGGACAACTTAATTTTGGTGCCACCTTAAGTTTGTGCCGGAAGTGTCCCTGGATTAATGAAGGTGTTGCCAATAAAATGTCGTGTTTTCTATTTGAATACAGGAATGGAGCTATCTCCGTGGCGGGTTAACAACGCTTGATCGAGATTATGGATGGATAAACAACATCCATCATGACATTGGGACCCATGTTATCCATCATCTCTTCCCTCAAATACCTCATTACCATCTGATTGAAGCGGTAACTAGACTATCCTTTTTAAGTTTAACATTCCTGATATGTATTTCAACTATAAGATTCACTAGAGCTTGTTTTTTTCATAAAATTTCAGACTGAAGCGGCTAAAACAGTTTTAGGCAAGTACTATAGAGAACCTGACAAGTCTGGCCCATTTCCATTGCACTTGTTTGATGTCTTGGCACGGAGTTTGAAGCAGGATCACTATGTCAGTGATTCAGGAGAGATAGTCTACTACCAAACTGACCCAAAATTGAACATATGATTTTTTTTTCCCAAAAAGAGAAAAAGAAAAGATAATTATATAGCACGTGATTTAAATTCAGAAAATTATTCTGATTAGTGATTGAAATTTAATTGAGAAGTGGTATTTTTTGAAGCACGCTTTTTCTTCTGCGGCTTGAAGCAGTTTCCAACTGAATCATTTATGGGAAAATGAAGATGTGTGCCCTGCCTCTAAGATCTTTCACCAGTTAAGCCTGCATATAAATGATATGATAGGATCATTTTAACAGAAATAGCTGTTGTCTCAATGTCTTGTTATATTATTTTTTTGCTGTAACCATTCTTTGGATTCTTAGTTTTTAGAAAATATGAATTGCTTTCAGTCTTATGTAGCAATGTGGTGATGTTGATGTTTCATCTCCCTTGAGAGTTTTTGCATGTGTGCTATAATTTTGAGTGGTGTTGTGTCAAATCTGTAGCGTGCAGTGAGAAAAGGTATGTTAAAAAAAAAAAAAAAACTGAATATTTGGTGGTCTTTGTCTGATGGAAAAGGTACCTTCCGTCGTTTTCGCCCTTTCATTTTGATAGGGAAATGCACTATCCATTCTCAAAAATAAAGCATGCGGTGGTATGCCTGCCTCTACCCCAAGATAGCCAATGACAAAACCGGAGAAAAAGAGCTTTTGGACGTCTCCTGCCTAAAAAGAGCTTCATTGGGTACTATATTGGATGACCCGGGCAATGACTGTACGATCAAAAACTGACAACTGTCAAACTATTTGATGTCACTGTCATATTTTTCGCGAGTATATAGCACTAATACAAGCAACAAGATATGGTATCTGATAGGGCTCAATACAATTTTGTCTCATCTGTGTTTCAGACTTAATTGAAAATCTGCCCCGAATATTTAGCAAAACAGCAAGTATAGACGCTAACCGCCTGGTTTGACTTTGATCCTGATATATTTATTTTTGATCTCGAAGAAAACCTATAAATAAGAGTCTTAGCCCCGCTGAGAAAGGGACAATTTTTGAACCTATAGACACTTACACTTAATAGCTTAATCCTTTGATATACTATACCTATTTGAAGGTTCATATGTATCATCTTCTGAAGACAAACTACTCGCATTTGAGGAGTTCGATTCCGAAGATGATATATATGATCGAGCGGTGGGCCTAAATTTTTAAGAAAGACAGGGCCACACTATTAGAGTCATTATTTTTGGACTGATTAGGGGGTTCCTTGATCGGATAAGATTTCACCGAAATTTTTATGAAATATCCCTACTGATAAAAGACAGGTCGAAAAAATGAACAACATTAATATCCACCCTAACAGTTTCCTAATCGGGTCCATACCCTAAATATAAACCCGAGCACACCCTACTACTTGACAAAGACAACTACATATCTATAAATTAATAAAACAACACAGTCATCTCACCACAGCAAAAATGATACTTAATTCATATATCTATATTAATCAGTTAGCGGCAAATTGACTTATAAGAAAAATAACTTCATCGAGTTATGTACAATATAAGGGCATTAACATATTGCATCATAATAGACAGTTAATATAGGTCACTAAAAAGTTATTATCACTGTTCTATAGCAACAATCAATCACAACGCAAAAGAAGAATAAATCATGACAAATTACACCAAAGACACCAAAATGCATCGCTATTACTATTAAGTTTTAACCAAGCACTGCTTACAACTAGGAGAATGGTAGTATCTATTTTTGTAGGAGGGAGCAGATGAGGTACGGTTGAAGAGGAGTGACGAGCAAAGTCGCACAAGAAGAAAGCAAGAAGCTTGATGATGCTTGAGGAGGAAGAAATTTGCAAGAGAACAGGAGTTTCAAAGCAATTAATGGCGTGCAAGTGTGGAGAAGGAGAATAAGGAGGCCTATATAAAGGGAAAGGAGAAGGGAAAGTCTTGGCTGACGGAAGGACCTAAGCAGAAGGATTCAAATATCGGAAGGGGAAAAATGCTTAATACACGGAGAAAGGGTACAAAGACGGAGGAAAAAAGAAAAAAGATGAGGGTGCAAAGAACCAAAGAAAACATGGTAATCTGTGTCAAGTGAGACATTCAGTCGCTTTATGAAAATGTAGAAGCCCAAGAGTCGAATCAGATGACATAGGAGATAAAAGGACATCGACACATGGGACAGGTTGGAGACAATAATAATGACAACTCAGTGTGATTAACAAGGGAAGAAGACGACGAAATAAAGGCGACCATTGAAACAACACATCTCGGTGTCGCTCGAGGGCTCAAGACCCGATCATTATCTTTGAAGATGACATAATGAAGGCGACCATTACAATAACATATCCCGGCATCGCCCGAGGGCTCAAGACCTGATCACTATCTTGAAGAATACCCGAGGGCTCATCACGGTACTATAGCTTTTAAGGACCCAAAATCCATGAAACTCGGTCGGCTAAAAATATTGCTTTCCCTCCTCCAACCAAGGAGTGTAATCTCGAGGGCTAATGATAGAGTCCAATACAATTGAGCCTCATCGTGGCTCAGACCCAATTGAGGATCTGCCTCAAATATCTTGGAAAACAAGTATACATGCTAACCATTTGGTCAGATCTCGATCTCGACGTGTCCATTTCTAATCTCGAATAATGTCTATAAATAAGAGTCTTAGGTCTGCTGAGAGAGACAATTTTTGAACATGCACACACAATCACACTTAAAAACTTACGACTTCGGCATACTATATCTATATCGAAAACTTCTATCAATATTTATCACGTCGCGTTGCCTGAACCATAATATAGTGTTATGTTGCATCGTGCTGCGCAGCACGGTACAACACAATAGTGAATCAGGATCCGCGTTGCCCTGACCTATGGGGAAATGTTATTGTTCGGTGATTTGTGGCTGCGGTACCTCTTGTCAATTTATTATGATAATATCTTATTGGTCAGCAACTAAAAAAAGGTTTCACCCACAGATCCACCATATTTTAAGCATCACGTAAACTAATAATTACTGGGCAATCTTAACAATATTTTTTCAAATAAATTATAAAAAATGTTAAAAAAAGTTTAAAAAATCATATTGATTGTTTCACATTTTGTACAATTTAAATATCATTGATATTTCATCTAACACTATTGAATTTAAATCATTATAAATTCAAATATTTTTAATGAAATATCATCACATATTTAATTCAAAAAACGATCAATCTTTATTTTTAAACATATATTGATAGAATTGTAGGTTTAGTACAGATGATAATAAATCACATCTCTGCAGAGTGACATAAGTTCAAATATCAAAAGAAACATATAAAAAGTAATATATGTTGGGTTTATGGGAGCTCTATTTTTTTTTAAAAAAATATATAAAAATAAATTATTTATTAATTTCAATTTTTAATGTATTCAAAATATTAGTCAAAATTACAAACTTTTTAGTGAAGCCTTTGTCTTTATTTAACACGCGTGCACGGGGTGTATCATGTATGCAGTATGATAATTCGTGGCTAAATCAGTTGCAACTTACAACTAGTATGTGAAGACTCCAATTCGGACGAGGTGTTGAAATGATAATTTTGTGGATACTACTGGATACCAAATAATCCAATATAAACGGAAGTTCATAATGACCCAATACAAGCGGAGCCCAATTACTCTCACATAATTAGAAAAAAAAAATGCAGCCTACCCAATTATTCTCATATCAGAAAAGAAAGAACAAATGTAGAAAAAGGAGGAGGATTCAATTGCTTTTATTTTTTTTTCTATTTGTATTTTGTCTTAAAATCTACATCGGACATCTAAGTTTATTGCTATTTTATATATTTTTTTAGAATCAAACTCAAAAACCGGTTGCCTAACATGAATCGCCCTGATACATTAATTTTGGGGAACTATTTGAGTTGATTGAATTTTTTTTTAGATGTACGGATCAAGTCCTAGATCACATAGAAGGTGGAGCGTACGGGCTTGTACTAACAAAAGAACAGAGAGAAAACGGAGGTCCTAAAATACATAATTATTTTTTTTCCATTTTTAAAACTAGACAAATGTCAAACTAGATATTTACAAAATGATGAGGTCGTTTTTATAATTCATCTTCAAATTAAATCATAGCTCAAATAATGCAGTTATATTTACTTAACAAATTAAAGCGACCAATTGATTTTTCTGTCCCGTTTTTTTTAATGGAAAGATGGGAGTCCCGTCTTTAAATTTCAATTGGTATTCATAAGGACTTAAATCCATGACATTTTTGAAGTGATCTAAATTGGCTATCACTTGTATTATTGTATTATTATTTCACTTGATTATCCCCCAGTTATATTTTGTTTTTAATAATATTTTTTTTAATAGAAGGAAACAACTACGGACTTAATAATCATATAAATATTTAAAATTAAGAAGTACTAGTTAAATCAGATGAAAATTATGAAAAAAAAAATCAAAACAAAGTAAAGAACCAGGAATCAGCTGTACGATATTGTTTACTGTGCATGGCGCGCGTTATCTTATGCTAATAGTAATAGCAAAGTATCCATTGGAACTACATCCAGTTGGTAATTTTCACTGCATGTCGCTTAAATTTCTATCAGTAATTTTCTATCAATAAATTTCCTCATTTTTTTGATAAAAAAGATGGAGATCTAAGCCTCCAAATTTCATTAATACCGATCACAAATATGTGATCACCGTATTACAAATTAAAAGAAAGAAAATATGCAAACAAAACATAAATAACCAAGTTTACCTATCCTATTCCAGTCCTTGCCATATTAATCTTTCTATACATTACTCTTTTATAGTTTTATTGTCCTTCTAATATTTCTCTTACTAACATAATACTACTCTTTCTTTCTTCTCTGAAAATCCGATTGCAGCGCTCTCATCATATTTTAAAACAAGTAAAATCTTCAAGTTTCCACCAGTTCATACTTTCACTCTGATCTTCCATCATTTGCAAGTCACCTCCCTTACCGTATTTGCATTAGATCACATATATATCCTCTGATTTCTTTTAATATTTTGCATTCCATAAATAAGTGATAAACTCTTTCCTCATCTTGAAAGCATAAGCAACCATATTTAACTGTCATCCTCTCCTTTTTTAAGTTATCTATTGTTGGTATAGAGTTTCTTAATAGTAGCCAAACAAAAACTATAATCCCCGGTGGTACTGACAAGTACCAAATATTTATCACCTGAGTTTGTGAAATGACGCACTTTGCAAAAACTTGTACACTGATTTTACTATATTTGGTCCAATATATTGATAGAATTAGAGGTTGGTAGATAAATGAGAAAAGATAAGAGAAAGGTGGATAAAAATAAGCAAATACTTTCTATTGATTCTTATAACTTTGTTACTTACAAAATAACAGAATATAACTCTTTATATAAACTAAACATCTAAGAAGACTCTAGAAATTCGTAATAAAAACATATAATAAAAACAGAATTCTAAACAGCACCCTTTCAGCTGACACATGTCCACTAAAATCGCCATAACGCTCTGTAGGGAACTCCAAACGACTTGAAATTTGAACCATTGGAAACTAGACTTCAATAGATTTCCATCCATAGGTCATACACTAAATTCCACGTCCATTTGCCCCTTCAAATACTGTCATTAATCAGCCTTAAAATTCTGCCAAAGTGCTGAAGCCAAAGAGTCTCCCTTTATTTTCTAATTCATTTAACTTTAATACTAAAATTAAGTTTATCTTTCAACACCCCCTATTAAACTTAATTTTTTTTCATCCTTCATGCCTAGAAGCTTCTTGAATTTTTCAAACTTCATGGTTGACAATGGTTTTGTGAAAATATCCGCCACTTGGTCTTCACTAGTCACATGTATCAACTCGGCATTATTCTTCTTCACTTCCTCTCGCATAAAATGAAATTTCACATCGATATGTTTGCTTCTTTCATGATGGACTGGATTTTTCGCCAACTCGATTGCCGACTTGCTATCCAAATAGATTGGTGTAGCCACATCTTGAGTGAGATTGATCTCCTTGAGTAATCTTCTTAGCCAAATTACATGGCACACGCATGTCGCCGCCGCAACATATTCCGCCTCACATGTCGAAAGTGTCACAATCGGTTGCTTCTTTAATAGCCAAGTGAATGTCGTATCTCCCATGTAAAATGCAAAGCCAAAGGTGCTCTTTCTATCATCGGTATCTCCGCCCCAATCACTATCCGAATAGCCAAAAATTGTAAACTTATTAGCGGAATAACCATAAAACAAACCAAGTGATAGAGTACCTCGGATGTAACGAAGAATTCGTTTGATAGTCTTCCAATGCGTCGATCTCTGCTCCTCCATATACCGGCTTACTAAGATCAACTTTAAACTTTTATCATCCAATTTCACACGCTTTTGGTCCGGTATGTGCGTATATGCTACGCTACCGAATACTTTCAAATGTGATACCGAAGGCTTAAAACCACTTCATGCCTCTTGTGGTGTTATGTTCTCCAAGCTTGATGTCTTGCACCGATTTAACAAATAAACGGCACAATCTACCGCCTCCGTCCAAAACTCTTTTGGCATGTTCTTACTCTTAAGCATACTTCAAACCATGTCGAGAATGGTCCGATTCTTGCGCTTCGCGACTCCATTTTGTTGTGGCGAGTATGGCGCCGTCAAGTGACGCCGAATACTATGTTCTTCACAAAAAGAGTTAAATGCGGCCGAAATAAATTCACCACATCGATCCGATCTCAAAACCTTGATATAAATACCACTTTGCTTCTCAACAAAAACTTTAAATTTTTTAAAAATTGCAAAAGCCTCCGATTTTTCTTTCAAGAAATAAACCCAAGTTTTACGAGAAAAATCATCAATAAATGTTATGAAATACCGGTTTTCACCAATTGAGTTCGGCTTGATCGGTCCACAAATGTCGGTATGCACCAACTCGAGAGGTTTCTTTGCTCGACATTCCGTCATCTTTGGAAAATTATTTCTTGAGTGCTTGCCAATCACACACCCTTCACAAAACTTGTCATGAGAATCAATTGATGACAATCCCCGAACCATCTTCTTACTAGCCATTTCTTTTAGTCCTCCAAAATTTTTGTGACCAAATCTTAAATGCCACAACCAATTTTTATCTTCTACACAAGCCTTTAAACATGTTGCCTCAATATTCATCAAATTCAATTTAAACATTCTATTATTGGTCATCTCAACTTGGATTATTAGCCGATTACTATTATCTCGTAAATAAAGAGATCGGTCTTTCATAAACACCGTGTAACCACGTTCCAATAATTGTCTCAAACTCAAAATATTACTCTTCATTTTCGGGACATAATAAACACTTGAGATAAACTTTTGTGTCCCATCTTTCAACTTAATCAAAATGTTACCTTCACCTTCTACACGCACTTTGGAGGCATCACCAAAAGAAACATGGCTATTTGCTACTTCCTTCAATTCGATGAACATATACTTGTAGCCGCACATGTGGTTGCTTGCACCCGTGTCAAGGTACCAAACATTCTCCTTCTCGGGACCGTTCTCCTTGTTAGCCAATAACACCACATCATTATTCTCGACTTCCTCCTTAGCTACAAAATTAGCATTCTCCTCCACCTTCTTCTCGGAATAACATTCACTTGCATAATGACCATATTTGCCATAATTATAACAATCAACATTGTACCTATTTGATCGGCCACCTCTTCCACGACCGCGTCCTCTACCGCGTGTATTGTTGTTCTTGTTGTTACTTCTTTCATCATTTTCACCTTGTCCACGACTTTCTCCTCGTCCTTGGCCGCGCCCACGGCCTCGACCTCGGCCTCTTCCTCGTCCTTGACCTCGGTCTCCTTTGTCGTTTCCCTTTTGATTAAAGGAAAATCTTGCTTGCAATGCTTGATCCACCGGCTCTTGTTGGCTTCTCTTCATTCTTTCCTCATGTGCTAACAAAGACCCATTCAACTCATCAACCAAAGAGTCTCCCTTTATTTTTTAATTTATTTAACTTTAATACTAAAATTAAGTTTATCTTTCAACATATATTTGGTCCCTTGTGTGATTCTGTAGAGCTACAATTTCCAGCTCTCTTCGCAGCTGCTGCTACTGTGCCTTCATGTCTAGTAATTCTGATTGACTGAATTATAATTCCCAAACCCCTGTAGCCTAAGCTTTACAATGTACAGTCCTTCTTTGTTGTGTTTTCGTATAAAACTGGGTATCTCCTCTGTATCAAATCTGTTATCCATCTTTCTAAAACATGATATTTTTTCCATTACCAATTTAAAATCTTGATGCATTATTATCCTCCCATTATTGATATGCTTCTTCTGATGCTGACATTGCTTCCTTCCACCAATTGTCTCGTGCCATCCACAACCACATTCATTTTGTAATCAAAGAGTAGTTCATGAGTTTAATATCTCTAATCCCAACCCACCATATTGCTTACTCATGGTAACTACTTTCCAATTCACCAAGCAAATAGTTTTTTTTTTCCTTTTTTGATCAATTTTATGTCCATGCCAAAGAAAATTTATTCTTATCTTATCAATCTCCTTAATCACCGAATCTGGTAATATGAACAATGTCATAAAGTACACTGGCATAATAGATAGTGTCGAATTTAGAATAACTATTCTACCTACTATTGATAATTTACTTGCATAATAACCTGAAAATTGATCATGTATACCGTCAACTAATCTTTGATAGTATTGTCTTGATAGTGCTTTATTAGATAACGGTAAGCCCAAGTATGTCAGAGAATTCTGATGATTTGCACTCTATGATTTGAGCTAATTGTGTGATGGAAAGACATTGCTGTCACCAAAAACTCTGATTTATACAAATTCGCTTTAAGACCAACAACTCATGAAAGATTGACAGGACCAATTTGATTAATCTCAACTACTATGGTTTCAATTTTAGAAAGAATAATGTATCATCGGCATAGAGCAAACATGCTCTGCATCCTAGAAACGACAACTTCAACACATGTAAATAATTTTGATCTTTTCATCCATCTTGCAAGAAAACTCATTGCTAATATAAACAAATAAGGAGAAATTGGATTTCTCTGTCTAACGCATCTTTTCAATTTGATGTTTCTTTCTGCAATTGAGTTTAAAATTATCTGTGAATGACTATGTTGTATGGATGCGGGTACGAATATCGTATCTGATATGGTACGGATATGATGAAACATTAATTTAAAAAAAATCTTAGATAAAGGTGTAGCTATATATAGTTAATTTATATATTAAAATAAATATCTATAATGAATAAAATAATAAAAAATAAAAATGGTGAAAGGAACATATATAATTCAAACGTTCCTTTAACACAAGTAGCTACATGGTGTAGTGACAACGCGCCCTCTCCGTTTCCTTGGGGGCCTGGGTTTGAGTCCCGACTCGCATTTCCTTTTTAAGAGATTTTTAAGATTTTATGGGATCGGCTGTGGCACTTTGTGTATGGAAGCGCGTTTTGATTACATCGAGAGGATTGGAAACGCGTACCAGAAACGTGTTGATTACATCGAGAGAATTTACATGAATTTATAGCATGGATGATTTCTTGCTCTGATATTGAGTTGTCTAATTCCATACAGTGTTCAGGAGTTCGAAAATTTTCCTTCACATCAAAATTTAATGTTTGTTGCTCATCTAAACCAATCAAACCATGAAAATATTGAAAACATATTTTCGTCTTTTCCTCGTGACTTGTTTGTGTCTGCCATGTTTGATTCATTCTGAGTGATTGTATTATGTTTGATTTCATCTCTTCTGATAGTAGCCACCATATGAAAATATGAAGTGTTTCGATCTCCTTCTCTTACTCACTGTCTCTTAACCCTTTGGCATCAAATTTACTCCTTATGAATTGCAATTAGTGTTGAGAATAGTAAACTTCAAGTTCCGATTCTAAAAGAATAAGAGTTTTGGAACCCGACCATCTCGAGATATCTCATGCCGAATCCGAAGAAGCAGCAGCACCAAAGACGAGTGAGTGTCAAAGGCAAAACTCGATATGGACCAGAGCCTAATAGCTCGGGAACATCAAGAATCTCGAGATAAACTCGAGATTGATGAAGCTCGAGATGGATGATGAACAAAACATTTCTGATATCTGTCACATATGTCAGAGACAGCTGATGAGAGTAACAGTGGAAGTGATAGAAGTGTGGCTAGGCAATTAATGTTACTTTATAGCTAGGATTAGATTAATTGTATAAGATTGCAGGTGTATTAATGGCATTGAGCACTATAAATAGAGGAGTGGTGTAGTGTAGAAACAAGAGAGATAAGAGAGAGAAAACACTTTGTAAACACAGTTGAGTTATAAAGAAAACAGTTTTCATAGCACTCTTTTTTTTCTTCCTGATCTAGAAATTTATTTTATTCTCATTTAATTCAGTTTTTCATCTATTCTTATTTGTCAGAGTGAACACCTGTGTCAGATCTCGGGATAGTATTTCGAGTTCAAAGATTTCGAAATAATTTATTTCGGGATAAATAGACAAAAAGTCAACAAATTGGTATCAGAGCGTATGGTTGATTTCGGGAACAGTTCACTCAACATATCGGAGCCCAGGTTGACAAAACAACTAGAGCATCCAGGCAAGATGTATGGGATATAGTCGGACTATATCATTAGAGAATAGAACAGACGAAAACTGAATTAAAATGAAGAAAGCCTCTCGTAGCAGAGGATGGGGGAGAAGAAAAAAGGGTCAGTCGAGCCAGAACTCGTGAGGATGAGACAGAGGCTGATATGGTCGAAGACCTGATGTAGACTGCTACAACTGCGGGAAGCACGGGCACTATGTTCGAGATTGTTGGGCCGAGAAGAAAGTAGAACACAAAGCCAATTACACCGAGATGAATGATGAATCAAGCTCGAGAAGTACCAAAGGGTATCTCGATACGGAGGCCAACAACCGAATGAACGGTCATGAACCCGATAGAGGTGATGATCGAGACAGAGGGGTTAGTCTCTATTAGGGGACACCTCCGAGGTCGAGTTGATAAGAGGTCAAACTCAAAAAAGCCCAGAAGAGGATAAGCTAAGGAATCGAATCATTCGAGATATATGAGAACTACATGAAACAGGTGAAGTACATTTGGTATACCTAGTGGTGGATACCGAGTCGATTTTGTTCGAGAAGAAGTAGCTCGAGACCAAAGATGGAATGTTATGGATCATTGAGATCGAGAAGAATACTACTCAGGGCTAGAAGAACTAATATGAGTTGATGAGCAGGAAGAGAGGGTAGGACTCCCTACTCAAGTGGATGTATTGACATCCTCGAGAAACTCAGACAAGATGTCCAACTCAGAAGAGATCAGGTCGAAAAAGTCTAAGAAATTTAGATGTACGGGACTTGTCCGGAATAAGCAAAGTACACTTGGTATGCCCATTTGACTGACACCAAGTCGATATCGTTCGAAGAAGCAGCTCGAAGGGTGTGGATCGAAGAGATCGAGAAGAATGGAACTTGGGACAATTAAAGGCTAGCGAAGTGAAGTAAAAGCACGTAGGATGTGTGGATCGTGGAATTTGCATTTTGCATGGAAGGTACGACCTTCACATGGGTTGTTGAGAAAGCAGTCTATCACACAGTTGACCGGCGAAACTAAGGACGTGGCAGAGAACACGTCAATAATGGGGAGGTTCGAGTTGTTCATGTGCAAAATAATGATCAAATTGTAGATATTTTCACAAAGGCTTTGCCGAAGTCACTATTCGAGAACTACAAGCAGATGCTCGGGATGATGAAGGAGCGGGACTTGAGTTTGTGGGAGGATGTTGAGAGTAGTAAACTCCAAGTCCCGATCCCGAAGGACCAAGAGCTCGGGAACCCAACCACCTCGAGATACCCCATGCCAAACCGAAGAAACAGCAGCACCAAGGACGAGCGAGTGCCAAAAGCAAAACTCGAGATGGACCAGAGCCTAACAGCTCGAGATGGACCAGAGATAAACTTGAGATTGATGAAGCTCGAGATGAACTCGAGATTGATGAAGCTCGAGATGAACTCGAGATTGATGAAGCTCGAGATGAACTCGAGATTGATGAAGCTCGAGATGGATGATGAACAGGACATTTCTGACATATGTCGCATGTGTCAGAGACAACTAATGGGAGCAGTAGTGAAAGTGACTGAAGTGTGGTTAGGCAATTAATGCTACTGTATAGCTAGAATAGCTAGGATTAGATTGATTGTATATGATTGTAAGTGGATTAATAGTACCGAGCACTATAAATAAAGGAGTAGTGTAGTGTAAAAATAAGACAGATAAGAAAGATAAAATACTTTGTAAATACAGTTGAGTTATAAAAAAATAACTTTCAGAGCACTTTTTTTTCCGATCTAGAAATTTGTTTTATTCTCATTTAGTTTAGTTCTTCATTTGTTCTTGTTTGTCAGAGTGAACACATGTATCAGACCTCAGAATAGTTTCGAGTTCAAAGAGTTCGAGATAGATTTTGTGATAATCCATTTTGAGATAAATAAACAAAAGGTCAACAATTTAGTTGTATCTTTATTTCAGTACTTCATAAACCAATTTCTGAAGGCCAGTAATTCTTCTTCTTTCAAACTGTTCGTCTATCCAAGCCATCGTGACTATACAAACCTCAATCTGACTATGAATATCTCCAATCTTATTTCTTTTCCATTGTATGATCTCTTGTCTGAGTTATGTCAGTTTGATATGTAGTTATAGTGGTGTTGTAGTTGTTGGATTCCTGGACCATGAAGTAATGACCAAACTTTAACTAAAAAATTTCAAATCAAAATAAGTTTGGCATTAGGAATATGGTCTCACATATAGATAATACTGGACAGTGGACCGAAATTGCATTTGAAAGAGCTTTCTGACTGCATGCAGGAAACGTCATGCTCCAAGCTTGACATATTAAGAAACGATCCAATCTAGCAAATATTGTATGTGCTCTTGACTGTGTATTTTCTTTCTTGTAATGGCAAATCGATTAATGCTAAATCATTTATCAAATGTTGAAAGGCTTTCTCTCTCTCTCTTTCTCATACTGCATTTGTTGATGTCTTCTGGTTTGAGTACCAACTTGAAGTCACCGCAAAGCAGCTAAGGAACATCTGAAGATGGTTGTGCACTTCCAATTTGTTGCATGAAGTTGTCTCTGTTATCTTCACTCGATGGTCTATATACTCCTATGATTCTGATATTTGAACCATGCATCTTGATTTTTAAATCAACTATTGTTATATTTTTCTTGCTTGAACATACTTTGAACACTAAATCCTGTATGCCTTCAGGCTATCAACAATCTTCTTGTTGTACCTCTAGTCTCAATGTGTACCAATTCCTTGTATTTTCCCCCAAGTAAATGTTTAAGAATTAAATCATTTCTCTCTGACAATTTAGTCGCTTGAAAACACACAATGTCTGATTTTTCTGAATATATGAAATTTCTGATGATTATCCTCTTATCCTTGTCATTTAAGTCACGCACATTCCAACTCATAATTAAGAGTTTTCTATTTACTCTACTCATCTTTCAATAATTAATTTTTCTCAATAAAACTCCCTTCAAGTTTATACATATTCTACTTTTCTTTTCTCTTCTACTACTCATCAGTACTAGCCAATAAAGAATTACTTCTACTATTCTCTTACAACCCTTGCAATTCGCTCTTAAACTAAGTAAACAAAAGCATACGAATAACAGTAACTTCCTAATAATCATCAACTATTTTTCCTCTATATCAATATTAGCAGTTACTTTCAATTTTATATCTTGAATTTTGATGGCTTCCTTCATCTTTCCTTCACATGATATCTCCATTTAGCTCCCTAACCGGTACCGACTGGTGTACCAGTGTACCAGGCCTATTTTTCACTTCAGAATTAAGAGTTTCATCTTCTACTTCCAATGTTGTTCCAATCAATTGCTGAAGTTCTTCAGTAATCTCCACCTCAGAAGTTTGAAACAAAATAAGAACTTCAATTTTAATCGTATCAGTTTTTCCATTTGAATCAAAATGTAATTTTATTTTATTTTTCTTGACTGCTCCCATTTTCATCCTTGTTTTCTTATTATCCTTGAGTATTCTCTTTGTTTCTAAGTCTTGGACTACTCCTGAGTCTCACTTGAGTTGTATTGCTAGTGGTATTCATATACTTCTCAGCAAGTATGCTTTTTATAATTTCATTATTTTACCCTTCATCAATTTCTTGCAATTACAATTTTTCCATCGGTCTATTAATGCTCATCTTGTATTGGTTCTTGAACTAGTACTGAGAAAAACTCACTGCATTCTTCAAAATAAATGACTATTGTTTTCACTAATGGTTTTGATACAACCACAGAATTAGGGGTGGTAACGGTAGATCGGGTCGGGTCAGGTTTGGTTCGGATGGGTTAAATCGGTCAGTTTAACTTTTTGAAAGAAGTCGAGCCGGGTCAGGTAGAAGTACAAGTCATTTGAGATTTTGATTGATTTCAATTGGATTACATGTCATTATATCTCAGGTCGGGTCAGGTAGGATTCAGATAAAATTGGATCAATTTGACTTTCTTAAAAACATCAGACTGAGTAGGATTTGGATCCGAATTGGTCAGATGATTTTCTCAGTCGGATCAGATTCTACCACCTCTATCTGAGAATATCCTGTCACCCTTTTGTCTCTGGGATATTCTATGGAAAAATTTCCTATAGATATTATATTGAAGCTCACAATTAGTTATTTTCTTTCACGCTAATTCAGTTATTATGTTACCTTCATCACATAATAAATCAGAAAAAGTCAACACATGTTTTTGAGAAACCCTTAAATTTTATGAACTTAAAACACAATAACAAACTTGTATTTCATTTTTCAAATGTGGATGAATTTTTGTAGTCCCATACTGAAAATGTTACATTTAATTTAACCATCTTGATGTTTTTTTATTCCCAAATATGTTGAAAAAAATATTGAATTGTCTAAATTGGATTTGTTTGTGTGAAAAATGTTATTTAAAATACTTCGTTTTTGCTTTCAATTTTATAATCTTTGCTCATGTGCTAGTGCTATTGAAATATGGTTAGATAAATATAAGTTTTTCGTCGCGACACCAACGATTTTCGTGTGTAACTGTAGACCAGACCTTTGACCACTATATCCTCTTATTTCGTGTGCACCAGTACACAGTGATATTCTAAGTCGTCCTGAAAACACAAAAAAAAAAAGAAGTCGACCGAGACTGACATGGAGGAAGCAATAAAAAGATATTTGAAGAAGTGAAATATATCCAAAGAGTTTGCTTTGGATATGAGTGCTTGGAAGATGACGATTTATGTACTTGAACCATGATTTAAGAGTTAGAGTCTAATAGTAGAGTTATAACCTTCAGGTTCTTAGATTTTTAGAATTTTAGAATTTAAAATTTAGGATTTAGAAATAGATTTCATAATAGAGATTTATTATATTATTATTATTTTGTATATGATACTTTATTAATTATGTACATAACGAAAAAAATTTAAAAACTGTATTTTTTTCCCTTGTAAAGTAATACATTGTGCGAAGAATTTCTTGTGAAACTAAACTACATATTTCCCACATAAGACTCATTATTAATCAGATATTACCGAAAAAACGCCATGTTTTCTCAACAAGATATTTATAAGATACATGTGTTGAATGACCTTCGATCTCGTTCCAAAAATGCTCAAGCTAGGGTCGTAAACTGAGCCGAGTTAATTTAAGTTCGTACTCAATTTATTAGTTTAATGAGTCGAATCAAGCTAACTCAACAAGCTAATTGAGCTAACTTATTAAAACTCATTTAATACTTTATAATGTTTTTTATGTTATTTTATATTAAAATTTATATAAAAATTAATAAAATAATTAATAACAATATATTTCACATAAATTTAATATAATAATTTAGTACATATTATATATAAACTATTTACTATATAAAAATTCATAATAAAATAATATAAATAATAAATTATAATAGTTTACTAAATCAAAAAGCCGAATCAGTACAAACTCAAACTTGACTCATTAACTTAATGAGTTCAATGAACACATTAATGACTCAATTTATTAATAAACAAACCGATAATGAGCCGTTCCAAACGAATCATGAGCGAGACTCGAGCCATAAATTTTTTTTCAGCCCTAGCTTCAGCCAAGACTCTGGACTAGAGATAAGCAGAGGATCAATTTTTTGTATATAATAATTATAATAATTATATTATTAATAATAAGAGTGTTAAAAATAAAAATTTTAATTTACGATTGGCAGCGCGCCACTGGTAGTGACGTGAAGCAAACACGCCATTGCCAGTGGCATTTTTATGTAAAACAGTGTAAACGCGTCACTGACAGTGGCGCATTTGCTCTTACTCATCTGATCACAATTTCATTACCATTGGATCAACATCACTACTACCATCAAAGACGCCACTGACAATGATACGTTTACAAAAACATCACTGTCAGTGGCGCGTTTACACTATTTTACACAAAGACGCCACTGGCAGTGGTGTGTTTGCTCCACGCCACTACCAATGGCGCGCTGTCATTCGTAAATTTTAAAAAAAAAATTTATCACTTTTATTATTAATAATATAATTATTATAATTATTATATAAAAAAAAAATCTGGCAGAGGATGGTACCGTACGCCTCGTGGCTATGGGTAAGATTCCATCACACTTTTTAATACGCAACATCATTCTATATATATATTATTTCAAATTTATCAATAATAATGTTTGCGGACTATATATTACTAGTGGAAATCATAATCATACCGCGATTTGTTTTTAAAACATATGCTTGCATCATTGCATTGCATGTACTGTCAAGTTATCAAATTAGGTCCGAAGGAATATTTGGCTAAAGTCATTTGCACACTAAATTAATGGTCCCGACAGCCAAGTTCACTACTAGTTGGTATCTTTTCTCTTTGATGAAAATTTTGTTACTTGCTAATGCATGTTTGGAACTAACGAAGCCGCCCATATTTGACCTAGATGAAATCTGGCATGTGTTTTTCATGAGATTCGAATTATGAGGTCAGTACTTAATTATTGCTTGAAAGACGTCTCGTTATAAGATACACTGAGACTGAGTGTATTTTTTTATCTCAAAAAAAAAATCTGAGTGTATTTTTATTGATAAATAATTAAGACTGTTAACTTGGCTTCTTTAACAAAGCATGACGACTTGTCTTGTGCTACTACTGTTACGTACTATCATTATTATTGCTATTATTATTATTATTATTATTATTATTATTATTATTATTATTTTATTGCTATTCCCTCTATTATTATGAGTGAGACTATAGTGCATTGCATAAAAATTTTAAATTTTAAGTGAAAATGACCAATCATGAAAATATAACAAAAAAAATATAAAATTTGGTGAGTTAGTATGAAGATAATAATGAACGGTTTAGATCGGTCATTTTTTATCTAAAAATTTGAGATTTTGACGCAATACACAAGTACATTCATACATTACAACGGCACCATAATCTCAGTCTATTATTGTCATACCCCGAACTAAAAAGAATAGTGCTCGGAAATGACAGACGCCACGTGTACGCGAAGAAACGCGTACACGCAAGGCTCAAAAATACACAACCCATTCATTTATCTCAATAAAATAATAACAGTCTATTTATATATGCCACCATAAATAATAATAAAGAAAATAAGAGTTTTGCGGAAGTAAAAATAATAAATACACAACGGGAAGGTGCTGGGAGGGCAACCAATAATCAAATAAACAGCAGCAAAATCATGGACATCTTCTAAAGTTGATCCTCACAGTCTGTCATCCAACTCCAAACCTAAAACCCAAAATCACCGTAGGACCTGAGTGACAAGTCACTCAGTGTGAATTTTGATCTAGACAACGAGATATCGAATATCTCTAGACATAGACTTTAACTCGTTTAATTTCATTTATGATAGAGGCCATAAAACATATATATAAATATATTTGTAGTTAAATTTTTAAGTTGATTAATTATTCATAAGTGTTGTGTAAAGTGAATGCCAGAAATTTTATAAATATGCGCTACATGAGTGCCATGATAATTTTACATCAAGGAAATAAAAATATCTGAAATATAATAATAATATAAATATGAGAGATAACCCCCATAGCACACATACATATGAATCAATGAGATCTGAAATTTTAAAATAAAAATCAACTATGGCAGGACAAAGTCATGTACACCATGTTGATTTATTGTTAACAACGACATGACGAAATCACGTACACCGTGTTTTGTAAAATAAGTTTTGTTGTTTGATCTCGTTCGGTCATCTACCAAATATCAATATAATAAATAAAAATAAAATAATGGCTCGACTTGTCATATGCCTAACAATCTAGAAAAATAAAGACTATCCATGTGCAATGTATTAAATCCGGGACACTTCATGAGCAGTACCCGGCTCGTCGTTCGGTATTGAGTATTAACGATGATGTTAGAGGGTTAGCTGGCATATCTCCTTGGTCTCAAAAGAATGACACGCCTCATAATATAGTCAAGTCAACTACCACTCGCAACAAACAAAATATAGATACAAAAAAATGGAGAAAGATAAGAAATATGAAAACACTAGACCTCAAAACCATCAAGTGATGTCTTCGGTGATCGATCGAACGGACGGTGTTTCTTAAAGGCGATAATAAGAAGCAGTTACGGGCTATAAGCTAAACAACAACTTGATCTCTATTATATACTCAAAGATACACCGCCCTAGACCAATCTGACCCGACATCATATTGGGTTCTTAACTATTGTGTTTAATAACTTGTAACTTAAATTTGAATTTTTATAATATTTATTATTTCTAGATTTATTTCTAAATTCTCCATACTAATTTACATTAATTAAGTGTACTAAATAAGATGTTAATCTCGTTAAATATAACTTATATCATTTTAATTTATATTATACCATTTTTAAAACTAATTATCTCAATAAATATTTAGTATATACTCTTATTACAATGTAATTATGTATTTAAAGATTAATTAATCATATTTAATACTATAATATAATTAAAGACATTATTTAAACTTTATTAATATTTTACTAATTCTATCAATTTTTTAATCAAGATAATCTATCATATTTAATCTATTTTTATTTCCTAAGTAATTTGATTAACAACATATAAATGAAATGTCAAATAAAATGTATATGAAATGGATCCAAACAATTCTAAAATTATCAAATGTAAATCTCAGTGCAATCTGTACCTGAATATTTCGGCAAAGCTAGTAGCGTCCGACTGCTTGGTCTCTAGTGGGGCCCATGATTTCATCAGTCATTTAATCCTGAGTGTATTTGATTGTCGGCTCGTCAAGATATTTTTGAGAACCTATGAAATCAAAATAAATTCAATTGGCGAGTATCTTATTCACGTTGAGTCTGGTTAGGTCAGGGTATACCGGACTCGAAGATGGGAGTATTATTATTTCAAATTTGTAATTAAATTATATTTGTTTTGATTAATATAATTAAATTAATTTTATTTAGATTTATTAAGTAATCTTAATATTATCACCTAATTATTTTAATTATAATTAGGAAAATTAATTATTTAGAAATAGAGAAATTAATTAATATATATTATTATATAATTAATTATGTTCTTATTAAAAATAGGGAAATTAATTAATATATACTTTTATTATTTATTATTATTGTTATTGTTTTTATTTGTATTATTAATAATAGAGAAATTAATTAATATATATTTTATAATATAAATTATTGTTATATTTTAATTATTATTTTGTAAATCTTAATTCTTTATAATATATTCTTTAATTATGTTTTATTTTATATTTTAGTATTACTTTTATAATTTATAAATTATAATAATATAAGTGAAAGAAATTAAGGAATCTAAATTAAATTAGACTTAATTTAATTAAACATTATTATTGTATTAACTGTATTGGTGTTTTAGTGTTTGAGATCATAGGCTGCCTCATATAACCCACTGTATCTGTTAAATTTATTTTTAGCGAGGCATATCATGTAATCATTTCTTATATTCCTCTTTAAGTATTAATTAATTATTAACTATGCACATTTTAATTTATGGCATCGGCTAATGAATTAATTATACTTCTAACCTCTCGGCCCACTTAGCTTAGATTTAAAAAGCAAGAGATCAAAAATTTAGGGAATTAAAAAAGCAACTTGGGACAAGAGATCAAAAATTTAAGGAAAAATTTTAAAAAAGCCCAAAGAGACTTAATTCAAGTCCAGAAGTACCAAGAAAAAGAAGAATTTATAGAAATGATCAAAATTAAAATTCTTAAGAAAATAATTAAATAACAAGCCCTGAAAATTCAAATCGAAAACCTCTTCGAAATTAAAAAAGTCAAAACTCAAATTTTATGGCAAAATCAAATTCTCCATAAAATTATGCGAATTTTCATATATTGCTTGATATTTGTAGAGTTATGAAAATCAAAGAATGTCCAAATTATCAATTAATATAATGAAAAATCAATTGATCATGCGTTAAAAATTAATTGATGCTTCATAAATGGGTAAAATGATAAATAAAAATTACCATAAATTATTTTATATTTCAAAGAATTTTTAAGAAAATTTCGGTGCAATTTGTATAAAAGGAAATGGAGGGCTCCAAACCGTACGTGATTTCTCCACGGCTTCAAAACTGAAAATGGTTATGATGGTCTCGTACGGAGAAAACTCACATATTATATACCGTTGGAAAGAGCATGGAGAGGAGAACACAATGAGATAAAGAACTCTTGAAATGGTTGAGCGATTTGGGAGAAATTTGAAGGAGAAATTTTTAATCCAAAAATAAAATCGAGCAATCCAAGCCATAATTGATCAAGTTGATACTTCAAACACCTTCTCCATGGTCACAAGAGATTATTTGAGAATTTTCAGAATTATCCTTTGTTGATAATCCTCTCGAAATAATATTTTTCAGGGTATAAATTAAAAAAAATTAAAATAAAAGTTATTCATAATATTGATAATCATATTTTTAACAAATAAAATTAGTATATTACTAATATAATTATGTCAGAAAATACAAAACAGTCCCTAACTGATTGTATTTTTTTGCTGTTGAAAATCAGAAAAACATTAGAGTGCATTCTATAAAAATAATCATAAATTTAAATATGTTATTTTAAATCATAAATATTTTGATAATAAACATAGTTAAAAATATAACTAAAATTTTTTTACAAAGAGATTATAAGAAAATAAATAAATGTAAAAAAATTGATTAACAATGAATATTTTGTTTAAAATAGTCATTTCAAGATAAAATATAATAATTAGACTAAAAATAATTCTTTCATTGGAAATAAAAGAAATAATAAAATAATAAATAAAAGTCTTTCTTAAAATAAAATAAATTTAACACTTATACATTAAAATAAATTTTAAATTAAATAATTTCAAATTAAAATAAAAAATATAAACAAAATTAAATAATATAAATAAATAATAAATATAAATCTTATGTGAAATTAAATAAGTAAATACACAAATAAGAAGAATAAATGATTTTATTTTTCTTATTAAATAAAGAAATTTAATTTTAAAATTAAACCGACCTTCACCTAAAATAAAAATAAAAAATAAATCTTTAAAATTAAATAAATTTAAATATCAATAAATAAATAAATACAAGTAAAAAATTAATAATAAGAAAGTACAATATTTTATTTTTTATCAAATAAAAAGAAATTTAATTTCAAAATTAAATCAACATTCATCTCAAATCAAAGTAAAATAAAATAAAAATAAAAAATAACTCTCAATCTTCAAAATTTAATAAATTCACATATTAATAATTAAAAAATATGACAATTAAAAATAAAAAAATAAAAGATTATATTTTTCTTATCAAATAAAAGAAAATTAAATTTCAAAATTAAATCAATCTTAAATTAAAATAGAAACCAATATAAATAAATAAATAATAACAATCAACATTCAAGACCAAATAAAAGTAAATTTAAATATCAAATAAATAAAATAAAATAAAACACAAGTAAAAAACAGAGAAATAATGATAAAAAAATAAAAGAGCGCATCATCCTGTCAAATAAAATAAAATTTAATCTAAAAACAAATAAAGTTCAATCCGAAACAAAAAAAATTAATTCTTGATCTGGATATTTGAGTTGACAATGAGCTTTAACTCAAAGTCTTGTATCACAAAAATCATTCAGGTCTCTATATGGATCTTTGAAACTTTGAATGCCTAGATTTATGAATTGGCACAACGCTTCAAATTCATAGTCTAAAAGATCAGTAAAGACCAAGAAAGGGGTCAAATCTCATCTTTCTGATTCACCGGATCTTAATGTTGAGTAGGCAGAGCGTTTGCGTTCACATCCTGTATCTTGAAAGATTCATCTTGATCTTGATATTTGAATTGGTAATGAGGCTTAACTCAATACCTCATATCTCGGGATTCATTCAATATCTCTATATGGATCATCGAGATATTTGAATGCCTAGATCCATGAGCTGGCATAACGCTTCACGTTCATGATATAGAAGATCAGTTAAAGACGATCAAAATATTCTTCGTCTTTCTGATAACCAGTCCTTGGTGCTGAGTTGGTATAACGCTTCAACCTTCACATCTTGCGTACTGACATTCACATGGTCTGAGCTGTAATTAATCGAGGCTCATGGTCTGAGTTGTCATTAATCGAGACTAATGGTCTGAACTATCATTAATTGAGGTTCACAAGGTGTAAACCACCTTAAAAAATTCATATCTTCTATGCCGTTACTCACAACAACCACTTAAAATTGTTTAGCTATTCTATTTTTTTTCTTTCTTAATCAGAGGTTACTCGGGTTGAAAGCCAAAGGTAATTAACAATGGGGGCTTGCATCTATTGGAATCTTAAAGACCCCACAATCACTAATAAACTTTTAAATGTGCATTCCAAATTCATATAAATATACCCAATGCACACTTAGAGGGATCTTTGTATCCTTCTTCCGTAATTCATCGCTCAATTTATTTTCAGGGCGGTGAGAGACGCGAAAAAGGGTCTCACACCCATAAATATTTCATTTTGCACATATAACCCCTTAAGAGGAGTTATTACCACAATTTACAATTTAGGCCCAACTAGTATTTTCATTCTCATTTTAATTAGGGACCAATAGACAACTTAATTAACAAGTTCCATAATAGCACATCTCGGTTCTTTTCAATAAATCACATTTCTTTTGTTAAAACCGAACCAGCCCAAGGGATAGATGTTCATGTATATACAACCACCATAAGGTGAGTTATAACCACATAAGACACGTTATTAACAGAGCACAAGTCATAATCAACAACAAGGGGATTAACAAGAGAAGTGATAAGCCAGCCAAAGAATTAGTAAGTAAAAGAAAAAGGGGATTGGTACTGAATTGGAACCAGCGCACAAATCAGAATTTATAAATATAAATAAATTATATATAATATAAGCAAATCTCAGGACAAAATAGGGAACGGCCCTTGGCTACGCCTCACTGGTACCAATGGTACCAGCGTACCAAGCCGGTACAAGGTACAAGGCACGAGGCACAAAACCGCTATAATTCAGTTCATACCAGCACCATCAATCAGCAGCAAATATCAATATCAGGACCAACAACAAAAAATCAGATATTAACAGTAAGTATTCAAATCGACCAACAATCAATGATTCACTCAGCAACCAATCGATTAACCATAAAGTCAGAAAGAATCGGCTAACAAATAAATAGATCAACCAACACAGGGATCAGCCCCGACACCACAAGGCCTACACGACAAGATTAAAGAAATAGGAAAGATAGTACCAGACTGGGGCAAGATGGCACAACGAGGGGTGGCTAGTGGTGGCTGAGCTCGAGACAGCAAAAGGGGAGGGTAATTAATTATTATTATTTGCATGAAATTTATTAATTATATATATATCTAGAATATATTTATAATTAATTAATAGTATTGTCATATAGGATCGACCAATTTATCAAAATTTCAAAATAAATTAGGTTGGTGCCCGTTACACTTAACAATTTTTTTGATTTTATTGTTTTATAAAATATTATTTAATTTAATAAGTTTTTCTTTAAGATTTAATTGTAAGATTTTAAGAAGTTTAAGAAAATGAAAAAGAAATAATCAAAATCAATTCAGAGACTTCTATATAAAAAAAAATTGGCCTTTGATACGTGGGATCCGTTGGAGCCAACAACAATAAAAGAAAAAAGAAAAATTGAAGGGTCAAGAATTGAAGCCTGTCGGCCAGTGGCGCCATCGCAAAGATCCCTCAATTAATGAAAAGGGTTTTCTCGCTCTCATTAAGCGACACAAAAATGTTCCATTTTTATCACGTTTGCAACGGGCTCTGTATTATACATTTGTTTCAATTACGGTGATATGCTATAAATCTCCGCAACCATACATCATCTATATAATCTTTAGCAACTCTCATTTAGTAACGGCTATGAAAATAGCTGAAAGAGTGTTGTAAAAGTTTTGAAATTTTGATGAAATACTTAGTTACAGTTCTTAATAAAGAACAATTAACAACTGTTACTAATTAAATGATTCTTAGGTAACTATTTTTATTAAGAACCATTAATACTAAATGTTAATTGTTCTTGGAGAACGTGTTTCAACTGATGACGCGTTTCAACTGATGTGTGAAAAACAATTTAATATCATCCAATAACGATTCTTATTAATAACCGTTACTAAATGTGTTGTAACTATTTTAATTTGGACTCAACCAAATGAACGGCCTCACAGTAATAAATTACCTCCCCTTCTGCTTCATTTTATTTTCTCTCTTCTACTCATTTTTAAAATTCAAGATATTTTTGTTAAAAGAGTTGATGAGTATCGGAAACGAAGAAAGAAGTTCATTTTATTTTCTCTCTTCTACTCATTTTTAAAATTCAAGATATTTTTGTTAAAAGAGTTGATGAGTATCGGAAACGAAGAAAGAAGAAATAAAGGAGAAAAAAAAAATTGAACCGAAATATGAAATTTAAGCATATTATTTTTAAATGGTCAAAATTTTTAATAGAAAACTCTGATCGGGACATACTATGTGGCCACAGAAATCTCATGATAAAATCTACAGACTTCATGGCTATAGTGATGATGGCAATTTTCGAGCCCCAAAGAGCTCATTTTAACCCTCAAAATGTCGTTTCAAGTTTTTGGATCAGTTTTTTATTTTATTTTTCTTTTTTCAGAATTTTTTTAGAATTGTATAATTTTTTCTATTATTATTGTGTGAATAAGATGCATATATACAGAGAGAGGGAGAAAGTAAAGCTAGCATGCTCCTAAAAGTATGGAGTCGTTCCATAATTCTAATTCAAAAAGTATATTAAATGATTATTAAATTTTAATTTATCATTCTCATTAAATTCATCATATAAAAATCTTGTGGGATACAAAAATTTAGCGTGTTTCAAGTTTTCTAAATCATACTTTTTAATTTTTAAAAATTAACTCTAAAAAAATAATAAAATATTTAATATTTGCCGGTGATCATGTTTGATAAGACTCCCTGACAAGGTAGCTCAAACATTGGTCTATGGCGAGATAAGTTAGAACCTGTCTAGGCAAAATTACAAGGTTGAAATCCTAGGCTCCCTCCATGTCCTTAATGGCTTATATATAACCATATGAAATTAATTAATTAAAAGCGCCACCAAAGAACAAACCCAAGCATTATTATTTCCCCGATGGATTGCCTCCAAGAGTGGCCGGAGCCAGTTATCCGGGTGCAATCTCTATCTGAAAGTGGGGCCCAGACCATTCCTGTGCGATACATTAAACCAGTCAATGACCGCCCATCTCCCACCACCATGTCCGATTGCAACAATATCAGTATCCCAGTTGTGGATCTGTCATCCGACCCCGAACATGCTGCTCAGGCGGTGGGGTTTGCAGGCAGAGAGTGGGGCCTCTTCCAGGTGGTGAACCACGGAGTGGACCCCGCACTGATGAGTCTCGCACGGGATGTGTGGCGTGGGTTCTTTCATGAACCTATGGAGGTCAAAGAGCAGTATGCAAACTCCCCGAAAACATATGAAGGCTACGGTAGCCGAGTCGGCATTGAGAAAAGAGCATCGCTAGATTGGGGGGACTATTACTTTCTGCATGTGCGCCCGCCCTCTCTCCTGAACCAAGAGAAATGGCCAGCTTGGCCTTCCTCTTTAAGGTTTACTTCATTTTAATTTGCACCATTTCTTTAAGCTGATCTTTGTTTTGGCATGGGTTAATATTAATGATGGGCCACGTACGCAAATTCCAATAGTACAGACATAAACAGGATAGAGAAGAGAGCCACGATGGATCAAAATAATGTTATGTCAACGATCAATATATATACATATATACAACTACAGCTAGCTTGTTGTAACGTTTTATATGGATTCTCTTCCAAAAGAGCATTTTTAGTGCACGGAAGTGGTCATGTCTTATCATTAATTAATTACACAGTGTTACGGATAAACCAAAAGTTTAAATTTCTAATTTACATTAGGAAATAAGCAAAAGGAAAAAAAATTAATGGCCCAAATTAAACGCAATAGGTGACCAAATATTAAAACTAATTAACCTGTGTTTTCTTTTGCAGTTACATGTAGCTAATTAACCTAAGATCCGTTGGAACAAATCTAAAACTGTAATTGCTAGGCCTACAACAGAAAAAAAAAACAAAAGGTCCAAATTAAAGGCAATATGTGACCAAGTATTAAAACTAATCTATGTTTTCTTTTGTTGTTACATATAGCTAATTAACCTATATTCTGTTGCAAATAAATTTAATTAAAACTGTAATATATAGGCCTACAACAGATGAGTACACACAGGAACTACTAAAGCTGTGCCGGCGTCTGATGCAAGTGCTCTCAAAAGGCCTCGGGATCAAAGAGGGCTACCTACAGGAGGCTTTCGGTGGTGACGAGGAGGGTGCATGCCTTAGGGTAAACTTCTACCCAAAATGCCCCCAGCCCGAGCTCACTCTAGGTTTGTCACCACACTCCGACCCAGGCGGAATGACCGTTTTGCTAGTGGATGATCATGTCAAAGGTTTGCAAGTGCGTAAGGATGGTGCCTGGGTCACTGTTCAACCTGTACCAGACTCGTTCATCATCAACATTGCAGATCAGATCGAGGTAGTAACTTTCACCAAAAAATCAAAAAATAAAAAATAATAATAATAATAATAATAATAATAATAATAATAAATAAACTGACATCTCAACATGCATGTATATATCATATTATTGATCATCCTCCATATTAGCAAAATTGTATGTATAATTATTCAAAGATCTATATAGCTCTTTCATATATATAGTTAAATATATATGTAGCTAAATACGAGTTCGTGCATCTATCAATTCATTATTCGTAGCTAGGTGCTTGTAATTAACCTAGTACAGATTGTGCATGTATTAATTTAGTGCAAGTTTAATTAGCAGGATAACTTGCACGGAAAAGGATGTACAACTGTAATGGAAATTTAAACTCTAATTGGCCACGTGCTTTAAACCCTTGTTTCTTTTGGAAAAGGACTTGTCTTATTAATTACCCCAAAAAATAAAGACTTATTGCGTTGATGCAATAAATAGTGAAACGGGGAAATTCCGATGCTTATCGGACCAATTTTAGTTCGATGGACGTTGTAGATCACTGGATCGTCAAATCTTATATTTGTCACGACTATTAAAGTAGCTGAGAGAAAATTATGCGCAAATCTTAATTCATCCAACGGTTTTCTATCCATCGGAACAAAAATTGTGTCTGATGTCCATCATACCTGCTCCGCTCCCAATAAATAGGTAGCTAGTTTAGACCGTACGATGTATGATATGAGACATTGATGAAGTACGGATCTCGATGTGCATCGCACGGCTGTCACTCCATGCTATATGGTGCAGCGTGTCAGGTGATGTGAATTCATCATTTGTCGTAGTCCTCAACTGGTGCAGTGGTGCATATTTCCTATCTATCTAGAAACATGTTGCGCACGAACATGGAACGTAAAGATAAGTAGAGTAGCTTATTAAAACTTTACTGTTTATCTGGAAGACTTCACTTAACTGGTGCAGCGGTGCATATTTCCAGATAAGTCCACTTTCTCTAGGGGCATAAGTCTTAAATTTTGCTCTGTTATCTGCATTGGTAAAAAAATTAATATTAGTAGACAGTATCATATGTAGTTTTTCTAAATAGCCTTCTCCTATTATTTAGCACCAACATTTGGCCAGAGAAATAATTAAGCTTCTATTATTTGGCACCAACATTTGGCAGTATCATATGCGGTATTTCTTATTTTGAAAGATTATCTTGTTTCTCTCAAACCATATAATCTATAAAAATGCTCTCTTATAATTTCACATAAGTTAGAATCTTTATAATATATGCAATAGTCTAATCGTCAAAGTCCTAATATTTTGTCTGATTCAAAACTACTATTATCATATCTAGTTAACCAAGACCAAAGATAAGTAGTCTTTGAACAGTGAATAAATAAGTGGTCAATTGTTTCCTTGTTGTGACAGAATATGCAATGGTCATTCCTTTGCCATCTTCTTTTCATTAAATTGTCTTTAATTAGTAAGGATTTTATTTTATTTACTAACCATAAAAAAGATTTTAATTCTTAGGTGAATTATTATTGTCTAGGTGTTTTAATATCTAGCTATCCTAATTTCTCCCGAGTCTAACCAATGGTAACATAAATTTGTACTAAAAAACCAATTTGATTTCATCTCTACTTAATAAAATTTACTTCTCTAGTTAGCGTGACCTGTGAAATCTGAATAGATAAAGATTCTAATTGTTGGTGTAAAATGTTACTTAAAGGTCTAGTACATAATAGATAATATTGTTGACTTTTTTTCTATTTATCCCGGAATGGATTATCTCGAAATCTATCTCAAACTCTTTGAACTCGAAATACTATCCCGAGGTCTGACACAGGTGTTTACTCTGACAAACAAGAACAGACGAAGAACTGAATTAAACGAGAATAAAACAATTATTAGATCGGAGTGAAGGAAGAGAATGCTCTAAGACCTGTTTTCTATATATACTCAACTATGTTTACAAAGTGTTTTCTCTCTCTTATCTCTCTTCTACTTTACACATCTATTTATAGTATTTGGTGTCATAAATGCACTGGCCTACCTATACAAGTCTATTCCTAGACTATCCACTACTGCTCCTATCAGTTGTCTCCGACATATGCGGCAGATGTCAGAAATGTCTTGTTCTTCATCGGGGCAAGGGGTTCATCCCGAGCTCCCTGATATTCTCGAGTTGTTAAGCTCTCGTCCATCTCGAGCTTTGTCTTTGGCGCTTGCTCATCCTTGGTGTTGCTGCTTCTTCAGGTTCGGCATGGGGTATCTTGAGGTGGTCGGGTTTCGGAGCTCTTGATCCTTCGGGATCGGGACTTGGAGTTTACTACTCTCAACATCCTCCCTTAAACTCAAGTCTCGCTCCTTTATCATCCCGAACATATTCTTGCAGTTCTCGAATAGTGAATTCAGCAAAGCCTTTGTGAAAATATATGTAGCATGATTATTACTTTGCACATGAACAACTCGAACCTCCCCATCATTGATATGTTCCTGAATTGAGTGGAACCTCACATCTATGTGCTTATCCCTTTCGTGATGTATCGGGTTCTTGGCTAATTCGATAGCCGACTTGTTATTAACTTGAATCTCAGTCGATTCAAGTTGTGGGCACTTTAGCTCCTACAGCAGTCTTCTGAGCTAGATTGCATGACTCACACCAAGTGATATTGCGACATACTCGGCCTCATAGGTGCATAGTGTGACTTTGGGCTACTTTTTCGACAACCATGGGAAGGTTGTGCCTCCCATGTAGAATGCATATCTCGAGATACTCTTACGATCATCAATGTCACCGCACCAATCACTGTCCACATAACCTATAAGTTCAAAAATATTAGTCTTTTGATAGAATAACCTGAGGTCCTTTATCCTCTTGACATATCTGAGAGTTATCTTTACTGCTTTCAAGTGAGGGTATCTCGGATCCTCCATGAATCGCTTGTAACCCCCACGGTAAATGTTATGTCGGGTCTTGTGTAAGTCAAGTACCTCATACTACCAATCATACTCCAGTAGGTGTTCGAGTCCACAGTTTCTCCTCCTTCGAGTTTTAAGAGCTTGGCACCGAGTTCCATCAGTGTCGCTACCGGGTTGCAATCACTCATCCCGAACTTTTGGAGAATTTCCCAGGCGTATGCTCCTTGAGATACAAATATTCTTGACTTCTCCTGCTTGATCTCGATACTGAGAAAGTACCTCATCATCCCGAAGTCTGTCATCTCAAACTTGAGCTTCATTTCTCGCTTGAACTCGTCAATAAATCTTTGGTTGTTACCCATGAAGATCAGATCATCCACATACAATGTGACAATCAGGAGTTCATCTTTGTGTGCCTCCACGTAGATGTCTGCTTCGAAGGGATACTGTTTGAAGCTATTTTTCTTGAAATAACTGTCAATCCTAGTGTTCCATGTTCTCGGGGCTTGCTTTAACCCATGCAGCGCCTTCTTCAATCTGAGCACCTTGTGCTCCTTCCCGAGCTTCATGTACCTAAGGGGTTGTTTGACATACACCTCCTCTTCAAGCACACCATTCAGGAATGCCGACTTTATATCTATCTGATGTACCAGCCATTCATTCTGTGCAACCTGTGAGATCAGCAGCCGAATTATCTCCATTCGTACTATTGGGGCAAACACCTCGTCATAGTCGATCTCATTCTTTTGTCGATATCTTTTGACTATGAGTCTCGCCTTGTGCCTCTCAACTGTGTCATGTGGGGTCATTTTCTTCTTGTACACCCACTTAACTCCAATTGGTTTGTGTCCTTTGGGCATATCTATCATCTCCCAAGTTTCATTATTCACGATTGCCTTCATCTCTTCGTCCATCGCAGCTTTTCATTTTGGATCTCGAACTGCTTCCTCAAATGAGATTGTCTCGGCATCGGCTAGCGGACATACCAGGTGTACCTCACCGGTTGTCTCATAGAGATCTCAAAGATCCTGAAATCTTAGATTTCTCAGTTCATCCTCAGCTTCATCTGAGCTTCCCAGACTAGAGTCCTCCTCTGAGCTTCTCGAGCTCGAGGCTCCATCATCTCGAACTAGGTGTCTCACCTCGACTTCCTCAGTTGATAGCTCTCCCTGCTGGTTCTTCTAGTCCTAGCGAGCTTCTTCATTTAGCTCGACATCTCTACTGATCATGAGTTTCTTCTCGATCGGATCATAGAGTTTATATGCCTTAGATTTCTCATTGTATCCAATGAAGACATAATTCTTACTTTTGTCTTCGAGCTTGGTTCTCTTCGAGTCCGGGATTTTCCCGTAAGCTATGCTCCCGAATACCTTGATATGTGCAACATTTAACTTGTGGCCGCTCCAGAGTTCTTGGGGGGTTTTGTTATTGAGAAATGCATGTGGACATCAGTTCTGTATGTACACCGCACACTGCACAGTTTCGGCCCAAAATTCCTTCGATATTTCCTTGGTTTTGATCATTGATCTCACCATGTCGAGGATTGTCCTGTTCTTTCTCTCAGCATCTCAAACTCACCTCGTAGAGTTTGGAGTCTTATCTATTTTACCCGATCGGCTCCTTTGTAGGCTGTTTGGAGTATTCTTCACGCCTCTTTTGAAGTTATTACTTCGGGAACCTTCTCGAACCCGGCTTCATCTACTACTTGATATAGGATATAGAGCGTTGTCTTGTTTGCTACTTTTTTCCCCTTCAACAGCTGAAGCTGTTGTACGGTCAGAAATGTGATATTCTCAAATTCAACATACCCGATCTCGACTATATCCCACACATCTTGCGCTCCTAGCAGGGCTTTGATCTGGATGCTCCAGTTATCGTAGTTTGACTTCATCAACTTAGGCACCGTCATGTTGAGTGAACTATTTTTGAAACCAACTATAAGCTCTGATACCAATTTGTTGACCTTCTTGTCTATTTATCCCGAAATGGATTATCTCGAAATCTATCTCGAACTCTTTGAACTCGAAATACTATCTCAAGATCTGACACAAGTGTTCACTCTGACAAACAAGAACAGACGAAAACCGAATTAAATGAGAATAAAATAAATTATTAGATCGGGAAGAAGGAAGAGAGTGCTCTGAAACATGTTTTCTTTATAACTCAACTATGTTTACAAAGTGTTTTCTCTCTCTTATCTCTCTTCTACTCTACACATCTATTTATAGTATTCAATATCATAAATGCACCGGCCTACCTATACAAGTCTACTCATAGACTATCATATCCTAGGTACATGGCATTAAATGTCTAGCCACACTTCTATTAATTTTACTGCTACTCTCATTAACTGTCTCTGACATATGCGGCAGATGTCAAAAGTGTCATGTTCTTCATCGAGGTAAGACCTTATTCCCGAGCTCCCTGATGTTCTCAAGTTGTTAGGCTCTCGTCCATCTCGAGTTTTGCCTTTGGCGCTTGCTCGTCCTTGGTGTTGCTGCTTCTTCGCGTTCGGCATGGGATATCTCGAGGTGGTCGGGTTCCTGAGCTCTTGGTCCTTCGGGATCGGGACTTAGAATTTACTACTCTCAACAAATATATGTTATATCCTAAACCTGATCTACTGTTTTGTTTTTATCATAGACAATTTCATAGAGGAGTGGATAATATGTTTGTAAAGAACTGTTTGTTAACCATCTATCGTGCGAGAACTTAACTGTTTGATCATTTTCTATTTTCTTATCAATACTGGTGTTAATATTAGTATTTTTTGTTAATTTCTTTTCAAAATAGTGAGGCATTAACTAATTAAAGTTCTTTTATCTACATCTAATTATGTCTTTTCATAATCCTTTATGTTCACAATTATGATATTTTCAGAGTCATTTGCATGACAAGATTTTATTCATTAATTTTAAATTTATTATACCCAATCCTCCTTGATTCTGAGAGGTGCAAATTCTTTTTCAAGGAACTAAAGAGTATGTCTTCTTCCTAACCGAGTGTCATCCAAAACCTCCTACATAATTTCTCTATGTATTTTCTGACATGAACTGAAATTAATTCTAAAAAGTTACATCCAATATATAGGTATAACACTTAGAACGAATTTAATTAAGGTTAATATTGTTCCTATTGAGAAGTTTATTTTTTCACCCTTCTATTAATAAGTGGGTGATTCATGTGATTCATCTTTGACCAAAGCCTCTTGTATGTAAAACTTATTGTAGGTAATTGGCTAATTGCAATTTATTGTGTCAAAAGGCTTAGCAAAATTTAATTTTAACATTATAGTCTGGACTAAGTTTTTCTAAGTTGAAATAATATTTATTGTGCACATACATCTCCTATCAGGTACTAAGTAATGGTGTATACAAGAGCGTGGAACATCGAGTAATGGTGAGCTCAACAACCGAGCGCCTCTCAATGGCATTTTTCTACAACCCTCGCAGTGACTTGAGGCTGGGACCTATTCCTGAGCTTGTGACACTGACACCTGATCGACTGCCACTTTATCAGCCAAAGACCTTCGATGAATATCGTCTATATATTCGCAAAAATGGACCGAAAGGGAAAACTCAAGTCAAATTGCTGCGTTGTACAGATCATTGAACTGCGTACATATATTATATGTTCTATATATGGCTCTTCTCTAATTCACAAAGAGTGGCACACATCTGAAGCGAGTTCTTCATTTATTTATCTTGTGCTTTATCCTAATTATGCATCGACATTCAATTTCTTTTACAGAAATTAAACCTCTCATGCTACACGGTTTTGAAAAAAAAAATTCCAACTTTTGCATTCAATGTAGCAATTAACTAGTCAAATAAGACGCGAATAACTCAGGAAATTACAGAACTAAATCTTGGAAAGACAAAATTTCAGATGTTCATATGGACCAGCAGAACAAAATTCATCACATTTTAAAACATAGAAACTACTAAACTTAATTTTGACACAGATTAAGCTCCAACAATCTCAGTTTCTTCCATAGGAACATCATCCGCTGGCCTGTCAAGCTTCACTCCAGTATCCTCCTTGGTGTAATCACCATGAACCTTCAACCAGGAGAAACATTAGTCTGATACAACTTGGACAGTAAAGAAATAAACAAATATGACAAACAAAAGGTTACCTCCATGAGCTTGCCCAAGTCAAATTTGGGGGCCTTGAGGATCTTGACCTTGCGAATGAAAACATTTTGCAAGGGGAAAATGCTGGAAGTTGCCTTCTCAATCTCCTTTCCAATGGATTCAGGAATGAATTTTGAGACCAAGTCCTTCAAGTCACAGGACGAAGCTTGGTTCACCATAATCTCTCGCATCTTGCGGCGAATCTAAAAAATTAAATAAAACAGCTATCAATATTCCAGGATTCCTTGAGGGTGACTATTAATAATAACAGGCTTATTCATTTTCTCTTTGAGTTTGGTTCTAACAAGGCCTCTGATACCAAATCACATCATGAATTACAATCAGATATGCAACATGCATCTTAAATGCATCAGAGCTGCCAATACACCATGGAAGCTGTTGTATTCAAATTAATGAAAAAAACATGATAAAGCACAACCAGAAGAGTTTTTCCGCATGAAACATGCTAAGATAATAAAGCAATTACCTGTCTAATTTGACTACTTTGAGCATAGCAGGTGCGCTTGACCTGATTGTTCCGCCTCCTGGTGAAGCCGATGCAGAACATGCGCAGGGTATAGTTATCAGTGGTTTTAACATCAACATGTGCTTCAATAAGAGTTTGCCACTTCCTTACCAACGACCTCAACTTGTCAGTAGTGAAGTCCATGCCCTGAGAAAAAATCAACAATGAATTATTTGAATGTGAGCAAAAGCTGGCATCTTTTGTACATTGGGTGACAAAAGAATGTCCCATTCTCATCTATTCATACAAACAACAGGAAGTGGTTCATATGAAACCCAGTATCCCCTTATGAAAACTACCCAATATGATCTTCAAGCACTCTTGTATAAAAGACACGTGAAAATCTATTAATGAAGGATATACAAGAGAGTTGAAAACTTACATAACAATTCATTATACTACAATATAATTTAAAATCACTACTTCAAGAGTAGCCAGGGTACAACATAGCTAAGCTAACCTCAATCAGATAAATAATAAAAACCTTTTTTCCCCTTGTATATTCCACTACATATTATACAAGCTTAATGCTCATTAATTTCTAATATTCAATACCTAAGTTGATTAAAAGGGAACAATTACCCAGAAATTGGTAAGCACATTCTTTCCCTGCACATCCTCAGCCCGCAAACGAATCTTCCTGAAGGCCTGATCTTCATCATTCTGAAGGTCAGCCAAGCAGACCTCGAACACTCTGTGTTTCAGTCCCTCAGAGGCAATCTGTGAGATAGTTCAGTACAGAGAGTTTCATCTCAAACAGATAAACAACCATAGAATAGCATAAACTAAAGAGAACTGGTTCCATGAATTACCTGGCTAATCAGTTTATAATTTACTCAATATACAACTAAAATATTTGCATCAGCTTTAGTGAAATCGAAGTTATTTAAATGTGTCCAGACCCCTAGCCGACAAAAGCTAATAAAGGTTAACTGAAACTGCAGTATAGCAGATCAAACAAAACTATAATTGCCAATCTTTATCTTTATTTTAATATAGCCACTTTGTACTGTAAAGTGTAAACACACTAGTCTATGCGTGAATTATGCAATTTCTTTGCTTCAAACAATAATATAGGCAATGCTAGTAGCAACTAATCCACTTCAAAAAAAAAGTATAATAATATTCATTTTATCGCCAACCAAAATACAAGGGGACGCTAGCATCAGCAAAAGGTAGAAAAGATGGTAAAAGTGTAACCTTGGTACCCTGGGTCCTGGAAACGAGGGTCTTGCCGACGTTCTTATTTTGAAAAACTGAAGGCGCCTTTATGTCGTACCAATCCTTCTTGGCGAACGGATCCACGCTGTACAAAATCGAAGGAAGCTTAAAGTCAGATTAAATTATGCAAAATTACGAGACATGAATGATAAATGAGGTCGAAAGAGCGTACGTCTTCTTCTTGCCTCCCTTTTTACCCTTCGAAATCCGCTTGTTCTTGCTGAAAAGTTTAACAGTCAGAAGTCAGCAGTCAGCATTGCATCAGATCACACAGAGTATAAAGTAAGAGAAGAGATTCAAATTTACCCGACCGCCATTGCTCTGAAGCTTCTGGTTCGATGCGCGGCACGAAGCTGGTTAGGGTTCTGCGGCGGGGGAGAAGACGAGCGAGCGAGCTAACCCTCGCCAAAGGAAGGCAATATATATATATATATATATATAATATATAATATTTAAGGGCCTTGATCACACACAGAGACAGAGTATAAAGTAAAAATCTGATCGGACGGTAGGAAGCGATTTAATCCTAAATTATCCTCTAACAACTAACAAGAAGGGAGAAGGGGCCCGATTTAGTTCGAAGATTTTGATCCGCTTAACAGGAAAAAGGCCCAATACAATATATCCCAGTGATCAAATGCAAGCCACAAAATCCTGATTGCAATTACAAGAGTCCAAGCTGACATGAACAAGATAGGAATTGAGGAGTATCACACTTACGTTCCTACTTGAATTTCAGAAGAAGAAAATATATGAAAGCATGGCTACTACCTTAAAAATACTTAAAAAAAAAAAAAAAAAAAAAGATGCAAAGCAAAAAAGGAGGTGTGAACAATTTTCACAAACACTCAGCAGTGGAGATCCAAAAGTGAAGAATACCTGGATCGCACCTCAGGTAGAAATCATCCACATCTGAAAACCAGAAAGAAATACGCAAAAGGTAAGCGAATAAATAAGTAGGAAGTACAAAATGATGAGAAAAGAAAGGAGTTGAGTGAGAAATAGACACCATGAGTGAGCACACGAACGATTCCAGATCGGCGCGCCAAGAAATCCTTGAAAATATCCTCGACGGTGAGACGAGACGAAGTCACCGAGTCTGATTCCATCGTGTAGGCGGCCTGCCGCTGCTTTTTGGCATTGAACAGTAGACACTAATTCGGCTAACCCTCTCAATTCTCATTCGATTTTGCAGTATTTTTTAATATTAAACATATTCTAGTAGTTACTAAACACATTCAAATCAAACCGTTCTGAAGGCGCGATCGATCAAGCATGCTACATTGATACCCAGCCACATAAACACATTCAAATTATTTTTTTTTATTTAGAACCTAATAAACTATTATAATCCGATAATTGTCCCTTCCTGATCAAAATCCTACATTTGTCCCTGCATGTCAGCTTTGAGATCCACACGAAGAGGCTTTCTAGGAACATAGTCACATCATTCATAAATAATTCATAAATAATTTATTTTTCACGCCTAACTAGATATTTCATAAATAATTCGTCAGTTTAATATACAATGTATTTCTTTACTCAGAAAAATATTTTATTTGCTATATTATTTTAAATAAAATTTTATATTTTTAATATAATATTATTATAATATATTAATGTATTGTTCCTGCATTGCAATGAGTTTCAAATATAAACAGAACAACATATTGAAATCTATCACCTATAACCTTAGAAACAAAAATATTCTGATATTAAATCAATTAAACTAAAGTTTACAGAAAAAGTTTTATAGAAAAATTATAATATTTAGACTTTGAACCCCATCTTCAACAATGACACAAAGGCACGTCCCCTTAGTAATTTCTCAAAATTTCAATCTAGCATGACTAAACAAAGAGTTCAGGTTAAATAGGTAAAAAATTAACTCAAACAAAGCATATATGACTCTCATTCAAATATTATAGATACAAAGAATCAAAATAAAATATAGAATTGATACGCATAATTCTCATGTAAGAAAAAGAAGAGATGCAGGTAATTAATCAATTAGCAATATAATTAGTTAGATATCGTATATATTGCGCATAGAAAATAGTGACTATATGATAGATAATCACCTTCTTCTCAGGGTGAGTAATTCCTCTAATTCCATTAGATAATTATGAGAAGTAAATTTGATCTAAAACCAGTGTAGTCCACAATCTCCATTCTAAATGCATACTTCAATTTCCCTATAGGTTTGCTGCCACCAGCTGCAATGGAAGAAAAACCATAGAGTTACTACAATCAAGCTCTCAGAAATGTGAAGAGAAGGTGTGCTGAATGGGGTCAATTCTGGTTGCGTTAGTTGGAGCGGAGGTTTTACAGAGCAAAGAAAAGAGAAGGGCGGCGAAGAGAGCGGAGAAGACAAAACGCAGAGACGGAGACGGAGACGGAGGGGGAGGCGAATACTGCAGTCTCGTTTCATCTTGTTCTTTCACAGAAATTAAAGGAGAGAGGCTCTGTCTCTTCTGAGGATGCGATTTCCTTTTCCAAGAGGGATGATGCGGAGGGAGAGAAACGAACATCGCCATCGGGGTGCTGGGGTTAGGGAGATAAATTCATTATATTTTATGCATTTAAGTCGATGAGAGCGATAAATTTTCTGATATTGAAATGTTACATAATACATTCAATCATGCAAGACTGATCAGTCTTGGCAGCACAAAATGCCAGAAAGCAACATTCATCAGCTTTCCTTGTCAAGCACGCGCAAAATGAATAGCAACTGGAGAAAGATAAAAGAAACGCCTCCTATGGTGGCATATTGAAGCCCTGTCTTGCCTTCGACTTGAGGAAAGTCTCTGCTTACAGATCGGTTAAATCCACCAGCAAGCCATGCCAAATTCTTGTACCCTGCCTCGTGTAACATCTGAACTGCCATCAGAGACCTGAATAGAAAGTAAATTATAACACCATTTTATGAGGCACTCTCTGTACATATCATTAATTTATATGAAATCATGCTTTTTAGGCTTTGTTGTTGTTACAGTATCCATCTGGTCCGGATGAAAAAGAGGCCAAACGAGAATCAATAAACTAAACTAATCTAACATAACATATGATATTTGTATAAATGCACATGAAAATATCACCTAAGCCCTTCACCACACGCAATGAGTAACTTCTCTTCTTCGGCCGGCACCACATCTGCCACTTGCGACACAAACTGTTCATTGATCTTTGTAAAAAGCTGGCCAGTCCAAAGACCAATGTAGCCGAAATGGACCCATTTCTTGAGCAGAGTTACCGGGCTGCTATCCATGTCGTCCACAAAGAGCGGAATGTGTATCGACCCTGAGACATGCGCACGCTCCCACTCCCAAACAGGCCGGATATCTAAGAGCCAGTATCCTTCAGCTTGTATGGCCTCAGTTGCTTCTTTAGGAAGGATTGGTCGGACAATGCCAGATCGGAGAAGGTTCTGTGCTGCTGATGGTGTCAGAGAAACTGGGCCCTCTGACTTTACTGCAAAGGTTCTGGTGTTGATGTTGGTTTTGATTTGTACAGGGAGGAAGGACGAGAGGTGGATGGTTCTTATTGCCATGAGGGATTATAGGGACTCTCTCTCACACAGCTTGATTTATTTCTTATCCACAAGTGCAAAGATTTGAGATTTTTTTGTTGTTGTTGTTGTTGTTGTGCATGTCTATTATTCTGTTCTATATCTTTCAGCAATTGGTCAAACAGTCCACCAATATTTCCATTTAAGCCCCTATAAAAGTCATATCTTTTGCTTGAAACCTGATAAATGCTAATGCTCAGTATTCGTCATTTCTTTTTTGCTTCTTTCATACACCACGGAAGAACGATAAAACCAATTTCAAGCGCGACAGATACGGGTGCTTTTCGCTTAGACGAAGATAAATATAGAGGCTATTAAGCAACTTCGAAAATTGACCAGAATAACCTGCTACTTCCAAATAACCAAAAAATATATATATTCTAGAGCAATTAATTGGTATTGTCTTCGAGCAAAATACCGGGTTTGCTACTCTTGGAATCGCTGGAATTTTCATTCTATGTACAAAGCAGTTCATTATTATTTTAGCAACAGCCATCATTTTATTCCACAAATCACAGACGCAATAAACAGTAACAGATCTCGCCGTATGTAACTAAATACTCTCTACATATAAAGAACAATATAATTGTACCCAACCTATTACATACAACAAACAAATAACTATGTAACAATTTCAAACAAATTCGAACCGCATGAGCAGCTTGACCGACTTGAATTTGTTTCCCTTATAATCATATAGAGGTACAGCACGAATGCCTGGTCTCAATTCAGATACCGGCAACACAGTCTGACCACCAAAATCATCCTTCTCTGACATGTCATACTCGTGTACTTCTACACGGAGCAGAGCTATCTCAGGGACAGTCAAGGGAAATTCAAACTCTTCATTCCAACATGGGGCCCAATTATCCTCTATCGCCTTTGTTTTATTCATTACCGAATCAACTGGAACTCCAGCTATTCCGACCTGTTAATAAAAAACTTGTTAGCTGACAACCATTGTTGCATACTACTTCTGAAGGTAATTGGAATTACTACCCAACAAAAATTTGCTTAACATGATCACATTATTTACTCTTAATTTAGCTCCCTGAATGAGTCAATTGTAAAATTAAAAATTGAGGTAATTTCTAAATTACATATCAGCGCTTCTCTTATTTGTTATTCAAAATTAAAATAAATCTTTGACATACTCTAGTATAGAAATCGGGAGGAGAATATTGGTCGAAATGTGTCTGCGTGAAGTCCAGATGCCAACCATCCCCCATGTACACTTTAACCTGTGTAAATACTCATTTAAGTATCACTTTTGTAATAAATGGCCACCAGAGGGAAATAATACAAAAACCAACATAATTGATAATAGCACCTTTAATGTAGTTTTCACTGGTAACTCTGCTCGTGGATTGAAAACCTCATTATTTGGACCAGCTGTCATAAGAAAATCAGGTTTCTTGACATAACCACATCCGCCATTGGCTTTGTAAAAGCCATGCATTAACCAAAGAGCCCTACCATATCCCTGTCAGGAAAGAAATGTTAATATAACTGGATTGGACTTCAATAAATAAATAAATCATTAACTGTACTCGCCCAAGAGATATTAGGGACATAGGAATATCTTGTTCATTTTTCTTTAGATAAAATAAAAATGAAAAAATAAAGCAACATGTAAATCTGGATTTTTGTATGATATACACATCTACATGGAACTTTCATTCATCTATAGGGTACAGAGCATACATTTGCTCTCAAAAGTATCCTGTGCAATGGCGGAGCTTCAACAGCATATCAGGATGGGCCAGTCTAAGGCCCAATATATATGTTAATTATCATTTATATTAACTCCTCTGTTTTTTTCCAAGGAGAAGTGAATTTGTGGGCTATAGGAGGGGGGCAGTCAACAGCTCAACGCATAAATTCCTCACCGTTTCTATTACTACTACTATTTTTTTCACAGTGGTTGGGGGGGCTGCAGCCCAGTGCTGCCCCTTAAGAGCTCCGCCACTGATCCTGTGTATATTGAAGTAGAATCATTGGTATATAGAATATTTAGAAGGTCTTTTACTGCTCTTCTGTCACTGTTCTCACTATCATCAAGAGCAAAGGTTCCTAATATAGTTTATATAGTCAACTGACTGGACAATTTTCCCAAGATTCCTCTATATCTACTAAATGAATTTACAAACAAAGAAAAGTGAGACAAACCTGCATGTTGAATGCAACCATCTGAGCACCATGGATCCATCCTATAAACGGGTTGTAATTTGAAGAATTAATGCGGACTCCTTTGGGGTAAACCCTTAGTATGTTCTTCTGTGTAAATCTGCAATAAATTGATACATTTTTAAGCTCTCATTAACTAATAAAATGTCAGGCATTTCACCAGCAAACACAATGTAGAGTGCTATTGCATTATTACCCTCAAAGCTCATAGATATTGCATGACACAAAGATGATCACGGTATCACACATTATTTTTGTGCACTTATTATTATGTTCAGCTTATATTCACCATAGCAATTGTATTTTCGTTTTTTTTTTTCTTTTTGTTTTATTATCCTGCAATTCTGAAGAACGCAAACTAAACCAAGCACACACCTGGTAGTTAGGATGACATCCTATAACATAATGAATGCAACAATGAATAAACAATAGACAAGTATTTACCTTATAAGCTCAGCACTGTGAGAAGCAGCAGCTTTAGCAAGCTGTTGTTCGCTGAGACTGAGCCTCCGGACTTTATCAGCATCTACCTTAAGTGCTTCAGTCATGCTACCCTTTGGTTTCCCAGCTCGAACTGTAATCAGGTGTTTGTATTCTAATGACTGGACCGGTTGCACCTTTCGATCATCATTGTTATCATTGTCATCATCACTCTTTTGGTCCGAGTTGACATCATCATCATCATCCTATTAAACAGTTTGCCATTGTCTGAAAATTTTAATAGGAACAAGAATTTTCTGACAGGCAGAAGACCTTTGTTCTTTCTTTATAAATCTCAGAAACTTGCTTTTAATGTATGCACGAGAGAGAAAAAGAGGGAGGGAGAGACCCACTGCCCAAGTTTCCAAAATGAAGTAAAAGAAAGGGAGGGAGAGTTTCACTACGAATATTCTATTTATGATAGTACCTGAAATTCAGATAGGTAGTGAAATTTTCTACCCTGGTAATAAATCGGACAAGTAGCCAAAGGAAATTTGAAGACACCATTAAAGACAAGACAAGTAATACACCCTTGAGATATAAACATTTTTAACCTTTTCTGATAATGATTCAATTTCAGTCTGGAAATCTGGAACTTCCGTTCCCCAGGCTTCCTCTTCATTCTTTTTCTTCAAATCAGCATGTTCAGCATCTCTCTCTTTGAAGGTCTTGGCCTCAAGATACTCTTTAGGTGGTTTTGTAGAAAGGATAACTCGGTTTTTGAGGGATTCTGGTGAAGGGAATTCCTTCAAGTGTTTTTCTGTGTCAGGGTAGTAGAGTGTGTTTCCAAAAACTTCTGTCACCATCTGAGAAAATGCATAAGAGAAGCAACAGTTCAGGTCATTTGTAGGCAAATTTCACGACCTTCTTTAGTTTTTCCTGAATTTGCGCTTTACACAAGAATCACTTGTATGATTTTATGTAGTATTCCTATTTGTTATCTTCACCAAGCAGATTAAGGGAGTCATGCTGCAAGTTGTTCTTATTACCATTTGTGTTTGACATAACAGAGTTCATGAAAATAAAACATGAGCTTAACTATTAATTGGCCATCCAATCTTTCAAAGAAGAACTTTTACCCATGTTCAATCTATCTATCTCCTGCTATTTTAATCTCATTACCTCTTTTTGCGCAAAATAAAGTAGATGTTTACAGTTCTGAAGCACTGCTGCTTGCAAAACAAACGTCATATTGTCTATGGGCTGACAATTTGACATTGACATCAAAAGGCTGAAAAGACCCGTTAAATGATTTTTTTTTTCTTCACTCCCAAGTTCCATGGAATAAGTATTTACCTTTGCTACTTTAGCTTGAAGATCAGCAGTAAGGTGGTCCTCCAGAGTAATAATAACAGGGTATGGGGATGCCACAAAGGCATACTCCTTAATAGACTTCAAGCACCTCAAAAGCGAGACTGGAGCAGTCAAGGTTCTACCAACACAGAGGAACAAATATTTATCTAATTTACATCCATTAGTTAACTGCACATTCACTCCGAAATAGAAAATGATCGCACTTAAAATATGGTATATCAGGTAAGACAGAAAAGAAAATTGGCATCATCACAAGGAGGAAATGATCAACAGTTGTACAATTTTAGGCATAACTGATATGAGGCTATTCCGACTTAGTGAAGATTAATTCGGTGTTAATTGGGCTAGATTGCTTCACAAAATTGTATATACAATCTTGTAGCAGTACACGGTACACCAATAAGATAATTCATGTTATTACCTTCCATGAAGAATGTTGATGTCATCCTTTGTAGAATTAGGCCACATATCCAATTCAATTACTCGAGCACCTCTTTGCAATGCTTTAATGATAGGAGCGTCACTACAGTCACTGCTGAGCTGGTTTCCAGTCAAGTACGAGTTATGCCCGGTGTATATGAAATAACGAGATAATGGTGCACTCATGTCATGGTGAATCTGACAAAAAGTGAAAAGCAAGAACAACAGAGTAAAAACACACAAGTATTGAATCTGAATGTATGGTGCAGTGAGAACAATTATTATATACGGTCGGGTCACATCACTGTGACGTTTACATGGTGCCAGTCTGCCAGATAGCTATAATTGAATTCTTCTCCCAACTTAAAATCCTTTTAATATATCTGTATCAAATTAAAGGCTTGAACGACTGTTAAATTAGGGGCTTGGCTGAAACTAGCAATCAAAAAAAAAAAAAAAAAAATTAACGAGTTATGCCCGATGTATATGAAATAATTTCAGAAAATGAAAAATCGCCGACAAATCAGAATCCGAACGAACGAAACCTCTGATTTGAAGGGAGGGTTTAACTCGTGAGAAAACAGAAAATGGTGAAAATCATCGAGCGTTAGCACGGGCCTGGAGATCCGCGCGAGGGGACCCTTTTGCTGGCGGATCCGGTCGATGATGTTATCCGCCTCCGCCTGGGGAGCAGCAAGGAACTTGCTGAGCTGGTCCGGTGACATGTGAGGTCCACCTTCGCTGTACTCTTGGAACAGAGCCCTGACATCATCCGGCGGTTCGACCTCCTGGAGGTGGAACTTGCGCGTGAAGCAGCAGCAGTACCTGAACTTGTGGGTGCTCATTTCTTCACCTCTCTCTCTCAGTTCTCACTTCTCAGGCTCCGCTCAGCTACTTAAAATCGGTTTGATGGGAAGGAAGGAAGGAAAGGAAAGGACGAAGGAAGGGATCCTATGTGACGATCCATGTAGAATTGTACATGTACATCAGTAAAGAGACTAGGATAGGAGGCCCTTGCAAGTTTGGGAAGCAATAATGCATTAATTTAATGCTGTTGTCGTCGAATTTGGCGCGTTATGACTTATGAGCGAGTGGGGCGCGTTATGAGCGCGTGGCATTATGCGGAGCGGAGATCGCACTGTCTTCATCATCATCATCATCATCATTGTTAATATCATAATTATTCATATTTTAACTATTTTAATTAACAACTACCAAATTATTCATGTACCGTACGTTGCATCATACATGTTCGGAGTAGTTCCCCTGTCACCATTCTAGCAACTGTCAAAGAGCCGAGCGTGATTCCATGTGGCAAACAAATTATTACTTGTTCTAAAGCATTTTGAATTTTGATTGTATACCAGTGGAATATGCTACAATATATCCCCCTAAAAGGGGAAGAACAACGAGCCCTCATTCTGGCCACGTCATTTTTTTTTCCATATCCGTCGGATTTCCGTAGAGATTGACGAATTGTGATGCACATATCTCATCAAGCGCTTCGTTCTTATTCCTTCGACCCTTTCCCTCCTTTCTCCTTCGTGCGCTTCGCATTTTCTTTTCCCATTTCGCAAGCCCTACTCGTTGCTCGCCTCTTTAGTCTTCCCCCTTAAAAAAATGCAAAGGAGAGAAAGAGAAAAGGAAGTGTGGTTGAGAGCAGAGAGGTTGGCACACAAACTTAAATCGTGGCTCATAGATGCAAGAAGCAATAGATCAGTCGGCTGAGGGTACATACTCGCAAATCAGAACAGATCGAGCAAGGAGCAGCGAATCGGTCTGGTGGAGCAGCGCGATAGAAGCACCATGGAGGTCCGGAGTTGGATCTGTGGCGCGAGCATAGACTACAGATAAAGGTCAGACTTTTAACCATTTCATTTTTTTTGTTCACAAGGAAAAGATTTAACGTCTTTAACTTGGGACCTATATCATTTGTTAGTCTCAATCATGGAAATTAATGTACACGGAGTAGAAGTACACATTAAAGAGTATTTTCTAGCAGATGAATTGATAACATGGATTTCTGTTCTATCTGGGATTGTCATGTGTAATTTTTTTTTTATTTCTCAAACTCTTATGAGAAACTTATCTCAGAGTAATAGTTAGTTGTACGAAGGTTTATATTGTGGGTTAATAATATTTGAATCAGTTGGCTGATAGCTTCAATGACTATACTGGTACTTAGTAAGTTCTTAATCACTTTTTATGCTGGTACTCACTATTCATCCAGGAGAGATTAATATGCAAAATTATTAATCTGGACCCTATATTCTTTTGCTGCCCCCAATATATAAATATTTCTTGTTTCTGGTTTGGGTGTTTTGAGTTTTCTTCTTTTATAAATTCTGAAAATGAGACTATCAACTTTTCTTGGTGTCGTGCCATGCATTTTTATCATATCTACTTAATGTTTAAGAGGTGCTCAAGCTCCTATATAATATTGCAAATATATTTTTAACTTTTTTGGTGTAATTTTTCAGACCTATGATATTACACATTTCCTCAGCTCCTTATACTATAAGCGATATGTTTCTCTAACTAAGGTGCAAAAAAATGAGTAGAATAATAGATAAGTGTGTGGAGAGGGGGAGGGTGGCCTATGAATCTGATTTTACTACCTCAGTCTTTCCTTCTCTGCTCCAAGGTGAAGGTGAAGTGGTTCATGTATGATATTTACTGCTTGGCATTGGCATATTAGTAATTGTACATAGCAACTTCATTTTTTTCTTTCATTTAGTGGTTAAAAACAGATTTAATATGGAGCTTTGAGTATTTTCCTAGAAAATATATGTCATGAGAGAAATGAGTTCTACTGGTATATATCTGAAGACTTTTTTTTTGCACTTTTAATACTCAACGATTCTGCTCATCCAAATGGCAAGAAAAGATAAAAGATAAGGTTTATTGCAAAACCTCTTATATAAAGAGATCAGTTTACCTCTTTTGTAATTTCCATTCTTTTAAGATTTTCACTTCCACATATTTCATGCTGGTGCTCAAATAGTGCTATGTATGAAATTTTTATTTCCTAATTTTCATATATAGTTATTCAATTTCATGTTTTCTTCCTTCGTTATACTTAAGATCATAATTTCTTAGATGGTCTGAATGGTGATTTCAAACTTTTCGAGGGGCTTGCCCTTTGAGTAATTTATAGGCGCCTTTAGCTTCTTCTTCCACTAAGTTATTTATATAGTTTTATTTGTCTATTTTTATATATATACTTGATCAATTTACATTTTCACTAATGGGCTTCAACATGCAGTGCCCTATAATGAGAATTAATTTTTAATTAATTGTGATTAAATGGTTATAGAAATAAAAAAGAATGATTTATTTTAAGTGTTTGTGGTGTTTCAATTTCAATGGGATCTAATAAGCATTTAGAAAAAGAAGAAATAAATAAAATCATTAAGAAAAATATTCCTTGACATGAATTTGATATTTCTTTTGTTATGTTTTGTATATATTATTGAAGACGATATGAGACTATTAGGTAATTATGTCTTAATTAATAGAAACTCGAGTTTAAATCTCATCACGAAAAGACCCTTATTCTATACGACTCTTGATTCTCCCAGTGGAATATTTGCATTGTTTAGGAATGGCTTGTATTTTTGGAGCACTGACTTGTGATGGTATGGATCAAGCAAGATAACTTTTGTTCTTGCACATTGATTGTGTTGTCAACTTTTTGTTGTATCATTAAATTTGGATGTAACTTCAGTTAGTCCTAATTTTTTGACAGGTTTCTCTGTAGTTGCTACTATATCATACATGATTTTGTGTTCAATGTCGATGACTCTTTATATCATACATATATATTCTTTTCTAGCAATTAAAATGCTAGCTTACACCACAATTAAGTTTAATGATAATTTTAAATACAATAGATATCAGCTCCGATAAAGCGCATAATCCCGCCGCGAAGCGCAAGTTAGATGTAATAGAGTTGAATGAAGAAGTACAATGTACATACCTCAAGATACCTCCATAGTACATTTCATATTGGACAGATAGAGATCGGTTGTCAATCTCATTTTTTTTTTTTACTTATTTTTTCAATCCGTATAGTATTTGATAAGATGGGTGTGGATAAAAATTTTTTTTGTCAATTTAATTGATAAGAGTAAGGATATAAACAAAAGTCATTTTGTATATGTTACTCTATAAGATAAATTATTAAAATTTAATTTATACTATTTCAAATATAATTATGTTACTTAATAATTATCTTTTTTTCAATGCAATATTAATTACTTTTTCAAATACAAGACTTTGAGCCTTGCAAATTAGTTTCCTCATCTTTTTTCAATATAGAAAGTTTAAACTATTTAATTATAATTTATATTAGTAAAATGAGGTGTATTTATATGAAAGGAATGAGTTTGAATATATTTTTTATAAATGATGTTAAAACTAATTAATATATTAGTATTATTTATTAGCACATGCTAACTATTATCATTTGTTATCCGTTTATTTTAGCGAGTAAGTGAAGGATATGTGTAAGAGTAATTTTAGAGTATGATAATGAAAATACATCCACACGATCTGTACCGTATCTATTGATGCCCCTAGATAGACATTGTTGTTCCTATGACACTGTTAAGGCACAATTAAAGAATTATGGGCTAGTTTTATAATTCAATACCAAGAAATAAATAATATAGAGTAAATACAAAGAACATGAAATATAATGAGTTCAGTTATAATGAGCCTACATCTTTAGAATCACAATCATCAATTATTGGATTACGCCGAGTCATTAAAATATGATGTTTATACAACTGTGAACCTTCGGTCCACAAAATAAATGGGTAGTCATCGACCAAAAAAATACATGCACAATAGCTCTAAAAATAAGTCTCACCAAGAAGAAAACGCTCAATAATCACTCTAATCTAACATAATAAAGGTACAACAAGTAACCTTGAAGTTAAAATAATTAATTCAAAGAGTACAAGATTTTAGCAATGACGGTTAGATTTTAGCAAGAGAAGCAGGTAGCCAGTTGTTTTTTATAGCCGAACTACAAAGCTAGAAATAAATTAAACTATCAGTTGCAACTAGGGGTGTAAATGGATAGTAAAATATCTGATTTTATCTGTAATCTGATCTAAAAAAATAATAAAAATTATCTGATATATATATATATATATATAGAGTGGAGATAGCGTGAGCTTAACTCAAAAAATATATTAAATGATCTTCAAATTTTAATTTATCATTCTCATTAAATTCTTTATATGAAAATCTCATGGGATGCAAAAATTTGGAGCGTTTTGAGCTTTTTAAGTCGCCGTTTTTAATTTTTGAAAATCAGCTCTAAAAATAATAATAATATATTCAATACTTGAACATCATTTTCAAAAATTAAAAACGGCGACTTAAAAAGCTCAAAACGCTCCAAATTTTTGCATCCCATGAGATTTTCATATAAAGAATTTAATGAGAATGATAAATTAAAATTTTAAGATCATTTAATATGTTTTTTTGAGTTAAGCTCACGAAAGCCTCCGTGAGCTTAAGCTCACGCTATCTCCACTCTATATATATATATATATATGAGTGGAGATAGCGTGAGCTTAAGCTCACGGAGGCCTTCCGTGAGCTTAACTCAAAAAATATATTAAATTATCTTAAAATTTTAATTTATCATTCTCATTAAATTCTTTATATGAAAATCTCATGGGATGCAAAAATTTGGAGTGTTTTGAGCTTTTTAAGTCACCGTTTTTAATTTTTGAAAATCAGCTCTAAAAATAATAATAATATATTCAATACTTGAACATCATTTTTAAAAATTAAAAACGGCGACTTAAAAAGCTCAAAACGCTCCAAATTTTTGCATCCCATGAGATTTTCATATAAAGAATTTAATGAGAATGATAAATTAAAATTTCGAGATGATTTAATATGTTTTTTGAGTTAAGCTCACGGAAGGCCTCCGTGAGCTTAAGCTCACGCTACCTCCACTCTATATATATATATATATATATATATATATATATTTATATCCAAAGATATATCGTGTTTGTATTCGTATCTGAAAAATTTTAACTTATATAATATGGTTTGACCATTACCTATCTGTATCCGATCGTTTAGCTATTATCCATCAATATCTGATGTTATTTGAAGGTTTCTCTTCTGATATCTGAATACATATCCGAAAAAATCCATTATATATTTTTGTTAGATTTTTACGTACATTATAAATCTAACTAATTTATGAATGTATGAACTCGAATCCTTTACAATCATGAGTAAAAAAAAGACACAAATTAAAAGAATAACAATAAAAAAGCACTTAAGGCTCAGAAAAAAAAATGAGATACAAGCACAAAGAAAAGATAGCACAAATGCTCCAGAGAACGAGCAGAACTAGCTCCAAAGTACTTTAGAGATTTAACTCTAGATATGACTTGGATTAATGAACTTGAGTTTCTAGTTGTGTTTCTTATAAGAAAATTATAGGTTGCTCTTGATTGATCTTTGGGATTGTTAAAAGTTTACTAAAGATTTTTTAGGTTTTAGAATGAAATGTCTGAAGCAATCACTTTATATAGATCACCTTCAAAAAGGATGGTAGTTTTTCGCCTAGTGAAATGTTATAATGACTTCTAAGTCATTATAATGATTTAATTATTAATTATCAAGAATACTCATATCAAATGTCAAGAAGAATTATGAAGCATTTATAATGGCTTGTAAAGTAAGTATAAGTTGTTACAATGATTTAGCCAGGTGTTACAACGCTTTGTTATATTGTCTTAACGTTTTGACTGAAGTTGATTCTGAACTCTTGAGCTCTGACAAAATTGTCTTACTACAAAGCCATTATGACGGTTTGGTAAGTCGTTGTAATGGCTCAAATCATTCAACGATTCTCTAGTCATTATCTAACGTAGTCTCTAGTAAAATTGAATAGTTTTTCTGTCTTAGAGAATTTTCAAGTGATGATGTAAACTATTATAACGGCTTACCGCGCAAAAAACAAATCCTTGTCTTTTCAACATAGAAACTAAGGTTTATGAATCCAAACCTTATTTTTGAGATCATATATCTTTCAAGCCTCTCCCAGCAGATATTAGCATTCATCTTGATCAAATATCAAGTATTTAAAGGATCCTACAAAAATATCTTAAAAAATTATATAATTCAAATTTATTATTTTACAAATTGACAAATTGGTTGGATGCTATTTTTTTTTCAATATACATTAGCAAAAAGTTCATTAAATATTACTAAAAAATCAGCTTTTAGTCAAATTGACAAAATGCACTCTTAAGTAACATATCGTATGGAATTAATTCCTATTAGGGCTTTTCATGAATATATTAATATAAATTTGGATGACTTTTATGAAATGAAGAAAGAACTGTAGTAATAAATTTTAGAAAATTTATTAATAATGTGTGGCATTTTCTTGTTGAGAACAATTGAGAATTGTTGAACGCTGGAGGAGAAACATCTTGAAGATCGTCCATCATTACCGGGTTCGTTGAATCTTCTGGGAGAGTATTTGTTTATTTTATAAATTATCGATAAATTGTCTCTCGATACATTGTTGGCTCACACACATCGCAAGTTGTTAATGGTATTGTAATGAGTCTATGGTTGAATTTTATTTTGTTATGTTAGATTTAGTGAACTTTTTATTTTCTATATGAATTCTGTATGAACTCTGTTATAATTTTTTATTTATCGAAAAACAATAAAATATAGTAAGTATTTTGCCTGCATTATCAAAAAAATTATATATCGGATTTATTCATTATCTCTAGAACTATCTAGAGTGACAATTGACAAATGGTAGTTAAATTGAGGCCTCTCTTCCAACTTCGAATTTGTTACTGTTGCCAATACTGTTTATGCATACCTAATAGTATTTTTCTTTAAAAGAAAAAAAGTAGTAAGATTATAAGAGCATAAATATTGACTCATTGGATTAACTTTTCCTACAAAAAAATGGAACTCATACGCTTGGAGATGAAAATGATGTAATTTTTATTTTATTTTTTCTTTTCGTCGTTTTTTTCTTCTTTTTACATTTCTTTCTTTCTTTTTATATCATTTTTATATGCAACTCGATCCTTTTTCATGCACCAATGACTTGGGGTTATAACAAATTAAAATAAAGGGCATTGGCCCTTATTTTTCATCCAAGAAAAAAGGAAGTTCGCCGTACAGTAACGATCCCTTCGCAGCTTTAATCTACGATGGTAGAGTAAACATAGACTTGTACTTCAGCTGCCAATTGCTAGGCCAGTGACATGCAAAATGGACAATGATCATAAAAATAAATGGGTTAATTTTCTGACAGGAAATTTTAATGTTTATTCATATTTTATCAAACTTTTATTTATCCATTTTTTAAAATTTTAATATTTATTCATATTTGATCCCTCCCATTAGTTTTTTCATTCAAAAATAATTAAAAAAACTAATAAAAAATAAATATAATTTCATTTCATTTATTCATTTTTCATTTCAATTATTTTTTGACAATAAATACAATTTCATTTTAATTATTTTTGAATGAAAAAACTAATAGGAGTGATCAAATATGAATAAACATCAAAATTTAGTGACTAAAAACAGATAAATGAAAGTTTAAAAACAGATAAATAAAAATTCAGTGATCAAAATAACCTGTCAGAAAATTAACTCGAAAATAGAAAACCCAGAAAGCAATGAACATCAGAGCAAAACCAGTTTCAGTAAAAGATGACCAAATCGTCAATTAAGAATCTTATTTACATTTTGCTACCACTACCGTAAAAGAAAACACATGACTTAATCTAAGCTAAAAATCAAAGACCTGCCTATAATATGGGTTTTCCCACAATAACAGAATTTTGTGCAAAGAAATGCAAAAGCCCATAGCAGCAACAATGACGCAATAACCATGGTATCAGCATACTTATCCCTCTATTTTTTGCAACCAATATTTTCATAGGCTTCCCTTCATTTTTTTGTGAACATCTTCAAAGGCTTCAGATTTGCACACTGGGCAGGTGTTCTTCATTTGTAACCAGTTCTTGATGCAAGTTGTATGAAACTGGTGAGCACACCTAAGCATGCCCACTTTGTCTCTCTTCTCATATTCCTCCTGCCAAAAAAAATTAAAAGCAACTTGGGAGTCACAGAGAGAATAAGGCGATATTAATTTACAAGGATATTGTACACATCCCTGCAAAACAAGATTTAAATTAACAAACTAATGCCCCTAAACAAAAGGAAGCAGTATCCGCATAAAAATCACAGAAGATCTTTGCGTCTGAAATTAGATTGAGATCCTTTATGAAAATTTAAAATTGGGAGGCTTAGATCCCCATCTTTATCCCAAAAAAAAATGAGAAAAACACACAAGACCATGTTCCCACCCAGTTCATTGTGGACATGGCCAGAGCAAACGGCCCTCCAGTCACCCTCCCAACAAAAATGTAGAGGTTTACTCATGCAATGCGTTTAAGTGGTCATTGGTTTTAAGTGTACTCAATGCAATTATGAGGTTTACAGGATTCAAATGAAATCAAGTTGACTTGTTAGCAGTTTGATTGTTTCCCCAACAGCACTCAAGTCCCAAATCTTTAACCCATATTCATTGATTAAGCATAAATAAGAAAAATATTTTTTCCTTTTCCAAAGGTATAAAAAATACCATGCATATGACACAACTATCACTCTGGCTTTCATTGGAAGTGTGGTAGGTAGTTTCCTTCAAGCACTTTGAAATTCTATCAGGAGGCAAGCCTGTACTAACATATCCAATTCTCTCTTCCAAAGCAAGTAGCTCCTGTGGCAAATCAGACATTCAGAGTACAAAAGTCTGATTACGAGTTCTAAACATTTTAAAAATGTAAATCAAACAAATTTGAACTCACTTCATAGCTCATATCATCAATATCCAATCTCATGTCTCTGTGCTCATCAAACAACTCTCTGGGATCAAGAACCAAAGCATTCTCGCCACTCATAAAATGCTGAGAAAATGTAAAAGAAGCGAGACTGAAAATTAGCACAACAATTTATTACAACTTGATTTCCACTGCCATGTTTCTGCTTTAGAACATTCCATTCATACCCATAAAAACAACAAAAAACATAATCAAAAGCCATTGTATAAAGAAAATAAAAAACCAAACAGAGGAAGAATGCTTTATGATATACTACTGGTCGAGTATCACTCCATACCCATACATATTTTAACATAACCAGCAAAAGGATAAAAAAAAATTCCATGCATATCATGCAGAAAGACAGAGAACCTATACCTCAAATGACCATCTACTGGCATTATGGTCCACATGAAATGGGGTGCGAAGACCAGAATCAGAATTCCTCAGCCCTGCACTGCTCATACTAGAATCAGAAATGGTAATTGGCCCTCATGTGGCTAGAAGATGCCTCCAATTCACCGAATCCCTGGTCCCACCTAGCACTTGCAGAGGTAGCTGCATAGTTTGGAGTGGGCCCTTGGTGGTTAACTATCTGAGGAAAGCTGGTATTGACATGCCCGACTGCTCGAGCCATGGTACCTTGATGAGATGGTGCAGCAATGGTGAAACTCCTACTCTGGGCATGATGGTTTGGCCCACAGCTCACTGTTGATCTATGGTTTGAAACATGGTTCCCAGTATGATGTCCATTGCTGAGATCATAGTTAAATCTGCTAGGATCTATATCACCAAAAGTACCAATTAGCAATAAATAGATGACCCTTATCATTATCTTTTTTCTTGCTCACAGCTTTGGCAAGCCACATTCCGATAGTCAACATAGCAATTTGTCTGAGCTAAGGCAAATTACAATAATTATCACAGCGCTGTGATCTAAAAAAAAATATTTTTATTTGATAAGAAGCGGTCATTTACTACTACATTAATAATAATGCAATTTGCATAGTTTGTTATCTCATAGTTCCTTACCTATAAACAGAAGTAAGACTAACAACAGTCTAATTTGAAGCAAATGGAGAAGTTAAATGGGTACCTGACATGTTTCTATCTTGAAAAGAAACATGCACAGAATAGTTGGCATGTTCAGGACCTCTCAATCCATGTGAATTGGAAGGTACAGAGAAATTCTGAGGCGGCACAGTGCTTGGCACATAGTGCCTTGGTGGATTCAGTTCCAGAGGAGAGGAATAGCCCTGACGAATTCTGACATTCCTCTGAGATCCCTCAGCCATGTCATAACCCCAGTCAGTTGATCTACTGGTACCTGATTCTGGTGGCCAATACTCAGCATGGATGGGAGCTACAGGTACATCATGGTGCTTTCTCTTCAATGCAGTTCTACCATTATCTGTGACATTGTGAGGGACATATGGCGGTGGGTAAGACGGCCCTGCTTCACTATAATTTGAAGAGAAGTGAGAGCTGGACCCTTCATTAGAGGAGGGGAGCACTGCTGGATGGTAGTTGGCACATTCTGGATGGAGACTGAAGGATGATGAAGATGACGCATGGTCACGATTTGATCTCAGCATGATAGTAGGATGGTTCATGGGGGCAACAGATGTTTGGCCGCCGTTTCTCATATATAGGTTTGGGTAGGGCACAGGGGGTGGTGGTGCGTCAAGTCTCGAGTCACTTCTTGGAGGCACTGTAATATGACCTGACCAATGATGAACTTATATGAGTTCTCTAAACTAATTCCCAAGCATAAATAGTAAGTTTATTCTACAAAGAACACCCACAAATTGTTCATATTAGCACAATAACTCTAATTCTGGTATCTACAAAAGAGCCATACTGACTCCAATACAAACTGGGCAGTCCTAAGCAAATGAGTGGTAGAGGAAATGAAGAATGAAAGTCCTGCATTTAAATTAAACAACACCCATTAATTAGTTCAATCAACATTTAACTAACTAGAATCACACCTCAGTCCCAATCTCAAACTTACAATTTAGTCTCCTTATTTTCCTTCATTCCCCATTCATTTCCCCTTTAGCTTAAAAACTGTAGCCCGCAAACGGAAAGATAAACTGATACTCACAACTGTGGTGAAAAGGTATGGAGATGGTAGAGTTGTCCAAGTATCACATTCAAGTTACAGAGGATAGCATTAGATGTTTCCTGGTCCATATAGTAGTTGGTGTATTTTGCAAGCAGAGACCATTTCTGAGAACTTTCTGTTCCTTGTTTATCAGTAAAATATGAAAAGACTAATTTAGGATGAATACCAAATTGCAAATGACGGTTCAGGATAGGATTGCTTCTAGATTGTTCATAGGTCCTCTCAGAATGTCGAGGTAAATAGTTATGCCCAGCCATTTATTGTTAAGGAATGGATGTCTGACCTGAAACATTAAAAGAAAACACATTTTTTTTTAACAATTATGTCAATGTTAGTTAATTAACAATAATTTCCAAAAAAAATTCTCAGATTAATTTAGATTTAACAGAAAAAAAAATTACAGTATATAGTACCTGATAAACAAAAGTTTGCTTTATACAATTTACGAAAATAATCAAACGAACCTATCTCCAAGGACTATTGTATTGGCACTGACATACAGTTTCTAGGTGGACATATCTGTCAGGTCTTGCAATAGGTAAAACTCCTATATACATGTACGAAATTGGCCCCTTCCTTTTTTTTATTTTGAAGCATGATATTCCAGGTTGAACATCTCATCCAGACCATTGGTACATTGCATATCAGTTCAGATCCAAGAGAACTTAAAAAGGCAAGATAAACAAGAATTTTCAAACACAAGCATCACACTATAATTGCTTCAATTTTGTTTTCTTCATTTTGTGTGAAACCTAAACCTTTCCACCTATATCTACAAACCCTTTCCCCAAAAAAAATAAATTAGATAAACCAAAGCCATCTCAGTAAACAAATATCTGAAAAGTCGGGGAGTGAAATCCACCTAGAAATAAGGGTAATACTTATAAGATCTTTGCATTCACAACAGTTAAAATGCTTCTTATTCCAACTGCTAGAAAATTTTCGATCCATTTTTCAAAAACTCACCGGAAATACAAACTCATGATTCAAGGAACCAATTTAATGAAGTTGTGGTCCCAGAAATTATTAAGCTGATATACCTATATGTTATCTTGCATCTTGCATGCAAATTTCTACCTCGGCATTTATATGCAAGCAGTGCCTGTTGCTTGCCTTGTACCAATACTACGCTATATTAAACAATTTCTTTCAGTTATGTTATATTATGATCTTTAATCTGGTATTCCTTCATTAAGGTTGTGTCAGCTAATCTGGTATACTACGCTATATTAAACAGCTACTTCCATCTATTTAGCATTCATCCTCAGCAGCCAAGATTTCCTTTATTCCTTCAGGCTGCATTAGCATGCATGATAATTTTACCATTATTGAAAGGTCTAATAAAAACTAAAACAATCCATTAGTGACACTAAAAATTAGTACTTTGCTTAAAGTTTCACCACTATTCACCCAACATGGAGCTACTAAATTCTGAAAGCTATCACAGAAACAATATGTAATGTTCAAATAAAATCAGGTAATTAGACAGATAAAATACAAAGTTAATGTGATCAACCAATCAGTCATGCAAAATTTCAAGTCCCAAAAGAAACATCATTAACTATAACATTAGCCAGAACATAGTAAAATTATATTGTACATTTAGAAAACAAAAACTCAAAAGTTCACTTGAAGGAAGCAACATAGTTCATTCTGCTACATGTTTTTGTAGTCATCAAGATAAATGATTTTTTTTTCATAAAGAACTTCCAAGGTCTACATGCCATTGAGTTACAAAGTACCAGAGAGTAGCAGATGGTGGTAAAAGGATATTGTTCAAAATCAAAATTGCAGTGACACCCTCTTCCCCATGCGGTAACCCCAATAACAAAATTTCACCATCATATCTTACTGAGAGCAACTGTTTCTCTCCTGACAAACCAGATGATACTGAAACCTCCAAAATACTTAAAGATTAGTCATATCTTGACTTTTGCAGGTAGTTTTCCGATTTGTGAATTCATGCAGATGGTTACAAGCAACGCACCCATGTACTAGTCCATGCCTCCCCACCAAACATTGCTTTCTTGACTTTGCAGTAAGAAGAGAGATACAGCACCATAGTTTGAAACTATCACGGATGAGATCCTATCAAACATAAGATCATGCACCAAAGCATCATGCATCACGACACATGGTGTATTCAGTATGCTTAAGTCGCTGCCCGATAGGCAAAATCTACTTATAATCAGAGCCAGATTACTTCTTTTTCTCTTTTAAATCTCATTTCCTGTCTATCTTTTTTTAGACAGTCTTGGCTTAGGGCATGAAACATAATGCATCTCAATGCAAAGTCCACCTGAGAGTCTGAGAAACTAGTTGCTTGGTCGAAGAAACAAAAGGTGCTCAGAAAGCTTATAGCCAAAAAAAGATCTACATCCCACGAGCTACCCAAGGAGACTCAACAATAAGCACTATTGGACAATTTGCACCACCAAAGGAGTCTCTATATTGACAAGTCGTTGAGGAAATATGAGCTGCATTCTATCTAATATAAGACCTGCAAAGTTATTCATATTCACATGTAATGTAACCATCCTGAAAACAAGATGATCAAATATTCAACTAAGAATAGACTACATTATAGTATCACAGTATGGAACAGAGTGAAGAGTGAAGGAACTAAAAGGGAAGTGAATCTACAAATAAATTTATACAACAAGAAGAAAAATAGAAATGATATAGAGAGGCTCTAAAATTATCTGACTCGGAGAAGACATGAAATTCTGCCCAATACCTGCACCCCATAAAAACCAACCTCAATGTTATTTTCTTAAATGCTATCAGTAGTTCAATTTTTATGTCTTCAAACGTGACAGTTCGTACTCCTCCTATGGACCTGCAAGTGCGGTTGTAGCTTATAACTAGTAGATTCTACAAAAAACATGTTAACAAAATGAAACATGAACAGGAATTGACAAGTAATACCTAATGGTTCTTCGTGCACGTCGTAACATAGGTGGGCTATTTACTACAAATTTTTGGCGCATAGCATCACAATAGAAAACCCTAAGCTTCGACCCTTGTGGAATAGAGACCAAAGACCATACTGGCAAGGTCATAGTTCATACCTGCCAGCCAGAACAGTTGACATGCACTATGGAAACAACCACAAGCAAAGCAAGTCTTATTGTACATATTCCCTCTTTCTTTGAACAATCATCAAATGCTTGCTGAAGCAGACTACAAAATTCAGACAAGTCAAGCAAATGGAAATTCAATATGGAAAGAGAGACGACGAAACGTCTGATTTCCCTCAAAATATTGCAAGATGAAATCTTAAAATGATCAGAAGTGTAAGAAACTGTACTCCCAGAAAAATATAAGAAGCAACTTTTGGAAACAGGATCGAGAAGAAACACTTTGATAGATTGAGAATATCTAACTGATTCATGCAAAGGCATCCAATCAGGTATTAGCAAAGATTATTCTGCATAAACATTGGTGGAGTGCCAAAGTAATCAACAAGTGTATTAGAAAGATATCCAGCAGTTACTGTTTTAATTAATTCGTTTGACTTCATATATTTTTAATTATTCATTTAAAACTTTTTAAATAATTTATTGATAGAAGTACAAAAAAAAATTGTGATTAATTTGAGTTCTTGCCTGTATTTTAATTTCAACATTATTCTTCGAACAGATTAATAGATTGACTTTCTTGGAAGTTGTAGAGACACGGAGGCTTGAATATAGTTTCCCCAATATTATGAATAAGCAAATATTCGTCCGACAATAGAACCTGAAAACCACGAGAATCGATAAACATTGATCTGGTGTGTGTTCTAGATCTGGGTCAATAAAATAAGCCTAGAATTCTTACAATAAGAGGTCTTCCAGGACATGCCCCAAACTCTACTATCAACGATCAAAGAATCTTTCGAATCTTTACGAGTAAAGATAATCAACCAAAACAAAACATCTCTCCGATAATAGAAGCAATAGTAAGATGATAAAACAAGGAGATTAGCGATAGGAATTCATAAATTGAGGAATAGAGTAGGTTGATTGCGAAATTTAGGTTTAAAATACCTCCAAATCGCGATGAATTTCGGAGAAGAATTTCTTGCGCCTCTTTTCAAAGCGTCGATCAGAACGCACACCAAAGGACGGAAGGAAGACGAAGTCCCCACGAAATTGGTGTCGTCTTCGTCTCTGGCGTGTAGTGTAGGGGTCACTTTGTACTTTGTATTGAAGCGGTAGCCTTCAGGTGTGAGGCAGTTTGAAGACTTACCTCTCCTTAATATATATATATATAGAGAGAGAGAGACAGAATAAGATTAGCGTGCTCTATCGACTTCTTTCGTGATCTAATTCAAAAAAATGTGAAATGATCTCCAAACTTTGTTTTATCACTCTCATTAAATTCTTCATTTTAAAATTTTGTGGGGTAAAAAAAATTTGAGTTGTTTCGAGTTTTTTAAATCATTTTTTTTAATTTTTTAAAATAATATGCAAATATTGAATATTTTATCATTATTTTTAGAGTTGGTTTTCAAAAATTGAAAAAGTGACTTAGAAAACTCGAAACACCCTAATTTTTTTGTATCTTATAAGATTTCAATATGAAAAATTTAATGAGAGTGATAAATCAAAATTTGAAAATCATTTGATATATTTTTTGAGTTAGGATTACGGAAAGGTTTCGTGCTCCTAAGAGCATATTAATTTTACTATATATATATATATATATATATATATATATATATATATATAACATGATCTTTATATTGAAATTTCTTTCGAGATCAAATTTTATAATTTTTTAAATTTTTTTTGCTATATTTTAGATGAATTCAAAATCACTAGTTTTGAATAGTGCAGAAATCATTAGATCAACAAACTTTGTACCCATCTAAAAAATAGCAAAAAAATATATAATTTGATCTCAAAAGATATTTCAATATGAAGATCATGTTCAACAGTTTGAATCGGTTATTTGAACTTTTAAATTCGAGATACGGACGAGAAGTACAAAATATTTGGGGTTCCATGGAGCACCCTAGTTTATCTCTCTCTCTATATATATATAGTAAAACTAGCGTGCTCCTAAGAATACGGAATCCCTCTATGATCCTAGCTTAAAAAATATATCAAATGATCTTTAAATTTTGATTTATCACTCTCATTAAAATTCTTTATATTGAAATCTTATGAGATACAAAAATTTGGGGTGTTTCAAGTTTTCTAAATTACTTTTTTAATTTTTGAAAATAATGTATAAATATTAAATATTTTATTATTATTTTTAGAGTTGATTTTTTTATATGAAAATATTCAATGTTTGAACATCATTTTTAAAAATTTAAAATGGTGACTTAAAAAGTTCAAAACACTTCAAAATTTTTCATCCCACAAGATTTTCATATAAAGAATTTAATGAGCATGATAAATTAAAATTTAAAGATAATTTGATGTATTTTTTGAGTTAAACTCACGGAAGATCTCCGTGAGGTTAAGCTCACGATATCTTAACTCATATTTTTATAGATAAAGTTATATGAAAATCATTTCGTACAAACTAATTTCAACAATAATAATAATTATTATTATTAGTTTGTTCAGTGATCAACACAATACGGCTCATTTAACAACAACAACAACAAAGCCTTTAATCCTAAATAAATTGAGGTAGGCTGGAAATGAAACCCATCGGAAAATATAAGATCAAAGATTTCAAATATCAATGATAATAATGAGGATGATGAAAAAGAAAAAAAAAGTAAAATAATAATAATAGTAATAAAAAAATAAAAAAATAATAATAATGGTGATAATATGCTAATAATAATAATAATAATACAATAAATCTTTATTATGAAATCTATTTCTAAATCCTAAATTTTAAACCCTAAAATTCTAAAAATCTAAGAACCTGAAGGATATAACTCTACTACTAGACTCTAACTCCTAAATCATGGTTCGGGTACATGAATCGCCATCTTCCAAGCACTCTTATCCAAAGCAAGCTCTTTGAATATATTTCATTCCTTCAAATCTCTTTTTATTGCTTCCTCTCATGTTAGTCTTGGTCGACCACTTTCTCTTCTTATATTTTCAGGACGACTTAGAATACCACTGCGTACTCGTGCTTTAGGAGACCTTCGTTGGATATGATCAAACCATCGCAAACGATGTTGGACTAGCTTTTTTGAATAGGTGCTACCCCAAGTTTGTCCCGAATATCATCATTTCTGATTCAATCTTTCCTTGTGTGGCCATATATCTAACGCAACATCCGCATTTCAGCTACACTTATCTTCTGGATGTGTTGTCCTTTTGTAGCCCAACATTCTGTGTCATACATCATCGCGGGTCTAATCGTCGTCCTGTAGAATTTGTCTTTTAGTTTATTTAGGACCTTCTCGTCACAGAGAATACCAGATGTTTGTCTCCATTTCACCTATCGAGCTCTTATTCTATGACTAACATCTTCATCGATCTTTCCGTCACTCTGCAACATCGACCCTAAATACCGAAATATGTCATTCATGGGTACTACTCGTCCGTACAAACTAACATCTACATCATCTGAGTTTTTCCGCTGAACTGACACCTCATATATTCGGTTTTGGTCCTACTAAGTCTAAAACATTTCGATTCTAAAGTTTATCTCCACAACTCTAGTTTCTGATCGACTCCAATTCTGTTATCGTCAATCAACACCATATCTTCAGCAAAGAGCATACACCAAGAAATATCTCCTTGTATGTCCTTTGTGATCTCATTTATCACTAATGTAAAAAATGAATGGGCTCAATGTTGACTCTTGATGTAATCATATCTTAATAGAAAATGCATCACACTCACCGTCACATGCTCTGACACAAGTCATAACATTTGTGTATATATCATTAATAAGGGTAACGTACTTTGTTGGGACTCGTTTCATTTCAAGCGTCCACCACATGATATTTCATAGTACTTTATCATACGCTTTCTCTAAATCAATAAATATCATATGTAGGTCGTTATTATGTTCCCGATATCTCTCCATAAGTTGTCTTATTAAGAAAATCGCTTCCAATGGTGGACCTCTCAGGCATAAAATCAAACTTATTTTTAGATACGGTTATCAGTTTTCTTAAACGATGCTCGATCACTCTCTCCCAAAGCTTCATGGTATGACTCATGAGCTTAATTTCTCTATAATTAGTACATCTTTGAATATCTCCTTTATTCTTAAAGATTGGTACTAATATACTTCTTCTCCACTTATCTGGCATTTTATTGGATCAAAAAATAATATTAAATAGCTTAGTGAGCCATACTATAGCTATATCTCCAAAACATCTCCATACATAAATCGGGATGTCATCATGTCCTAACGTCTTACCTATTTTTATCTTTTTTAAAGCTTTTTCACTTCAGATACTTGAATTCTCTGAACAAATTGCCTATTGGTATCAATTGAGTCGTCCAACTCGGTCGCGGTTTTCTCACTCTCATCGTTGAATAGCTTGTCGAAGTATTCTCTCCATCTGTTCTTAATCTCATCATCCTTCACCAAAATCCTATCAGCCTCATTCTTAATACATTTAACCTGATTGAAGTCTCTTGTCTTCCTTTCTCGAAGTTTAGTCATCTTGTAGACAACATTTTCGTCCTCTTTCGTATCTGATAAAAAATTGTTCAACATGATTATTATTTGACATTAGGCAATATAGTACAGTGTGGGGAACACACACAATGACACAACCAAACAATTCAACTAGACTCACACGTTTCTTTCCAATCCCATATTTGGCATTCCCACCGAATAGATAGACCAACTACATCACCGACATCACCGAGATGCTACATCCTGAATCCCTGATTAATTAATTCATTTCATCTGTGAAATACTGAAATGAAATGCACCATTAATACACCCTTAATAACCTTTTTAATAATTTTTTTTTATTCTTTTACATATTTCTTCTTTGAATATTAACTTATTTATTTATTTCAGATGTGGGGACTGGATGGGGTTTATTTATATTAATTTTATAATACAGTAATACAATATTATTGTGGATACTATTAAGTTATCACTTAACTTATATTGTGATAATAGTTCAGCAGTGTTGTATTTTAACAATAACAGAAGCTCGTCGAAATTCAAATATATCGACATTAAGTTTTTTGTTGTGAAAGAGAGAGAGTTCAGAGTGAATTTATAAATATTGAGTATATTGGTACAGCTTGCATGATAGAAGATTCACTAACTAAAGGGTTGATACCCAAACAGTTTCATAATCATTTCGTTCATATAGATATATATGTTACAGAGGATTATTAGGTTGAGTGATAGTTTATATTTATATTTTTTTATATGATGTACTTTTACATATATCATGCAGTTATTCTTATATGATATTATGTGATTTCGTATGTATCATATAGGTAAATTTTTATATAATAATCATGTTGAACAATTCATATTGACTATTATGACTCTAGAAAATAGAGATATTGATCCATATCACTCACTCATCCATAATATTATCAGGCCCAAATCTATAATATAATGTCCCAGACTGAGGCGCCATCGAGACGACGTCTTCGCATCAATTCGACGACCAACAACCTATGTCGCCAACATATAAAAAGAAAAAGAACAAAAGAGACAAAAGAAACAAAATGGGGTCGGCTATAAAGTTCAGTAACTACTTATTTAATGATGCGGCTTCTTTATAATATGTATACAAAATAATTCAATTCAAAGTAATTAAAATGAGATATATCTTTATTATATATCAAATATTAAATTATGATTTAAGCAATTATACTTTAATCAATTATGTATATACATAATAATTATGCATGTACATTAAGACCACATACCAGACTAGGTGATACGAGAGAGATATCTCATTCATCTGCTAGTAAGCAGAGCTTCGTAGAGCTTAGTATCGCTCACAACTCTTACAAATTGTGCGAAGCACCCCTTTTGGGTTAACAAAGAATCACATACGACATGTACCACTTTGCATAATTCAATAGTTCCATTTATCTTTTTATGTGCTTAAATGCATGCAGCTTCTTAATTAAGAGATTATCGTATATGTAATTAAATTCAACATCAACATACATTATAATTTCATTTAACAACATCCAATCAATTCAGATAATTAGGTCATCGATCCATTTCACAAGTCAGAGGTCAATCTAATCAATTCACACAATTCTAATCATCGACCCATATCTCGAATCAAAGGTCAACCAACACAATTTAGATTAAGTCATTAATCCAATTAACGGATAATATTCAAATACAAGTTTTAGAGAAGTCCAATTACTTTATATGAATATGATCTCAAATTCTTGACTTGATATGCAACGTTCCCTAAATCGATCCGCGATACCTATTTGAATTGTAATGATATCAACTAATCTTCTTTCATTAATCATTTTTTCTATTGGATTATGAAAAGAATTAGTTCATCTATTAACTTATTATAAATTTCAAAATTATTCATAAGCAGACCCTATCAATCACTATCTAAACTAAAGCACAAATAAATCATCTTCATTTCTTAATTTGAGTTCTATTTACGATTTCAACTGTCATTTAATTTTTTTTCATTTTGATTCAGCTGTATTGTCAGATTCATCTTCTCAAAAAACACTAGTGAATAGTACAAGAGCATGATCCTGAACAATAATCAGAACAGTGACACAAAGGATCAAAATAAATAAAGGAAGAAGAAGATATTCACAACTGAGTCAACGAATGAGATAAGAAAGGGGCAATGTCAATTAGAAACCAGCATCTTTCTTAATTTCCGTTATCAACTTCCTTCTCTTTCTTTCGTCCTTTGATTTTCTTTTTCTTTTGTTTTCTTTATTTCCTATATTTTTTTCTTCATTCCTTATCTTCGGTGAGCTTTTCATTCTTTTCTTCTTCCCGTCGCTTCACACATGGCACGCTTCAAGGAAGAAAACGCCAGCGTGCTAGCAGTTTTCTTCTTTCATTATTTTTTCATCTTTTTTTTGTACTTTTATAATTTAGACCTTCAAATTATTTTATTTATGAAGTAGATCAAAAATTAGAGTTGTAGAGATAAATTTTAGAATCAAAAGATTTTAAACTTAGTAGAACTGAAACTAAATATATGAGGTGTCAGTTCAACAGAGATAACTCGATGATAATTGAGATATTAGTTTGGACAAACAAATAGTATTCATCGATGAGACATTTTTATATTTGAGATCGATGTTGCAAAGTGACGGAGGGATCAATGAAAATATTAATCATAGAATAAGAGTCGGATGAGTGAAATGAAAATAAATATCTGATATTCTCTGTGATAAGAAAATCTCAAATAAACTAAAAGACAAGTTCTATAGGACAACGATTAGGTCTGCGATGATGTATGGTGCAAAATGCTAGGGCTACAAAATGACAACACATTCAAAAGATAAGTGTAGTTGAAATGCGGATGTTGTGTTGGATATGCGACCACACAAGGAGAGATCGAATCAGAAATGATGATATACGGGACAAACTTAGGGTAGCACTAATTCAATAGAAGTGTTTGGAAGACGATAATTCATGTACTGGATTTATGATTTAGGAGTTAGAGTCTAGAAGTACTGTAGTAGAGTTATAAACTTTATGTTCTTAGTTTTTCAGTTCTTAATTTTAGATTTTAAAATTAAAGATTTTAAAATGTTTTATAATGTAAATTTATTATATTATTTTATTATTATTATTAGCATTACTATTATTATTAATATATTATTAGCAACATTATCATTATTATTATTATATTGTGATCATCATTATCATTATTATTTTTATTTATTTTTATTTTATTTATTATTTTTTTCATCATCATCAATTATCATTAATATTTGAGATTTCTGATTTTTATACTTTTAGATTGGAATTTATTTTTAGACTATTTCAAATTTATTTGAAATCAAAGACTTTGTTGTTGTTGTAGTACCCTATATATGAAATGAAATTTAGAGTAGGAACCAGATTAAAAAGTAGGACGGTAAAGCACTTGTGTGAACTATTTTGGGCACTTTAGATGATGATACCGCGGAAAAAAACAGAAGAAAACATAAGAGTTATTTCTTTTAAATATTTACAGAGTTAATTTTACTAATTTATCGTAGCAGAAACTTATTACAAGCTTAATACGTTACATGCAAATAGAAATAGGGAGTTGATGGAGCAAGCATCAAAATGTCATAATATATAGCTAGTAGAGGTCCTCTCTTCTGTCCCTTATCCACCTCAACCTACAAATAAGTGTAAATATATAAGCACCAGAGGAAAACACAATCAGAAATCAAACTACGAGAAACAATCAGTAAAACAATGGAAAGCACAAACCAGTGATAGTCCCAGCGGGGGCGGATTTTTGACATGGTGGCATGCGTGCTATGGGGATGCTCTGACTCGGCGCGACGCACGTTTCTAAAGGCACAACAGCCAATGGCATAAACAGCAATCAGGAAAACGACCACAACTATGTTAAGCACAGATATGTTATGCCAATCTCTTCTCACTTGTTCTAATACCCCTGCCTTGCAGGAATCACATCTGTAGCACAGCAAACCTGAATCGTTGCTCCACCTACGATGTTATAAAATTTTCCGACAGAGATTTTTGTTGTCAAGCACTTGAGAATAAAGGGGGACAAAATTGAAAAACTGCAGACTTATAACCAAATAAGATGTGACCTGTAGCAATCTTCATCGAAGACGAACATGGTACCCACAAAATTGTATGTGCACGATGTTGGTGGTTTGCAACAACCAGACTGCAAGAGGAAGAGTGATATTAAATTTCACGAGACAAAGATCATAGGTGAAATTATTTACACTGATAAAACAAGAAATCAAGATTGTCAAGGGTTGACAAAACTCTCCACACAACCTTTGTGCAAGCACCTCGGATCAGAGGGTGTCTGGTATGAACATTTGGTACCATGATACTTGATCGAAACAATGGGGTGTTTGGGAAAAGAAAAAAAAACCATGCTATATATTCTTTAACCAACCAGTATTCTTTCATTTGTACCTGGACAGGTGTGAGATCTCTTTGAAGAAAATCCAATGGCGACCAGAACTGCACGTCATCACACGCCTTAGACCCAACAATGCACCCCAGAGCCATCTTCCAATATTCCTTCTGCTCTATCTTATTTCTCAACCACCCGGAGTAATCCCCTAGCCTGTACTCCCTATACTCTCTCCCGGGTACCACATGGCCACCGCCTCCAGTTGTGACAGCCAATCCAAAAATAGCGAGACTGAAGAGTGCTAGAATGAGCAAGAACATGAAGAAGAGGTAGAGCCACAGAGCGAATGCTATGTGGAAGCATGAGCCAACGAAACCGGCAAGGGAGACTAGGAGAATGATGAAGCCGATGACGGTGACTGGGGTCTGGAGAGAAGTGGTGCAGAGAGAGGAGGAGGAGTGTGTCATCCATAGACCCGCACCAATTAGTGGTATGGATGCAAGGAGGGTTAGAAGGTTTAGGTATCCTAATGTTGTGTTGCTAAAACGATACATGGTCTTTTGGCACCTTACACATGAGAAAACTAAACTCTGTTCTCTCTCTTTCTATTCTCAATATGGCTATTTGTTCCTTCTCTTCTTCTTCTTTCTAAACGATAAGGACTATGAAGTGGAGAATATGTTCTGGGGAACTTCTGGAAGTGATTCTGATCAAATTGACAATGGAATTGATTCTGGATTGATTAACATATTTCTGTTTTCATCAAAATAAATAATTGGACAAGTGAAATTTAATAAAATAATAAATGAATGACAGGGTCAATAGAACCAGAATTAATTATCTAAAAGCATGATTCTCAATTACATGAGAAATGTGCTAGTTTATATCATAGTACATGTGGGACGCTATGGATGACATAACACGAATTAAAGGCATGATTCTCAATTAGGAAAGTAACATATTTCTCTTTCTGAAATCATTTTGGTAATTAATAGTACCGAGTTCCATATGTTTTCATTCTAGGCGAGAATATTCAGTTGCTTACCAGAAAGCATCAGTACCCTAACTTAGTGGAGAATACGAATTTTCATGAAGACTATTAACCATCTTTTTAGACTAGAGAATATATTCTCCTTATAGTGATCAACTTCAATTATTACGAGAGAACCCTTGGAACTATCCGTATTTAAGAGCAATTTCAGGTGGGGTGCAACTCCCAGAGAAAGAGAAGGTAAGTACAGAATGAAACATTCACAGATCCCGATTTCATAAATTGATGGCAGCAAAAGAGAAAACCCTGTACAGTACAGGAACCTAATTGATGTGGATCATGATCCAAAATGATACAAGTATTCATTCTACTGCCATTTGGGGCTCAGTGACAGGCTCTGGGTTATGGAAAGGGAGCGATGCTATAAACCAATCTCAAGGTTTGCAATGATATTATTAATCGAGAAGGAATAATAGTTTTTGAACTCTAGAACTGACTTCATTAATTGAGAGCGTTCTTAAAGACTCCATCAAATAATATCGTCCTTAAAAACTCCATCAAAAGACATCTAGTCTGAAAATTCTTTCCTTATCCTTCTTTCTCCTCCAAAAAAATTTCATATATTCTACCAAAATATCCTATGAAGCACGGACATTTATAAAATATAGACGTATTCGTGTCTGACACGTGTCAGACATCGACACCTGAACGATACGATCATGACACGGTCATTGTCATGGACACCCCACGTCTCTTGTAGACACACGCTGGACACATCTGAGTTCGCTTTTTTTAGGATGGAGAGAGTTGCTAGAATTAGAAATGCTAGTAGCAAATTGATTGTCTGGTTTACAATTGACTATCACCCATAACCAAGAAAATAGAAACAGTTAAAATACGTGATTCGAACTAGAGATCTAATGTTCCAATCTCGCACATATAGTTGCTGGTAGAAATTCATACAAACTATTTTGAAGTATACGTCTTCCACACAAATAACCCCCAATAAATTTATGCTCAAGAAATACAAAGTATAGAACGACACTTAACCTAAATGAGTAGCACTAGCCCTTTTATCCTTTTCTATTCCTCTCGAAAGCCAGCAATATACAAATGAAAAGCCAAGCACCAACTATACCTCAAGTCTTCAAAATTCAAACCAGAGTAAAAGGAGACTGAACATTGTCCACAAAAACAAAAGGCAAAAAGACATCAAAACAAGCAGCCAAATCCTATATATTGCTAGAAATTAAAAGCTCTATATCACTGTACATCATGTTTCTTGAAACAATCAGATAACTCTGAGTTTGGAGAGAAGTTGTGCGCAGAAGTCAAGGAAGGAGAGTTGGGAACCAGTAATTCTTTGCAAATCAAGGATGTATTTATCTTCCTTTGTCCTATAGAGCTGCAGTAAAAGAATGCAAATCAGTAATTGGTTACAACAATTAGTCCATTAATGCTCAAATTAAACCATTACAATTAATTCATCTGCATGATCCTTTAACCAAAAAAGAAACATACCTGAATTTCAAACTTTATTTCGTTATATGATCTCCCCGCCACGTGACCGTTGCCAATTGATGAATACCCATCAGAAAAGTTGTAACTGCCATGTGTGTCCATTTCAGGCTGAGGTGTCCTGATCAACTGTTTGCACTTCATATTGTAATGCCCATTCTTCTTCCAAGAAACATTCAACTCATGCAATGCTCTTAGTACCTCTGCCATAATCTCACGGGGATGAGCCCGAGACTGGCCAAATATAATTTATTTATCAGCATCCCAAGAAAAAGAAAAAAGATGCAATACCCCCACCCAAAAAACACACACACACACACCATCGTGGCCACACAGAAAAAAAAATTGTACAACATAAACCACCCGCTTGAAATACTTCTATTAATTTTTTTTTCGAAAGCTGTTGCATCTCCAAAGGGAATGACCATAATGGCTCTTAAGACCAATAATTATATGAAATTTATAATTTTTATTTGTCAATTCTTATCTTGGAAGCTTTTAAATCTTCCCAAGAATGTAACAGAACACGGACAACCAGAAACATATCTATTTATTCTGCTATTATGGTTTATCTAGTGGAAATGGAATTATTCAATGCATTTGGGTCGGTTTCTAACCTGAAGCCCAAGAGCCCATTTTCTCTCGACAGGGTAGTGAGGCTTTAGGGTCATTGATTGGGGGTCCGTGCTCCCTTGGTGATGTGCAGATCTATACAAATTGTGGTTTAGAGAATCCTGAACAAAGAAAATTAGAATGAAATTTTATTAATAAGAACCATTTGTGATTTGTCCATTAGACATCATGGTATACAATATATTCCCAATTACAGAAACTTGAATCCCATTTGTTATTGTTTTCCTTTATTGTTTAACAATTATTTTTGGGATGACATAACACATTTTTAAATAGACAGCATAATTTCCATGTTTTTAACAAGTTTTTTTTGTAGCAGCAGGCGAAAAGCCTACTATTTTGATTTAATTAAATAAAATAAGAAGACTTTACAGAAAGAGAATTAGAATTGCAGAGGTACATAATTTCCATGTTTTTAACAAGTTGAAGGGGGGAAAATATATTTTTCAAAGCAGCAAGGAGGTGTTTCAATTTTTATATTTTTATTTCTCCCCATAAAATTATAACTATGTTTGCTTTTCCCCTCTCAATAATTGTACAGTAACGACACTGTTGTTCTTTCCATAAGAACAACTGGAAAAAAATATATTTCAGGCAACAGAACTGAATGTAAATTACAAAATTGCTAGATCAATTGGAGAAGTTCAGTGATACTCATTTTATCTCATCAAATTTAGAAAGCTTTGAATCACTCCAGAAATTTGTTGCATGATTTGTGACAAATCAAAATACCTATTTTATCTCAGCAATGAAAATGTATTTCAATAAGGTCATTTATAATTTAAATGTGAATGATGATTTGTGATGATTCTAATGGAATTGAATATGCCAGCACATGAACAAAGAATGGGGCAATCAGTGTTTGTTGGCTCATCCTCGTCGCATGAATCACCCTCAAGATCAATTGGCGCACAGCACATTTGGAATGGGCATCTCAATGAACAACAATCATGAAGTAAAACAAAGAATTCTTTCACCCCTACAGTTTTTGCTACTCTAGATTCGAAGAATATTATCATTTTATGTATTATTAATGAACTTTGAATTGTAGCATGAATGTCCTTGCATATAGAAATAGGTTGGTTACTGTAATTGTTAATTGTATAAAATCAGTTTGGATCTAGTGCTCTCATTTAACTTGAATGAGTTTACTATCTAATCAGATTTATCTCACATGCTTAGCCAGCTTGTACAAGTGAGTATTTTGAGGTGTACTTGCTGAATCAGGTAGCATGCTTGGCCAGTTTGTCCTGTCAATTCCAGTATCACACTAGGTATTTGTTGATACCTGATAATAATGAATCCACAGCAGGTGCCGTGCTAGTTCAATTCAATTTTACTATTCTCTATTTAGATTTATGAATAAAACATAGTGTAACTAGTTCAGTTTAAATAACAATTAAAAAGATCAATTAAAGACCACAACCTGGCAATGACCAATTAAGAAGTCCAATTAAATTTAATTTTCCTATTTAGATTTATAAGTGAAACCAAGACTTAACTGTTTAAGTTGCAAGTAGAAGATTTATTAGAGATCACGACCTGGCAATGGCCAATTAAAAAGCCTAGCAAAGTTTACCCTTGTTACTATTTTGTATTTCTGGCGCACTATCAGCAACATAACACACCCTATAGTTTCGGAAGCAAAAGGTAGTGGTTGCACTAAAATTTACCAATTTAAACATATATCATGAGTTTCAACATTGAAAAATAGTGCCCAAATTCGTTTTTGTAAAAGAACGCAAAACTGTATGGACATTTATTAAGGAATTACTGAAGTTCTATTAAGGAATTTTGTATTATAAGAAAGGTCTCAATTAAGCAACTAATGGCATACAGAATTAATTTTTAAAAAATATATTGTATGTACTGAAAATTGAATAAAAAAGGATTTTTTTTTCTAGTTTCAGAAAAGCAAAAGAAAAAATGAATAAGAAATAGATAATAAACACAGCCTTCATTATCTCACAGATACCTGAAGCAGTTAACAGATGCTCAATATTTACAATGAAATGCATGCATTTTTGTCTCTTCAGGGGAAGTAGGAAATTTGACAACATCCACACATGTATAAAATTATGTAACCCTAGAAAGATACATAACAAACCTTAGATTCTTGATAATCAGCCCCAAGATAGCCACAAGTAGCACGTAAGCGGCTGTCCAAAAGGAGATAATATGTCACGGTAGCCTGTCATGAGATTTCAGAAATATTTCAACATTTCATACTTGAATTTTCTCAGAATTGTTTCATCTTAAAATCAGCCGTTTAAAAAAGTACCTCACTTTGTCTTCGGCTAGAAAGAAATTCAACCAACTCAATCTTGTCAAATCCCATTCTAATTACCTGCTCTAGAACTTCTTCATCAATCTGGAGTAGAGAAAGCAAAAGAAGATACATGAATAGGGCGAAAAATATGCAAAACAAGGTTTAAAAATACAAGCAAACAAGAACCAGACCTTTTTGGCCTGAATGGTAGTATCAGGAGGAGGGACTGCTAGATAGTGGGGTAGTCGGGTCTGAAACCAGGCATGTTCACGGATTTCATGAGTTGTGATTCTCTTCATTGGATCAACAACCAACATTCTAGGAATCAGATCCCTTGCCAAAGCGGACAGATGACTTGGTAATGTGTATATTCCACTCTAATTAAGCAAATAAAAAAACAATCAAACATCAAAAACCAAAAAAAAAATGAAATGCTAAAAAATGTTTCACCTTTATCTTTTTAAATAAGTTGGGGATATTCTCATCATCAAAAGGAAGAGTGCCACAGAGAAGAGCATAAAGTGTAACTCCACAACTCCACACATCAACCTCAGGTCCAGCATAAAGTTTTCCAGATATAACCTAGAAGATATAGAAAAGTTTATTTTGGAGTGTTAAGAGAAACATATCAGCTAAAGATAGTTTTACCTCAGGTGCAGCATAATTTGGACTACCACAACTAGTCTTCAAAAAATGGCCATCTCGCATTACATTGCTCAGCCCAAAATCTGCTAATTTGACATTGTATTTTGAATCGAGCAACAAATTCTCTGGTTTCAAATCTCGATGCACGACCATGTTTCTATGACAATATTCAACTCCAGATATGATCTGCATAAACAAACTCAATGTTCAATATATGTGCAATTACATATTTACATTCCCAAAATGAAAGCGGATTTCAGGAATTACTATGGACCTGTTGGAAGATACGCCGGGCTTCATCCTCTTGTAACCTACCTTTCTCCACTATGTAGTCAAATAATTCTCCAAATTTACAATATTCCGTCACAACAAATACATGTGTCGGTGTTTCTATGACCTCATAAAGACGTATCACATGTGGGTGAATGAATAAGCGCAATATCTTTATCTCTCTCTTCACTGAAAGAACGAGGGTAAGCACAAAATCAATACATTTAGATTCAAATTCTACGTAACAAGAATACTGGTATAAGAAAGGTTTTTGTTCGCTTGTTTAATTCTAAAGTGATAATACTTACAATTAGCATTTGCAACTTAAAATCATAGGAAACTGAGCTACATGACCTGATACTGTACCCAGACAAAGGTACAGACACTCAACTCGTACCAACAGTCAAATGAAAATTTAAGACAAACAAAATGTAAATTCTGCAAGGATAACTTCATTGGTATTGGAGAATTATTTGTTTCTTTCTTGTTTTGTTGTTATTTCAAAATATTTATTTGGTAATGACCTATGAATACTAGTCTGCAGCCCAAAATATTTGGAAACAATATGACCAACAGCAATTTATTTGAATCTTAACCATCAGAAATACATGAATATGACCAATATGACCAACACATACCAATGGGACCAATTACATCTAAATAATTTAAGGGAATTTTGTACTCTTTTAATCAAAATAAAAGAACCAAATATAATCTTGGCAACGTAAAAGTCTAATACCACTCCGGTCAAGTTCAGAGTTAAGCTTCGATCAAAACTACTAACATAGAAAGAACTGTACATCATTCTACTATGACACTGAAGGAAACAATAAAACATAAAGGCCACAGATGGACTCATAGTACCTTTTTCTTCCATCTCCATGCTTTTCATCTGACGACGATCAATAATCTTGATAGCAACCCGAAGACCAGTTAGTATATGCTCGGCAACTTTCACCTTGCCAAATGAACCAATACCCAGAGTCTTACCCAGTTTGTAACTCTTCATCAGTGCCTCGGGATAGCCTCCTCCCCTACTGGAACCCTCCATTCTGAATGTTCCTGGTCAATGGAGAAGTTTATATTAATTTTTATGTTTATTAATGAATGTATCTTATGTATAAACAAGACAGTGAATAAGAAAGTTTCATTTAGGGAGTTATAAGAATCGACCGGTGAAAAATATTGACATATAAGTTAAATATATTCTGCAAGTCCAAGAATACTTATCTTGTAGTCACCAGAAAAAAAAAGTTCTTTCAGCAAAAGATTATCCAAAATTGACTTCAATCCTAGCATAAAACCTCTTTCAGTACCAAAATTAAAAATTATACAATTGACAATTCAAAATAAGACGGCTGAAAATTCACAAATCACAATATTGATATTTACAAACCTCCTGATCAAACTGACGTGCCTTAAGCCAAAAGTCGGTATAATAATTATATTGAATTCGGTCTAAGGCACAGGCAGCGTTATATGGAACCACAACATTCTCCGAAATTAATACAAGATTTGTTCATGAGTTCACGTTATTTATAATAAATTGATCAAACAAACTAAGAACCCAGCTAACAGCAGTTCCCTTCCAATGAGAGATCAACATGCACCGCACTGAACCCAAGAGAAAAAGTCAAATCGACTTCAAAATCAAATAAAAAAGAGAATCGGGATTCCGGAATAGAAAGAACAGTACTAAGTTCTCCACTACCTGATTTGCCCGATTAATCCGATCTTCTTCGGAGAATTAAACTAGTCGAGCTTCTTCTAATCGCAGAGGGTTTTGTAAGAGGAGGATTGATCGGAGGGAGGCGGAGCAACGGTGCAATTGCAGAGTCCAGAGTCCAGAGACGACCTTTTTTGGGCTAGGGGCAGCGTTTATATTTTCTTTCTTTTCTTTTCTTTTCTTTTTTATTTCGGGCCGATTCTATAATAGAAATGGATCAAATGATCCACATTCCCACTTGCTCCATTTCAGAACTTCTGGAATGATCAACAAGCCTCTCTCTCTCTCTCTCTCTCTCTCCTTTTCTGACCCCAAAGAAATACCTACAGAATACACACACGTTTATTTCGCCATGCATCGACTATTACACAATGCATACAATACATGTATGAAACTAGCTTAAATTTTGTTTAATATCAGAATTTCACTTGCAAGCTTAACGTATTTGCGAATGTAATTATACTAAGCTTATAGTTGTTTATGATAAGTAATTCATATGTACTTGCATACAGTTCTTAGATTGAGAACGGAAGGAGACCACGAATGCGCGCAATTGATTGAGCTTACTAGGTAAAACAAATGGAACACGATTGTTTCATCTTTCATGTAATGGAAGGAACTGAAGATTTTTCATATTAATTGCCAGGGCTGTAACAAAGAAAAAAGACCTTGAGCAGTTGTAGAAATTGAGAGCAAATACAACTCTTAATCAGAAAAAATAAGCTAAACAAAAAAGGCCCATATTCCTAAATAAAAAGTTCACAATTTCTAATCAGAAAAGACTTAAAAGATAAGCTAGGTCACCATCCTACTTCGAAAAAAGAAGGCTAAAAAAAGCTAAGTTATTACTTATTACCCCAACATTCAGGATTAAATAAAGCTCAGCTTTTTTCCCTTTTTTTCCTTTCGAGCACTTCTTGGAACTTTCAGCAGCAGTTGTAAATAGACTAAGACTTCCAAGCTATTCTCTTCCTTCGGATCTAACAGAATTCCATACAAAACAAAATAGCAACATTAAAAAGATATTACAAATATAGGCTGATGTGTGCTTGCATCTCCACATGTCAGAAGTATGTTTAAGTATCGGACAAAACCCCCCCTACTAGATTTCTCTCCCAAAATATCCAAGCTACCCAGCACTCTTAGTCTAGTCTCTATAATAATTACTTCAAGACTAATGTGGAGAAACCAGCTAAGAAGGTTTTCATTTTGAAATGGCATTATGATAACTGATAGTTTGATGCACGCAATGTTCTGACAAAAGAATAAATAAATATCAATCATGATGACAGTGATGAGTTTTTACAAGCCAACTGTATGACAGCTTACCTAAGAAAAACCTCTCAGGCCTCGGCGTCTAAATCAAGGACAGAGAGAATGTTGAGAGCAGCTGACCCCAGTTGAACTCCTCTCACCACACTGCCGTAATCCTCATTAATTTTGTGGCAGAATAGCAAAATTGCATCCCAAAATGCTGTTCTTCCCTAAGAAAGAAAACAAAAGTATAAGAGAGGGATCTATTAATGCTTATTAGAGTGTACACTTCTTTTACTACAATACTTGAAAACAAATCTACTGAATTTGTATGGACTTCAGAATCATTCAAATGCACCTTCAAAGACATTTCAAAAGCACATCTTATATTAACCAGGAAAAAAATACTTGATAACAACCTATTATGAATGCTTCAGTGCAACACTAGAAGTCAACACATGCTTTTTTCAGATTAATAGTATCAATTGTGGACCAAGCTTAAAAGTATAGACAAAATGACAACAAATAAGCAGCTCAAACTAGACGACTACAATGAAAGCCAAAGTTTTCGTCACTTGACAAAAAGGAACGGAACATTAAACATACCTGAAGAGAAAATTGAAGCTTCTTATCCCAATAAAGAGAAAATGATGGTGTGCTTTGCTTCCCTACAGATAGTACCAAAGCGCCTGGATGGATGACTGATGGAACCCCTGATATGATAGCTACATATTTCTCTGGAAACCTATCTTTAGGAGGGAGAACTCCTAAAAACAAAGGATTTTCACTAGACTCAGCCCCAGAAAACCACTGTGTGTCAACATGAAGCATCCAGCCAGGGTGCTCCAAGAAAGCCGCAAAGAAATAGATAAGGAGGTGGGAATCTGAGGGGAGATCTCCACTCCATTTCTTTCCCGATTTGTCTGACCTATATCCCTTGCCCATGTAATCATAGTCTTTTAGACAAGTTCCTTCAGCCAAATCTGCCATACAGAATACAATTAGATCGGTCTTAATAATTATAATTTCCACGTTATATTGATAAACATATGAGCATTTCAAAACCCATTAAATAGCAAAATGTCATGAAAAATATCAGGTTCTCCTTTGCTTAGCTCAAAATAATTACTAGCTTCCTACAATACTCAGCTACTTCAAATAAGCCCCCATATGCGTATCGGATACGGATTCGCATCGGATTCGGTGCGGGGGTGTATCCAATATGCCACATGGCGTATCTGATTATTTTAATAAGTTGACCGCCGGATTCGGTCTCCGATACGCATTGATATATCCCGATATGTGTCCAGTGTGTTTTGGATATGGGCCGAAACGCCTAACATGCGTTGCTGGACGTCTATGCCACAACTGATCTGGAGAGAACTCTGCAAATTCGTAGGAAATGAAGCGCAAAAGGGGTGACTCAAACCTGGGCGTGCAGATATCTCTCCAACCTTCCCGAGTCCTGACCACTACATTTTACCTTCCATGATAATTTCAACTTTCAAAAAATATATATACTAAATCTAGATTATTGCAGATTTGTTGCTATGCTCCCCAGTAAACACACAACTAAAGACTACTACAGCATTTTCTTGAATCATACAATATTTTATTTTACTTCTATTTTTAAGGATATTAAATTATTATATATATCGCTGAACCCGTATCATGATTTTTTTAAAATCAACATATCAACGCACCCGCACTATATCGGATACGATACTCACACCTGCACCCATGCAACATAGCTAGCTTCAGTATTTAAATAATATTTAGCTTTTTGTAGAGTTGCAGGCTATATATGTTGATTGAACCCACAGCTGATGCAAGCTAACAAGGGCCAAACCAATCAGGCAAATAGATTTGGTGCCTTAAAATAATTGGCTAGATCTCCACTCCTATTGTACTGAAAACATACACAAATCCCAAAAATTTCCTGTTATGAATAATATTAGAATACAAGAAAATGTAATGCATGTTGAAAAGCCAGCCATATTACATTACTTAGAGAAACCAACTCCAATATAATAGGTTAATGGTTCAGTTTATGCAGAGTCGTAATGCATTAAGCCAATATTGGGTCAAACCAGATCAATCTAATATTATGCTTCCAGTAGGTACTTTCACCCTGCAATACTACAAAGATTACACAGAGGCAGAATAAGGGTGTGGGGGTTACCTTCAATACGACGAATAGTGTAATCAGCATGCACACTACCATGAGGTAGTAAGCCCTTTATAAGCTCCCCTTTCATGAGAGATTTTAGCCTCTGGTGCTCAGTTATAGCATCTAGGCATGCTTGGATGATCATGGGAGGGGGGTTTTGAGAAACATTTTGTGCGGAACCAAAAGGTGGTGGTGCTACAAATCAAAAGGAGTAATATCTTAAAACATATTGAATAGAGACAAGAAAATGGCTTAGATTAGAAGAATGACTTCTTTACTGACAAACATCTCTTAAGTCTTAACAGGTATCATTAAAAACACAGACTTGGAATTTTTTTAAACGTTGGACTGTGGTCAGCCTGCAATGCAGCTGATGTGGACCCCACAGCCTAGTAAGTCCAAGTGCAAAGTGTTATAGTATTACTTCCATAGTTATTTGCTAAACCCTAAAATCACATTTAACTGCTTTATCAATAACAAAGATACTACCATGAGTATAAAAAAACTTGCCTGAGGGTTTGTTTAGAGCTTGTATAAGAGAAGTCTGCAACCTTTGAAGAAGTTCATCTTCATCCAAAGTAACAATAGGTTGCCATCCATTAGCTGGAGACAAGCTAATTGGAGCAGTGCAGGCTGCTGTATCACTTCCAACTTGACTGACGGTAATAGCGAAACCCACACTACTAGCAGCTTGCATTACCTACAACATAAGCATGAGAAATCAACAATTGTGCAAAAGGAGCAAAACAAAAAGGCAAATTGCCAGGCGAAACAAAAAGTGAAGCAAACCCTAGGCGGGGAGGTCGCGCCGCCAGCCTCCCCCGCCATCCCTCATCTCCCTATCTTCTCCCTCTGTTTTCTCCTCTCCTCCCCTTACTCCCTCTCTCTTCTCCCTACCTTGAAATACAAGCAAAATTTAGCCTCCCCTCCAGATATGGGTCGGTGACCACTCCTCGGCACAGGGTGACAGCAGCGACGACCGCGACAGCGAATCTAGTGTACAGGTCTCCCCTCGATCGAGTATAGGCCGCTCCTCCACCAGGACCGGGTACGGATCTGCTGTACAGATCTGGCCGTCTCCTTCACCGACAGCCGTGATGGCTACGAGTCGCTCTCTACCGGGTACGATATGGCCCTCTCCACCGATGGCAGTGACAACGATGGTCCTCTAACTCTCTCTACCATTTCCTCTGCATCTCTTCCTCCACCAGCCCGGACATGTACTACTTTCTCTCCCTCTCTTTCTGTTTCTCCCTCTAGGGTTATTTTTGTCAACGGATCTAGTCTTGGTGCTCAGATCCGACCCAGACAGTTCGGGTTTTGGCTGTCAGCAAATCAGACATGAATCTACTCCCTCCCTTCCTCCCATTCTTTCTTCCTCCCACTCTCTCCCCCTCTCTCTCGGGTTATCTGTTGACAGTTCAGGATATGACACAGTGTTTGCCCTCGTGCGATGGGTTATCGAGGTGATGAATCCTATGTGGTTACTAGAGTGTTGTGGTACGATGGGTTCTCCTCCTGCCTGCTCCAGTGATGAAACGCGGTGAGCTACATCAAGCCGCCGATCAACAAGCCCCACCAAGACTATTTTTCTTTTAAAATTCTTTTGTATGGCTAGGCTTGTATTTCATTTCATCTTCTTTTCACTTTTTCTTCTACTCTACTTGTAACTCTTTTTCAATTTGATTTAATGAAATTACATAGTAGGCTAATCGCCTGCTACTTTAAAAAAACAATTGTGCAAAAGGTAATGTATTCTTTGAGCCCCATCCATAGAAGTCCTTGTACTTTTGAAGATTATGGTAAAAACACTCTACTTTAAATATTTAAGAGAACTCAGAAATTTATGTAGGGTCAAAGCTAAATCCTAAAGCATGTTCTTTTTACCATGTCATTGATGGAAATTTTGAAAATTTAACAATAAATTTGTTTTAATCAAGGTTGACTTTGTCCTTTTGCCAGGCAACACTGGTATTAGTGTGCAATTTAAACAGTCCCGAGACCAAAATCTTTATTGAAATTAATAACAAACGAATTTTGCGCATTATAAAAATTTCTCAAACTGAACTTACCTGAACATGACTAGTTTTCATCTTAGCAAGGAGAGGGTTTATCAGAACTGATGAGAACCACTGCCTAAGGCAGTCCCGCCACAACTCAATCTGTGGATATATACCCAAACTCTTGTAGCCTTCAATAGCCTTATCCATAGACATAGGGGGTGGCACATCCCCTTCTCCCTTCTTGGGGGAAGCTGAGGCGGGAGACATACGTACTGGCCTCAGTGGAGTGCTCCTACTGGTACCAGACAGAGGGGTTGAACCAGGTACTGAGCCAGGACTGGCTAAACTCAGTCCGCGCACTGACACTGGAGGTGTGACAGTGGTTACCTTAGAGGCAGATGATTCCCACATTTTATCAATCTTTTCATCAACTCCTTCGAGAAACTTCTCAAGCATCACTTCATTTTTAATCCGCTTGCCACTTCCAGATCCGTGCTTTGACCAAGAAGTAACTGGAGAGGTGCTAAGCTTGGGAGTTACTGGTGAGATGGTGATATTTTTCTCTGTTCGTGGTGGAGTTTGAGTAAATAAGGGCTTTCTTATTGGAACAAGAGGCTCATAGAAAGATTTTGATTTAGGTGGCTTCTTGTTTGATTCTGAGCTGGTAGTTTTGGGTTTGCTTGAATTGAGAATAGGTCTGGAATTAGTGGTCACGTATGCAGAAAAAGCCCTGAAGAAGGCCATTGAGAAAACTACCAGAAATAGCGCTGACCCGACTTGAATGCCTCTGAATGCATATTCTGCATAATTCAAACAGAAATTTTTACAAACATGTGACAGGCATGAAAAATTAATTGAAATTCTTGGCAAGGAAACAAATTTTACCAGCTGCGCTGGTTGAGAGGATGATGTTATTAATGATGGTTGTGAATCTTTCTTTCCTTCAGATATAAGAAAATGAAAAGGAAGGTGTTAGCAATTAGATTATTGTCAGCCTTGCATCTATAACTGATCTGCTTCTAAAGAAGAAAATTATCAAAAGAGTCCCGATTTCAGGCACAAGGACACAGCTGGTTCATTGCTCCATTTTTAGTCACAATTTCCGGTGAAACTAGCAACACAATGGATCAGTTCCTTAGTACTCATGGAAACCTCAATTTTTGTTTTCCAAATGCTGAAACTAGACTATTCTGGAAAAGAGTAACCGAGCTAAGCAGAAAAATAAACTGATAAAATAAACCCTTTTAGTAGAACTATAAACCCTTTACTCGATAAAAAAAAAAAAAACTGAAATAGAGTTTAGGCTCATTTTTTAGTCATTATATACCTCTTTATACCAGAACAAGAATAAAACAGCACACCATCAAAAGCAAGAAGTAACAGAATAATTAACAGTTGTAACCTGGAAGAGAGGTAGAATAGGTAGAAGGAAGATGCGACTACGAGGAAGAGGAGGAAGAGAAGATCGGTGATGTGGGGACGGGGGCCCCGTGGCCACGCGCCGGAGGCTAAGGCCGGGCGTCGGACTGAGAACTTGGGCTTGATACCACCTTGGTTGACGGGAGGAGGGCAACGATGTCCCTCCATTGGCGGTGCGAGCGAGAGAACTGGAGCTGAGTTATTCTTGTGCTTAGGGCTGTCAGATCGGATTCGAATCGGATCAGAGTATTCAAATATGAATTGTTTAAAAATTTATAAAATTTATATACAAATTCCTATCTAATAAAATTTTGAATGTGAATTTATATTTACTATTATAATAAATTTTGGATCGGATTCAGATTATATTTCGGATCTTTTATTATAATAATATTAAAAATAACATAATTAATATATAACAAGAGAAAAATTATCATATTATCTTAAAATTATTTTAAACATAACAACAATCATAATTCACATTTACTATTATAGCAATCTTAAAATTATTTGTTCAAATCATAAACGTAGCAACAATCATAACTATTTGTTTCAACTTTCAAAACATACAATAAACATCAAATAACATAATAAAATTTACCTAATTAATACAATAACTATTATTCAAATTTATGAATCAACACATAGTGAAATATAAATAATACTCTTCAATTTAAACTAAATTGGACATGCCTAATTTATTAATTGATATCTGATATAATTTTATTTATTTATCGAATTCATAGCGGATTCGAATTCAAATCTTATAAGATCCAAATGCGGATCCATTATATTAGATGGATCATTTTTTAGAATTTATATGCGGATTAAATAAACTAACGAATATATTTTAAGGATCCATATGCGGATTCGAATCGGATTTTTGGATTATGAATATTCATTAACAGCCCTAATTGTGCTGTGCAAGAACAGTAGCTCCGCACCGCAAAGCTTTTGAACTTGAGCTGCTCTATGAATCTCAACTTGTCCGACCGATCAAAGCTTTTGATTTAATAATAATATTATTATTATTATTAAACACCTGCATTATAATTTTTATATCAGAGCTGTTGAAAATAGGATCGAACGGTTAACAAAACTCTTCAGAGGATTCTGACCCATTACGGAACAAAATACAATTCCATCTCTGATATAATATCGTGGATTAATATTTAAGTGCGCGTGAAAGTTTTGGGATGAGTTGGGGTTTTATTTAAATTTCAAACCAACCATATTATTTTTTATTTTTAGTGAAATATATTAAGATTTGATGCAAGATGTGATTATATTTTATTTTTAATTTGAAGGAAAGGACTTTCTGGATTTAAAGATCACGAGAATTCTACAAATGTGAGAATTCTATCAAGAACATTTCGCTATAATTTTAGGAGTTAGAGTCTAATAGTAGAGTTATAAACTTCATGTTCTTAGATTTTTAGGATTTTAGGATTTAGAATTTAGAAATAAAATTTAGAAATAGAATTTTAGGATTTAGAATTTAGAATTAGATTTTAAAATAGGATTTTAGGATTTAGAAATAGGTTTTATAATAGAGATTTATTGTACTATTATTATTATTGTTATTATTATTAGCATATTATCATCATTATCATTATAATATTTATTTATTTATTTATTTATTTATTATTATTATTATTATTATTATTATTATTATTATTATATTTATTTATTTTCTTTTTCTTTCATCATATTCATTATTATCACTGATATTTGAGGTCTTTGATCTTATACTTTCGATTGGGTTTCATTTCTAGCCTACCCCAATTTATTTGGGATTAAAGGCTTTGTTGTTGTTGTTGAATGTTGAAGGGGGTGATATTGTATTTGTGTATATTTATGCAAAATACTAAATAGTCAGTATTTTATAAAATCTCTAAGTACCCAATAATATGATGAGTTAAGGTTTAAATTAGATATATTTGAACTTTCATAATAATTAAAGTCATAAATACATGCATGAGTATGTTTCAAAAATATATTGATCATATTTGATTCAAAATTATTTTGAAAAGCACTTCAAATTCGTGTTTCTGCCCTTAAACCGTTATAATGGTTCTTGAACTGTTATAACGGCTCATGATTTTGATTATTTGTAGTATTTCTTCAGAATTCATGATTTTGCTTTCAGACTATCGTTATGCAACGGCTCATCCAACATCATAAACCGTTATAACGGTTCACAAAATCGTTAATGGTTCTTGAATCCTAACAGAGTGGGTCCAGCTTTTCATGGAGAAAAGACAAACGTTATAACGGTTGAAGGAATCGTTATAACGCTTCAAAAATGTTCAACAAAGTTAATATAAAATGAATTCTGATAGGATGTATCCACAAAATTAGTGACATAAAAGAAGCATCACAATATTTCTATTCCAAAATTTGTTCCTAAACTAATTTTCTTTTTTAACTTTTTATTTTCAGCAATATTTTTATTTTTATAAGTTTTTATATTACACGATCAGATATGAATACTTCATTAACAAGATATAAATATTTTTATAAGTAAATATAAATGTTCATATATAATAAGTATGAACACCCACATTAGTATTTCATGTTACTAAAAATATTTTAATAATACAAATATATATTATATATACTAGAAATTAATTTTAATAATTAAATTTTCAAAATAATTGTAATATTTTATATATGATGAGTTAACACAGAATTTTTAGATTATGCATGTAAAAAAATAATATAATAGAACTTTAGTAAAAATTACTAATGAATAATTTAAATTTCAAATTAGTATAATTTTTTAATAGAAAACTCCAACTTGAACATTTAAATACAAACTAAAAAAAACTCATTAAAAGATCCACATGCAATGTTATTAAAAATTGGACTGAACTAGGTGGTTCAACAAAAAAAATATAACCGAAAGCTATTACGGTTTAGTTCGTCAAAAGGATCGTATTTGCATGAAAACCATAAAAACTCAAGTCACTTGGTCAATTTTTGAATAAAAACCAGTAAGCCAGAAATAACAAACCCAATTCATTACAGATCAAACAACATTTTTATGTAAGATTGGGTATATACCACTCAACACTTCCCTAATATGGATATTTATCCCTTTAAATTTAAATTTTTAATATTTATCTTTAAAAATATCAAAATTTTGGATATTTATCCATAATTACTTGCTTATCTTGAAATATTTCTAGAGTAGAGTATGAGGAAATAAAAGAAGAAAAGAAAGGAAATTAAATAAGAAATTTGTGAATAGGACCACCAGGTCAGGAAAGATCATTGATTGGACTCTGAAATCGAATTAAAACTTATTTATTCCCACATAAAAATTTGAACAACAGAATAAGTGTATAAATATACACTTATCACGCTCTCAATTAAGTGGGTGATTCCCCAGGAAAGCCGACGCAAAGAAATGAAAAATGAATGAAAAAAAAAGATTTTTTGAGGTGTCATCCATGTATTCTATTTGTCTGATATGTGAGACTCACATGTTAGCCACACTAAAATAATAGAAAGTAATAAAGGGACTAGATGAGTTAAATACAAGCGCTGAGTGTGTTTAGGTCGAAACATGAGCATTAGTCTCACAAAAAAAATTGACATTTAACTCAAGAATATATAGCAGAGATGAACCACTATGAAAAATTGAACAACAAATTGAGGGTATAAATACCTACTTATCACCATCTCAATCGAGTGGGTGATTATCTAGGAAATTCAACGCAAAGAAATGAGAAATGAATGAAGAAAAAAAATTTGGGGTGTCATTCATGTAATATCTTTGTTTGACATATGGGACTCACATATCAGCCATACTAAAATAATAGAAAGACTAAGTGTGTTTAGACCAAAACATGAGCTAAGTATTAGTCCCGCAAAGAAAATTTGACATTTAATTTAAGAGTATATAAGCAAAGATGAACCCTTATTTTTCAAGGAGAACATGACTCCCGGGGGTCAAAGAGAAGTTTGCATGTGAGGGAGTTAGACCCCATGGGTTATTGTCCTCTCATTATTTTTATTTTTAATATGTGAAACTCACGTATCAGTCATGGGTATAGAAAAAATGAGAAGTCAAAAAAGTTAAAAGGAAATCCTAAATGTTGAAATAATAAAATCTCAATTCAATGATGGATATGTTATATTAAAACAAGTATTATGATACAAGTAAAATATGAATTTTTGCTATGTTCTTACTTTCATGATATAATGTAAAGTCATCATGAAAGTTAAGTTCATAAGGTTAATCATTTGCTAATATGAGTAGTATTTGATTAAATTAATATTTGATTTAAGTGTTGGCATGTAATCAATCCTTGATTAAATATAAAATTAAACTTGATAAAGCATCGATATTGTTACACTTAGTAATTTCTTAAATTTATTATTTTGAAAAATATATTTAAATTTAACAAAATTTTATTAAGTTATTTACGGGATCCTTTGAAGACTTCATCAAATGATCAAGATGATGCTGTTGGGAGAGAAGACTTATGAAGATATAGCTTCAGTTTCTTCATAAAATTATAAGGAAATTGGTTTCTACTTGATAAGAAGTTTAATTGATATATTTTATACATAATTTAATCTCAAAATTTAGCTTTTTAGGGTTTAATTATGCTTAATTAGATTTAATTAGGGTTTATATTTTATCAAGTTTAAGTTATTACTTTAGTGTTATTTATTTTGCAGATTCTAGTAGAAATCAGAAGAAAAACAAAGTTCAGATCTCAAATCAGAAGAAATCGGGGCAAAATAGAAAAGTCGACCCAAATACACCTATTCGGTCTTAATTCATCACCCATTCGGATTGAATAAGAGGGAAGAATCTAGAGGAATTCAATGTCTATTCGCCCCGAACGTATAGTCCATTCGGACCGAACAAAAGAAAACCAGAAAATGCTCAATACTAGATCAAAAGAAAGCCAGAAAATGTTCAATGCCTATTCAAGCAGTTTTATTTTTTGACCTATTCAGATCGAATAGGTCAAATTTTGTGTAGTGCACGATTTTTCTATGTTTAGACGGTTTTTTTTTTGTTTTTCCTAAAGATCTAGTATTAAATTTACCATAGAAAATAAATAAATAAAATAAGAGAGAGAAAGAGAAAGAACACAAAAATTTAATGGAGTTCGATCATGAAAAGCTTACGTCTTTGGGACCCACAATCATAATAGTTGATTGCGATGAGTCACTAATACAAGTAATTATTTTGCAACTACAATCTCTGGTCCCTTACACCAAGTAACAGAAATAAGTCTCGCTAGAGAACAATTAAGATTTAACTTCTCTCAAATTCTCAAAGAGTTTTGCAAAGTAGTCTTGAGTATAAAACAGAAGAGAATATAGTATAACAGTCAGAGAACTTGACGGCTAGGTTTTGTAGAGTGAAAATCATAAAGTTTGAGAAGAAAAATAAGTGTATATATAGAGATACACCAAAATCGGCAATAAAAGGGCAGATATGTTGTAATGGTTAGCTAACCGTTGTAACAATTAGGTCAGAGAAATCCTAACGCATTTAATCTTTGCAATGGATGTAAGATCCATTACAATAGATATAAGATCCATTACAATGGATGTCTGAAGGAATTATTCCAGAGTTTTTTAATTAAATTTTACACACAAACAATTTAATTCGTTATAACGAATATTGTGATCCATTATAAAGATTAAGCAATGAAATTTCTCTCAATGTCACATATTATAATGAATAGTACATTCGTTGCAACGGTTAAGGTATGTTTTGACTTTGGAACAATATGGTCAAAATTTATACATTTCGATTTAATCCGTTATAATGGTTAGGAGTTTCATTACAATGGTTAGGGCATAAATAATTCAATTTAACATATCTTAATACACTTGTGCTAATCTTGAGGCAGGGATGCAGATCTTAATACACTTGTGCTAATCTTGAAATGATCTAACGATACCTGTGAATAGAAGATTAAAGAAAGAGTTAAGAACATATCTGAACCTTTTTGGCACTAATCTTAAAGTGATCTAATAACTCAAAATAACAAACAGCGCTGGCCCAGTACATAAGAAATGAAAGAAGATATAATATATGCCTAATTCGAGAAACATGAGAGAAAAAGAGTAGTTCAAACCCAAACATGAGAAAATTGATCTTGACCTATTGATCAAAGTCCAATTCGTGATAAATAACGGAATATCAAAATAATCATGAAATAAAATCATTTGGATGATTTTTCAAAGTTCAAATTGATTCAAATTTATTTCTAATTTTTTTTATTTTTCATAGTATTTTTTAGTATAAAATATTTTATTTTCATAGAGTTTGTGATATAAGCATAATTCAAAACTAAAATAATTATCATATTATTTTCTGCTTGATTATGCTTTGACTTTGAATTTAGGCGTAATAAAAATACTTTTGAAATTTACATAAAATTATGATCAACAATAGATAAATTTTGTGAGTTATTCTAGTATTTTATAATGAAATAATAATATATTTTTTTATAAAAATAATAAAAAATAATATGATAATGCAAATAACAATGAAGATTATATGAAAATAATATGTTAATAAAAAAATAATAATAATACTATGATAATAAAGACAATAATAATATTACTATAATAATTAAAATAAATAAAAATAATATGATATTATGATAATAAAGATAATAATAAAAATAATATGATAATGAAGATGATAATGAAAATAATATGATAATAAAAATAATATAATAATAAACATAATGCGATAATGAAGATGATAATGAAATAATATGATAATAAAGATAATAATGTTTTATATGATGATGAAGTAGCAATGAAAGTAATACAATGATAAAAGTAAGATAAGAATTCATGATAATAAAATGATGATGATAGTAATCATGATGATAAAATAATAATATGAAAATGATAACAATAGAATGAAGATGATGGTAATGAACTTATGATAATAAAATGATGATGTCAAGATAAAAATAATGATGATAATGATAAGATAAATATGATGATGATATGATGAAAATGATGACAATAGCATAGTGATAGAAGTAATTAACTAGGTGTCAGCCACTTTAAAAGGCTGATGATCATGTCTTGTTCAAGTATTAGGTACCTTAAAAGACTTATGATGCACACATTTTGGATTGTTTTGTTCTAAGTCCAATGATCTGATAAATTAGTAAGATTTAACTGATCTATTTGTAAGTTCATATTTTAGACTAGTGAGATTAAACTGATCTTTTGTAAGTTCATTCTCTAGTACACGTATCTCAGTGTTGAACTGACTTAGTGCTTCAAATTTGATTTTATGTATTCGATGATTTTAGATTTATGAATCAGCTTAGTGTTTAAAATTTATGATCTAAAAGATCAGTAAAATTATCATGTGGACAATATCTACTATCTTCTGATGAATAGATTTTGGACTACTCTATTCTAAGTTTATGATATGATAAACTAATAAAATTGAACTGATCCATTTGTAAGTTTATCTTCTATACTAGTAAGATTAAACTGATAAGTTTCTAAGTTTATCTTTTAGTACACACTTATCTCGATGTTGAACTAACTTAATGCTTTAAATTTAACTTCGTGTGTTTGGTGATCCTAGGTTTATAAATCAGTTCAATGCTTGAAATTCATAATCTAAGATCAATAAGATTATCATGTGAGTTTTGTCCACCATCTATTGATTTACCAACCTCAAGATCGACTGACATAGCGCATCAAGTTTGATTTTATGTGATTGATCAGGTGTTAACTACCTTTACAAGCTTATGGTATCAGATATTGGAATGCTTTATTCTAAGTTCATAATTTGATAGACAAGTAAGATTGAACTGATATGTTCGTAAGATCATATTTCATCATTTCATATAAATTGAAATGATTTGTTTGTAAGTTTATTTTTTATCATTTCATATAGAATGAATTGATCTGTTTGTAAGTTTATCTTTCATCGTTTCATGTAGATTGAAATGATATGTTTATAAGTTCATCTTTCATGTTCTCATATAATATCAAACTACCTTATAAGTTGTTTCGTTTGTATCATAGGACTCTGTTTTCTAATATTTTTTGACCACTTGACCACTTAATCATTGTTTAGCTATTATATTTATTTTTTTCTTTTCAAATTAAGATGTATCTCGAGGTTTAGAATTCAAGATAATTAATGGTGGAGCTTGTATCCATCGGAATATATAAAAACTCATAATCTCTAGAAAAACGTGCATTTCATGTTTATGATATATCTCCCAATGCAAACTTAGAGAGATTCCATGTCCTTTTCCGTAATTCATCGCTAGTTTTTTTTTGTGGTGAGACGGCAAAAAGAGTCACACACTAGTATTATCCTTATAAAAACTAAATTAACAATTAATTAAAATTTCAATAGGACAAAAATATCGCTCTGCTAAATCTAAGATATTTTCATTTATATGTAATTTTTTTTACTAATTATATTAGTTCAATGATGTATAAAATTATCACAATGATGTATAAAATTATCACAAAATAATCAAGGAAGTATTTTTTCGCTATCAATCTCATTAATAGGCAATAGTTATGATTAGTTCTAGTTTATGTCAATTCTAATTCGTAACAATTTTGATTTGTGCCAGTTCTAATTCGTATCAGTTTAATTTATACTTATTACTCTTTTTATTTCTATTCAATTTCAGAAGTTTAATATTTTTTATATACCATAAACACATTATAGAAATTTATTACTTTTATTTGAGGTTGGATTTACGCACAGTTGGAGCTCAAAGAGAGAAAGCAATTGTAAGTAGCAGGATGACAAAAGCATAATGCGCGTAGCAAAATGAAAGAATTCAATGCATCATCACTGATTTTGTTACGGTGTTAACTGTATAGATGATGAAAAAATACATAAGGGTATTTTTGTTCTATTATAATTTTAATTAATTATTAGTTTTATTTTTTGAGGATGATACTAGTTATAGAGAAATATCTAAAGTTTTGACATTTTCATCGATAAATACTCAATTTTCAAATTTATATATTATATTGTGTCGTTTTCATATCATAGTAATAATATCACATATTTAGCTCAGGGACACAGCATAGATTGTGTTTTTTGTTACAAAAAAAAATAAGAATTTTAAAGCATAGAGTTATTACTTGTCTGAATTGTTTATCAATAGTCATTTTAAGATGATATTACATTCACGGAGCAGCAATAACCTTTAAATCAATTCATTTCTATCTCAATTTACTTACATGGGTCATCATTTAGGTTTATAATGATATTAAAGTTTTTTTGTTGTCGTTAAAATTTTATTCTGTCATATATTCTAGGAAATTTTAAAATTTTATTTCTTAAACAATGTGTTCGAACATTTATTTTACATTGATCAGAAGTTTCCTAAATTTATTATAAATTCAATTTCTTCTTATACATTATTCAATATGTATGTCATCCTTTTTAACCAAATACATATAAAAATATAGCTAATTTTGTATATAGAGACATCTATGAAATGTATACAATTTAGTTTATAAAATCAGTGATAATATAAATTTTATATCTAATTAAGTTAAAAGACGTGAGTTAAAATCACATCTCTTTAATCTCAATATAATACAGTCAGTTATCATATAGAAAACTTAAGATTTAAAAGTCATGATTTGAAGTTTCATTCTTAATTAGATTATCAATATAAATAATTTGGGTCTTACGTTATTAGTATGATTTATATAAATAATTTCGTTCTTACGTTATTAGTATAGATTTGTTCCATATTTTTTAGTAAATAAATTAATGATTATGGTATGAGTACTCTCAACAATTATCCGAGCTAGTCAGACCCGAGTTTGAAACTCAGTCCCAGCCCCCTAGACCAAGTTTCACCCCAAATTCCATTTTACGCGACAGAGGCCCTCCTCCCACTCATTATCTTCCCCTCTCTCTCTGCTTCCTTCCTCTTAAGCGCGAAAAAAAAAAACAATTTTTTTACACCATTTTCAATTGTTCTCCCTCAATTCTACTTCATTTTCAAAATTAATTGTGTCAAATTAACTTCATAATTTTCTAAGGAGAGTTGGAAAAACCCGTGGATCCGTTGATTTGGTCAAATTTTGAAAGGTAAATTTATTTTTCATTTTTAATCTGATTTTAAAAAATTATTAGTTTTATTAGATTTAGTTAGTATAATTATAGTGATAATTGAAATATAGTTAATATAGTTTGATTTGGTTGATTTATAGTGTTAATTTTAAATTATATAGTTATAATTAGCTTAATTATAGATTAATTCTAATTAGGATAATTATCATTAATTTATTAGTTTAAATTTATTTAATTATAGTTTTATTTAAATTAGGTGAAAAAATATTAATTATAATATAAATAGGTTAATTATATAAAATTATTCAATTGTACCAAAATGTACAAAATTACACAAAATTGTATCAAATTTATAATTAGTTTAATTGTACCAAATTATAACTTAATTTTAATTTTAATAATTATAGTTAAAAATAGAGTATCTATAACTGTTTGTCGTACCACAAAATGAATATAGGTCACAAAGAGTCAGAACCGATATAAGTATTTTTAATCATACGTGAAAAAATATACTTTATAATTTATTTTAGCATATCATATGTAATAAATTATTTTGTACAGTCGCATAAGACTCTCTGTTTGAATGCACATCATCCGAAAATATCTACATCGACTCGGTCTCTACCAGATAATGATCATGAGAGATTACTAATTAGATAAATCACTTCTGACAACACTTGTCGAGAGGTGCGATCAGAGACGTCGACGTTTCATCTACTAGTCGACGAAATGACGGTGACACCGGAGGATGTGTGCTGCCTATGATGATTGTCTATCAGAGATATTTAATTTTTTTTATATGTTATTTTATATTTTATTTTTAAAGCTTACTAATCTGATTTTAAAATATAAAAAATATAGGAAAACCAATAACATGAGTGACTGACGATGAATGAAACGGGACGTTGGAGATGCTCTTTGAGTTGGATGACGATCCATACAGCTATGAGGACATCACTGATAATATGTGATCATTTAAGACAAAGAACATGAAAAAAGAGAATGAGTATGTTAGTTCTTGATATTTAGTATCCGACTCTCGTATTTGCGGAAATATTTTTAAAAATTGCCTATGTACTCGATGATGAGACCGTCCGACGGTATAATTTTTACTCTGTCGTGAATTTATTATAAGTTTGATCTAATTTTTATTTTTTTGTAGGTACGCACGAGCATTTTACTTGGATTTATTCAGGTTCGTATTTTCCCAAACAATAGTGCAGACTCGATGTCGGCAGTGTACTTGAGCTTTCTTGATGATATGCTCGACGTATCGGAGGACGGCTACGACTATGGGCAAACAATACTATCTTGTTTGTAATTCAACCTCTCTCATTCATGTTTCGAGCCAACAGATTGCATAGTCGATCATTTACCTCTGCTTCAGATGTGGTAATTGATACGATTTCCAATCAGGAGACCGAGGTAAATCAATATCACTCATCTCAATTGAGATAATTTTATTTGGTATAGGTGTAGAACTGAGGAGCCTCCATTAGGAGGTCTTGATTCTCGATTGCGGCCTCCGTACGGTATCAAATGGGCAGCAAGATATTAGTGCAAGTACACCCCACAATAAGGAGGACACGTACATTTTCGGGATTATTTTGAGAATTTACGGGATGAAAGCATCAACGCCGTACACTGCTTATCACGATGAGTTGCCTTGGGTGTACCACGTGTATTATAATTCATAAGTTTTTAAAATCAATTAAAATTTATTTACTTCAATTGGTACACTAATTTAATTTAATAAATTTAACGTACCACAGGTGGAAGTGTCGTGTGTGGATGATTCACTTCTGGATGATTGAGAATCACTATCCAGATAGAGTTATGCGGCAGTTCAACCTTTACCAACAGTTCCCTCCGCCAGCTCCGATCGATTACCAGCAAGTGCTCACGTATCGCAAGAACAAACACACATCGGGAGGTGTTGAAGGCCAAAATATGGATTGTGCATAATATTATTGGTGGGCACAAGATGAGCTCCGAGCTGCCTATCACGAAGGCGCGACCGTACGACTTTGTCCAGCATTATGCTTATATGGGGTGATATTATAAGAGATGGATGACTACAATCGGTACAAAATAAACACCGAGAAACAATTAAGTCAGCCAATATCGCACCCCAAGAAGCTTGTGGATGAATTGACGTACGTATCACACTCACACCAGAATGGCCGAGTGGTTATCATTTAACTAAACTATTTGTTCTAACTTAAGCTCTTCACATAACTTATGATATAGAATAAAAAATATATATGCAGATATTTCGTTTAGTCAGGAATACAACCAATATGAGACTCGATCCGGGTGCTGGCACCTCAGGTACCCAATATGAGACTCCTCGCTCGTCGTCGTACGATACACCCGACCCATCCACTTGAGTGCCCGAGACGTAAGCACCGACCGATGCAAATCACGAGTGTCCTCGCTGTGAAATTCGACCAAGAGATATATACAACTTTGTGATTTTTATTTAATTTATTATTTAGTAAAAAAAAAATCTGGATTTGTTCAGTACTGAGGTTGTGTAAGGAAAATTCTTAAACCCCGTGCATTTCAGCTCTCCATTTTTGAGGTAACCGGAGCAAGCGGGTCTCCTCTCCCGCTGAAGTCTGAACACTCCGTCACCGTCACCCACCCTCTAACGGCGCGCAGCTTCTCCTACTCCAGAGTCCAAAGTCCAAACCCCTCGACCCTCGTTCTATCTTACTCCTCTCTCATCGCTTTCAAATGGAGACATCACCAGCGAACCGACTTCCAGAAGCGGATTCTCTTCCCGACGGCTTCGTCGACAGCTCTGCTGAACCCGCTCCATCACAGCCGTCCGGTCAAGGAAAAGACTGCTCCATTACCCTCGATCTCGATCAACCTGAGGAGACAACAAAATCGACCGCTGCCTCTAGTGTCTCTGAAACCCTAGATGCTGAAACTGTCGCTCTGAGTTTGCAACATCTCACTACGTCTGACAATTCAGCGAAGGAATCCAACAATGTCAGTTCAGCAGGAGGTATTTTATCTCTTTTTATCCTAAATTTTTCTAACCATGTAGTTCTGAATGTCTGATGATGTAATTTGCTGATGGAATGCGTTTTTCTTTGTTTATACTTATTAAGGACATGATCTGACCTCATCACAGGTAAAGTTCCTACTACTGTTAGAAGTACTTGTGGCTTAAATTAACAGTGTTTGTTATAAGTAGAGTTCTGGTCCTAGTCTTATTGATTGATTCCTCATATTTAACACATTAGGGAGAATACAATGGTTTCACAGCTTGGTTTACTTATATTTTTCTTCTCGGGCATTTATAGTTGAACACGTCATGCATTGCAGGTGTAAAGGAGCTTCACACCTACGAAACAAAGGAGATTTCAACAGCTGAAGCTGCTGAGTGCTTGAGGAATCTCAAGGTGTTATTTCTGTATTGCTGTCTTGTAAGCCTAAGAGGGCGGGACCAGGATTGAAGAATTGTGGGTGGGTGGGGGGCATAAAAAACCCTTAAGTTTTAAGTTTATTACTAAAATTATTCAATAACTACTCAATTTAGCTAACTTTTTGGGAACTTTGTGTGTGTGTGTGTGTGTGTGTGGTGCGGTGGTGGGGGCAGGCCCCCTGCCCCCCCCCCCCTCCTCTGCCCCTGCTTTCTTATTTCTTATGCATAAGAGGTTAAATTATGTCGTTATAATTTACATGGTCAGGACAACGATGAACCAAAGCGCAAAGCAACAAAAAGAAGCACAAAATCAGAGAAGGAGCTCTTGGAGCTGACTTTGATGTATCAAAAAGCCATAGCTGAAAGAGATTCAGGCAAGTTGAGCATTAAGTTTTTTCAATTTTATTTGGAGAGGAGATAGTAACTAATTTTGCATTTTATTTATACAGCAATTGCAGTACGAGAAAGGCTTGAATCATTATGTCGAGAGTTGCAACGTCAAAATAAAATGCTTATGGTAAATATTTACTGTAATACAAGTTTTAATTTTATAACTTGTTTCGGGAGTGCACTCTAGTAATGGCATGTTTTATATAGGAAGAATGCAGAAGAGTATCAACAGAGGGGCAGAATATGAGACAGGAATTGTCTGAAAGGTTTAACAATGCTATTAAGGTGCGAATATATCTAGTATATTTGTTTGCAATCATTATAGCAAGTCAATTTAGTAGCTAATCTTTTGAATTATTATCGTATTTCTTTTATCAGGATGTGAGCAGCAAACTTGACGAACAGAAAGATGAGTGCATTTCCCAGTTAAGAGAGAATGAACTGTAAGACAACTTTCCGGAAACTGAAATTGCATCCAAATACTTATCCATGCCATTAGAAATGAAAATGGCATTAGTTTTGTCCTCGGATTTTATTGGCATTTCTTCTTCTGTTTAGGCTGAGAAGTAAATTAAAAGATCTTGCTGACCAGTACACAATCTCCGAGCAAAAATTTGCTAACAAGGTGATAAGACTCCCCTGTGTATTACACTTCATTTTGCTCTTATTCCAGGAAAATAAAAGCTGTGGGAATAGCTGATTTTTGTTGAACCATTCTGAAATTTGTGGGGTGTATATTACCATCATTTGAGTTGACTAGTATAAAGGTCATACTGAATAGCAAATAGGTTTTCAGCAGACAGTTTATGCCTCAGGATTGTCTGCTAATAGTATCCTGATTTACCTTATTAGTCATAAGAAACATCAATGAGTAAATAAATATATCTTTCTTTATGTTATGTTTCTCACATTAATCTATTGTTATGCTACATGGTTCGTTCTAGTTGAAAGAGAAGATGCTGGAACTCGAGCTGGCCGATCTGAAAATTCAGCAACACCAAGAGAAATCGGCTCAGGAAAAGACACAGTTGCAACTCTATGCGGAGCAAATATCTCAGCTCACTGCTACTGAGAAGAGTTTACGCCTCCAGCTGACTACCGATCAAGAAAAGTTTCAACAATTTCAGGTACTATGAGATTTTTGTATTTTGGCAATTTATGGTTGTATATTTTTGTAGCTTTCTTTGTTTAAAATTAGCTAAGATCATGTTTGTCAATTCCCAGTGTCAACAGTACCAATTTGCCAATAATTGATAATATTATTGTCTTTTTTATCATTATTAGAAAATACACTCGCATATTATAGATAATATTATTTACTCGTATTTTTAAATCAGCAAGTTTATGCTTTTTCAGGAAGCATTGACAAAAAGCAACGAGATCTTTGAAACATACAAACAAGAGATGGAGAAGGTATGTGGCATTATTTATAGAAATTCATAAAGGTTCATTCCTCCTGGGAATCTCATGCATGCCATTTTGTTCTAAAGTATTGTTGCTATGGTAAAGCTGTGAAAGCCCCATTTTGTCCTGGATGGCTAATTAAAATTCATGTAAGAATAGATAGATAGGGTTTAAGTTTAAAATTGGATGGCTGATACCTGAGGTAGTACTACTGTTGGTAGTTATTGGGTAGAAATGGTAGTCATTGTGATTTATATTCTGATGCAATGTTATATCTTATAAGAATCTGCTTGCGGCATAATATTTTTAATAGAGAATAGAGTTGCAATGCTCCAAAATTTTTGAAAAAAAAATAAACCAAGCAAACTTTACTAGCCCGTGCTCTTCTTGATCATTAAAACTGATCTGGAAGCAAACATCACTGACTAAAAGGGACCTCCCAATTCCCAAAACTCTACTTTGAGAAATGTACTTTCAGGATTAGTTTCCACAGCTTTGTTTGTCATCTCATGGATAAGAAAACACATTGATCCTTCTTCTGTCCTTTTGTTCTAATCAGATGGTCAAGATTATAAAAGATCTCAAGAAGGATAATGAATTCCTAAAGAGTAAATGTGAGAAATCAGATATTGCCATTGTGAAACTTATCGAAGAGGTACTCGACCATCTCTACAAGCTTTTAATCTGAATTTAGTGCTACAAAGATGTATATGGATTATGATTTATGTGCAGTTTGTAAATTGCTTCAATCAATCAATCTTTTTCTGAAGAACCAGATGAAGTATCTTTATGATGTGTTTGCTTAACACCAAAACCCAGAATTCTCTAAACTGCCCTTGGTAGATGGCTCGTATGCTGCTGTATCAAATTATTTTGCAAAATAAATCATTTGTTTATATTATTGTAGCGTGAGGTTATGAAGAAGCAGTTAGACAAGATGAAGAGTCAAAAGGAGAAGTTGGAATCTTTATGTCGTTCTCTTCAGGCCGAAAGGAAGTGTACTAACACTACTACTGTCAGTGACTCCAAGGAATCATGAAGGCTTTTTGTCTTTACATAAACAGAGGGTCGTACTGACTAGCAACATCTGCTTTTATATTCGTGGGATTTCTTAATTTTTGTTAGTTGATGTTGATCTGGCGTTTTTATCAACAGCTTGAGAGAATTTTGGAAAACTTGCGCTGGTGTATTCTTTGAAGTGGTGCTTTGTGTGGTGTGTAAATCTTTGTGCAAGTGCAAAACTTTCATGTGCCGGTGTATCTACACCTAATTCCATTTACTTGTCGCTAATTTTAAAGTTATAGCGCTACTACAAAGTTACCTCAGAATTAATTAAACAATATTCCGTCAAAATGCATCTGTAAACCAATTACAAGTTCAATTTTAGCATCCCTTTTAAGGAGAGTATTTATGAGGAGCAGTGTCTATGACATCAAAATCCATTTATATCGAGGGTGTTTGACGAAACTGTTCTAGCATTACTAATGCATAGCAGCATTATTTCAAATGAAAGGGCTAAGTGAGATAGTCTGAATGAAATGGTGTTGTCAATTGAGATGGGCTAACTTATATTTGTATTTCGTTAAAAAATTTATATATGGCTCAAATAGCTTTTTTTTTACGTTCAAAAATTTCAACTTAAACTTCTCAATAGATTCTACATATCAGATTCTTGTAATATTATCATTAACTTGTCAAAAAAATTATCTTTAAAATTTGTTGACTATAATTTTCAGATTTCTTAAAAAATATTTCAAAAATAAAAAGAGAATACATTCACATATGAAAGAGTAATTTTTCAAAAATCTCAAAAATAGTTACAGGTTTTAATAGTAAAATTCAACATTTTATGATATCTTGATATATAAAATTTATTGAGAGGTTTAAACCGACATTTCAAACATGAAAAAAAAAATATGAACCATGTTTATTTACGTTGAAATGCAAATATTTTTTTACCTAACAAATGGCTATTTTGATAATCTTGATAATGGATTTTGAAATACATTTATAAAAATTAATAAATACATTCTTTTACTTATAGATTGTAGTGATTTAAATTTTATATACTTTTATTAATATTTGATAGTCCATAAAAAATATTAAATTAAAATCATTATAAATTACATAAAATTTTGATGGTCTTTTTTTGAGAGAAAGATGAGAATTTATATCTCATATATCATTTTGTGTCTATGGAGGCTTAAGTCCACAACCTCTTGGAGATCATCGTGATTAGCTACCACTTCATCTACTAGACTATTTGTAATTTTTTTTGTTCTTTAATGAACTATTAAATGATAATGAAATTACATAAAAGTTAAGTCATCATCATTAAGCATAGTAAATTAACTCCAAACACGATAAAAAATAGTATTCTATATGATTATGATATAAAGATTTTATCCACTTAAATTAAAATTTCGAGCATGAAAAATTAAAATTTGAACTGATATGTTTCGGCTAAAATACTATTAAAAGCATAATAGATAAACTATATATATATATTTTTTTAAGTTTTTTTCATATTTATTTGAAAATCGAATGTTCGAATTGTTAAAATAACCCCCCCCCCCCCTCCCCAATTACTATTCACGATGTGCTAGGACATTCTGCTGTTCCATCAAAAGCTCCAGTAGAATATATGAGGAAATTGTGAGTGCAATGATACACTTCTCAGTTCTCCTGTAATTTATTGTCTAACATACAAGAGGAGAGAGAAGCTCCAGTAGAATATATGAGAAAATTGCGAGAGCAATGATACACTTCTCAGTTCTCCTGTAATTTGTTATCTAACATATAAGAGGGGAGATTTAATGAAATCAATTTTTAATGACATTAAATTACACTAAACATTTTCAAAATTCAAAACGTTCAACGTTAATCATGATAGATATATCAAAATATATTTACATATCAAATAGAGCCTTTTTTTTTGAATTTTTTAATGTTTTATTAAGATGAATACAAAATTTAATGATATAAAAATAACAATTTTGTAACAATTTTAATAAAGAGTAAAACAAATTTAAAATAATATAAAATTTAATCTGCAAATGTATTTTAATATATCCATCACGTTAAACGATTTAAATCGACCATTTAGATCTCAAAAACTTTGAAATATTTAATATAATTTGATGTCACAAAAAATTAATATCATTCGATCCCTCAGCATACAAACACTATAATGAATCTTACTTTTATCACCGCTCCAGTTATCAGTACTCTTCTGGCGGTATTTCACGTGTGGCCAAGAAACTCTTTAACGTAAAAATTACATCAAGAAAATTTCAGCACTGCTATAAAGTTACAGTCAAATAGAATACAAAATTGTAAAAAGCTGTAAATTAAAAGCCCAACACTTCTCTATTCGTCGAATCAGGGTTAAAAAAAATTAGCACCGCATGGCAGACAAAATCCAAACCCTTCATTGTAAACTATGTGATTTGCAAAAGAAAACCTGCACGGAAATATGCAAACACTTAGTAGTGGAGTAGGAACCAAATGTCCATGATTATTGGTGCCATATCTCAAATAACTATTCTTTAGGCTCTTAAATGACAACTAATTGATGGGATATTACGTATATACTATGTACAAAAAATATATATTATTTCAACTTTATTTATACGCATCAAGCGAAATCAACAGATCAAAATTTGTAATTTAACCTCCTCTCTTGTTGGCCATTGAAACAAAATTAAAATTTCATAAATATTCATATATATGCATTTGAGAATTGAGATGATTTAGAATATATCTAACATTTTACATTTATTAATTTACACACAAATAAAGAAATAGGCAAAACATGCACTAATAACCATAGGCATTGGATCCCTCCTCTTTATAGTGATACCATTATCATTATGTACCTATTTCCAAGTATACAGGATTAATTTAAGGGGAGCAATCACTTGACAATCCTGACCATCAAATTGGAATAGTTGCAGATAGGATAAAGTTTTGATATTCTTTCGTAGGGTATCAAATGACACTCAAATTGTATGGAATTTGAAACACTATCAATCTATAAATTCAAGAATACATCTATAACTTAAGGTACTAATTTTTTAACCTTTGTAAAAGTAGCACCAAATTTTAATTTACATCACATTATGGATCATCAATGCTTAAAATTGATTTAGTATATACTTCAGTTTTAACTTCACTTTTCAAATTCCATAGGTTTAATGTTAGAGCATCGGTATTCGGTATTATAATGAAGTAAGATGTAGCAACTAGATCCGGTGGTGATCTAAGAGAACATTCTATATTCATATGTTACATAAGCAAGGGTAAAAAGATAGAAATTGAGTGCTAGAGTTAAAGCACATATCAAGCTGTTTTATTACTAGGTAAAAAGCTACTTCAAAACATCTCACTATTTGCTTAGGTTCTTCATTTGCCGAAGGGAAGTTTTTTTTTGTAGTAGGTGAAATGCCTACTATGAAATTTCATTAAAGAAAATAAAGAAGAGTTTACAGACATAGAGATATAGTGAAACCGTTGAAAAGTAAAGATACAACCCATTTGGGCAATCTGAGCTAAGTTTAATGCGACTACTATAGCGCCTAAGTAAGTTAACGCGTGGTGTCCCCGGCGCGATCGTAAGCCGCCGCCCATAGTGTTGATTGATCTCTTGCTTCCTGTATGAGAGCGTGAGCGGGTCTAGTGTTCCGTCGGAAGATTCACGCATTTCTCTCTTTCCATATGGTCCATATGGCGGATGTCCATCGCTGTCTTTCTCGGTTGTTCACTAGACTGGACCAGGTGTCGGTTGCGGATAGTTGTGGGGTGGCCGTCGTGGTGGATAGGAGTACGCTGGTGGTCATTGGACAGGTGGAGAACAGGTGGTCGGTTGACTCCGTGGCAGCCCCAGAACAGAGGTTCTTTTGCAGGTTTTCTACCGTATTAAGCTTGTCATGCAACAGTAGCCATAGAAAGAAGAGGACTCTAGGAGGCGCATGCATTTTCCATAGTTGTCGGAACTGCAGTCGGGGGATGCCTGGGTTGTTGCAAATCTTATATATCGAAATGGCAGAGAACAGCTGGTTTGGGGTCCATTTCCATAGCACTGTTCCATGAGGGTCCATTGTGAGCGACGCTTGGAGCATGGGTGAAAGGTTGTTCAGGCTTTTGATGAAGTGTGATTGGTTGGTGTTTTGGCTTATAGCGGTTCCCTCGGGCGTGAATGCAGTCCCTAGGGACGTGAGGGTAGAGCCCCATAGCGAGTCTGGTTCCTTGATGGCTACACAAACCCATCTGAGGAGGAGGCACTGATTGTGCAGGCGAATATCCATGATGTTTATGCCCCCGAAGGGAAGTTGCTATGTTATTGTTTACTTCTGGACAAGTACACGCTGAATACGTTGGACTTATAGAGATCCAATATAAGTTAAGGTAGGAAACTATTTTAATTATTGTGCATGTAAGATGATAATCTAAAATGTACCTTATAGATAAGGAGAAAGGCAACAGCTGGATATGAAACTTAGTACTATGTACTAACATGAAAATGGAATATGTAGCCATGCTAACAAAAAGTCAAAGTATCCTCTCCTCTATCCCAAAACAAACCTAAAATGAAGACTCTTCCCCCTAGTAAGTAAATAGGAGTTAAAGGTACAAACGGATGGGAGTTAATTCATCCAGTGACTAGACACACACACACACAGAGGCAATGCACAAGCATTCAAGCATGCACACAACAACAAAGAAACAAACATAAGTAATCTTCACCTCTTTAGATTTCTGTACCCGCAAAGAAGTATCCTCCTTCCTCCCTCAGGAATGAGGCATGGTTTCAACCTTTTTAGAAAAATATACAAGGTAAAATTGAACCCTCCCCCCCCCCTAAATTGAATAAAATAGAAAGATGGAAGTGTGTGTGTCTTACAATTCAATCAGTCGCTACTTTCTTGCGTGCAGCTCTGGCATTATCATACTCAAACTCAAGCACATTTGGTATGTGGGAGGTATCCTTGATATACAACCACCTCCCAATTGCACTCTCCTCGATTGCAGGGAAGTATTCAACAAGCATGGTATTGACAATCCAGAACCACCCTGCCCCTAGAACCAATCCCAGTGTGGCCCCGGCAAAAACCTTAATTTTATAAACAATACAAAACAAAAGTAAGGACCACAAGTATGATCCTATATATTTTGCAGATTTCTTCATTTGGATGTTGAAAATGTATTAGAGCAAAACCCTATAGCTTTTGGATTCTAATTTTGTTATTGTTAAGGATCGAGTAAACACTTACACTGGATATGTCATATGCGCGTATTAATTTAAACAATTTCACAGTTTAATTTTGCATAAAGTAAATTAAGAACCTGTGCAACAGTGTGGTATCCAAGATAAACCCTAGAATACATCGTGAACACCGCAAGCGGCCACGGCAGAATTGCTAGAAAGACTCGGGATCCCCCATGAGCGACCCCAGTCGACCCTTTGAGGCAAAGCAGGGTCAGATAAGCAGCGAAGAAGAACACATACTGGGAATGGCTCGAAGGCCAGCCGTGCGAGTCGCATGCCTCCAGGAGAGCACACGTCTCAGGTCGCGATTGCTGTACAGACGACTTGACGAGCTCATTGAGGAATTGCGAGATCAAGAGGCCGAGGGTGAAGCACAGCCCCTGGATCTCGCGACGAAATAGGAAGTGAGAAATGAATCCACCGAGAGAAATGAAGACAGGGATGAGAGAGACCCAGGCGAGGAATAGTCCCAACGGGTCGCCGCGCTGATACCGAACATGCGTCAGGGTTATGGCCTTCAGCACCGGCGCCATGGGCGGCGGCATCTCTTCCAAATTTACCGACGACATGGTTTCTTTGCTTTTTTTTTGTCAAAAATCAAAATGATGCGACTCTTTAATATATCTTTAAATACTTTAAATTCTTTCATTCTTATCCATAAACTCTCAAATATATCATTAAATTTATATATTCATCTATCATTAAAAAATTTCTAATATCTATTCAATAATTATTTATCATAGATAATTTATACATCTTTTAACTTTTTATATTGATTCATGAAACCGAATTTATTTCTTCATCTCTCGTATTCATTGTATAAGCTCGGATTTTGCAAAATTTAATTTCATAACATAAAATACTTAGAAAAATAAATGCTGCCACTTTGTTTTTTTTATCATTTTAGTATCATCTTGTAAGAATATTAACATGGGTAGGGATCAATTGACAATGACTTATCTTGACAATTTTGATAATGAATGTTCAAATAAATATTAAAAAAATCTTTAAAATATTTTTTTACTTACAGATTGATGATCATTCAAATTTCATACAATTTCATTATCGTTTGATAGTCTATCAAAGATCATTAAATTAAAACCGTTGTAAATTACATAAAAAATTGATGGTCTTCGATAGACTACCAAAAGATAATTAAAATGCATGAAATTTGAATGACCATCAATTTATAGGTAGAAGAACATATTTATAATTTTTTTATTTTTAAAATTTTTTATATTTATTTGAACATCCATTATCAAAGTTGTCAAGATAATTCATTGTCAACCGATCCCTTCTCTATTAATATATTATTTTGTATATTGCAGATGCACAACTCGTGAATTATTATTGGTACAAGGATCTAATTCAGTTAAATGTTGTGATTAAATAGCATTATTATCTGACATTTTTAGTATTTTTATCTGTAAAAAACGTTCGATCAAAAACTAAAAAATCCAAATTTTAACTTAATTTTAGTATTATGAGATTTAAGTTCGGACTTTTTGTTTTACTTAAACAGAACGGACTTTTTGTTTTATTTAAACAGAACGGACTCGATTAAACAATCTTTTTTTTATTATATTTTTCCTCGTGAACTAAGATAGCGAAAGAAGAACTTTATACAATTGAAAATTTAATTCAGTCACCACAACGTCGAATTATTGTCCATCCATCTCCTTGTATGGTTATCTATTTTGAAGGTGAGCTGTGACAAAAATAGACAATTAAGGCCATATAATTAATTCTCTGGTGGCGTTCTCTGCCGACTATTGAATTCTGCTCAGGTAAGTAAGTTCCTTCCTTCGTCATTTCTCTTGTAGGTTTTGGACCACATATGAGATGCTTAGTCTAGATTAAGCTGACAATCAGATCTCTATTAAGCGGATAAGCTCCAAATAAGCCAAGAGGACGTAAATGGAAACAACATTTTCCTTAACTTTGTTGTTAAGGGCTTAATACTTAATAATTTTTTAAGACTATTAAATCCAGCTTCATGTTCGACCTTTTTTTCAGATACTCCTGTTCATAACTTCAGCACATGGAAACAGTATTTCCCAACTAGTCCGACCTCTCCACTGAGGCTTACCAACTTTACATCACCTGTCCATTCATTCACCCAAAGCCGACCTGCATCTCAAGCAACGGGGTCCAAGATCGTCATTGGACGTGAACCTAAGGGAACCCAACTTGAAGAAGAAAGAGAACCCCGCGTTGTTTATGTTGGCCCCATCTCATCGACCATCAAGAAAGTTAAACTCCTCTCTCTCTCAACATGCTGTCTCTCTGTCTCACTGGGGCCTGTCATAACCTTCATGACTTCACCTGAAATGAATGTAATACTAAAAGGCGGGGTTGCATCTACCGTAATTTTTCTTAGTGCTTCTACAACTGCTGCCCTGCACTGGTTCATCAGTCCATACATCCACAAGCTCAGGTGGCAACCTGGTTCTGACAGCTTTGAGGCAGAGATGATGTCGTGGCTTGCAACATCTCTAAGGAGGACTATAAAATTTGCTCAAGTGAGAAGGCCCGACACAAACCGGCCTTTTGTTACTTTCAAGGCTGATGGCAATTATTATTTTGTAGATTCTGAGCATTTTCAAAACAAAGCTCTCTTGGCGAGGCTTACACCAGAGAAGGGATCTCATGAATCTGCTTTCAAAAACTTGTGAGGATGAACTCGTATTGAAGTGTTGCTTGAGTTTCACTAGCTTTTGAGAACCTAGATTATATTATGTTTGCAATGAACTTTGTTGAAGTTATAGATGTCTTTTTTCGGATCGCTGTAAAATAAAGTAAAAGATGCAGCTAAAACCTCGCATACCTGATTGTTTCACATTTGAGGGACATGTTTTTTTGTTGTGCTATCTTTCCAAAAAGTGTTCTTGCAATTGTTCGTCTGTTTTAGCAAACTAATCGTCATTCACTGTAATTTCGTGGCGGCTATTTCACTCATTTTAAGCTGAGAATGTACTGCTTATGGACAAATTCTGAAGGTGGCCGCTTATTTTTGTTTGCTTTTTACAATGTCGTAAGTATGATATGTATCTGTCGCATTCTGCATGCAACGGTACTTGGTATCCTTAAAAATTAAAAAGGTTTATAGTGAGGATGTTGGTTTTACAATATCACCCGTTTAACTAAATGTAGTCGCATATGAGGTTGGATCCGGGAATAGATGCTTCAGTAATCTCTGTGTTCTAATGAGCAGCAAAATGCAAGAACATTCTTGTAAGATTGATTGTATTATGTACTTTTATGGATTGACATGGCTTACAGATTTACATAATAAAGCAACTCTCTGTCAATGAAAAGGTGACAGGTCTTCCATACTAAACCCGTCATCCACCTGATATAAAGTCGTATAACTACCATTTCTCTTGCATCAGCGTCAACCAAACGTTCCCAGGATTCATCGACCAGTTTGAATCAGAAAAACATTACCTACGGAGCTAACAAATGGGTATAAAAAGAAAATCATAAGAAACTATATATATCCAGATTCCAGGTCAAGCAGTCTGTTCTTCCTGTTCAGTACTATTGTCTGTTACTGTCTCTTCTGTTGTCATCTCTCCTGATATAATTGTCTCCTCGGTGAAGCTTGCTGTCGGTTCATCCGTTTCTTGTTCTATTGCAAGGGGACCTTGTGGGATCCCAAAAAGTGTAGAGAAAATTTGTCTATGACACTTGTCACAGAAGCAAAAGTATGAAAAATGGCCTTCCCCATGCAGTGTATGTACTGTTGCGCCCGGAACAACCCTCCTCACAAACTCAGTCATGGAGGGAGGCACCACCGTATCATCCATCCCCTGTAATCACAAAGGTCAAGAGTCAGTAAATTTTCTTTGTACCTGATGCCAATATTAGAATGTCTATTTTCTGTGCTGATGCAAATTATGCAGTGAAGAAACTCAGAAGCAGAATGCTTTAATTTTGGTGATTCAAAGTACAGATCAGCTAAGGTCCACTTTAATTTGAATTGTTTGTAGTCCATTCATTCTGATCTTCTATGAAAACTTAAGATGCATAATTTGATTTCTCAATGCTGAAAAGGCTGCCAGAGTAAGTGTGCACGATGCCGGGCAAACAATTGTGGTGCTGTTCCAGTGCCCCAAGCAACATAAGTATTAAAAAAGATAACGTCCTCAACAAACCTGCCAGACATGTATTGGGCCTAAAAAGCCAGTCCATTCTTTTTCAGCCGGGATAAGCAAAGACTTTAGCAATGACAGAAACCCTCTCCCTTCTTTTTGTTTCTGCACTTGTAAGTCAGAGAGGGTAAACCCCCAGTCTGATACTTGAATTACAGCCTCCTCTACAAAGGGCTTCGCATCACCTTGCCGAACTGATTCAGCCACATCCCTTTCCCACAATTCCCTGAAATCTGGCTCTTCTAGAAGTGCCATGTCCTGTTAAAAAGTAAACTTGTTTAGACATCTATAACAAACTGATTTATCAAGTCTTTAGTACCACATGGCATTATTCTATTTCAATTTACCAGGTCATCAATTTTACTGGTCTGAGATATATTTCTTGTGTTTCAGCTGCAATTATAGTGGGGTCAGCAAATAATTGTGACTTCAAGTTTTATGGAAAAAAATTTAAATAAAAAGAAATGAAGGCACATAAAGCATTACAGATGAAGACTTCGCCCTCACCAAAAAAATGTCTAAAACCGAAAATAATAAGGGTGAGAATATTCTATTAGGCACTTTATCTATAGTATATCTAGAATTAAAATGACCTTGTACGACATTGTAATTAGGTTCTTTTAAGAAGTAGATATATAACCTTCTTCAACAGTGAAAAAGAAAGCCATTTCTCAGGCTGGCCTTGAGTCCCTGAAAGAAAGCTCCTTTGATAAAGGAAAGACAGAAGGGATGGAAATTTGCGTGCTAGAGTGTACATGAATTTCCTCCCAGCTGTCCATTTCTCCCATGTTTTGCGCCTCTCTTCCTTGTTCATGTTTGGGTCGTATGGATTCACCATGGGAGCGAACATCGCTACACCTATAATTAAACCATTTATCACACAATTTAGAACAATAGACAAATCAGGGGAGGTATTATATCTTTCTGCATATAAATCATAATTAATTACATTATATTTTTCTGTGATCTGCTATATCCTGTGGCTTCAGAAGGTCCCTTCACTTTTATTTTCCTGGGAGGGGCCTAATACCAAGAAAATTTAGACTGTCTGCCAATAACTACAACTTAACACTGAAAAAACTGAAATTGTCCTCTACAATACCTGGTGCCATGTACACCACCACTTCAATTGAAGTTCTCTTTTCACCAGCTACCTTTATAACCACTCAATTTTTTTTTAGAGGTAATGCAGCCATGTGGGTATTTTGTTTTAGTTTTTTTTTTTTTTTTTTTTTTTTTTTTTTTTTTTTGGGGGGGGGGGGGGTATTACTTACCAGCTAGATTATCAGGTATGTATCGAACTGCAGCCCATGCATGGATGGCACCACCTGAATACCCCACGACCCAGAATTTTTCTCTGATTCCAAGAGAATTGGCCAAATAAAGCATATCCAGTGCGGATGTATTGAGATTTCTGTCTGGATGAGGGTCACTTTCCCCAAAACCTGGCAAGTCATATGTGACTAGCTGGACACCAAATTCCTCCAGCAATGGTGGTCTCATCCCAGGTATACCTGCATATGGTTTTATCATTTTCAGTATTTAGTTGAACGTAATTTTACAGGATTACAAGAAAAGCTGTCAGCAACATTCTATATACTGGCTATTTTCAAAGAATGAAAAACTCTTCAAGACTACAACTGATAAAGTCATACAGCACTGGAAACGTGCAAACATAACATTTATTCAGTTGCATGTGATTCACAGGAATGCAAATAGAGTTGCAGTGCTTCCTCGCTCATAGATGTTGTAAGATAAAAAGTGGTTGGCATAATTGCGGGAAACAGCAAGAACATTACCAGCCCATTCAACAGAACTCAGTTATCAAATATAATATATCTGTACAAAACAGCCAGAGCTAATAAATAAAACTTATTGTAGGATTTTTATCATAGCATCTCATTCTTACTTACCAGCTAATCTGGAGGAAAGAAAAGAATGCGGCATGATCAGGTTGAACCGAGCCAGCTCAGGTGGGACCCCCTGCTGTAGATATGCTAAGTGTCTTCCATCAGGGAGCTGGATTCGTGTAGCACTTGGGGGAGCAATATACATTTTCTTTGGTGCTTCCACTGTGGGGGCCTCATTGCTGCTACCACCTATATTTAACACTGCATAACAAATGATGTCAGCAATGTGTAAGCATAACTGGATGGAAAACAAAATGGAAGCTTAGACAACATATAATTTGGTCAAATTTGTTGTTCGGTGAAGGTAGTGGGGTATGGACTATGATATAATCTGTACGGTGTGAACTATGAACGAAGTTGAAGATGTAACGTAATATATACCGACAAGTACATGGCTCTAAAATGCAAAGTTGAATAGAAGTTACATAAACGAACCTTGGATTCAGCCTCAAATCGAAATTAAGACTGCAAAGGCGATCAAATAGAGACAAACAGTTCGTCGAATTAAAAGTTAAAACACACCCAATACGGTTTGTTTACCTAGAAGAGCTATGAGGAAGACAGAGATCACAACCGGCCACGCTTGCACCGGTTCCTTATCCTCCGGCAAGTACTCGTTCAAGAAACTCAGCCTCTCCCCCACCTCTAACAGTGGGCCCCGCATTCTCTTTACGAATTCGGACTCCTCCACTCCCTGCACGCTCTGCTTCGCAATGTCCCAGCAACCCCTCCCCAGCTCTCGCATCATCTCAGTTGTCGATTCAATGAAGCCCTTAATCTGATCCATCCATGGCTCTTCTACAATCTTCTCCTCTTCGTACGCGAAAAAACTGTCCGTTTTGATGCCATGTAATTGGCCGTTGTGGGGAATGGTGTCTTCGATGGGATCACCGGACGGGTAGTGGACCCCTGTGTTGCCGACAAGTGTGACAAGATCCTCGTGCCACGTCATCGCAGCGCCACCAACTGGCGCAGCCATCGCTTTACAGGGAATGTACCGTACCGTACCGTACCGACCGCCCCAGTAGGCGGAGTGAAAGAGGATTAGAGGAGAGGAGAGGAGAGGAGAGGAGAGGGCGTAAAGCTTGTCTTCTCCAGTGGCCAGTGGAGAGCGTTAATCAAAAGCTAGTGAGAAATTATATAAATATAATGTGGGACCGCAAAGAAAGAGACTATGGTAACTGCAGTTTAGTCCATGAAATTCTCTTTGATCATCGAACGCAGACACGCAGTGCCAGTGCCTGTGCCTGTGCCTGTGCCAGTGCCAGTGCCAGTGCCAGTGCCAGTGCCAGAGCGCAGCGGCAGAAGGAACGTGATTTGGAATTGCAGAAGAATAAGATGGGAATTGGGAATGTAGAGAACAGGAAGCAGCTTTCCGACCATTAGGTCACTTTTTTCTTTAGATAGATAAAAATTGATCGTTAATATTATAATAATAATAATAATAATAATAATAATAATAATAATAATAATAATAATAATAATAATAATAATAATAATAATTCCCGGGTGGTGGATTAGTTGTGGAGCTTGTTGTGCACTGATTAATCCTAATCCTGGAGTCCTACCATTCAATTTATTAAATGAGTAGCGACTCTACTTTTTTATTCCTAGTGCCTTGTAGTCAGTGACAAGATGAAAAAAAAAAAAAGGGGGCAAATTGGAGCATTGCTAGGGTCTCCAACGTGTGTAATGATCACGTTTGAGTTGATCATTTTATTTAAGAGATGATTATTCTTTTTGTTGCCTTGAGAAAATATAAATTAATTTTATTATGTTAACCATTTTGTTGATTGAAATGAAATAAACGAAAGAAACGATTAAGATTTTATGATCGTTTATAAAAATATATTAGTAAACAATTTGTAAGTTATATATCAATAATCAAACGATTTGTTTCTTGAGTTTTAATATTTTATGAATTATTTGAATTGATGACTTGAATTATGAAACTTTATAATTATTATTAAAACTTTGAATTGTCTCTAATCTCATATCATTAGTATGAAATACTGAATGATAATATAGACTAGTATGTGGATTAATGCGTGATCATGTTTGACAGATCACTGATACAAGATATATATTTAATCACATAATTATATATATATGGGATGCATGATATTGGATCTGACCCACTTTGACTTACTATATGGTTTGTGTTTATGTCATCAGTAAGGTCATAAATTAGTATTAATTCTATTATCTGAGATATTCATAATTCTAGATAATTAATGTATATTTTGTGAGATTATGAAACGTTGCTTTTAACCGAGGATTTCGGGTCTTTTGATCCTGTGATAATTATTATGCGTGCAATTTGTGATTATAGGATGATCACATATAAATAATTATGCATCGAGAATAAAAATAATTAATGATCAAGAATGACACATTTCGATGCTTGACATTAATTAATTGATATTACGTGATAAAAAATTAATACAAAAAAACTAAAGGATCATGATTTGTTTTGGTTTGGTTTGTATATTAATAAGACATGAATCCTACTAGATCACTCTGTTTTTTTATTTGTTTTATTTTGGTTTTTCACTGTGGTTCTGCTGAACCGAATAGAAGAAACACAAACAAACAATCAAATTCTGCCGATTAAAATATAATAGCACTTTTTCATTTGGTTTATTTTTTCAATTAAATTGATTAATCCTCTCATATATTGAGAATTAAAGAGATTTGATATTAATTTATTCTATTAGAGAGGTACCCTAAGGGCTAAGCATTGCTGGCTGTGTGTTGCAAAGACTGGATGAAAGAAGATTCATTTATTTATTATTTTTTCTCTTTTGTTTTTTGACTATGGATAGAAGGATAAGGGATTAGATGAAGAAATGAGGTGTTCATGAGTCATGACCTGTCCAGCTGTCCTGGTTTTGTAAAAGAGAAAAGTTGTTGAAACAGAAACTGCACATGGTGGGGGCCTTGACAGCAATAAGCAATTTGCAATTTGCAATTTGCAATTTGCATATTTCCCATTCCCTTCTTTTATCGTCTAGACTCTAGACATGGTTGAATTTGGTATAATCGGTTGGCAAATGGCTTTATTAGAAATCCATGCTTCTTCCAAATCTGGGCCTTTAATGGATCTCATTCGATCACTATTTCGGGCCAAGTCCGGGTCCAATTCGGACATCGTGCGACCGATCGGATCTTAAATTCTTAATTCAGAAGACAACCTGCGCCTAGGCGGAGGCGAATCCGCACAACCGACGATGGATCTGGTGCTCTCGCGCTTGCGCTCTCTCTCTCTCTCTCTCTCCTCGATCCTCCTCCTCCTCCTCTTCCTCATCTGTATTTCTCTTCCCCAAGCGAGCACAGAGGTTATTACTCTCACCGGGGAGACCTTCGCCGATAAGGTCAAATGTTTAATTTTCCTCCACTATATTCGTCAAAAACTGAACAAATCTGAATAGAATCTCACTTCTCAGGTCAAATTACTAGTTTTCTTATCTTTCTCTCTTTAAATCATTGCTGCACTTATTGGATCCGAGTCTTAGGGGCTCAGCTTTAATTGAAGAGCTTATATTATTGCTAATCCCTGGAAAATGGTGTTGATTTTGTTGCTGATTTTCAATTAAGTCAGTCTTCTTCTTTTCAGATAAAAGAGAAGGATATGGTATGGTTTGTGAAGTTCTGTGTCCCATGGTGCAAACACTGGTAACTAAAACTCTATTTCCACTGTTATAGTGTAACATAAATTGCTTCATGAGCATTTTTCCATACAAAATGAGTTTCTCTTTCCAATTTCAGCAAGAATTTAGGGACTCTGTGGGATGATTTTGGAAAGGAAATGGAGGGTGAAGATGAAATAGAAATTGGTCAAGTTGACTGCGGTTTAGAGAAACAAGTTTGCTCAAAAGTAGACATACACTCATACCCAACTTTTAAAGTTTTTTATGATGGTGAAGAAGTTGGGAAGTATAAAGGTAAATTTTGTTCAGAAATCAATGCTATGTTTATTATCCTATCCTTGTGTTACATAAGTTGCTTGTATAATTAAGCTTCAATTTTGAAAATCTACTATTTCTTTTTGCAACTTTTCTATTTTTGAACTTAAGCTAGTTGATAGTGCTCTCTATCATCACTTGGGAATCCCAACTATCATGGCACTGTTTTCTACTGGTACAATCTGGTACAGTAATACAGAGGTCCAACTGTACCAACTTAATGAGGCTGGCACTTGGGGCTTAACTGAGCTTCAATTTAATTCCCGCTTCAACACTTGAACCCAAGAGAGGCTGATAAGTAAAATTACCAACGAGGAAACAGAAGAGAAAAGTTGAAATCAATGGATTGTCCTAAGGTATAAAATTAGGTTTGCATCATGAACAGCATGGGTAATATAAAGTTAAACAATTGAATGTGTATGACAAACTAAAGTTGTTAGTTTATTACCCTCAACTATATTATGCTTAGAATAAAAAAATGACACTCCCATATCAATACTCCTGATGTGCTGAAGGATGTTCAGGGTAATCATAAATGCCTAACATAGTGAGGATACTTTTTTGCATCTTTTTTTCAGGTAAAAGGGATGTTGAATCACTTAAGAACTTTGTTCTTGATGAAGCTTGGAAACTGGCAGAAAAACGGTTGGCAATGGATTAGCTTTTATAGTGAGGGCTGTTATTTGTTTTGGTTAGAGCTTGTGTTTTGGATTTTTTACCCCTTCAAATTCTTATGCATTTGATATTTATTTTTAAAGCCACAGTTGTAGTTTTTTTAAGATAATTGTTGTGGAGACATGCATACGTGATGATGTGGTGACTTAGGTGTGCTGCATATCTGAGCACATATCACTTGTATGTTTTGCCTAACATTTCATACTGGTTTCAAGGATGTTCCACATATCACTTGTATGTTTTGCCTAACATTTCATACTGGTTTCAAGGATGTTCCAGACCTATGTTACATAAAATGCATTCCGCTACATATCATGTTAAAATGTTTAATGAAGTCGCAAAATTCAACCTTATATATAAAAAAGTGTAACTGAAACTGCTTATATGGATTTACATATCAAACTGCGTTACCCATTATGTCGCATGCTGTGCTCTTTCATCTCCATAACGCATTTCATAGTTTCTAACACTGATTACTGTGGTGACGGGGATCATCTGTATTTTACGTGCTTGTGACACATTGTAAATTTCCGTTATTTGGTTTTACAGGGTTTAAAAGATACTCATCATTTAGTCATTTTCAACATCTTTAGTGCAGAGCTCGTTGATTGGTTGGAATTCGGCTCGACATTTTACAATAACATGGACTAACAAATTCATATGGAAGACTTGAAATTTGAGATGACGCATTTCGGCTCGACATTTTAGTATGCTGACGGATTATTATCATTATTGAGAGAGATGAAAGTTTAGCACTTACATTTTATTTTATGTTTATGGAGTTTAAATCCATGATATTTTGAAAATCATCTTAGTAAGCTACTACATGAATTATAGAGTCATTTGCGTTAACAGATTATGTCATTTGAGCTTGCACTGTTTTGTAAAGATTTTCCTGATTTAACCACACACTACTCTGGCACAAGAAAAAGGTTTACAGCTCACGACAAAAATACAGCTAAGAGAGAAGTGCTTCAGATATCTTATTTTAGACAAGGAACACAGCAAGATTTTTGCAATTGCAAATTCGTAAAACATTGGTCTATTTGTAGTCAAGTCACGTCACGAACAGGAAATAGATGCCTCCCCCTCCCGGGACTTCACTGGACCTATTATAATATCCTGACGCTGATCTCATTAAGCTGCTTAAGATTTAATAAGAGATCCCAGCAAAGAGGGAGTAAGAATTCAACCACTACAATGACCTCTGGTTCGGCTTATGCATATAATAATTAACCAACAATGCACGCCCCAGGAGGCATTCAAATACATGAGCACAATTACAAATGAATACATGAAAAAAACAAGATGAACTAATAAATAAAATAAAAAAAAAAAGAACAAAACAACAAATATTATATTAATAAAACCCAATGCAGCTACTATAAATTCAAGTCACAGTCAAATAACACAACAAGAAGTTCATGACCTTTTAAAGGTTGACAGCAACAAGATAAATCAGACTGCTAAAGTAAAGAGGACACATCAAAACCTTAGCACCCAGCTTGTTCAACTGACTGCCCTAACATAGGAAACTACTACCCACAAAACCAAAAACCATAACCCAACACCAGCAAAGCACCGACCTCACTTCTTCTTGGCAGCAGCCTTGGTGACCTTGGCACCAGTGGGATCCTTCTTCTCAACGCTCTTGATGACACCAACAGCAACGGTCTGACGCATGTCCCTCACAGCAAACCTACCAAGTGGAGGGTAAGCAGAGAAGGTCTCAACCACCATGGGCTTGGTGGGAATCATCTTAATCATACCAGAGTCACCGTTCTTTAGGAACTTGGGCTCCTTCTCAAGCTCCTTACCAGAACGACGGTCAATCTTGGTCTGGATCTCAGCAAACTTAACAGCAATGTGGGAAGTGTGGCAGTCAAGGACTGGAGCATAACCATTGCCAATCTGACCAGGGTGGTTCATGATGATGACCTGGGAGGTGAAGCTGGCAGCCTCCTTGGCAGGGTCATCCTTGGAGTTGGAGGCAACAAAACCACGCTTGAGATCCTTGACAGCAACATTCTTCACGTTAAAACCAACATTGTCACCAGGGAGAGCCTCCTGAAGAGCCTCATGGTGCATCTCAACTGACTTGACCTCGGTTGTCAGACCAGATGGGCCGAAGGTGACGACCATACCAGGCTTGAGGACACCAGTCTCAACACGTCCGACAGGGACGGTACCAATACCTCCAATCTTGTAGACATCCTGGAGTGGGAGACGGAGGGGCTTGTCAGAGGGACGCTTTGGCTCATTGATCAGGTCAAGTGCCTCAAGGAGGGTGGGACCCTTGTACCAGTCAAGGTTGGTAGAGCGCTCAATCATGTTGTCTCCTTCAAAACCAGAAATAGGCACAAAGGGGATTTTGTCAGGGTTGTACCCAACCTTCTTAAGGTAGGATGAGACTTCCTTGACAATTTCATCATATCTGGCTTTCGAGTACTTAGGGGTGGTGGCATCCATCTGTCAACACATCCACAGAATAACTTATTAACAAAAATTATACATGAAATATCTGGTCATAAAACGAAATTCATCATTAACCACACTACACTAAAACCATTTACAGAAACATTGGCATTTATATCCCTATGATACAAACATATCTATTAACTCAAAGAACAATCTTATTTCTAGTTAAAGCACTCACTTTCAAATAAAAATTTCATATCCAAATTGATTAATGTCTATCAAATAATGGGTTTACAAATCAGTCAAAATAAATGACCTATATAGTACTAGCTAAAGAATTAAATGAGGGCAGAAATATACCTTGTTGCAACAGCAGATCATTTGCCTCACACCAAGTGTGAAAGCAAGAAGAGCATGCTCACGAGTCTGGCCATCCTTGGAAATACCAGCCTCAAAACCACCAGTGGTCGAGTCAATAATCAGAACAGCACAATCAGCCTGGGATGTACCAGTGATCATGTTCTTGATAAAGTCCCTGTGGCCAGGGGCATCAATAACTGTGCAGTAGTACTTGGTGGTCTCGAACTTCCAGAGAGCAATATCAATGGTGATACCGCGCTCACGCTCAGCCTTGAGCTTGTCAAGCACCCAGGCGTACTTGAATGAACGCTTGTTCATCTCAGCAGCCTCCTTTTCAAACCTCTCAATGACACGCTTGTCAATACCACCAAGCTTGTAAATAAGGTGGCCAGTGGTGGTGGACTTGCCAGAGTCGACATGGCCAATGACCACAATGTTGATGTGAAACTTCTCCTTACCCATGGTTAATCTTAGTTATCTGTCAAACACAAATAAAAGAAAGATTGTTATTCACAAAAAGTGAAAAACACAAATATGTAATCCCAAATGAAAAATGCAATTGACAGTTCTGCTAATGTAGTAATGCCTGAATGCAATTAAGGGCCCAATTGTGCAAAGATAATTGGAAAACAAGTTATGTTTTTTCTGATTGTAGACCAATTCCTTTAAAAACAACAGAACCAGTATATCAGAAACAATGTCCTTATTTTCATCTATTATTTTGCAAGTGCCACAGATTTGTCAAGGAGATGTTTTAAGAAGGCATCCAATAGTATTCGAACCTATATATCAAAAGGTCATCTGACCCTTCCTTCACATTAGTTAATGGATGCTTTCATCTCCAAATGTTTACTCTACACATCTAATAATTAAACATCTACAGATACAAGAGAACTGACGCTAGAACAAGAACATAACAGCATTTTAAGCTACCTAAGATTGTAATGAGAAACTAGAACCGTAATTCAACAAAATCAGTACGAACATATTCTTTCAGTTTTATTGAGCTTAGATCTACACAAGGCAGATATGAAACGGAACTACAGTGATAGAATTGCAAGCTCAGATTTCAGAAAGCCTGGTTCTGTGAATCTGAAGAACGATAATCCATTTCACAGACCAGATCTTAAATTTAACTACAGACCATTATCAAGTATGAATAAAAGGGTGCATCTAGTACTGTTCCAGATGAAACAAAACTTAAATCTATAAATAAAATCTAAGCTAAATAAAAAGAAAAAGAAGATTCACAATCTAATCCATGAAACCAATCAAAAACTACGCAGATCTAAGTGATAATTGACTGCCTGCTTAAGAAAATATGCAACTGAATTGAAAAGATGCTTAAGATTAAAGGGGATCTAGAACACACCTAGCGAAATTGAGCAGAGGAAGAAATGGTATCGAGAGCGGCGAGGGTTTCTGATATTTGGAAGGGGTATTTATAGGACGAATTCGATGTTCTCACCGCATTAGGGTTTATGCTCCGTCGTTGGATTTCTCGTTGGACGGTGATTCTAGCGCGTCATTCTCGCCCTTAGATCTGCCACGTTGGAGTGAGGTATCGTGCGGGCGCATTATACTTTTTTTTTTTTTTTTATCTTGAATTAGGAATTAGGATTTAGGATGTGGGGTCTATTTTTGTTCGAATGGTAGTACTGACATGTAGGGTATGCAAACGGATCGATTTAATTAGTTTTAAATTAAATCATTAATTTTTAGACTATTTAGTTTAGTTTGATTTTTCAGTTAAAAATTTTAATTCAGTTGAAATTTTTTAATAATTTAATTTTTGTTTTTTTGATTCGATTTATATTTTTCTAAATTGGATAAGCCAAATACTTCAAAATTATCAAGCAAATTCATTTTACTTAGTATAGATAAAGATCAACAAAGATAATTCGAATATATTTATTTTTTATATATTTTATTTAGTTCTTTATTTTATTTTTTATTTTTTTTATCAATTTTTATAATTATCAATATTTGTATTTCTCTTTAACTAATATAATTTTAATTTAATCGGATAAATATTTGGTTTATTCTACAAAATTGATTTGGTTTTATAATTTTATAAATCATTTTTTTATGTATGTATTTATTTTAGTTTAAACTGATTTGATTGAACGCACACCTATATTGATATGTGTGGTATGGACTAAGGTGATAATCAAAGAAAAATAAAAAAAAAAAAGAGAAAAGAGAGAAGTCCGAAGGGAAACAAAGATGAAAGGTAAAAGAAAAAGAAAAGGCGGAAATAAATGAAAACATAGAAGAAGAGAGGAAATATGAAGAGAGAGAAAATGATAAAAAAATTAATGAATATCATTGCGATTTGAATAGTTATTTTGGGTCATTTCAAGGAATGTTGTGTACCGATATGAAGATTTAAATAATTTCGTACAAACTAATCAGATTTCTTTATAAATTGTATTTTATTTTTATAAATTTATTTGAATTGATTGACTCTATGCCTTGTGATAGATATCGGCGTTTAAATCTCTATAAATTGTATTTCTATTGTATTTTACTTCATTTAGTCATGTTTTGCTCTTAGTTCTTAATACTGTTGTGTTTTGGCTTTGTTTTCAGATTTTGGAGCACTTGGACGCACTTGATGACATCATTCGAGGCATTTTGGGCACTAGAGCTGGGCTTGCGGTCCGCACACGAGCAAATCTGACAGTCGACTGAAAATTGACAGTTGTCTTCACAGACGTCTTTGGGCTATAGAAGCAAGCCCTACCCACCTTTGAGAGTATCTTTGAAATATATAAGTCCAAAGAAGGCTAGGGGATAGACTAAGCCCTTCTTGGGGCACATTCGATGTAATTTTGAAGGAGATCAAAGCGAAACAACAATGAAAGAAGACGAACACTCAAGTGACACGCTAGGACAACTAATTTTACTTTCATTTATTTGCATAACTAATCACAATTATGTATATTCCTACAAGAGGGATTATTATAGTATACCTATGGTCTTTAACATAGTTTTATTCCTATTTGGTTCACATTGAAGCCGAAATAAGAACAACATCAAGTTTGTGCTAGCGTTCTCTTCGTCCGCTCCTAGCTTTATCACTCGTTACGTGATTGATTGCATAATTGATAACTATTTAGCAAATATTTAGTGGAAGAGAGAAAAACTAAGTTGAAAGTAACAATCAACATAATCTCTAGTCATATATGATATTTATTGGTTCTAAACATCATATCAAGACTATTCAAGTTCGTTTAGGAATTAAGACATAAATAAAACTCAAATCGGCACATTAACTGTTGACCTTTTAGTACTAAAATTATCGTAACTTTCTCTAGAGAACTCTAAATGTCATTAAAATTTGACCATTAGATTCTACACTCCAAATGCTATAATTTTCACATGTCAGTTGTCCATGTTGGCTATCGTTTACTCTTTCAAATTTTTGTTCAAAGTAGTCTTAAAATCTGATCTGAATTTGTAGCCTTAATTATAGATCTCTTCTCTATCTCTTTATTAATTAAATAAATCATATTGGGTTTTGGCTTTAAATAAATTTATATCTCATAATAATATTTTTATATTATTATAATAATAAAACTTATATTATACTCATAATATGCACATTTCAATATATTTATTTTTCCGCTAGAAAGTCATATCATGTGACATAATATTTTAATAATTCCTATTTATGCTTTTATTTCATGCAATATGAAATCTCACACATTGAAAATATATTAAAATATTTATTCTTATTTTACGTTCAGTTGGTGCGACCTATGTCGATGATCTATGTTATGTTGACAATGAGATAAGATATTTTATTTCATAAACTGTAAGCGGTATTCTATCTAAACATTATAATTACCCAAATAATACAGATGTTTAGTAAATTTCTACAAAACAGATCTTTCTAATAATGTTATCGTTAACATTATTTATGTCTATTCCTTGTCTTATGATATTATAATTAATATATAAAATAGGGTTGTGTCATCTTTGTATTATAACTATTTTCTAGTATCCATTAAGTAAATTATAAAGTTATAACCGCACTTCGGTTATATTGAATTCATTTATAATTATACTTTATCAAGGGGCCTGTAATATATTATTTCTCATTATTAATGAGTGACAATGATACTATTGATATATATGTATTTTCCGCACAAGTTATATATAAAGAACTATTACTTTTATCATTATGTTATACATTCCTCGTGTAAAAAAATACATGTCCCAATCTTAAAATCAAAGACACGATAAAAATATTAATGACACAAACACAATCCATATAATATTTTATCTATTAGGTTTGTTTAATAAATGAAATATTTTATATATTCGTATCATTAAATGATAATTTTTTATCAACGTTTTCAGAACAACAACGTACTATTAATCAACACGACAATCTTATATGGCATATTAGTATTCCTACTAATATTCAAGTCTGTAAATATTTTAGAGTTTGTATATTCATTATATTTAAAGTTTTGCGGTTCAAGATCAAGTGCATATTATCAAACACATTTAAATATGAATATAAAACTCATGGAACAAAATGTAAATAACATTCAATTCATAAATATAATATAAAATAATCATCAAAAGATAACTTTTAGAACACGATTCTAACAATATGATTCACCTTATTATTATTATTATTATTATTATTATTATTATTATTATTATTATTATTATTATTATTATTATTATTCGTGTTGAATGATTGTCCCGATTGAATTAAGCTTAGGTAAAAGAGGTGTATTGAATAAACATGTGTTGTTTGCATGCAGGATGACTTTTCATCTTTGTTAAGTGCGGTGAGATGACTGTTTATGTTTTGAAACTCATGTAATGAGGGTACTATGTTCTCGATTTGTATCTTGCATGTTGGTAATGATTTGTTGAATTGGGTAAAATTCTCAGATTAGTTATGATCTAGGTTTCTCTAGAGGAATAGATCTAATCTTGGTTACTTAGGAGCAGTTTTGACTATATGACTTGTGTAATTAACCATGCCCTTGTATATTTGTGCAACTAACCAAATGAGTCGACTTTTTTATATATTTATTGTTATAGAACTTTGTCAGTATCTGATCTGTGTCAGATTCATGTATCTCATGAATTGTTTTAACTATTTAAGTTGCGTATAGAACTTTGTCATTATTTAATATGTGTTAGGTTTGTGCATATCATGAACTGTTTTAAGTTGCGTATGGAATATTTATTGGATTGATTTAATTCATTCTATGATATTATTTTATCTATAAATTTATTATAGAGAAGTTGTGTCGTAAAATTATCAGTTATCGAGTTTTATAGACAACTCTGTTTTGTTTTTCTCTAATTTTATAGTGCATAGGTGCAGGATGCTACGCAATATACGGGTTGGTCACTGCATATGCAGATATGTATTTTAGAAATTTTTTAAAATATTTAAATAAATTATTTATTGTTAAAAAATTTTAATATAAAATAAATAAATATAATAAGATATTAATATAATTTTAATTTTTTACATTAAATATATCACATGATTAATTTTACGGTGGTGATCCCTTGATAATGGGTTATTTTGACAATCTTGACAATGATATTTTAAATGAATATAAAACAATTAAAAATAGAAAAAATATAAATATGTTATTTTACTTATAGATTGATAGTGTTTCAAATTTCATGCAATTTCAATATCGTTCGATAGTTCATTAAATATAATTAAATTGAAATCATTATATAAAATTTTGATAGTCTCTAAATTTATAATCAGTGATGTATTTGTGATAGCTTATCAGCCAATACATAACATGTTAAATTATGTTTGTTATGTTTGAATGATCAATCCAAACACACCTTGTGATTTTTATATAATTATAGAACATTAAATTTATTATTATTATTATTTTTTAACTTTTTAACATTTTTATCTTTGAATCATCACCTTATCAAATATATTTTTTAATTTTTAATATTATGTTATTATAAAAATATAAAAATAGTGAACACATTCAATAAAAATCTTGTACCATCATGTACTTTGTATGACAATGTATTATTAAATCATGATTGATTTCTAAAATGTTTCAAAAGTTGTATGCAAAGTCAAGAAATAAGCACATAAATATTTTATGATAATTTCAATCGTATATATTTTTCCGTATAAACCATCTAATTTGATTTATACTATTTCTTATTGAAACTTTAGTCTAAGAAAAGGTAAAAAATGACATGGCTGCATAAAATTAGAGCAATTAGTTCTACTTCCGGCTTCCTGTCCAAGAAATATAGACCAAGCTCCCAGCCCCCAGCTATAATCAAATAATCAAATAATCAAATAATCAAATAATCAAGTTACAAGTTACAATTTCAGATCCAGGCCTTCTATATAGCAGCCAGCATACCACTTTCCATTCAACTGCATTTTAATTTGGGCCCTCTACTTTTCTTTGGAAGCCTACAAAAAAATAAGGGGCCTAATTTTTGGTATATGTGGGCATCTTAATTATCTTATCTTATCTTATCTTATCTTATCTTAGGGGAGGGAATGAGGGATCCTTGACAATGAGTTATTTAGAATTTTTTAAATGAAGTTCAATAATAATTTAATATTAATTTATATTCTCATATTAAATTTAAAAATATATTCATTTAATTACATAATATAATACTTTTATGGTTCAAAATCATTTTACTAACAATCAATTCACCAACATCACGGAGACAGGGACTATTCAGCTAAAATTAAACAAAAAGAAAATGGCAAAAGATGGAAGAGCCGTCTGAATTGACACGACTGATTCAAATTATTGGAAATTAAAATGTTTAGTCAGAGTCAACATTTATTTATTTTTTCAAGGAACCAATATTTACAAGTTGGCCCCGGCTGCATTTGATAATTTGCAACAACTGTTTGTAATAATTTAAGTTAAAAAAAAAGAAAGAAAGAAAGAAAGTGTAATCATGCGCGTCTAATCAGTCACTAGACAGTCACCAAATTGGGTCAAAAGATTCCAACTAAAAGGGGCAGTGCAAGTGCTGTACAGAGACCTGTTTCAACCTACTCTTGAGTCTTGACTCTTGTTTTGTACCCTGAAAAGAGAGACAGCAATGCTATTGGCTATTGCTACCAAGAAATAGCATTACATTTACAGGGCCGACTATATATTGAGTATTGAGTATTGACACAAGTTCTCTTTATATGACAGCACAGCAGTAGAGCATATGTTGACATGACCAGATCTAGATATTTTTCTTCATTTTGGTAGTTTAACAGGATCCATTACCATTTACCATCACCACAATTGCCAATTGGGGTTTGAAGGTTATTTTTAAGTTCAAGGCCCTTCTTTAAAATAATAACTAATCTATACTATTATTTCAGAAGAAGATTAAAAAAAACTTGTTCTCTTTGTCCAACTCCCAAAAATATTAGGTATTTGACATTGACTGTCCTATGATAGAAAATGTGGTTTGAATAAAATTAATAATTAACAAGAAGCTCTCTACGTGCCATTCATAAATCGTATTAGTACATGTCGACAATATTACAAAGCCTCAATAAAAACTTTCTTTACAGCGATCAGTCTAGCAACGCTTCTGTGATTCTGAAGATTACAATATCACCAACAATGCGAATAATTTTTCATTTTTCATTTTTTTATATGATTATGCTTGTATCTCATTTCATTTTCTCTTCTTTTCATATTTTTCTTTTTCAATTAGATTTAATGAAATTACATAGCATAACAAACTATTTGCCCGCTACTTCGAAAAAAAAGCAAATAATACTATAATTTATTGGCCATTACTCATTAGTCATAATTCATAAGAATTCGACCCAATCAGCCCTTCAAAAAAGTCGGCCCTCACAAGCTCGACACAACTCTTTCTAATGGTAAAGACCAAACTCAATTTTTAAAAAATATAGTCCACCCTTATCAAATCTAGCTCTTACTTGATTCTTTTCAAATCTTTTTTTAATATTTTATATTATGTATTAATTATACTTAAAGAAATTCAAAAATAGAAAAAAATAAAATAAAATGCGAAAACAGAAAAAATTAAAACAAAATGTGAAAATAGAAAACATAATTTAATATTTTTATACAAATAAAATTAACTTTAAAAATCATTGTCAAAAAAAATTAAGCCCTTATCCGACCCTTAGAGTCCGGAGGGCTTGATAAATATTAGACTTCTCAAGGAGGCTGGACTCACCATTTAAAAATCAACCCTTTATACCTGATTCTTTAAAAGTTCTTATCAAATCCGATTTTTACCCGGCCCTTTTATAGGCTCGCTTGATTTGACTCTTGAGAAACCTAGCTCGGCCTTTTAAGTATGATGCTTATTGGCCATAGAACTGTTTTTTATGGGCAATTTAACAAAATGCCATTCTTCATAATTTTTTGTAACAAAATATCCTCCCCTTCAAATTCTTTAATAAAATATCATTCTTGACCCATTTAAAATTATCTATCATGATTAGCAATAGTTAACTAGGATTTCAAATTTTATTAGTTTTTCAATTATCGGATTGGTTTAACTAGGATTTCAAATGACCTTTGCACTCGAGACTTATGGAGTTTATTAGTCTACCTTCCTAATAAACCCTAGTTAAACCATCCGATAAATTTTATTAGTCTTCCAATTATTGCAAATTATTAGAAAAATTTTATTTTCAAAACATAATCTTATTAAAGATGACTTAATTAATTTTTTATTCAAATTAAATTAAAAATAATTAATTTTCATTATTTTTTAATTATTTTCACTATTTCCTTAATATATATTATAATTTAAAAATATTAAAAATATTTTCATGAATAAAAAGAATAGTCATTTCATTTAAACAATACTACTATATATTAATATTATTAGTAAAAAAAGTAAATTATTATGAAAACTTTTATAAAGAAAGATAAAATTTCTCAAAAGGTCACAATATAAACAAACAATAGTGTGTACAGTCTCGATATCATTTTTGTATATTTTTTATGCGAATGGATTCAATAAAGTCCATTGATGAATTCCTATATATAAAATTTTATCTTGCATGACAGTAAAAGCATAATTTCAGGACTACTAGATACGCCCTAAGTGTGAATTAAGCCCAAATTATTGTAACAAATATACTTTACTTTATAAGTGATATATTTAAATTTTTAATCATTTAAATTTTTTAATTTTATTTAATTAAAAAGTCAGGCAGTGCGAAAACTAAAATTTGATAAGTCATTTTAATCAAGTTTTGGTCACTTTAATTTACAAGAAATAAAGTAAGAATTAACAAATTTATTTAATGCATAATTAATAAGTTATATTGGTTTTAGCTATTTAAGTTTTTTTTTATTTGTAACTTAACTAATAAAGTTTTCAGTTAGGTTACTATGTAGTTTAGTTTAAGTTCATGCTAGTATCGATCACTCATTAAAAATATTTTAATTAATTTAGGATTGTGCATTTAAGATATAATTATACAATTAAGATCTTCACCCCCTCTAGTAATTAGGATAAACAATTTTAAATGGGTCAAAAAGGTATTTTGTTAAAAAAATTGGAGGAAAAGACATTTTGTTATAAAAATTTGTAAAGAAAAACATTTTGTTAAATTGCCCGTTTTTTATCCGCAAAATATGAATATCTCGTATCTTAACACGAATTTTGTATTCATTGATCTATTAGACTGTTACATTGAGACAGAGAGGTTTCATTTTTATATCTTTTTGCCTTCTTATTTATTTATTTATTTATTTTCTGACGGGAATTATTTTTAGGCAGGCGATCTCTGTAATTGTGTTCATTAATGAAGTGAGAAATAAGTTTTATTTAACCGGCATATATTATTATTATTTTCATATGCCTTTTTCCGGATTTGCAATGTACGCCACTCTTTGGACTTGGAGAGGCAAGATCCATTGCGGTTCACAATATATGTACAAAACTCTAGTTTTAAACAAGCAGGGATTCTTCCTTATTGTTGGGTCTGTAAGTACGTATCAAATTAAAGGCCAAAATGAGAAAAAAAAGACACAGACAATGCGCATATTTATGTATTTAATTTTCTGATCATTCAAGTCATTGAAAGCTATTCCTCTCCAGCAACAAAAGATTTTTTTTTTTTTTCATAATTCACACCTGCGCAGATTGAGAAAGTCTAACAACTGCTTTAGTAGCCATAACTTTTCTTTAAGTACGTTTGGTTGAACAGAGATCTGCCCAATCTATCAGCTTAATTGTTAGTCATATTATATATACAACTTTTAGGTGGTCTTACTCAGAAAAAAAAATAGTCTGATAAACTTCAGATGAGTCATTCTATATAAATCAAACAAAATTCACACCTGTTTCTGTGCTATTACAAACATTTTTTTAGGAATAAAAGCTGCTATATATTGTTTTGTACCGGTATTTCTATACAATTTTTACAAACATTTTTTTAGGAATAAAAGCTGCTATAATTTGAAGATTTTGCTCCCCACTCACAAGTGCTTGACGAAAAGTAAACTCAAACTAACTAATATTTTTTTCTTAATCCTCAACCAAGTTGTCAATACAGTGAAATGTTGCTCATTATTCCCTGCCATTTATCCTTCAAAAATAATTGACATGCCTTTGTAATCACTTGAAAGAAGCATTGAAACAAACTCCTCAACTTATCAACAGATTAAAGAGTGTGCATCTAAAGAATACCAGTAGTTGGTAAAATTAAAATCTATATATAAACATTGTGTATTGCTTGAGAGATTAGGGACGAGTTATCCTCTATGAAGGAAAGCCAAAATTTCATTTACAACCCCAATTTTTGTGGTAATTATTACTTATCGTTTCTATTCTTTTTGTTTGAGCTTGATGTATGGAGATGCCATACCATGACTTGAGAACAGTCATGTGGAATACCTTTTAACTTGCTTTCGTCTTGTAATGCCACCTCTTGAACAAATCTCACAGAATCCTACCCAAAAAGAAACAAAATTGGATAAGTTCATTCTGCTATTTTAAAAAATCTACGTTAATAATAAATTAAACTGTACCCTGTAGCCCAATTTGGCATGGCTGGAAATGTATGCACAATTTAGAATTGGTACACTACATATGCAAGTGTTATACCCTAGATGTTTTATGCCACATTTAAATGCCTGATTAATTAATAAGACTTAATTAGAAGCAAACAAAAAATTGTAGCATTTCTAAAACAAAATTCTCAATTAAACTGGGGTAAATATTTGAGCAGAGTTACAAAGTAGGCAAAATAAATGTGTTTTCCTTCACAACAAACATGTACTATATTTGCCACATTATGCAATTGTAACTGCCACCTTTAATAATTACACTTCACTAAATTGCTATCCTGAATTGTAATGACCACAATTACATTTTATTTTTGTCAAGAGAATCACACTAATGTAACTTTCACTTGGCAAAAGATGGATGGCTTTTATTTTTCTTATTTTTTGCGGTACAAAAAAAAAAGGATAGATCTTTGATTTTAATTAATTCAAAGTATTACAAATGGAGGTTGGTTGTTCAAAAGGGCCCATCCACGCCAGTGTTTTTTTCTTTTGGTACACATGAATTGGTATTGGGTGTCTTTATCATATGGGCCCTCTCTTGCTAGTTAGTGGTTTTGGTTGCATGAAGAGATAAATCAGCACAGCTAGTAGGAGCAGTACCTTCTACAAGGGTTTTCAGAAAGAAACTTTTGTTTTGTAGGCTTAGGTGTCTAGCTACCTCTACCTGTTTATGCTGCCATATCATTAGAAGATCCTGCTGTTAATGGTGTTTGGTTGCAAAGATATTATCTCTACTGTGTGTTAGTTAGTGGCTTTGATTAGTTTATATATATATGACGCTGGAGTCTGTTTATATCTTTTGCAATTTACGTACGCAGCTCATAATGTATCTAGCATACGTTTAGTAACAATATCTAGCTTTGGGCATCTGTAAGCATTAACTTGTTTTCTTACGTTGCGTATAAAATTAATTATTTCATATTTTTAAGGGCTTAACAAAAAACATTTTTTTCAGAGAGGATAAATGTTGCAACCAACCTGTGATGTGTCGGGCTGTGAAGTTGGCCGACCCCACCTTTCCGGGTCCCACAGAATTGAGCTGTTAAACCCGAAACCCGAAATGTTGATCCTGCTTCCCGCCGGACGCTTGTCCTCTTTCCCCGGCACGAATGAGGCAGTCGCCGCCGTGCGATCACTTGAATCTTTCTTATACCACCCTATGACTTTTGATGATTTGCAAATGGGTCCCTCAACTTGTACCTTTTTCTTGTTTTGGCTCATTGTTGCCACTGGCCATGTCCCGAATACCCTGCATATAAGTTCACAAAATCTTGGATCATGCAAGTGACCAAATATTGAAGTAATTAAGGTGGCTGAGGCCTCAGGAGCTGCTTAAAACCTATGTTCTGGTTAATGTAAATCATCAAGTATTGGTCCCCTGTTCATAATCAAACAAAATAAGAGATTCTTCAATCTCCACTTATGCTTCACACACAATAACTTCCTTTTGTATTTCCCGTGAGCATTTGCATCGAAAGTACAATAACAAGTTAAAACTTTATATGATCCATACTTAAAAAAACGAATAATTCAGCTTCCCAGCGTATTTTTTTTTTATATTATTAAAGAGGGTATGGATCAGAAAGTAACAGTACCAAGCCTGGTATTTAATGGTACAGTTGCCTCCACACCTTTGCATGTGGGAGCGAATTGCAAACAGGAAAAGCAAAAATTAGTTCACCGACAATGGAGACATCGTTTAACTATATATATATATATAGAGAGAGAGAGAGAGAGAGGAATGTACATCGACCATGATTGAATATTTGAATTGCTTTCCCTATTGTTCCCATGCACGACAGCTACATGAGATGTTTCGATTACTTTACATCCCTTTGCTATTTGATCGGAGGAAAATTAAGAAATGTACCATTATTTTTTTCCTAATTACAAAGAAAGAAACCAACTTTTTGGCGACCCTGGTTGTATTTATTTATGGGAAAAGGAAATGAGAAGGCGACCTCGTCACATGGTGCCGATTTTGTTGGTACAACACGAGAACATCACCTCTAGAATCCTCTTTAATTACACGGCAGTGCAATTTGAGATTAATTCATAAATTCACAGACTAGAATAGCAAAATTTGAGAGGATATCTAGTAACAACCTTTTTTTTATGTCAAATTGAGAAAACGAATACTGAAAATTGAACAATAAAATGACACAATTGACAACTTACCTAACTCTATTCAAAGACCAACAGATGGAACTTAATATAATTAAACTTTTCCCTTCATATTAATTTAGTCTCGCCGTGCATTTTGGTTTTATAATGATTGCTATTTCTACCTTTTGTAGTGCAAGGCTGTGATAATTACATTTGTGTTTTTCTTGCTATGCTTAGAAGCTACTCTATATACTATATATATACTAGCTAGTCAAATCTAGTTAAGTGATATTTACTATATCTATATTATTAACTTACCTGTCCAACAATAAAACCATTCATCATAAGTGTTTATTGTTTGAGAAATTATTAAACGATGATTTGTACAAGCAACTAATTCATATTCTAGCTATATGCATGTCTTTATCATGTCTGTGAGATCCTGCTTTTGAACTCAACAATTAATTAATAGATTTTAAAATAGATCGCCTAACCAGTTTCGCTCAGCTAATTAAAGATGATCGTCTGATTAAAAAAATAAATGAGATTTAGACTAACTTAAAATATATATTAGAATCGACAAGTTCGAAATCAATCGGAATTTAGTATTTAGAACAGCTGGGCTCTTTTCTATGCGATGAATTCCCCTGCAATCCAACTCTCTCGCCTTGTTTAAGGTACAATTTGAAAATTATCATAATGAATTTGTACTAGATATATATGGATGCTGGGTGCTAGAATTAATCATACTAGTTAATCTAATTAGATTAGATGCTACATAGAAAAGTGGAAACAAAAGCATGAAAAGACATAGATGGAAATGATGGAGGTGACATAACACCTTAAATAATAGATGTGTATGTCTCATAACTTCAAAGTGCTAAAAACATATAGATAGCCTGTATTTATGGAACATGTGTTTCACCGAACATAACTTGATTTTCGTACTCACAATATGGGAAACATAGACGCAATCAATTTAAGACGGATGAAAAGGGAGAGAGAGAGAAACTTACTCAATTTGTCTAATTTCCTCGAAGAATCTCGGATCATAAAAGTTCGACCGGTCGGCAAAATGCACGAGTCCAGTAAGCCGGTGATGCTCCAGGTGGCTCAATGCAAAGTTTCTTTGATGGTGAATTTCCTCCTCAAAGTCTGTAAAGTTTTCCTTGTATGTGACATGCCGGTACATCATGCCGGTGTCCCTTAACAGCCGTGCGGTTTCTGGTGCATCAGAATGTGACTCCACTACAATCCACAATAATGGTGGATGAACCAACTTCAATGTGTGCGCCATCCTTGTCAGGGAAGCCGATTGGGACGCGTCACCAGATTGGGTTGTGGTTATGATTATCACAAGGCCTTTTGGATCAGACTCGAGCGGCTTGTCTGATACTGGATTTGGGTCGCTGCGTATAGGGAGTTGGGTAACAAGGCTTTGATTGAGTACGTGCTGGCCGGCAGATTTTTGAAATGCGCCAAAGGATCCAGGAACGACCGGCAGCTTGTTTATTGGTTGAAGTGTCCGATTCAGGTCCGTGGTGATTGTTGTCGGCGCAAACCCAGTAAAGAAACCCATGACAAAGCAGATGGTAGAATGGATCAACGCTTTCTTCCATATGGGGAGCTTCTTCTTACCAGATGCCTTTTCTAATGGGTTCATATTGTGTTTGTGTTTATGTGAAGAGTAAGAGGGTAAAGGAAAATGAGAAATTGAGAGAATAGAGAGGTGGCCGCAAGGCTTTTATATATGTTTGTGGGGGTTGTGGTGTTCTTATTATTAGTAGGTAGAGAATGTAAAGGTGTTGTGTTATTAAGAAATTTATTATTTGTACATTGAGGATGCTGAGAAATAAATAAATATATTCGGAAAATACAAAAATTTTCGTGCTTTGATTCGTATCTCAAATTTAAAAGTTTAAATGACCGATTTAAACAGTTAAACATGATCTTTATATTGAAATATTTTTGGAGATCAAATTTATATTTTTTGAGGTTTTTTTACTAATTTTTAGATGGGTTGAAAATTATTAGTATTGTAAGGTGCAGAAATCATTAAATAAACAAACTTTATATCCAATCTAAAAATAGCAAAAAATTTAAAAATATATAAAATTTGATCTCTAAAGATATTTCAATATGAAAATTATGTTCAATTGTTTGAATCGTCCGTTTGGACTTTTAAATATGAGATACAAATATGAAGCATGTGAGATTTTATATTTCGTGAAGCACCATAGTCTCACTATATATATATATATAGTGAAAAAGAGAGAGAGCTTTACAGTGCTTCACGAAGCAAAAAGAGGGTTTTGTTTCAGTTTCAGATCTCATATCAATCTATTAGGACACAATAATACAAATATTGAAAACTTATTGAATATAAAAAATAATATTTTTGAAGCTTTGTAACTATATTTTTTTTATTTTTAAAAGATGATAATTTTATAGATGCATCTATCATCATTTATTATTATTTTTGGGGTGTTTTTAAAAATGAAAAAAAAAAGTTAGAAACCTTCAAACATAATCATATTTGACATTCCATAAGATTTGAATATGTAGTTTATGTTGAGTGAATTAGATTGACAATTCAAACTTTAATTTTGTGAGATTTTTTTTATGCCGAAATAAAACGTCTATTTGTTTATTGTGCTTCAAGTAGTACTTCAGCTGAAATGTCACCATTCCAAATTTTAATTTTTTATGCTCGAAGTTTTAATCTAAGTAGTTCAATATAATTTTTATATCATAATCTTATAGAATACTAATTTTTATCGTTTTGAATTAACTTACTATTCTTAATGGTTTTTGAAAGATAGTCTTGAAATAATAAAATGTGTATGTAAAGAAAATTACTTTCTAAAAATTATTAAGCATATTAACTAACTATAAATATGATAAAAATTAGTATTTATAAGCTTATGATATAATGATTTTACTGGACTGGCTAAATTAAAATTTAGACTGGTAGCGCTTTGGTTGAAGTGCTACTAGAAGTATAATAGATAAACTATATATATATATATGAGTAAAACTAGCGCGATCCTAGGAGAAATAGTGACAGGTAAACGATTTGTGTGGGATAAGGTAATTATGAAACTTTGACCAATGTACCTTGCAGCTCGTATTGTTTGTTGACCATAATTCATGAACCCAGTTACCATAGGGAACATATTGTAAATATCAATGAGAAAATGGAAGTTTCTTTCTCTTGTTTGAGAGAGATTATGAATCGAGAATCTTAGTTGAGAAGAATATATATATATATATATATATATATATGAAGATGTTAGTCCATGGACCATGAATACTTAATTGTGGTTCTTTTGACCACAATTAATACCTCTAGTCTTTTTGCTAAATCAAGATCTTAATTTTGGGGGACAAAGAAGCCTCAGTAGAGGTTAGAAAAGGTAATTTTGCTAAATTAAGATCTTAATTTTGACGACGCTAAAAACTTACTATATTTTTATTTTAAAAAAGATAAACTTTATTAGAGGAAGGATAATCTTTTAAAAAATTTAAAAGTACAAATGATTGGCTCATGGTTCATATCAGAAAAGGTAGTTTTCATGTTAAATAAACTAAAAAGTGATTTGGACTTTTTGAGTTATAAATGAATAATTAAGAAATCATTTGTATTAAAAGGAGCGCGGTGTTTAATAAGCAAAAACAAGAATTTGGAAGGACATATATGTAAAGAGCTATCTCATGCTGTGTAGTCATTAGAACTGAGATTAATCAGCCATATAATATAATAATGGCACTCGCCACATCCAAGCATTGATAATATGGTTCACATTCTATCAATTGGTGAAATTATGAAGGGTTGGTGATGGCAAGCTTTGATAAATTATTCTGAGAAGAAAATAAATATCACCCTGTTTCTAATTTCTGGTGGAAAGAATTAAATTATATGAAAATCGATCGCTAAACACATGCGTACATAATTAAATTATATGAAGACCGCACAAGTCACTAATCATCGTTTGGCGTGAGTCATTTTGTGCGTACATACACTATTCATTGGTGGTCCCATTCCCACGTATGTCAAAACAAAACACGAGCATAACGAAAACTTTGTTTTCATACTAATATTTAATATTTATATGTAATATATATTTAGATTTATTTGTAAAAATAAAAATTAAGATTAAACTAAAAATTATATTTTGAATGATACATTAAGATGTGTTATGATAGATATTAATACTTATTTATATTAAATATTAAACTTATTTTTGCCATAATTATTTTTATTATTTATTGAGATTATTTTTATGAATATAAATTATAAGGTATTAAGATATTAAAAAATACTAAATATAAATTTATCAATTGTAAGGCTTTAGTTAAAATAATAAGAATATCTATATTCAGAAAATATTATGAAATTTTATATTCAGTTTTTTTTTTGCAGTTGGAAAAATTTAATACCAGAACTTTGAGAACTTTTTTGTATGACACATATATAGATATTGTACATTAAATATAGAGACTAGTTATGTTATATAAAGATATTATTATCATAGCTATTAAGATTTGATATATAATATATATTTTGTTCCATTTATTGATAACATATTACGATTTGTAGACAAATAAGCTTAAAACTCTGCACCATATAAATTCATGGATTGCCCAAAATAGAAAAATTCGAATGATTGTGGAATATTTTTGCTTCGTTACATGTACAATATTATAACTGGACTTCCCATGGATTTCACCCAAGTAATTTATATCTATTTTTTTTTTATTTTTTTTAAATTGATATAAATATGAAATTTATTTCTAGTTTATTATTTAATTTATCTTTAATTGTAGGATGACATGAAAAAATATTATCTCATGCTTGCTTACAAGATTCTCACTAATAATGACAACTTGAAGCATTGGATAATTTGATTATTGTAATGATACTTTGATTTTTATAATACACATAATGATTAGTATGTGATGATATAAAGATTGAAATATAGATAATATACTGACTTTGTTCAATCGATATTAAGACATATTGTGATAAATATGAAGAATATGACCCTTATTTATAGACATATACTATTAAAATACTTTGAATTTACAATTAGGTATTAAGAGTATACGAGCTTGGTATAAAGACAACGGATTTTAGGGTTGTACATATGATTTACTCTTTTATTTAAGCACGTGGTCAACTTTTTGAGTTGGGGTATTTAACCAAGTACTAAATTTGGGCCATATTCATCAGAACGCTAGTCGTCGACAGATATTTCATAACGTCATAAACCTACTTAATTTGGAATACTGAGATATTTTCAATTAGTTATTAAGAGTATATGAGGTTGGTATAAAGACAACGGATTTTTAGAGTGATATTAAGAGAACGCGGATTTAGTCTGTTATTGAAGCATATGGTTGATTTTTTTGAGTTGGGATATTTAATCAGATACTGAGGTTGAAGTACAATTATGAGGTTCCTATTTATATATATACATGTTGTAGTCTTGTTTGCCGGCTTGGCTTCGCTGGGAATGCCAACTTGGAAGTACAAACAAATTTTGGATGCCATATATAAAAAAAATAATATTTCTAACTATTTATAATTAGAGTGCCTAACTAACAATTCCTGTAGACATCCTATTAGACAATTTTGTAAACAACACAGGTAAGTTATTGTTTCAACCATCCGTAAATTTTGCAAACAACCCATTTCTTTAGGCTATACTGATATGGGCCTAGCCCATTCAAATTGGAAAGATAGGCCTGAATTGTACATAAATTTAGGGCCTCCTCAATAATAGTATCCAACTAGAGAGGGAATTTTTACCACCCACCTGCGCTTTGAGTGAAAGCTAAAACTGCTGAGATCTAATTAATTGTGCTAAAAGTAACTAAATTTAAACTTGTAATACTAATGGCATCGTTTGCGTGGCAACTTTCCCACCTTCCAGTCTTGCCCAATTAGATAAGAATAAGATATATATATTGTGGAAAAAAAATGAAGAAAGAAAACTTGTAAAGATGTATATAAGCAAAAGCACGAAACTAGGAATAGAATTAGTGTTTCGACGTGTCTTGAACAATCAGCATTATATAGAACCAAAATAGGAATCTGACTTTAGAATATTCCCCTCTTATTTCTCATTTTCCTTGAATTTGCCTGCTAACATTTACTACGTCTACGTGTGATGATGGGCTGCTTTGTCTCTCTCTGTTCACAGTGCACCCGGCATGTCAACCAATTGGGGCCCACTGGAGCAACTTGATTACATCACTATTCTTAATTCCAATGCTTCGAATCTAAGCCCTGCAATCTCAATCAAACGTTTAATGCAATGGAAAATCATCTCTTGGCCATTGCCTTCTCAAAAAAGTAAAAGAAGTAAGAGGCGTCTAAAACACTCTGCTTACATTTTAGGTTCAAACAATTATTTATTTATTATCTCCGAATTTTTATATTCATCAACCATCTTTCTCAAGAGCCAAGAGGGGACCTGCTGAACACTTTCTTCTTTCTCTTCCTCTCTAGCAAGGTTCTTGCCAGAGATAACGACAATCAAGAAGTTTGTTTTCTCCTCTTTTGGAAATGGTTCAGATCAAGGAATTGTATCCTTTTTTTTTTCCTTCTATTTTTAATCTTCAATTCTCTGTATTTGCTGTGGATTAATTCGTTAGGAAGATCAAACCCATGAATTTGTATTAATTTTCTTTCTTCTCATCCATTGTGTTCCTTGACTTGCACTTCCTCGTAAATTTGTTTGTGAAGTCGGATTATCATGCCATTGACAATGGAAGAGGTATGTAAAATAAATTAATAATTAGATAAGTATATATTTCCATATCTGTTTTGTCTTAGAGAGAAATGCAATTTTTTAATCTTTTCGCTTTTAATGTAGTATGAGGCTGGGGCAAGTTATACAATAATGAAGATGGAGCAACAAAACACAAATAGTCAAGAAGGTGTGGAGATAGTAGAACATAGGCGTTTTGAAGATGAGCTCCTAGGCAAGGGGCAATATACATCTAAAAATTATCATCTGCAAAGGTATATTGTGGAAATTTTTTTCATAACAATTGACAATTTTCACTACTGAACGGATAAATTAAGTGCCTGAATTCTTTTGTTCACAGCAAAATCCCATCTTGGTTGAAAACTTTTGCACCACCAAATGCTCTAATTGTACAAGAGGAATCATGGTGCGCCTATCCCAAAAGCAAGACAGGTGCTTTGCATGTTAAAGAGAAGAATTTGTAATTTGACCATATAATTGTTTCTGTAACTTCAACTAAGATCATACTAATTCTCTCTTTTCTTTTGTTGCGGTATCTATGTCAAACCTGCACAGTGATCAAGGTACTTTTTTCTATATACATTATTATACTATAACACAAACAACAAAAAGAACTGAACCTAATTGTTTAGAATTTTCTTTCTTTTTGACAGTGCCCGTTCTTTAATAAATGCTCTCTGACTATCGAGACTGTTAATGTAGCTGATAATGGTTGTTCAGAAAATGTAAGTCAATTACTTTATCATTTTCCTTTTTTATTCAGATAGGATTGATGTTAACTAATCTGTACTTTGTTGCTTTATTTATTCCTCACATATCCATATTTACCTTGGTGAAAGGGATTTATTTGCATAACATTTAGATGTAGCATTAATCCAATTTTGGTTCTTTTGAAAAAAAAATGAAGTTCAATTGTACAGTAGCTAATAAAGACCAGATTACACAATTGAACGTATATATATGTTAAACTGAACATCTATTTCAGAATTAAACATATATGTAGGATAAACTGAACATCAATTTCACAGTCAAGGCAAGAGATACTACAATCATTTCAATCCATTACTGACATTCATAAGTTCCAACTGTAATTGTGTGGTAAAATTGTTTTCCTGAAGTAACCAATGGTGATATTATATTTATCAGGTGCACGGATTAAGAAAAGAGCAGCTATCAATTAGACAGGTGGAATATCTTGATATTACTTCAATCTCAAAAGATTACTGGAGTAAAATTATCGGTACCAATAATATTGACTTGACGAGCTTCAGATCACAAAAAGCTCGGCGAGGCCCACTTCAGAAGGGGTGGATGGTAGGTATTGGTACTCAAATTATGTGATACTTCCATACATTGCTGATTCTTAATAGCTATGTTCCGTCGTGAGGCTTATTTATTATTATGTCATTTCTTTTGAAAGGAATCAAGCAAGCCTGTGGTGACAGCATATAAATTAGTGACAGTGGAAGCTCCTATATGGGGTTTGGGCGAACGGTTAGAAGATATGCTTGTATCTGTAAGTTAGCTTTACTAATTGGTAATACAGGATTTGTGGCTATTTCTTTTCTTTTATTTGCAAATTTGTTTAACAAAGTTGAAGTGTAGATGATATACCATGTAAATATGAAAGTAATATAGTAATAAGCATAATACAACAACAACAACAACAACAACAACAAAGCCTTTAATCCCAAATAAAGTAATATAGTAAGCATATTTTTTTGAAATAAATTAACAAAATAATTACTAAAAATTGGAGGGCATTTTAGGGATAGGACAAATATGAGACACTCAAACTGACAGGACCTATTACATTACTGTCACCTGTTTTACTGAATATTGCATTTCGGATTTTCAGGATTTCAAATATAAACTGATCTTAGATATTCTTTCTATAGGGTGAAAGGGCTTTATTTTTGGCATACCACCGGCTATGTTTTGCATGGATAGATGAGTGGTTTGGTATGACTATGGAACAAATTACTGAAATGGAAAGAGAGAAGAACCTTTTGCTTCAGAAGGTTTGTTTCCTCTATCAATTTACTTGTTCCTTAAAGAGAGAAAATTGGAAACTATTTGATTAGTTTTGATATATATTTAAACAAGGATTATAATTCAAGTGCTGACCTGAACCAGCTTGGTACTCGCATACATTTGTAACTTATTAGTCCGTTTGGTGTATTAAGTAGTTCGGTCATAATAATTGGATTTTGTGCAATTCAAAATTTACCTGAATTATGTATCTGATGCAGATTGAAAATAGTACCATATGATTAGTTAGGCTCAGCACTGGTATGTAAATATGGGTGAAAAGCTCAGTATAAACCAAATTCTATTTAGGATGCAACAGTATTCAAGTTTTGCACTCTAGTAATTTAACGAGTTAGTGTTTTTCTGCATAATTTATGTCCTTCTGAAAATTACCGTTGTTAATTTTCAGACATTAAAGAAACCTATAACAGCACGGACTAATGGTCAGCCTGAAGTGAAGGTGCTTAGTAACAGTAAACCTGCAACCAAAAGGAAAGACATGCAACAGGAACAGGGACTTGCATCAGTTCTCGCTTAAAAATTCAAATTTCTTCCGTTTTACTGTCCTTGGCAATTTCTTTTTATAACCATTGGAAAAAGATGTGCTACTAAAAAGGGAAAAAGTTCAGCAATTTCTGTCTATATCTGATTAAATTCCAGGCCATAAATTGGGCTAGGATGCTGCATCATTCTGTAATTAAATGTATGCCTAATAAAATGTACATGCTTTAGCAAATTTAGGTTTCTTTCTAACATTCTCGGTGTTAGTGCATCGGATTACAGTTTAACAAAATTAATATTCGTTATAATTCTTTTTAAATCTTTAACAACTGTCAACGAAATAGAAGCTGTCTAGTTTAACCTAATGAAGATGGAAACATGTTAGGAGTTACATTTTAAACAAAAGCACCAGACATCGAAATCAACAACCGAAACAAAATCTTATGCCATTATTAATTATCCATTGGCTTTCTGTATTTTACCAAATGTAAATGACATGACCCAAAATATAACTGCTAACAAGTTTCCCTGGCCATAAGAAGGATCGATCGAATCGCAACAAGAATTAAGGGATCACTTGATAATGGGATTTCAAATATATTTGGGAAAACCCCCTTAAAAATAGAAAAATATAGACATTTTGAACTTATAGTTTTTGGCTCGAATTTAAGTTAAATATAATTTGATGGTTTAATATAGAACGTTAACTTTTCATTCAATTTGTGAGGATCTCAATTTATTGATTTTTGATGGACAATTAGATGATACTTATATTGCATGAAAATGGTGGTTCCATATAGTACACAACAACAACAACAACAACAAACTTTTAATCCCAAATAAATTGGGGTAGGCTAGAAATGAAACCCAATCGGAAAACATAAGATCAAAGATCTCAAATATCAGTGATAATAATGAATATGATGGAAGAAAAAGAAAATAAATAAATAAAATAATAATAATAATATATAAATAAAGATGATAATGATAATGATAATATGCTAATAATAGTAGCAATAATAACAATAATAATAATAGTATAATAAACCTCTATTATAAAATCTATTTCTAAATCCTAAAATCCTATTTTAAAACCTAATTCTAAATTCTAAATCCTAAAATCCTATCTAAACCTCTATTTCTGAAATCTTTTTCTAAATTATAAATCCTAAAATCTTAAAAAATCTAAGAATATAAAGTCTATAACTCTACTATTAGACTCTAACTCCTAAATCACGGTTCAGGTATATGAATCGTTATCTTCCACGCACTCCTATCCAAAACAAGCTCTTTGAGTATATTTCATTCCTTCAAATATCTTTTTATTGCTTCCTCACATGTCAGTCTCGGTCGACCTCTTCCTCTTTTTGTATTTTCATGACGACTTAAAATACCTGCGTACTGATGCTTCAGGAGGCCTTCGTTTGATATGACCAAACCATCGCAAACGATATTGGACTAGCTTCTCTTGAATTTGTGCTACCTCAAGTTTGTCCCTAATATCATCATTTCTGATTTGATCTTTCCTTGTGTGGCCACATATCCAACGCAACATCCGCATTTCAGCTACACTCATCTTCTGGATGTGTTGTCCTTTTGTAGCCTAACATTCTGCGTCATACAACATCGCGGGTCTAATCACCATCCTGTAGAACTTGCCTTTTAGTTTGTTTGGGACCTTCTTGTCACAAAGAACACTAGATACTTGTCTCCATTTTACCCATCCAACTCTTATTCTATGACTAACATCTTCATCGATCTCTCCTTCACTCTGCAACATCGATCCCAAATACCGAAATGTGTCATTCATGGGTACTACTCGTCCATCCAAACTAACATCTCCGTCATCTAAGTTTTCCCCGTTGAACTGACACCTCATATATTCAGTTTTTGTCCTACTAAGTCTAAACATTTCGATTCTAAAGTTTGTCTCCACAACTCTAGTTTCTGATTGACTCTAATTCTGCTCTCGTCAATCAGCACCACATCATCAGCAAAGAGCATACACCAATGAATATCTTCTTGTATGTCTTTTGTGATCTCATCCATCACTAAGGTGAAAATATATGAACTCAATGCTGACTCTTGATGTAATCCTATCTTAATAGGAAATGTATCGGACTCGCCGTCACATGCTCTGACACAAGTCACAACATTTGTGTACATATCCTTAATAAGGGTAACGTACTTTGTTGGGACTAATTTTCTTTTGAGCGCCCACCACATGATATTTCTCGGAATTTTATCATACGCTTTCTCTAAATCAATAAATATCATATGTAGGTCCTTCTTTTGTTCTCGATGTCTCTCCATAAGTTGTCTTATCAAGAAAATCACCTCCATAGTGGACCTCCCAGGCATAAAACCAAACTGATTTTTAGAGACGGTTGTCAGTTTTCTTAAACGGTGCTCGATCACTCTCTCCCAAAGCTTCATGGTATGACTCATGAGTTTAATTCCTCTATAATTAGTACAACTTTGAATATCTCCTTTATTCTTGAAGATTGGTACTAATATACTTCTTCTCCACTCATCAGACATCTTATTGGACCGAAAAATGATATTAAATAGTTTAATGAGCCACATTATTGCTATATCTCCAAGACATCTCCATACCTCAATCGGGATTTCATCCAGTCCTAACGCCTTACCTGTTTTCATCTTTTTTAAAGTTTCTTTCACCTCAGACTCTTGAATTCTCCAAACAATCGCCTATTGGTGTCAATTGAGTCGTCCAACTCGATCGCGGTTTTCTCACTCTCGTCGTTGAATAGCTTGTCAAAGTATGCTCTCCATCTGTTCTTAATCTCCTCATCCTTCATCAAAAGTCTATCAGTCTCATCCTTAATACATTTAACTTGGTTGAAGTCTCTTATCTTCCTTTCTCAAAGTTTAGCCATCTTGTAGACATCATTTTCGTACTCGTTCGTATCTAATTTCCGATACAGCTCCATGTATGCCTGACCCCTTGCTTCGCTCACAGCTTTCTTTGCGTTTCTTCTAACTTTTTTGTACTTCTGTATGTTTTCATCACTCTTATTGTGATGTAAATATTTGTAACATTATTTCTTCTTATTGATAGCCTTTTATACATCATCATTCCACCACCAAGTGTCTTTAGGTTCACGTTTATTTCCTCTAGTTACTCAAACACCTCTATAGCCACCTTCCGAATGTGAGTCGCCATCTCCTTACACATATTATCCGCATCCTCACTTTCGTTTCCACGGTCCTTCTGCAATAACTTTATTCTTAAACACCTGAGAAACGTCCCCTTTGAGTTTCCACCACTTCGTTCTCGTTATTTTTATGCCTCTATCTCGTCGAATGCATACCTGAAAACAAAAGTCAGCCACCAAAAGTTTGTGTTGTGTAACAACACACTTGCCAGGTATAACCTTACAATCCATACATTTTGGTCTTTCCTCCCTTCTAGTCAGGACAAAATCGTTCTGGATTGAGTGTTGGCCACTGCTGAAAGTAATTAAATGTGATTTTTTTTCTTTCGAAAGAAGGTGTTCGTTACCATGAGGTCGTAAGCTATAGCGAAGTTCAAGATGTCTTCTCTCTCTTGATTCCGTTCGCCATATCTAAAACCCCCATGTACCCTCTCAAACCCCCTCTAATTGTGCCAACATGACCATTAAGATATCCTCCAATGAAGAGTTTTTCACTGCTAACACTCCTCTAACCATGTCCTCTAAGTCTTCCCAGAATCGTCTCTTGACATCATCGCTCAAACCTCTTGTGGGGCATACGCACTGATGACGTTCAAGACCAAATCTCCAAAAATCAATTTGATCATGATGATCACGTCCCCTTGTCTCCTAATTGCGACAACTCATTCTTGAGGCTCTTATCAATTAAGATGCCTACACCATTTCTACTTCATTTTTTTTTCCTGTGTACCACAATTTGAAACCCGTATTCTCCACCTCTTTAGCCTTCTGACCCGTCCATTTAGTCTCATGAACACATAAGATATTAACGCGTCTCCTAATCGCAGTATCAACTAACTCTCTTAGCTTACCTGTTAAGGACCCTACATTCCAACTGTAAGGTTTTGGAATGCCCAAATCCCGTTAATGCTCAAGCTGCGGAAAGATCGTAGAACAAAAATTTTACTTCTACTTAAGTTAGGAATTAAAGTATGTCGGATAATTATCGAGAGATACAGACATTTAATCCTTTACAAAAGACGGTAAAATATTATTTTACTTCTAACTTAAGCTTAGAATTAAAGTGGTATGTCGGATGATTACCGAGAGATACACACATCTTTAAACCTTTATTGATCTACTCCATGATTGATTTCTAAAACATTAATCTACTTAACAATTAAATAGATTAATATAAAATGTTATACCTCGCTTTCAAATTTTAATTGGAATGATCGGCTTGTCTCGGAGCACCAAATGTATGATGCCTCTGTAGGTTATCCACCAGGACTGACCAAAGAGCGGCTTATTTCTTTTGCTAGAAATACCGTAAATCACGGTTTCTCGTAAAAACACTATTCACCAAGAAAAAGACAAAATAGTACTATTCACGACTCACAGTTATTCTGTTTCACAAATGTGCAGAAATTCGTAACTTTCGTAAAAACACTATTTACCGATCCCGTGAATTCTGAAACAACCGTATACCGAGAGAGATAAAGTAGAACTGATTTGGTGTAACTTTCTCTCTCACCCCACCCCTCTATTTATAGAAAATGTGGAATTATCAAATTACCAAAATGTCCTCATGAATAGTAGGGAGGTTCCAAAGTGAAAAGACCAAAATACCCTTAAAGATCATCTAATTTACCAAAATATCATTGGATTTTTGACCAAATTACCAAAATACCCTCGGGTTTTTGGCCAAATTATCAAAATACCCTTTTGAGGTCGGCATGGGCTTTTCATGGGCCTTTTTGGGCTTCTCAGATTTTAGGCTTTTCAATTTTGGGCTTTTTTGGGCTTTTAATTATTAATTAAGTCTTTAATTATTAATGGGATTTTGGCCCATAATTCAAATTCATAATTAACATTTAAAATCCAAATCAAATATATATAATTGTCATGTACAATTATATTTTTCTCTAATTGTTGTTTATTAATTTATACGACGTGTCCAACACGTTATAAATTCAATCGATTTTTGCTTCTTGTCATCTCTATGACAGATATAATTATATCATATATAATTAATTATAACCATGTTATTATTAATTATAAATAATTTATAATTAATCAATAAGATTCTCCGATTAACTCCTATACGGTGTGTCCCGACATGATCCGTGTTATGTTATTAAATAGAGTTAAAACCGTTTTAACTTCTATAATCATAGGAGGCATCTGGCAAAATGCACTATGACCATCCAATTACATAGATGATGATGTACTGTACAATATCATGATCCAGTAAACTATTTACTTGTGTTTAATTCTTTTGTCTCATAGCCATTATCGATCGTTTCAAGGTAGGTATGTGTCATCCTTGCAAACTTAATCTTTTCTTGATCCCGAGTAAATTATCAAATATAATTACTCTTATAATTATCGCTAGCGAGATAATCTTACTCTATCAAGGGGCCCAGTGATGCTATAACTCGTATAGAAATACGAGAGACAATAGTACTTTTGGCAAACCATATCTTCCTCCGCATAAGTTATGTATACCGAAGAGCTACCTTTATAGCCACCTTTTACGGATAACGTTTGGTAGAAATCACACACATACATATCTTATGTAGGAAAGATGAATACCTCATACTTTAGAATTTAATACTGAACGAAAACATTAATGACACGAACACAATTCCATTTAATGTTTCATTTGGGGTCTATCAAATACGATGTTCCTAGAACATCTATGTGATTAAAATGACAATTCTTTGTCTATGGTTTGTAAAAACTTGACCATCATTTAATCCACAGACTAACATGATAACGGTTAATTAGTGTTCCTGCTAATTACCTTGGTTAATGACTTTTAAGAGTATATTCTATATTATGAAGTTTCACAATTCCAGTCATGAACTCGGAATAATTCATAAATTCAATAATACTCAAGGAAACAAAATATCGTTTAAATATTCAATTCATGAACAAAGCTTTATATAACAAATTTATCGTATTATTGACTTCAAGATTATTACAAACTAACACCAACTACCTAAACGAATCCTACTTTCCCCGACTAGCTTCCATGCCCTCGCACTCGTCGAGTCAAGTGTGAAGACCCTTGTTCATTTGACACTACATCCGGGCGCTGATGCAGCGCATCACTAAGGTGATTGTTTACATTGGAGAACTTGCTCTTAGGTGGGCAACAGATGCTATTGAGTAGTGACGCTTCCTCTTCACGGCTTTATGTAAGAATTGATTGTTTACAGGCCACTTCAGTTTTCCTATCACATCTTTATTGCCTTATATATTAAGTTTTCCTACCACATCTTTGTTACCTCATATATTCGAAACTTAATTGAGCTCAAGTGTTGTTTACAATAGGAAATTAAGGTGATCATCAACATGCATGAACTTTTAGTTCCGATCATTGCAAGGATATTAGCTTGTTTTCTTTAGTTTCCAGTTTATATTCAGCGTGCTTCATTCTACTCTTGTTGCAGGATGTGGTGTTTTGTTTGTTTTCAAATAGAAACACAAGAATGGAGTCCGCCCTGGAATGTTTAAAACTTAAATTCTCCATTGTATGTCCAACTAAATGGATGTTTCCATGATCTGATACTTCCAGACCAACGAGCATTCAATAATCACTACATGAGAACCTCCCCAATTGCCACAATCGGGATATTCATCTAACACTACAGAAGGAAAGATTGAACAAAAGTAGGTAGAGCGTTTATATCCTTAAACCCTGAAAATAATCAGGGAACTGTTAAGCTAAACTATACTACAATTAAGCTACAGAAATATCAAATAATACATCAGATATCTATGCTCTCATATCAATTTGCTTCTCTGACAGCATCCTTCCAATGCTGAGGTGCTAATCCTGGCTTCCAATTATGTATGACAACAAAATCAAACCCTTAATCCTTGTTGCGATTTGATCGATCCTTCTTATGGCCGCCGAGAATTCGAGAAATCTGAAGACCTCTGCTGAAAGCCTGGTTGAAAAGCATCCGTGTCTGAAACTCTGACACAAACGGAAACCATGCAAAGAAGGCAATGGGTGTAAATAACAAGAGACCCATTAATACTTCATATCCCCTTGCCAAGGCCTTGACTGAGCCCCATATTGAGTGTCCAAGAATTGGTCTGCATGCTTGCGCAATCTGATAGAGAATGATAGATGCAAAGTGCCGATGTTAGGAAGTGTTAAACAAGAGATAGAACTGTGAGGAATGAAAGCATCTTCTTCACATCAAAGCACTTTTTAACTAAATATATTTTAGGAGGCTTATTTTTTATCATCTAGCAATTGGTCCAAGAAGAAATCACTTAATCCCAAATGAAAAAAAGAAGAAGTAAAAAACAACAAAGATACCTGAAGTATGCCCCAACCAGTAGGTAGGAAAGCAAGAATGCACACAAAGATATCTTGTACGGTCATGTGGGGGATAGTTATCAAAATTATCAAAGTAGAGACAAATGTCAGAAATATTAGTCCTTTAATCAGCCGAAACACAAGCTGGAATTCTGCACTGAGTCTCCTCCTGCCGACTGACACAGTCTGGAGAAACAAAACAATGAAGTTAATTTAGAAAAAAAAAAGATTGAATTTCCAAGCTACAAAACATCATAAATTAATATTTAACCATGGAGACTGTATTATTAAAAGAAAAAAAAAGAACATACTTTCAGGACCATAAGTATTATAAAGATCACCAGCCAAGATGCACAATAAACCTATAAGATCCAATTGCAATTTGGATTAACAAAAGATAAGTAAATTTTATGTGGTAATTATTAAAAACAAAATAAAAAATACAAGATACCAGCACGCTCTTGGTCTTCTTCATGATGTTCAAGTGATAGACCAAACCATACTGGTAAATGAAAAATCGAAGTGAGAGCAATATTTCGACAATAGTGCCTCTTTTTCCAGAGTATTTTAAGTGCTCGTGCTCCTTCTCCCACCATGACTCCCAGCTATCCTCTGGAGGCACACCGATACCACCTCGATTGCTAATCCACTTGTTCCAGTCGGTCCAGTCATCAACAATCTTCTGCCACTCGAACCCTGATGGGTTGAACAAAAACGGAGCAAAGAGCCATGTGCCGACCATGAACCACATTGAAGCTGTTATGAAGAGGTATGGTATTGCACTTCGGTATGACTGGCCAAAAATCTCATAGACCACAAGGAGAATCAAGAGTTCAATTCCCTTAACAAAATGGCTGCGGGAGTATAAGCGGTAATTCTCAGCAAATTTGGCGTGGAACACAACAAACCCTCGACCTGTAGCACGGTACTCAGCACCACCATGGAGTAGAGTACGACCATAGTAGTGGGTCTTTATACCTGAAATAATTTGAAGGAATAATTCCACAACAACAAAGAGGTTGTTTGGTTGTGACACAACTTCCTCTTTTTTGAATAGGGTTGTGTATACTTGTACCATTGTAAATCGAGTCGGTATACTCTCTAACTATATGGATTCATTAGACCATCATATTCAGCCTGTCGCACATCAAGCTTTAACTTGACCATAAAAGTTAGTATCTTATTCGATACGATACAAATGGATAAGAATATAAATCTATACTTTGTATCTCTAGAGAGAAAAATCTTAAGAATCGTGTATGTATCTTTCTGTATCTCGATACGATACATATCCCAACAATACAATAATTTTAAGATACGTATACTTTTTTGACTTTACCTCTTATGCTTGACTTCACGCATCCTGTTCGGCTATCAAAAAAACCCTTGTGAGGGAAAAAAAAAGGCGAAAAGAGATAAAAAGCGACAAAGAAAAGGATACCGTCGATTGAGAGAGAAGAGTCAAAACTCCAAGCACAAGACAGTGCAAGTGGGCAACTCTTATTTATTTCATTTATTTTATTCTCTCATACAGGGACGGATGTAGTAAGACTCAAGGGGGTCAATTAACCCCCTAGATTTTAAAAAATAGTGCTTTCGGTTAAGTTATTATCCGATTAGTTAATGAGTTTGTACCCGATAAGTTATTACCCAATGTAGTAAGACAATTGACCCCCTAGATTTTAAAAAATAGTGCTTTCGGTTAAGTTATTACCCGATTAGTTAATGGTTTGTACCCGATAAATTATTACAATCCAATTACTACCCCTCTAACTAAAATCTTGTATCCCCCCACTCCCATATGGTCTCTCTCACAAACACTTGTAGTGTTTATGTGAAGCATCCAAAGCTGTAGGCAATTATACTAATTTTTGAATACTCAAATAATGTAGTCATGGCCACTAAATTATATTAATTGATTTTATTTATTTTATTAGATACTTTTACCACACATGCTTATTGCAATTTATTTTGTAGTAATTTTATTTATTCTCCTTAGATATTAATTAATATTGTCATTGGATTACCATATGAGAGCTCATATATATATATATAGCTCACATAGTATAAATTATGCTAGTATACTACATAAATGCGATAAAACGCTAAGTAATAATGTTTGCAAATGAAAAAATTCACTACATATTAAATTTAGCTAATATTGATTCATTTTAAGACAAATTTGGCGTATCTTAATGATATGATATGATACACAATACACTGATACGATACAAAATACTACGATTCACGATACAAAATGCGATTCAACTTCTATGAACTGGACCATTAGATCTGGAAAAGGATGGACCGCATTATCACAGGATGATCCAATGAAATTCATACTATTGGATCGGAGCTGAACCCTTTTTTAACTGTCTGTACTATATTACAAGATGTTATGCATTCTGCCTTTTTGTCAGAAAGTTCATAATTAAGGTGATATATTGCCTCAATTACCAAAAGCAGAACCTATCTATAACAGACAGGATTGGCCAAAGATGTTGGTTTGGTTGTATGCACATCAAATAAGATAATATTGTGTATAAAAACTTACAAAATTGAAACATGCATGGAGGACAGAAACAAACTGAAGAATGATACCTAGAGAGAAGGTGAAGAACACGGAGGCAAGTTGGAGCTGCATGAGAATGAAGTCGCTGACAGCAGTGCGAAAACCACGCTCCAGGCCGATCTCCATCATCATGGGGAGGGCCATTAGGAAGCCAAGCTGCACAAAGGACTGCGATGCAAGTGCAACCTGGAGTGGTTCATTATGGATGAAACGCCGCCCTGTAGCAAGGGCCTTGTCTAGTCCACTCAACACCAGGTAGAGCCGCCCGTACAGGAACACATAGACTGTTAGGACTGTTATCTACCAAGGTAAAGGAACATGTGTGAATACATGAATTACACTACCAAAATGTTGATGATCATTACGCTTGAAAATATCCTCAGAGGGGGTTCTGAGTAGTTTCCTCTCAAATTTAGAAAGAAGTACGTTATAAAACTGGAACAAATATAAAATAATAAGAATAAAAAATTGTCCCTCACAGCCTATCAAATGATACCCAAATTAAACCATTTCCCGTAGTTTATCTGCCAGTTTCTTCAGACAAAATGGGAATGGGTCAAAAAACTTGAGGTAATTTTCATATGAACAAAAGTGAGAGGATAAGAGTTGTACCATGGTGCTGAAATAGAAGCCAACAGTGGTGAAGTAACAAGAGAGCATCCGGAAGAAATCAAAGCGATGCCCCAGACGATAGATGTCACGGCTGAGAGTCTGCTCACCATTACCATTCGCAATTTTTGCCTCAAAAAGAGAAATCTGGTTCAGACCCACATCACGTCCTTTACCCACTTGCATGTATTCATGGTGTGTTACATTCCCTTCCCGCAATGTCGAGTTGAAACCTATAATAAAGCAAACATATAGTTATTCAACTTAAATTTGAACAATGTGAGTCAAGAACTAAGCAATAATTAAACAAAGGATCAATCAAGGCACCAAATTGAGCATGCCCATGCATAGTAAGAGTTAAGTCTTTTGAAAATAAAATTATATTTTTAAATAATACAACATACCAGCAAATATATCCTCGCTCAGGTTTATAATCTTTGATGCCTTGCTAATACCACCCCTCGTTATGTGGAAAAGCCGATCAAAGACATCAGGGTGGCCATAGTGAAATCGAACCCTGTAAATGATGATAAAAAGAATTAGAAGCTCTGTGAATGAAATTAGAAATTAAAAAATAATAAGGATGCTTTTTACATGAACAAAGTAGTATATAGCTTCAGCTGCATAGTAGCATTAGGTCTACTATATCCCATTCCAACAAATCCAAAGTTAAAAAAAGGAAAAATGCTTTATCCTTTAATCTGTATAACTCTTTTTAATTTGCTTTAATGAAAATCAATAGTAGGCTTTTCGCCTACTACATCAAAAAAAAAGAAGGAAAAATGAATGAAGAATGATGATATAACAGTAAAAGAGTAGAAAATATACCTAAGAGGGTTGGCAAGAACACGCTGGCCAATAGTCACAAAACTGGTCTCCTGATTTGACATAAACCACGCGAGAGAAGAAACACTGCACATGGAACAAAAATGCAATAAAAAAGCCTATGCTTGATTAGAAGAAAGAGTGCAATGATAAATTGATTAATTTAGTCCCTAAAGAAAAATATAGTATGACAACAAACTATACCTTCCAGTGAAAATATGCTCTCTCACACCAAGTATTGAGGGATATCTTACACCATCATGCATCTTAAGGAATTCTTCCAGAAGATTTCTCATTTTAAATGCTTCCTCCATGTAATGCTCCTATTTTGTTCCAAAGTTTCACAGCACGGAGGCAACCAAAGTAACAAAAGAACATGATAAGGAAAAAAGTCTACCTGGTTCATGTCAATGGCCTGAAGACCTTCACCTCTTGTGAAAATAATAGCATGGTTCTGATTTTCAGGTTTTCCTTCGCCCAATATGGCAGGGCCAGGAAGCTTGATTTTATAAATCACCTATATTTATGAAGGTGTCAAAAGTTTCAGTTTCTATGGCAATGAAACAATAAACTCGTACACAGCTAAAGAGAAGACAGATGGTTTACCTGATCAAGATTTTGAATAGGATCTGCCAAGTCGTCAGGTTTTGAACTAACAGCGGCTTTGACGAGGCAAGAGTAATAGACCTTCTCTATCTTTTTTGACCTATCCTTGCTCGGACCTTCTACTTCATCAATATAAGCAACACGGAGTGAAGGATATCTGGCCAGAGAAACAAAAGAAATAATTTAAACATGGTCATGAGCCTCTTCCAAGAAATATTAAAAGATTTAGAATCTTTTCTGTGAAAATTCCACCAAGAAAATCACCTTACAATAAAAATGGAAAAAATAACTTCATATCTATCATGAACCAAATTTTTCTTGAGCAATTTGCAAAATAACAGCAGATGTTAAAAACTTGTTTTGTGTCAAGCATAAAATCATAAAATTCATCCAACTTCCTCGTTTTAGCTGTCCTTAATCCGTTGTGCAATGTATTATAAAGAAAAACCTATTGTAAAGAAAAGAAACTACTTTGTTAGTATTCAACAGAATATTATATTCTCTATTCCACTGAATTCACAGTTCAGAAGTTGCAGTTCCTAAAAATTTATTGAACAAGAAAATTAGCATTTTTACATATCCATATTAATACTATTGTATAAAGCAGCTAGGAACGGTTTTTCTAGTGTTTTTTTTATTCCTTCAAACTTTTACAATTCCAACATATTATTAACAGAATGATTTACATAAATTTGAAATGATTTAAAGGTTCTGAACTTCTGATCACATCAAGTTTTAGGCATTTCTCTTCATTTAAAGAATGTCACGCCGAGTTCTGGGAATTCCTTTTTAAATTGTTTTGCTCATTTAGATAAATAATAAAATTCCAATTGTCATTATTTTTTCAGAGAAATTTTTTATGTTTTATTAATGAATAATTATTTGCATTTTTATAGGGGGTGGTAGAACCATTATACTCATTTAGATAAATAATAAAATCCCAATTGTCATTATTTTTTCAGAGAAATTTTTATGTTTTATTAATGAATAATTATTTGCATTTTTATAGGGGGTGGTTTAGGTTCTACGATATCTTGCGCTTTTTTTAGTTTGTCCCATCATGCAGTATTTTGCAAATATGCTAAATATTAGGTATTAATTGCAACAAGTACATAGAGATTTACTAATATGAAAAAGTTTGCATTTCGGCCCGAAGTGCACGTAGCTCAATTTTTATCGTAACATTTTTGAAATTCAACTTTATCCTTCTCATAAAATTCTTCATATAAAAATATTGGGGTACAAAAATTTGGGGTGTTTAGAGTTTTCAAAGTATTTGTTTTGAATTTTTGAGAATGATGTACAAAAATTCAATACTTTATTATTTTAGAACTGACTTTAAAAAATCCAAAACAAATACTTAGAAAACTCTAAACACCCCAAATTTTTATATCCCTCAATATTTTTATATGAAGAATTTAAAGAGAAGGATAAATTTGAATTTCAGACATATTATGATAAAATTTTGAGCCGCATGCACTTCGTGCCGAAATGCAAACGTTTTCGTGTTAGTCAACCTGAATATACATATACATATATGTATGCACACAAGCACACATATACACAATATATAGGTACAAGAGGAGTACGTGGTCATGAGCTGCAGGATATCTTGTGCCAGTTTGTCACCAGAACGCTTCTGGATACCATATTGTTGGCATGAAACGACATATGTGAACTTCATGTCAGCCACAGCTTGACACTGGGCCAACAGAGACCGGCCCACTTTGGAATGATCTTCAGATGTTGGCTTAACAGCTTTGTAGCCCTCCATTAGATCTAAAGAGAAGAGTATTAATCAATTCAACTAAAAGATGTTAAATATTTCTATCTAACAATATGAGTTCATTTAATATGATTGTATCACTAGGGTAGTATCAGGAAAAGTGTGACGTGTAATCGCAAGTGTATTTATTTCTCTTCTTCACCTATCTACTCTATGTAACTCTTCTTCTTTTTTATTAATAAAAATCTAATAGTAGGCCTTTCGCCTGCTACCTCAAAAAAACAATATGAGTTCACGATTTCCACTAGTCATGCAAAAAAAGAAGACATAATAATAGACCACTAAATAATAAATAAAAAGAACATAGACTTGAACTGAGAAAATCATAGTAATGAACTAATAACTGTAATTACGTTAAAGAGTTAAAACTGAATGCGAAATAATAATCAAAGTTTATACATATCTAATTTATTGAGCATTTTCTAAAGGAATAGGCCTTTCAAATTTAACTAGACAAACAATAAGTTCACAATTTCCTTCTGTAAATGTATTATATGTTTTTTTCTATTAATATAGGAAAGGTTACCATCTTCTTCGGCCATGTCAAGAAAAGCCTGAAGAACCAAAGCTTTCCTGTAGTACATCATACCTCTGACTGGAAAAATGAAAACAGAGAAACAATTAATTTTATCAATGCTTTGACTAAAAACAATAGAATTTCAGTGCAGAAAAATTACCAGTCCTAGTAAGTGTTTGGCCTCTATAAGAAGCCCACAGGCAAAGCTCCTCTTTCAACTCAGGGTCATCTCTGGCAAGCAACTCCTCTTCGCTTTTGCACTCAACTCGTTCTAGGAAGTTATCCCATTCATCTACAATAGAGAATAAAAAAAGATACAGAAGTTCAATAAAATGCAAACATGATAGTTTTTTGTTGAAAAGATGAGGGTCAAAAGCCCCCAAATTTCAAGATATGTCCAACCACATTACGACACAAGGAAAACATGTTCAAATTGAGAATAAGAACAAAAATTACCAGGGTAAATTTTCTGCAAGTAGAAGAGGATAGAAACACCATCTTCATTTTGATCTGGTAGGTCTTTAAGAGAGAAGAGAACTTCCTCCTTGTAATATGGGGTCAAGACGCTGCATACAAAAGCAGATTTCCAGATCCGTCAGTTTTAATCACAAGGTAAAATTAGAAAAGAAGTTATGTGGGTCGAGAAACCAGTTATTAAACCAGCTTGCACAACTTACGAGAAAGAAAGCATGTTTCTAACTTTAGGTGCGGGAGGCATATCCATGAAAAGTGAATTAGAAAAGAAAGATATTCGCCTCCGTGCATCTAAGTTTGCTGGTACATCCATAGCAGATTCCTTCTCAGTCAGTAATAGGTACAGTCTATTGATCTGCAATTGCCCAAAAGAAAAACAAAGAACAAATATCTACTGTTAATTATTGAAATCTGAAATGATGACCAAGTTCATTGGAGGAGAGCAGAAAAATAAAGCACCTTTTCGTTCCAAGCATCTGTGCTGTCAACAGGAAACTTTATTGCTTTTGTAAAAAGTTGATCTTGCTGGTCAAGAGGAGTCATTCCCTCGTGCCTATTAGACCCGCCTTGTACTGAATCCAGAAGGCTGTAGCCATTGAACAATTTTTCAATAGCATATTTTGTTTGTATAATCACAGAAATGCAAGATTGTAATTACAACTACACAATGCAAAATATAAAAAAAATTCACCCAGAGAGTTGTTCATCCATGATATCTTTCATAATATCTCTCATAACCACCTCAAGCATATCTTGGAAGAGGATAATAACTTGGCCCATGTCATCTTTGTTATTTGCTTTCTGCAGTGCAAAAGAACTTGATGAACAAATGAACTCAATCATATAAGCTAGAAAAGTTAAATAATGATATTAATACCAAGAGGTCAAGCAACTCGACAAACTTTCTGTACAAGATGGGAAGGTATTTCAAATTCAGCTCCTTGATCAAAGTGTCCTTCTCTATATGATTATCAACCTCTTTGAAAATTTTACTTATGACCCTGCAAATTCACAGTACAGAATAGATTTATTTGAATAAAGAGTAAGACTTTGATATGCAAATAATGAGACCAGTCTAGAAAAAGGTAATGAGTCAGGTCAATTTAAGGTCAGCGATCTTTTTAAAAAAGAATTTAGGATCAACACGAAAGCAGATCAAATATACAGACATTTCTGAAACCCAGAATCATAACTGAGATTGGCATATCATCTGTAGAATTGGACAGCCGAATAGGCTGATTCAGATCAGAAACTCGGTTTTTAAAAAATATTATATTCTGTTTAATAAATAAAAAAATACTAAAAATATTTCTTTTCTGAAAATTTGATAAATGGCTATTTTAAGCAGCCCCAAACTTAAAACACTGAATATAAAAGAAGAAAAAAAAAGGTGACAAGTAAAATAAGCCCACATCTCTAGTCCCATGAAGCAGACAGCTTCTAATAACTGGTCCCCACACCAGATTGAAGCCAATTCTCAATAGTGTGACCCAAAGAATTGGCTGATTGTACACCAATCAGCACAAAACTCAGCCCATTCTGTGATCTATCACCAATTTCACAGAGTTCTTACCCAAAAATTATCCAGCTGATAAAATCAGGTAGAAATCGGGTCACCTCCACCGGTTCCTCTCAGATTCCGCAAGTCAACTTGGACTTGGCCAATTTTCCAAACCATGACAGAATGATACAGACAGATTCAAAAGGTTCACCAAAAGAAATATCTAGGTCTGTATTGAGTCAGCTCAGATAAATCTAAGAAGCAACACACATTTAACATTTCAAATACAAAATGTACATAATGAAATTTCTACTACCGTATTAACTATTTAAGTTTTCCATTCTTGTCCATATATTGTTAAAAGGAGAAATATTGGTTGATCAAATATATTCAAACATGGAACCTTATACGACAAGTTAGTCAAGTACTAGACTAGGTAAGGCTGTGTCATAGTTAGCAGCATAAACCCTACCTAATAGAAGGCAAGAGAGAGTACGGGTGCATACTCTTTTTCACGTGCCCCGATGACTAAACAGGAGATGATGTTTTTAAAGGATGCATAGCACTCTTTAATTGCCCAAAGCATGTATGGATCATTTTTAAGACGTTTTTTCAGATCACGATCTTTTCCCTCACTGTCTGATGCCATGTGCAGTGCTATTGGGGCCTACACAACATGAAAGAAGCTGTCAGATCTATGTATGAAGTTGTGCACATAACCACATACAGTGTTATTATTTTGGTTTATTGTTATTCTGTAATCTTTTGTATATATTTTGGGGCACAGAGTAGTGCAGTTAACCATGCTAGCAAGCAGGAAAGGAGGCCACTGGGTGATATCCAGATCACGATCATTTGAATAAGGAACGAGCAACAAATCCCTTTCCCTGCGGTTAAATTCAAACAATAACATTCAGACAACTGAACATATAATTTAAAATAACAATGGATATTAGAAAAAAAAAATTCTAAGATAACAAAGAAAATGAGGAGATTGCTTCAGAGATCACACTTGTTGTTAATAAGATCTTCTTGCCGGAAGCTTGTAATTATCTCATTCCAAATCTGAGCAAATCTTGCAGTTTCTTTCTTTACATCCTCAGGATCCACCTGATAAATAAATTAAGCAGCGAGAAAAAAAAAAGTGTTGTGATCCATTGGCAATAGTTTAATTGACAACTTTTACAACAATTTTTCAATTGAAAAAAATATAAAAAATGGGAAAATGGTTATAGACATAGAATGAGGCTATGGTGCTTCGCGAAACACAAAATCTCCCGTGTTTCGCGTCCAATTGAGATCTATTAAATATGACAATTATCCTAGACAATATTCTATATTAATTAGAGATTTAGAATTAATTACTTACTTATTGTGTTAGTTGTATGCCTATATAAAGGCCTTGGTGATTGAATAAAGAGTGGATTACAATTTCTTCTAGAGGTGCTCGATGTATGATGATATCGATGAATGTCCTGAAGTACATGTGGGGGCAAGCGGTCTTGACTGCTGCTCAGCTAATTAATAGAATGCACTCGAGAATATTGGATTGGAAGTCACCTTATGAGATGTTGAAGGGGGATAATGGAGGAATTCTTCCTTTAAGAGTGTTTGGTTGTGTGTGTTTTGTGAGAGACAATAGACCAACACCACTGGATCCTAGAGCAGTTAAATGTGTCTTTCTAGGTTATTCTGCTACTCAAAAGGGATGTGTGTTGGAGCCCAAGAGAAAGAAGATTGTTTGTAAGTATGGATGTGACTTTCCGCGAGTCTGAGTCATACTTCCCTTCAAGAGTAGACCCACCCTTTGGTGACTCGCCAGATGATGGAGAAATAAGGCGAGAGGGGGAGAAATGTGCGGGTGAAAGATCAATTCAGTTAGAGGTGGTGTCAGCTCCTGTTTCGAGACAAGAATCGACTAAAGGTGATGAGTTGGAAGAAGAGGAGGAAAATGTGGTGACAGAAGGAGAGGAAAATCGAGCTCAGAGGGGGCTGAGATATGTGTATCAGAGGAGGAGAAAATAGAATGTGCCTATGCCTACAGTACCGCCCGTGCCAAGTTCCTTGTCCCGGCCTTCTCCAACTCCTGAGACACCTACACCATCCACCACAGACTTAGGTAATTTGATTCCTCTTGATTCCTTCCTTGTGATATTAAGGAGGACTTCTCGTAACAACGCAGGAAATCCTCCCGACCGTTATGGGTTTCCATATAGTATTGATCAGTATGTTGATTACTCTAACTTATCAACTGAATATGGAGCATTCATTGCATCATTGGATAGTGTTGCTATACCTAAGTGTTGGCAGGTAGCAAAAGGGGACCCAAAGTGGGAGGTAGCCATGCATGAGGAACTAAGGGCTCTCGACAAGAATCGCACATGGGAGCTTGTATCACTATCACCTGGCAAGAAGGCCGTTGGATGCAAATGAGTCTTCACATTGAAGCATAACCCAGAAGGGAAGGTAGAGCGGTACAAGGCACGATTGATGGCCAAATGGTACAGCCAGACGTATGGCATCGACTATGATAAGACCTTTGCACCAGTGGCGAAGATGAGCATAGTAAGAACATTGGTTTCTTTGGCGGTGAATGGTGGGTAGAAACTATACCAACTCGATGTGAAAAATGTGTTTCTTCATGGAGACTTGGAGGAGGTGTACATGGAAATACCACCAGGCTTCGGCACAAACCAAACCATAAGCAAGGTGTGCAGGCTCAAAAAGTCGCTATATGGGTTGATAGGTTCAGAAAAACAATGGTAGGCATGGGACATCAGCAGATTAATGCAGAACACACAGTGTTCTACCGACAACACGGAGGTTATACTACGATGCTTGCAATGTACGTTGATGACATGATTGTTACAGGCAATGATGAGAAGGAGATTGCTCAGTTAAATGTGAGATTGAGCAAGGAATTTGAGGTGAAAGATCTCGGACAACTTAGGTGCTTTCTTGGGATTGAGATTGCTCGTGGAGCAGAGGGGATTGTCTTATCTCAAAGGAAGTATGCATTAAACTTGTTGAAGGAGACAGGCATGCTGGGGTGCAAGCCTGCAGTTACTCCTATCGATCAAAAAATTGGATTAGGTGCAGAGTCAGGAGAACCGGTAGATCGAGAGAGGTACCAGAGGTTGGTAGGTCGTCTGATCTATCTGAGTCCTCGTCTCGACATCTCATTTGCGGTTAGCGTGGTGAGCCGTTATATGCATGATCCGAGAGAAGGTCATATGAATGCAGTATACCAAATTCTAAGATATTTGAAGAGTGCACCTGGGAAAGGGTTGATCTTTCGAAAGAATGGTCATCTGAATATTGAGGGCTATTGTGATTCTAACTGGGCTAGCTGTGCTGATGACAGGAGATCCACATCAGGACACTGCATGTTTGTAGGGGGCAACTTAGTCTCTTGGAAGAGTAAAAAGCAGTCAGTAGTAGCTAGGTTGACAGCAGAAGCAGAGTATAGGGCTATGGCATTAGCAGTTGCCGAGATGTTGTGGCTGAAAAGTCTACTAACATATCTAAAACTGGATCAAGGAACTCAGATGAAGTGTGGTGTGACAACCAGTCAGCAATTAGCATTGCCAACAACCCGATGCAACATGATAGAATCAAGCATGTGGAGATTGACCGATTCTTCATCAAAGAGAAGTTGGACAATGAATTACTGGGGTTAAGTCATATTGCTACTGGAGAGCAAGTGGCAGATTGGACAATGAATTACTGGGGTTAAGTCATATAACTAACAAAGAGAAGTTGGACAATGAATTACTGGACAATATTCTGTATTAATTAGAGAATTAAAATTAATTACTAACTTATTGTGTTAGTTGTATGCCTATATAACTAACAAAGAGAAGTTGGACAATGATAGAACCAAGCATGTGGAGATTGACCGATTCTTCATCAAAGAAAAGTTGGACAATGAATTACTGGGGTTAAGTCATATTGCTACTGGAGAGCAAGTGGCGGATTGTCTCACCAAGGGACTTACCTCATCAGACTTTGTGACAAGATGGGCTTAGTGAATATCTTCCGCCCACCTTGAGGGAGTGTTGAGATCTATTAAATATGGCAATTATCCTATACAATATTCTGTATTAATTAGAGAATTAGAATTAATTACTAACTTATTGTGTTAGTTGTATGCCTATATAAAGGCCTCGGTGATTGAATAAAGAGTGGGTTACAATTTCATAAAACTACTCGTCCGCATCTCGAATTTGAAAGTTCAAATGACTGATCCAACTGTTGAATATGATCTTCATATTGAAAATATCTTTGGAGATCAAATTTTATATATTTTTTAAATTTGTTGCTATTTTTTAGATGGATGAAAAATCACTAGTTTTGGAAATAATAGATAAGGGAAAGTGAGAGAAAAATCGTTATATCAACAAATTTTGTACCATCAAAAAAATAGCTTTATAAAATATAAAATTTGATCTTCAAAGATATTTCAATATGAAGATCATATGACAATTAAATTGAATACGGTTATTTGACATACAATCGATCTAGAAGTTGAAGAATATGCTGATAAGTTTGTCCCTATTTTATATTTTTTTTCTTTCAAATTTATTTTGAAAAAAAACACTGTCAACGGATCCCCACACATAAAATATATGAACATAAAAGTAAGTTATGTTAAGTATAAAGCCAACTGGTACAGGGTTCCATCACTTTGGCTCTCCACTAAAAGCTCTCCCTGAACAATTTTGTTTCTTGATTAATGTAGTCGCTAATAAAGGTTCTTTCATGGGAAGGCTTAAGATACAAAAAGTTCGCAATTGACATGTCTACTGCATGTATTTGTTAGGTAGTACAGGTGTACAGAGATAAATGCACAAAAAGACATAAAATGGGGAAATTAACCTCAACATTTTTTCTAGTGAGACCCCTAATCCACCTCTTCTTTCCGCCATTGGATTTCTCAAGTGGAACAAGACTTGCATTGAGAGCTCCAGGAAGAGACTGAAATCGTGTCCGCAGCATACCCAAGGTTCGAATCTACAGAAAAAATGACACACATTCAATCAATCATGGCCAAGAAAAGCAATTTTGCATGCAACCCTCAAAGCAACTGAAAATATCCAGTAGGAAAAAGGTACATTCTCTTTATAAGAAGTCCAAAGTCCCGCCCCCAACAAATTGTACACCACACAGACCTGCTGTCAGTGAGAAGGTGCTCAAATATTTATCAGGAGAGGAGAGGTTTAACAAGGATGGAAACACGATATGTTGGCATAATGTTTCCCAGGGGTGTACATGATATTTTCGATCCATTCAGGACCACTTTAAAATTTCCATAGTACTCAAATACCAACAGAGACAAATAGAGAGTGGGAGATCTACAAACCTCCCCGAGACGGCGAAATGCTCCATAAATACCACCAATCAATGTTGAAAAAATAGCATACCATATCTGGGTATCCATGAAATAGACCTAAAAGATCAAAATTTACAGTGCAGATGTAAGAATTTTAGTATATAAAAAAAAACTTTCATAAGAAGACCATATAAAAAGAAGAGCATATACCAGCAAAATGGGAGACCACAAAGCAATGACAACTCCAATGTTATTATGTGCTACAAATGGCAATAATTAATACTTGTATATTATTAGGAAAAGATCTATAAGGGATTAGTTATCTACCTCGAGGAAAAAACTCATGCCACTGATATGTCGTAATTGGTACTTTCATGATGCTTTTTGTAGGACCCACAAGGGGCTTTATCTGTGCATTCAATAAAACAAATCCTAGGTAATATTTCTTTTGAGGAGATTAGTTATGTTTTACAATTATGAAAAACAAAAGAAAAAGTAAGGAAAGAACTGCACACACCTCCACATAGTAACTAAAAGCCAGCTTTGTCACTAACAGGATAACCCAAAACATCACATACCTGAAAGTTTCAAAAATCGACATGTCAAAATAAGCACGCAAGTAACAAAATGAGTAAAAGATTGAAGTCAGCCTAATGTTCTTACTTAAAAAGAGAATATGCACCTTCATGCATTCCTCTTCCAACAAAAAGGCGAGGCTGTATAATTGATACAAGCAACACAACTATTTATTAAATATTAATATATACACGTATGACATATTCCTACACTGTATGATTTACAAAAAGTATACAACTACTGATGACATTTACAGGATCTATTTCTTTCCAATAAGCTCCAAATTGCACAGGATTTCCATATTATAATGCATACAATTTCTAAAATCAGCAACTAACACTAAATGCTTCAGTTAACTTGAAATTTGTGCCCGAACCATAATGCAAAATTTACCCCTCAATTTATTACAATAATTCAAACAATCTCAGCATCATTACATTCGGCATGTAAGTTAGGTTGTCCAATATTCTAGTTAATGCTTCAGGTATAGCAGTGATAACAACCCCTATTTTACCAATATCACACAAAATTACCTGGGCCCACCACATCATGAAGGTCATAATACTTTTATCCGACCTTTCCAAGAGCCTCCTTATAGAAGGAAACAGAAACAGCACAGAGGCGAGAATATTCGGTGCGAGGTAAACCACCAAAGCCAGGATGTAAAGAGACTGCTGGTTCTGGCCATTGCCTAACCAGCTTTTGATCACGTGAGACAGTACTGACGGGTTCTCCCACGAGTATGCATATGTGACAGGTAGGATCACAACCCATGCAGCCGCTGATATAAGCTTAAGTACAAATCTAAGTTTTACAGCAAGAGACATGCTTCTTCTCGCTTTCCAGCTTAGTATGATGTCAAGCACGGCTGCCACAGACAATTAAGTTAATTGTGTTGGTTAACATTAGATATTAATGCCAGCAATCTTTACTGATGATTGAACCATCTTAAATAATGCTTTAGTTCCTTTGTTGTTTTGTAAAGAACTACCTGGGAAACAACAACAGGTATCTTGTATGGTTCTTAATTATCACTACACTACATTTAACTAATTAATTTATAATTTCATATCTAGACCAACCAGCTTTTAATCATACCAGCTTAACTGGTATGCATGGCTCAAGAATTGAGAGATGTAAATATAGTCCTAACATTTATATATACAAAACATTCAACAACACACCTTGGCCTAGCTTTAGAATAGCAGCAGTAATAAATATGCTCAAAACTTGCTTAAATACACCAGTATCAAAGATATCACTCGGGGTTCCACCATTCCAAGCAATAATAATCATAGCCTGAAAACAAGAATAAAATAAATAGTGAAACAGAAACAAGAAGATACAAGTGCAACCCAGGATCTGAAAATAAAAGCTTCCAAATCCTCGAATCATCAATAAAAAACCAAATTAGGCTTACACCGTAACAGTCAAATGCAGTAGTACTTACTAATTACTAGCATCTATTTATCAGGTTTCCAAATAGCAAACAGCTAAAAATTGATGCAGTACTGGGTTCGATCAATGATATGAAAAATAAGAAAGAGGACCCCCTGCCAAAAGAAAAAGGTAAGGAACCTGCAAGCTTAAGATAAAAAAGATCCACATCCTGTCAAAACTTCGGAAGATGTGCCAGAAAGAGCGAATCTCCACAAAATTGGTCTTCCCAATCCAGCGGTCACTTCCACTAGATCTAGTTTCCCGATTCTGGTTCAGAGACAGGAGAGAAAACAACAAAGAACAAACTTAACACTCAATGATTTATTCCCAGCATCATGCATGGACACTGTTTTCCAGAAGTTTTCATTGTAGGCCTTAACACCGGGGATTAGTTAAACCCAAAACTTAACACTCAATGACATCGTAAGTATAAGCATCAATGTATCAACTAAATAAAAGCCAAACTAACTGCAAACATTACCCCATTTTTGCTATGGTAAAAGATATTGGGAGGTTCAAAGAAAAAATCTGCATCAGCTCTCATAGGCCATCCCAAACGAAAGCAGTCAACCGACCTACAGTTAAATGGAAGAATGATGAAAGCAACAATACATAATCACTTCACAGTGTGATTCTCCCAACATGAAATGAAAGAAAACACCTGATTGCAACAGAAGCTTTCATTTTTTTTTGTAATACTATTTCATAAAACATTTGACAGTTCATTACCAGAAATACTCGTTCAAATCATCATAATTTCTCCAATGAGAATGCTTTGATTTGATCGTCTTACTCCTCTCAGCTTCCTACATATAATCACCTTTAGCACTGACCACAGAAGCATTTAGCATAGGAGGAGGAACAAAAAGACAGCAACACTAAGCAGAAGAACAACATGTACCTTTTCCAAAACTTGGTAAATTGGAGTTACAACTTTTCTCAGAAAGGCTTCTTCATCACCTCCATATGCCGGCTTGATATTCTCTCCAGTCATTGGACTGACATTACCAGCTAGCATACCATATAATTCAAATGCCATCTGTTTGACAAGGAAATTAGAACACAAGTGCTAAACATAATTGTAATAAAGCTAAAAAGATATGAAAGGTGGTTGTGAGATGATATACATGGTGGTAGATATAGCAGAGACACTCTGGCATGAATCTCAAATTGGCCGCCTCACCCCAAATAAGCAGGTACAAACCCATGTATAGAAGCTTTCGCTGTTGTACCTCTTGTTGAATAGTAGGCAGCCTGCAAAAAAGAGAAAAGGAAAAAGCATTACATCAGTCCCTTTGAACCATTTGACGCTTCTCTGTGGTAAGACCTAGACGTCAAGTAAAAAAGAGACTCAGCATTTTAGACAGTGCACAAACCATAGACTACTTTTGCGTTTGAGGTACTTGCACCACTTCTTGTAGTTCCTGAACAGCTTTTTCATCACATCATCTAATGCTCGGTCATCCAACTAAAAAGTTGATTAAAATAAGAAACTAAACCATGCAAAGGAAGTTATCACATTATATTTTGAAAATAGAAGTAAGAACCTTTGGCTGCTGGTCAGGCTTTGGGACTTTCCTTATGTGAACGTTAGCCAGCAACAGAATTAGGTGTTCCCTTTGATTGGCTACATTGTCTTTCTGCAGACACATGTTTCAAGTTACAGATTAGCATCCTCAGATATCTATGTGAATACAAATAATACAAAGGACAAAAGACCCTTAATGTGCTTCTTGCTGTCCATCACCTGAAATCCAAACATAGCTTGAAGCCAGTCGAGAAGATCTTCATTAGGCTTCTTGACATGCTCTTTCGGCCAGGGCATGCCTCTTGTATTTCGAAGAGCTAAAACAGCAGCTTGAATCTACCAAAAAATCACAGAGTTGGCAAAAAATTGGGCATGAGTTTAGTAATACAACTTTATGGACTTGACTTGATTTCTGTTTAGTTGCTCAGCTGATTCTCATATAATGCTCATTTCTGTAGATAGAAGAAAAACAATGCAAGTAATAGAATAAGTGCTACACCGAACAAATGTCGTATCGATAAGAAAAAGTGGTCCAACCTCCGGGAACCGCATGATAGCTTGGTTTGCACTGTCAGGGTCGAGAGGTAGAATATTATAAGGCACGTAAATCTTCTTCTTCTCCTCAACCTTGTTGTGTGTTTCAAGAATCTAGAGAAAAGTGCCAACAATCAGAAAAACATGGAAATATAAGTCCCACATTCCACCTTACAACTAAATACTAAAAAGCACCTAAAGTACTTACTGCTTGGTCAACTTCTAGAGATTGTGTGGCATTGACAGCCTTTAAGACCTCAAATAAGACAGCAGCTGTTTGATAGGCTTTAGTAAGCTGAGCACTGGGAAAGAGTTACACATTATATGTTAGAACAAAATCATGAAAGGTTCTTATGTCTAAGAATTTATTGGAAAAAGATATTGGGTTAACTGAACTCACCGATCAGCTTTGTCTGCTGCATTTTGAAGAGCTTGGATATATTTTTTGTAGTAATGCTGGTAGAAGCTTTGTATTTCTTGTGCATCACTTTTCTTGAGTCTTCCTTTCATTGTTGGGTCATTTTCCTAACATGGACAGAAACACATGTATATACAATTTTAATATTCAAATTTCATGAGAATGGATGCCTTCCAAGGACTACAATACCAGCAGACAACAATATTAGGAACTTGAATGAAGTTGCAAAATCATTACCCTTTCCAGCCTTTGTAGGAGTGCAGTTTTGAACTGCCGGACACCACGGCCACTTGATGTAGGATCAAGCTTATGAGCCTTCTCAAAGGCATAGAAACGACCTATTTTACCAAAAAGAATGAATGTAGTGAACAAATCCGTTCAATCATAATTGGTGTTCATTATGCTTTATTCTTCAGGACGAGTACCCAATATTAATTATAAAGAAAGAGTCTTAAGCCCAATTATGTGTTTTCTTGGGGTGCATGCAGCCATGCACTGTGTCTTCATCTTCTCTATTTTCAGCATTCAGATACGATACACCTTTCTAGTATGTTAATATGTCACGAAAATTCTGGCTAAACTAAAGAGTGGATGTCAGTATATAGGTATAGGTTCATTACAATAACAATTAATTCATTAAAATAACAATCAGTTCATTACAAACACATAGCATAGAGGCCATTGCACAATTAAGTTAATTGACTGGTATAGACTTCCTAGCGCGAGAATTTCAAAGACAAAATTCAAGAGAAGAACATTGCAGTGAAAATGACAATTTTGTGCATTTAGTTTAGTATGTCTTATACAAATAGTTAAGACGCCTATGAACCTAAGTAGAACAAACTCTTAGACGTTTATTCGACAGAAGAGTTGCTCTCATAATTGTTGCCAAAACATTCAACAACCAAGCTTTTAAAAAACATTTCACGGCTTTTGACGGTAAGACAATAATTTTAAGTTAAAACGGTTTAAACGGGATTACTTAACAGTTTTTAACAGTTTAAATGAAATTTTTTTACTTAGCACTAAAGATTCTAATGAAGTTAAAATGAAGTTTTTAAAAAGCTTGTCAACAACACATAATTACAATTTTGCCGTTTACTTTTGCACGGAGTGGCACAAGTTCAACTCTACTCTCGAGAAAGGCATTTGAAAAGTCATATATGCCGGGTTAATGAGAGCCCTATTTTAAAATATATATATATATATATATATTCGCGCCAACAGGATTTTACATTTTGACATATATACCTTTGCAATAGTTACTTACTAAACCAAAAATAGTATAGGCAAAATCCATGCATGTTTTATTTTTTTTCACTGGATAAAGACTTGTCTCAGAATCTGATACAACTTGAGAAATATAACACAAATAAGAAACAAAATCAAGTAAAACAAATATATATATATATACTCACAGAGATAAGCAACACGTGGATTGCTTGATTCAACCTCATTGGCAACACGAAGGATTGGGGCGATGTCCTCAAGAGAAGACGGGACCACCTCACTGTCGAAAATGAACTCACCAAGGTTACCGGCAGTCTGTGTACGGAGAAGGTTCCTGCGCTGTGGACCCGACTGGTGCTCCGGCCTAGATGACGAGGCCATCTCCTTCAGAGATCAGCCGAACCTAAAAGTGAGAGGCCAAAGCTTAAAGGAGGAACATAAAAGTTGGTACATTTTATCAAAATCAAAATCAAAACTAATCCTCCGCCCCCAGCAACAGAATAGCTGATAAGCTTCTTCGGATTCTACCTGAGAAAACCCTAGATCGGGACCTGTGCGTTGGTACTTGGTACAGCTCTTGTTTAAAGTAAGAGAGAGCACTCAGTCACTGAGCGAGCAGCCAGACCACTAGACCAGACGTCGAGTTCTTAATTCACACCCTGTTATTTCTCATATATCCATAATGATCCTTTTTAAGAAAACAAAAACATTTACCATTTATCTCATCTCATAATATTAATATCAGAAAAAAGAATCTCTCTACAATATATATATCTGATATAATTTCATGAGATTTTATTCTCCGTCGAGCGACATGTGCTGTACGCTCCTCAAGTACAAAATTAACAACAAAAACAAGTACGCTCTTTGATTCGAAGATACATAAAATATTTGCATGGAGATCAATGCATTGCAACATCTGATAGTGAGGTGGGTTCGAAAGAGTTCACATATGCTAAATTGCTAATGCTGTTAGTTTACTGTCACTGTCTGATGGGTCTGATGGGTCTGATGGGTCTGATGGGACCTACAAACAAATCTTAAAGAACCCACTACAAAACTAAATTGCAGACGTTAAGATGAGTTGGACAGTTCAGATTCTATGACAATGAGTGCCATAGAACAATTATGGCAGTAGATACTTATCTGATCTCATCTAATCTAAGTTCGCAAGATCTGATCTGAGCACTAATCCGCTAATTCAATATTTTCTATGGTTTAGCGGGTTAGTATTGTTCTACTGATGTTCTCAATTTCACTTTTGTGTTTCGATGATTAGTACTACGTTATTCTGAGAACAACGTTATTCCTCACCATCCAAGTTCGTTTGGTACTCCATGGAATAGCAAAAAATAGGAATAACATTGCTATTCCGATGAATTAATCTACCAAATGAATTTTAAATCAAGTAGAAGAGTGTTAATCCGGTATACCAAGCTATAGGTGTCATACCGGATTAGCTCTCGTCGGAATAGCGATTATTGCTTTGATTATGTTGTATTATATTATTATATTATGATTATAATTTATTATTATTATATTCTTATTATGACTATTATTTATTATCATATTATCTAGTATTATATTTTTATTACGCTTATGATTATATTATTATTATTATATTATGATTGTGGTTATATTATTATGATTATAACTATATTATTATTATTATCATCTTGATTATGATTATGATTATTATTCTATTATTATTTGTTTATCTTGTATTATATTATTATATTATGATTATAATTATGATTATATTATTATAATTAATTAATATTATGATTATTTATATTATTATATTATGATTATGGTTATATTTTTATCATATTAATATGATCACGACTATAATTATTATTATTTATTATGATTGTGATTATAATTATTATTATATTATCATATTAGGATTATGATTATTATTATATCACAATTATATTATTATTGTTGTTGTTGTTTTACTATTATTATTATTTTATCATCATCATCATCTATCATCATTAGTATCATAATTATCCATATTTTAACTATTCTAATTAACAACTATCAAATGATATTTTCGCTCTTCCGAATAATCAAGAAAACCATTTTTCTAAAAATAATATTATTCTATCACTCTTGCAAAATTATCATTCTTCCAATGCTATAAATAGCGAAGTTCAGTCAGTGATTGTCAAAATTGAGTGTATCTGCTATTATTTTGACAAAAGTAGACCTTAACTTTTAATCCGAAAATCATCAAAGTTGGCACTTTTTTGCTACATTAAAATAGACATACCAATATTGTGCATCGAAGTAAACTATATATGATGCATTAACAACTTGTTTTCCCTGATCTATTGACATTTCTAATAGTTTTGGGCTACATTTATGTGAAATCCCGTAAATTTAAAATAATAACATAATAATAAAATATATTAATTAAATAAATATATGAGAAAAATACAAACAATAAAGTTCAAGAATGTAAGAAGAAGATTATCTACAGGGTTGCGCAATCAAACCCCTTCCTTCCCTAAAGTTTCAGTGTTTCACTCTCTGATTTTCTTCTTCTCACAAACCAAGGAAGAGTGGCCAATGCTTCCTCCTTGCCTTGAATGGCAGCCAATCAAAGCCATAGGCGAGTTCGATTCTGATTCTCATCTCTTTGAGCTCTCGATTGAAGGTCGAAGTTTGCTGGATTCCTCCAAAGGATATTTCAAGGGATGGCATTGGTGGCTGGCTACTAGAACTCATCGCAGTCGAGCCATCGGCTGCGGTGAGTTCACGAGGAGGATGCCACCCTCGGTTACTGCTATGATTGACGAGAGAGTCATGGAGTGCAACAACCTCACCGACCCAACTTTTACAGCCCCCTTCAGAAACTAAACTGGTAATACCTTTCTTAATTATATGGCTGTGTCTGTGTGCGCCTCTTGCCGGGGCTGAGCCTCGTGTTTCTGTTATCTGAGTTAGATTGAATCATTGAATTGTTCCAAAATAATCAGAAACTTAAATTATAATAATTACCACGCAGAGTCCGGTATAATCTGATCTAAACAAACCAAGCATAAATAGAATATTTGTGAATTTAATCAATTTGATTTCATAGGTTTTCAGTAGTATCCTGGTGAGACCACTGACAAGATCGCGGGCCCCATCAGGGACCTAAAAGCGTGGCGCTACCGTCCTTGCCGAGCTATTTAGATGCGGATTGCACTGAGATTTATAATTTTTAGGATAAGACTTTAAATTTTATTTTATTTTCTTTTGATACTAAAACTTGTTCATATCATATGCATTTCATTTTGTTATTCATTTTATTTTTTATCATTAATTAGATTAATGATTAAGGTTAATTAGTTATAGGATAAATTATTCTAAATAGAGTAATTAGTTTTTTAATGATTTAATATAATTAGTTATATGATAGATTATCCTAGATGGAGTAATTAGTAATTAATAATTTATATTAGTATTAATTAAGTATCTTGAAATTTTATTATATAAATAATGTGATTTTTAGATTATAATTAACCGGATTGTTATATTGATCAAATTAAGTCGAGTTATAACTAAATTGAATTAAAATATGAATTTGTATATTATCCGTTTTCTATAATTTGCATGTTGTTAAGAAACTCAAGGAAAATTATAAGTTAAAAATGAATATCCAAATTTGGTTTGGGAAGAGTGTAGTATCGGCTTGATTTCACAATGAAATTTTTTCTAATCTATTGTTAAGGAGCTATATTGTTGTTACAGTGATTATTTTATCATTTTATATTTTTACAGTGACTTTTATCACTTTTATATTTATTCGTGATTGGTTCATTTCATTTTATATTATTTTCGGATAGTCTCCTTAAATTTGAATTATATATATTGATAAAAATCGAGTCGTTGTTCGTTTTCATTATAGTAAGGACTGAGCGGGATAAATTAGGGACAATTTGATAGTGAATAACACTCTCTTCTATAGAGCAATGGTTGAGATTGGTTCTTTCTAAAAAGAATTTATCCCGCAAAGTCATTCGTGTGATATGAGAGTTTGAACCCATACTTATTATATTATAATATCTCAGAATTATTCATTTTGGGTTTATCCTTGATTTAAAATCATCATGACATTCAAGTGGTGTATTTTTATAAATCCCTTTCGTGTTCTTTTTATATCAAACTAATATATGATTAATACAATTTTGATATTTAAACTAAAATTTTACGTATTTATATGTTGCTACTATATTTGTTATAAAAATAAATTTTTAATGATTTTAAGTCTAAGCCTAGAGATTTGTAATATCTCGATGCTGGACCTAAAATCGCACTGAGTGACTTGTCACTCACGTTTTCACGGTAGTTGTGGGGTCCAGGTTTGGAGCTAGATGACAGATGTGAGGACCGACTTTAGAAGATGTTTATGATTGTATGGCCGCCGTTCATTTTATTTTATTTTATCCATTTGAGTTGTTAGGTATATTTAATTTTTGGATGTCATTTTGGCACCATCTCGTTTTATATTATTTATTATTTTTATTTTCGTAAAACTCTAATATTTGAAAAAAAAATATTTATTTCGGCATGTATAAATGAATTGTTATTCTTTTATTGAGATAAATGAATGATTTGTGTATTTTTAGACTTACGTATACGCGTGTCCTCGCGTACACGTGGCGGCTGTCATCCCGAGCATTATTTTAATTATTTTGGGGTGACAATTTATAAAAGTGGTTTTTTCTAATTTATTAATGTTGGTGTATTCTTTGATACGTCACTAGGTCAAAATTTTAATTTTACATATCCGAAATGTTGATATTAGAGGCTCAATAAATTATTTATGTCAGAATTGTTGAATTACCAATATCATTCTGACAATTTTTATTTTTAAAAAATAACATTTTTTAACATACAATTTTTTTGTTTCATTGTTTCGAACCCAAAAATAGAAAAATTCTAAAAAATATAAATTTTGATATTCTAGGAGACTATGATATAAAGAATTTGTGGAGATACTTACATCAACAGTTTTTCACGAGCAGTAACTGAAATCCCCTATTTATGTAGACTAAATTTATTTAAAAGTATGATAAACAAAGTATTTCGGTCCCAGAGCTAGACGCAATATTACCAAATGTCAACTATTTGGTACAGAATTGAAATCTGCTTGTACCGACTTTTAGAAGCAAATTAACATTTATGCAAACAAACGACTCTTAACATCTGCAGACCGCAGTGCTGTTGCGCTAACCTAAAATACACGAGAAAGAAATTAAATTAAAAAAAGAAAAGAAAAAAAAAAAGAAAAGAAGAAGAATGAAACATAGAAACACAATAATAATAATTTTACAAAAGAAACACAACTTAATTCATTAATGACTAATCCAACCAACTACTAATTAATTAAAACCGAAACATACTTGGGCCTGTTTTAGACATGTGATTAATTCCATAAGTCTCATCATAGTGCTCCTTTTTGGCGTGTCGATATGCAAGAGAACCAATAAAGTACAAAATTACCAGAAGCACCAGAACAACTATGTTAATTACAGACACCTTCCTCCAGTGGCGGCGTGTGGTGGCAAGCACACCGGCCTTGCACGAGTCGCACTGGTAGCAGAGCACCAGTTGGTCATTGCTCCACCTGCTACAGTCTGGGTCGGTTGCTGGTACACCTGGTACAGGGTTCCATACCGTCTCCTTGACATATGTGTACCCGCATGAGGTGGGTGGTTTGCAACATCCGGACTTCATACCATACAGATTAAAGAAAAAAAAAAGAAGAGTATTTTAATATTGGTCTATGAATATTTAAAGCATGTCGTTTTTGCTAGAATATTCAAAATTATTTGAATTCCCTTTCTAAGTATTAATGCATAATATATCTCAGTCCCTTTCAAAACACCAATTGGAGAAGGAAAGAAAGAAGAAAAACTGTATTTGTGTGTAATAAAGGACACCTGCTTAGCTTAACTACTGCACTAGGTCCTTGGTTTTATTACATTCCACTAACGAATCATTTCCTATTCTTCTACGGCTATGCTATGCATGGCATGGTATTCTAAATCTGAATTACAAGTTCAACAGTGATAAAACTTGGCTTGACCCCATCTTTTTTTCCTTACAAAAATGGTTCAGAGAGTGAACAGTGCTCTGTACTGTTAAAATTGGTGACAGTAAGAAGAAGATGGAGTATAAGTGAGGAAATTGAAATTAGTGCTTACCGACGAAAACCCTTCAAAAGTTCAAATATTTCCCCCCTAATAGTGTGGGGTTAGAGACGAACGATTATTTTTTTTATAGAAATGGAAATGTAAAATACAACTGCACCTGTAACCAGTATGAGAAACAGCTCAAAACACTAAACCTCGTTTTGTGCATTAAAAACCTCGTAAGAAAGCGAGAAACAGGGAGAGGCAGAGGACAAATGTATCAGTTTGAAACCTTTTAAAGATTGTCAGAATAAATTAAGACAACGGATGTGTGTGGCTGTGGAGAACCTCCTTTATACCTGAACATTTGCAATAATTGGCCACCCATACTTTTCAGCCCTCCAATCAAATTTTCTTTGGTTATGATATTATACAAATAATTAGAGCAAGGACACGCTGTCCAATTAATTGAAGTAGAACTAAGTTTGTAGATCATTTTCTTTTTCATTCTGTTCCTGTCTTCTACAACATGTATTACAATTCCTAGAAAAACAACTTCCAGACGACAAAATAAAAATTCTACAGGTACAGAACTTACAAATGGACAATTTTGCACGAGTTCGAAACCAAAAATTTCCTTTTGTTGGTAAATCAAATAAAAAAAAAATTACAAGAGTGGTTGAGCTCTGAAATCACCATTCAGAAAATTACCACAAGACCAAATAACTAGAACTCGAGTCAATTAATTATGAGATCTCACCATTAATAATTCACTGCAATCACTTGTAACACAAAGTTATCTGGGCTACCTATTATTATGTTTTCCACAATAGTACAGTTGTAGCCGCATACCTGTTCCCTGAATTAAATAAATTGCACTTCTAAGTTCTAATCACACTCACCAGTAAGCAGGCATCATATTTTATTTTTTGGAGAGAAAAAACAAGCATCATGCTTGCTAGGGTAGCTCACCACTCACCAGTCACTACTGCTCGGATATATTTCCTCGGTCCAAGGCATATAGTACGAAAGAAGAGTGGATTCCTATACGAGTACGAAAGAAGCGTGGACCCTAACCCTAAATTTTCAGTCAGGGATTTTGTCTTTTTTCAGTCTGAGTGGTACTAAGACAAAGCTAATAACTAGATAATTATTTAAATTACCTAAAATAAGATAGAACAGGATCAATAGAAGTAGAGAAAGATTAATTTCCAATCAAATGATCAAAGAGAGATATAGAGATGCAGAGAGAGAGAGAGAGTATATATATACTGACCTCGATAGGAGACAGATTTCTCTGGTAGAACATATCAGCCGACTCAGGCACGAGCAAGCCGCTGTTCGGGTCGCGCACGTACCGGCCCATGGCAACCCCGCACTCATCCGACCTCTGCACGCACTCACTCACCTTCTCCCAGCTGTCCCCATCTACAACTCTATCCTTAAGCCAGCCTGAATAGTCATCTAGTCGATACTCCAAAAATGCACGGTTCAGGATCACCTGCCCCTTCCCACTGTCAGTAACGGCATAAGCGAAGATGATGAAAAAGAGGAGAGCGAAGAGGAAGACAAAGAGAAGGAAGAGGAAGACACGGATGAGCTTGAGCTGGCCATAACAAGCAGCGGAGAGGCCCAAAAGGGAGATGGCCATGAGAGAGACACCAAGGATGATGAGCGGCAGCTGCAGGAAACGGATGCAATCTGTTGCTGAGCTCGATAACCAGATGCCGCCGGCTAGGATCGGGATGCCTAGCAAGAACGTGATGAAGGCCGTCGTCCCGGCCGGTCCTGTTGCTCTTCGGTACACGTACATCTCACTTCACTTTCTCTAGTAGTTGTAGACTTGTAGGAAGGGATAGGGGTTTTGACTGGGATTTTCTTCTCCCTCTGTTTCTTCTTTCTATTTTTTTTCTATGGAAGTTTCAATCTTTATGTTCCTCTTTGGATCAGAGGGGGGAGGTGATGTTGTGACTTATATGAGGTCGAATTTATTTAAGAGTGAAAGCCAATTGACTTCACATAACACTGTAGCAGGGTATAAGGAACAGCTTCAGAGGATATGCAGCTGAGCGCAAGGATTCTACTAATTTAGAGAGTTAATTTTTTTTTTTTGAAGGATCAATCTTTTTATTTGGTCCATATATTCAAAGTTTTTTAGATGGGTCCATAGAAGATTAAGCGCCCAAAAAAAGGTCCTGCTCTACCTTTATTCACTCAAAAATAAGGGTTTGTTTGGCACTCTATGGAATAGCAAAAAATAAGAATAAAATCGTTATTCTGACGAATTAATTTGCCAAACAAATTTTTGACTAAGTAGAAGAGTGCGGAAGAGTGCTAATTCGGTATACCAACTTATAGGTGGAATATCGGATTAGCTCTCGTCGGAATAGCGATTATTGTTTGATTATATTATATTATATTATGATTATGATTATGATTTAATATTATTATATTATGATTATGATTATAATTTATTATTGTATTAATATTATGATTATTATTTTTTATTATTATTATCATTATATTATTATTATTAAATTATGATTATCATTATTATTATTATTATATTATCATCACTATTAGTATTATTATATTATTATATATTATCAACATTGTTAGTATTATTATATTATTTATTATTATTATTATTATATTATAATAAATATAATTTTAGTATTATATTATTCTATTATGAATATAAATATGATTATTTTATTATTATATTATTATGATCATGATTATTTATTATTATATTATTATTATATTATTATTTATAATTATTATTATGATTATTTTTATTATTATTATATTACTATGATTATGATTATGATTATGATTATAATTATTATTATCATGATTATGATTATGATTATTATTTGATTATATTGTATTATATTATTATATTATGATTATATAATTAAAATTATGATTATTTATTATTATTATTATATGATTATAATTATAATTTCTTATTATTATTTTACTATATTACGATTATGTTTATATTTTTATTATATTACTTTGATTACAATTATGAATATTATTATTTAGTATGATTATGATTATTATTTTATTATTTTATTATTATTGTTATTGTTACTATTATGATTATTATTTTACTATTATTTTTATTATCATCATCATTATTAGTATCATAATTATTCATATTTTAACTATTCTGATTAACAACTGCCAAACAATATTTTCGCTCTTCCGAATAGTTAAGAATATCATTCTTCTATCACTCTTCCAAAAAGATATTATTCTATCACTCTTCCAAAATTACCACTCTTCTAGGTTCGTTTGGCAAATCAAGGAATAGCTTTGGAAGAGTGATAATTTTGGAAGAGTGATAGAATAGTATATTTTTTGAAGAGTGGTATTCTTGAGTATTTGGAAGAGAGAAAATATCGTTTGACAGTTGTTAATCAGAATAGTTAAAATGTGGATAATTATGATGCTAATAATAATAATGATGATGATGATGATAATAATCATAATCCATAATCTTAATATAATATTATATTAATAATAATAAATTATAATTATAATTAAAATAATGATAATAGTAATAATAATAATGATAATATAATAATATAATAATAATAAATTATAATTATAATTATAATATAATAATATAATTAAAAATTATAATTATAATCATAATAATAATAATAATAAATAATTGTAATTATAATAATATAATCATAATCATAATATAATATAAATAATAATATAATAATATAATGATAAAATAATAATATGTAATAATAATCCTAGTCATAATCATAATAATATAATCATAATTATAATATAATAATAATATAATATAAATAATAATATATAACTAAAATCATAATTATTATAATAATAAATAATAATAAAATTAATCATGTAATAACAATACTAACAATGATATTAATATAATAATAATAATTATTATTATAATAATAATATATAATAATAAATAAATAATCATCATAATATAAATATATTAATAAATTATAATCATACTAATAATATAATAATAAATCATATAAATAATTATAATCATGATATAATAATATAATATAACATAATCAAACAATAATCGTTATTCCGATGAGAGCTAATCCGGTATACCACATATAACTTGGTATACCGGATTAGCACTCTTTTGCACTCTTCTACTTAGTCTAAAATTCGTTTGATAAATTAATTCGTCGGAATAGATATTCTATTCCAACTTTTTGCTATTCCAAACACTCAAAAAAATAGAAGATTGTCCTATATATATATATATATATATGATGTTGTGAATAATGTTCACCAGCCGGGTATTACGGCTTCAAATTCGGACAAGCGAAGTTTGAATGGATTGACTTGTACCACTTAAACACTTAATATGTTTATAATATCTAAGCATTAAAATTTATTGAAAATGCACCGACAAAAGTTTTAAGATTTGCTTTGTTATTTAAACATTTTCCCAAAACAGAAAAGCAAAAAAATATGAAAATATGAAGTGGTTCGTAAAATTTGCAATTATATTTTAGTATGAAGATGACTTTGAAGTTTGAACGGTTGAATTGATATTTGCTTTGAACCTCTCCACCCTCCCCCACCTCCACTGAGGTCGGCTGAAGTCGTGTGGCAGCATGTTTCACTTTTTTTCTGAAAATTTATTCCGATTAATCAGAACCTTTAATATCTAAAAGGGCAAAATGGGTATATTATTTCTCTATTAAGCCTTCGTTAGTATTAGAGTATTGTCTCTATGTTAGCGTCATTGCCCTTTCAAACTCGCTGATGAAACGTGAAGAAGTATTCATCCAAAAAAACTGCACGGCGGAGGCGAATTCGCACGAAGGAAACACGGCGACTCTACGAGATGAACGGTTGAAAGGCGATTCTACGAGATTTGGTATTTTTCGAGAACGGTATCATCCTTCTCCGTCTTACTCGCCGTTGTTTGCATAGACCGATGATTGTAGAGACTAAGGCACTCCGGTAAAGTTGTTTTCCTCTGCTTCTCTTCAATTTTTAGAGATTTCCAAGGAATATTACCTTTACGGTATTATCTTCGCCACCAGAAACAACCCATCGACCATCTGGAGTAAACCTAATTGCATTTACCCCTCTGGTGTGGCCTTTATGTGTGAATACAACCTTTTCTTCTTATATCCCATATCTTCATATTAGTATCTAAAGAACCAGATTTAAAGAATTCACCGAATGGGTGAAAATCAACTGATATACAATTTGACGGATGACCCGTTATGGTTTGCACAACTGAAAAAAAAGGAAGGTTGTCAACTTCGAGCGCAAAATATTTCAAAGAAAATAAAATTTGGTACTTTGAAAATTACACTCAGAATTTTGTAGCAATTGCAGACAGCACCAGAAATTTATGCTAACAAAACCACCATGTCCAATTTCTTTGAGATGCTGACAGATAACTCTTGGCATTTGGATAAAAGATTTAGAAAACAACTACCTTCTTCTATCTTATAAGGGTACATTAGACCCCATATCTCATAAGAGCATTCGCCCTTGGACCAAATTAAACTAGAAATAAACAGCAAACAGAAGTGTAAATGAAACTATTTTTTACCGAAACCACAACTATATCTACGCAATTATCAATATTTAATCATCCAAACCTCTATCTGTGCAGATATTTGATATGGATAATTATTAAGTAATACAATTGTGGAGGGAACTATATAGTTTATACTCCCTTAAAAAAATGTTGAATCCAAATTCCTATCAGCCAAACCCATAATTTAGTGTTTTTTTTGTTCCTTTTATTTTTCCTGTTGAAAGACTATCATCTGTTGCATCCTTGTTATCTATTATCAATATCAGATAGAAATAGTAGCATGGTATAGAATTTGTAACTTTTAGTTTTGATATAAATGTTCCAAAAGGCTTCTTTTTCTTATGATGGCGCTGTTTTTAATAATACAATATCCATTAATTATCTGTTCTGCTTTGAACACTGAATATATATCCTTGCAAGTCAGCGCTGAGAATAGTGTGCATTTCATAACTTCATTTTTATTTATTTTAAAAATTATGTGATATCCACATTGGTTATAACTTATTATAACTCATGAAAATTAAGTTATAATCCCTATGTGTTCTGACAATTAAATTATGATAAATTCTACAATGCATTGGTGGTTATTTAAGGATTTTTCATGCAAGACAGGCTCAAAGGCAGATTATCGCAAGGATTTTTCTGCAACTGGTGAGAAGCAAAAGGATGACGTTACCAGAAGGGCATAAGAAGGTTTTGTCTACTTTTTGCTAATGGAATCCTTAACCTCAAAGTTCTGGCTTGAACTACCAGTTCTAGTCTCAATGTTGTTCAGTTGAGGTCAATTTGTTAGATTAATAATTCATGTCAAGGATCATCAACCTGTTGGTCTGGTCAAGGTCTGATTATGGTTCTTAATTTATCTTTTGTTAAAATATAATGTTTGTCGTCCAATTAGTTTTTAGTGCAGAAATTGATTGGATGTAACAAAATTTAAGCATTGTACAGTGACCTGAAAACCCTCCTCCTTTTCTCCGCAATCTATCAATCTTTAGGCAAATAATAATATCAATTATGGTTTAATAATTTTTGTGTAGGCTAATAAGGTAGACATGGCATCATTGAGGGAGTATCAACATATTGTCAGCATGACTTTTGCGAGTCAACAAGAAGCTTATGAGTTTTACAATGATTATGCAAAGAAAAAGGGGTTTAGCATAAGGAAGGGCATAGTGAGAAAAGATCCAAATGATAATACCATCATATTTCGTCGGTTTTGCTGCAGCAGATCCGGCTTTCGAGAGAAGAAGTATTTAGATAAGCCCGATCGAAAAAGACCACCTCGCACTCTCTCGTTGTGGGTCTGTCTGTTGAGCTTTGTGTCAAACTTCATCCAAAACCGTTAGGTGGTGGGTGCATAATTATATAGATGTGCACAACCATAGTTTTGCGGCCTAGTGATACTACTCCATTTCTCCGATCTCACTTTGTTCAATTAACGAAGCTCAGAAGTTTGAGATAATCTCTTTTCAAGACTCAGGCGTCCACAATTTTCAGATATTAGATTACACGGAAAGGAGGAGTGGCGGATATGAATATCGTGGTTTTCAATCGAAGAACTTGTATAACTTTAGTGCTGAGCACGAGCAGTCTGCGATGCTTGCGGATGATGCAGATTCAATAATAAAGTACTTCAAGGAGAGGAAGAAAATGGATTCTGACTTCTATTTCAATTATGAAGCAATTGACGGGCATTTAACAAGTCTTTTCTAGGCTGATGCTCAATCTATAATTGATTATTCTCACTTTGGGGATGTAGTTATTTTTGACAGCACATATAAGCTGAATCGGTATAACATGATTGTTGTTCCTTTTCTAGGCTGCAATCATCATCGGAGCACTACTATATTTGCATGTGGCATTGTTTCTCGTGAGGATAAGAACTCATATTTGTGGCTTCTTAAATCACTAATGGAGGCAATGTATCAGGTACGACCAGAATCTATCATTACGGATGGCGATCTTGCTATGCGTGAAGCAATTAAATCTATATTACAAGGTACAAAACATAAGACATGTGCATGGCATATGAGTGAAAAGGCGAAAAAGCATCTTCGCGGGTCCAAACTCAGGCAAATGTTCTACAAGTTGATGAACAAGGCATACAGTCCTGAAAAATTTGAGAACAAGTGGCATGATTTTGAGGAAAAAGCTAGCAAAAGGTTAGCTACTAGGCAACGGTTGCAGAAGATATATGAGTCGAAATATTTATGGGCCGGGGCTTTTGTAAAGAAGAAGATGTTCCTAGGAATGTCAACTAATCAGAGAAGTGAGAGTATTAATTCCAAACTACACAGGTATCATTATCAATATTCCTATCACTTTTTTATATATATTTGAGATCTCTAATATCTATGATTTAGATTGGGTTTCTTTTCTAGTCTACCTTCATTTATTTGGGATTAAAAGCTTTGTTGTTATTTACACAGGTACATGAACAGTAAAATGCCCTTGTGTAAGGCTGTCCAGCAGTTGGAGCGGTGCCTTACACGCATGCGCACGAAGGAGGCTGAGCTAGATTGCAGAGCACTTCAAACAGAACCAGTTCTAACAACCCCTTTCTACAACCTTGAGAAATCTGCTGCTAGCAATTACACACCACGTATCTTTGCAATTGTTCGTGAGGAAATTGAAAAATCAATCGAATTTATGGTCATCCAACAGACGGGGAGCGTCGCATCCTCAAAGTATGAAGTAGCTTCTAAAGGAAAAGCTGAGACTTTAGCAATTGTCCAATGCTTCTTCTTCGAGAGCACTATTGGAAAACTTGTGTGTACTTGCTCTAAAATTGAATGTGAGAAATTACCATGCAGTCACATATTTTTTGTGTTGATACACTTGGATTTCACATTCATCCCTCGATGTTGCATTAGTGATAGGTGGACCAAAAATGCTAAGTCGGTGTTTCCTTCAGATAGAAAGGGTGGGGTTTTCAAGGTTTCTGAGCAGCAACAAAGATACCATGAGCTGACAGTGTTAGCCAACAAAGTATGCTATGAAGCATCCAAATCCAGTCTAGAATATTTAAAAATAAATGAGTTATTAAATGGAGAATGGAGGCGGCTTAAGGATAATGGAGAAGAAATTGAGAAGTTCAAGGTTGAAAAAGATGCGATTTTCAGCAATATCGAATCATCACATAAGATTGGAAACCCAAAGCTCGTCGTGACCAAGGGCGCACCGAGAAAGAAAAAGTATGAGAGGATGAAGTCTTCGATTGAGGACAGAAGGAAAAATAAATGCGGCAATTGCGGCAAGCTAGGGCATAATAGACAAACATGCACACTCCTTAGTCAGGTAAATTATAGTGATAATATATTATTAAATTAGATTTCATAATCTTAATAATATTTTTTTATTTAATTTTTCTCATTTTTATAGGAAAATGACTCCGACAGAAGCTATTGTGAAGAACATAGTGAGAATAATATTTGACAAATTCAAGTGAGGTCAGTGATTGAAGTGAGGGAGTGCACTGAAATTTGCATGTTAATTCATGAACTCATCAATTTTCTATTATTTTTCATGGTTTGCTAGAGCTTGACTAAGTTTCATGCATAAACATGGATAGGTTGAGTTCAAAGTGCAGTTGAAGTCTGAGGCTCTGATAAATAAAATTTTGTGAGAGAATTATTTTCGAAGGAAAAGGAAATCAAGCAATTACATGAAGAGGTAGCATTGCTGAGGAGTGAAACTTGCCGACATTGGCATTGCCATGGGTATTATTGGTACTGAGGTATTTCTTTTTTGTCTTTATTGTTGTGTTATGGCTTCAGTGAGTGCATATGAATTTATATTTGTTTATTTTTTATATGATTTATTCTCATTTCATTCCTTCATTCATGTTACTTTATAGTTTATACAGATTTTTAATTTTCTTCGTTAGTGAATAATTTTCTCTGCCATAGCTATACCAGTTGTACTATCAGCCACAATTATTAGCATTGAATATCACTTAACTGTATTTGTTGTTAATCTAAATAATCTCATATGCAATCCACTGTCTTGCAACAAGTGAGGAGTTATCTCGACATTTGGTAAGTTGCTTCTTTAGACTATTATACCCATGGTATTGGCCCTCGGCATGTTGGAACTATTTATGTAATTAAGGTATTTCGTTTGTTGATTTTTCTTTGATAAGCAAATTTAAAATCAAGAACTACAGTTGGGTCAGTTGTGCTGATTATTTCATTGTCTCCATGTCCTCGGTATATCCAAGTAGGCAACCATTACATGTACTGGCATAGTGTATATGACAATTACTGAAGGAAAATTTTGAACATGTTATCAGGTGCGCTTAAAATGTCACCAGCACCAGTAGCTGATGGTGTGGGGAAGAAAAAAGTTGGATTGGTTGTGGCGGGTATACCTAAGGTGTCAGATGCAATCCTAGACTCGGCAAAATTGGTATGCAATAGCTGGGATGACTCATCCGTTGGCTCAGTTTTTTTTCAGCCCTGGACTTGGCTCCTTGTGTTATGGTGAAGGAACAAATTTGCTTTACAATTTTTTTTCCTTTTGATGTGAAAATTGGTGCCGAGCTCTCATTAAATGAGTCGCACCACCTCAGAGAATGCCTTCTCACAGTTCTTAACACACGTCTTCAGTAGCAACAATGCTAGACATTGCACCATGGGATGCTTCAGCCGCAACATCCCAAGATTTTGGAAGTCACTAAAATTTGGTGAAACATTCACAAATTTAATCAGAAGAATAAAATACATATCTATATAGAGTCAAAATGCTTCATCTGATACTATTCATGTATATTAGTAGTTCTTTTCTCTAAACTTTCATTTCAAAGTGGTCATTTGAAGGAAAATCATAACAAAATCTCTCTTTAGCATATTTCTCTTTGCTGTTTTATTCTGATGCATTTTTGGTGCAACTTTTCACTTTTTTTTTACAAAAACACTTAATAAACATAGCTGACAGTTGGTGTAGCTTGTCCATACTTGAACACAGTTGGTGTTGAGATGGAGAAATTCAAACTGAGGGATAAAGGCTTCTTAGAATTGAGTATATGCAATCAACTCAATCTTAATCTAGTGAATAACCTTTGGTACAGTTCGTACAGAGGTGTAAAAATGCAAAATAATCTCTGTAGAAGAGGTTATATTGCTAAATTGTGACATAAAAGTAATTGCATATACTCAATTTCTAGGACAGCAAAGAAAACTTAAACTGAATTAGAACCTCAAAACTGGATGGATGCAGCTGGCATCATCCAAATTCCTCCTCTGGTACAGTTGGTACAGAAGTCAAGAACAGCTCAGCCTCTTTTAAGGGGATATGCTGTCAGAATTGCACAAATTGCAAATATCCAGTTTTGAGGGATTAAGTGCATAAATATTAAATTTTCAGATCCAATACTCAATACCAGTTGTGTCAAGTATAATAAAAAGGCTACTGTAGTAAATGAAAATCATTTAGATCATTCTTATAACAAAAACATTAGAACTGATGACAAGAACAGTAAATATACATCATAAATCATTAGGAAAATGAAAAACACGTAAATACTTGTCTAATCTATCTCAAACTTATACAGCACATAGAAAACACCAAAATATATTTGTTTGCAAAGTTTCATATTTTTCTTAAATTTCTGTGACTTTCTGTGAATAATCTACTCTCAGCTTATGAAAATTCAGTAATTTTCCTTTTTATTTCGAATTTTCCCCTGCCCAATCAAAATAGCTCAGGACTTCAATTAAAACGGCCTCAAATAAAAAACTTATAAAAATAAAAGTTGTCCCAATTAATCTCTTTAATATGTCTGTGAATTGTTTTGACACATTTCTTCAGCAATTTCACATAAAAACCCAAAAATACCTTCAGTTTTTATTTTTAGCCTCAGCTATCACAAAGAACTAACCAACTGTACACATCTAAGAATATGACACCCATATTTTCTTTTATATTCTTGTTCTCCATTAGAATTAGAACCTAACTGTACATTTTAAGATAAAAATACAAAAATTTGAGTGTCCAAATGTTCTAATTACAGTTTTGACTCCTTGATCAATGTCATTTAAATAATAAGTAATCTACTTAAATAAAATATAAAATAGTAACAAAAAGGTTGTAGATGCTTTGTTCAATTTCTAGAAATTTTAACAAAATATAAGCATAAAAAAATATAAATAAGATTCTTTAATTTTTGAGAAGGAACAATAAATATTTCTTTAAATTCCTTTCCTAAAAAAATCTTTTTAATTTAAATAAAATATGAATATAAGATGAGAGTGTAAATTTTTCCTTAAGGAGTCCTTTTTAAATAAAATAAAATTTCTCAAATAAATAAATAAGAATTACCATTTAATTTTGTATCAACAAATTAGAATTAATTAAAATAAAACTTGTTAAAATCATTTGATTGATAAAATATAATTTTCATTCACTAATATTTTCATAGCCTAGGGTAATTAACAGTGAGGGTTTGCGCTCACTGGAACAATAAAGTCTCCACAATCACTAAAAAGCTTTTGGATGTATAATCCTAAATAAAAATTCATAAATATATATATTCGAGGGTGATATCGTGTCCTTCTTCCGCAGTTCTCACTTAATCCTTTGAGTGAGGAGAGGCGCGAAAAAGGGTCGCACGGAGTTGACTGGTAATTCTGAAATATTGAAGAAGATATTTCATAACATTTTTTTTCTAAAAAGAGGAAAATGATCTCTCGGCTACGTGAGATCACCCACCTTAACTACGTGCGATCAACCGCCTCAGTCATGTGTGATCGCCTCGAGCGCACGCGCCCGAGGCGGTCAAAATTTTCTAGTTTTGTACCGTTCTAACCCGGATCGTCCCACCCATGTAATTTCTCATAGTTAATTGTACCAAAAGAAATATGATAATATTATAAGTCAATGTTATTTATTCAAATATATCAAATATTGGTGTAACAAATATGTTTATAAACTACTTATTTTATCATAAGTAGCATGTATTCAGTTTGTTAATAAAATGAATGAAGTATATCAGTCTGAAACTGATCTGACTGGACTCAAATTAATTAATCATATTCATATTATCTGAAAAGTCAAATTGTTTATAACATAATTGATAATCTAGACCTGACCTGAAATTCAACCCGATCCAAAATAAAACATCACAAAAAAGAACCCGACCCGGCCCGGCTCGATTCAAAATAACCCGAAACTCGAGAATACACGATATCAGATGACCTAAAATCCAACCCGACCTGGACCCGAATGACTCGAAACCTGAGATGACGTGTGATCGTCTGCTTTGGCCACGTGAGATATAGGCCTTTAATTTTAGTTCAAAAAGTTTCACAAAATTTTTAAATAAAGAATGTCTTCCTAATTAAGACTGCTTTCAATTTTAGTTCTAATTAATTAAGTAATAATCTTATAGAGTTGTTGTAATATGGTTTTGGTTAAAAAAAATAAAAAAGTATGATTTAATTTTGCTCAATTTTTTTGAAAAAAAATTGATGCCCACTTTTATTTATATTGATTTTTAAAAATGATGTACGTGTTTACTGAGGAATGATAATGACGTGGCTTATGATACAATTTAATTGGATTGCTCGAATTTATTTTCTCAAATTAATTAACCTACTAGGCGGTTATATCCAAATTCTTAATCTTAATAAAGTGACATTTATTATCACAAAGCGGTTATACCAAAACTCTTAATGTGAACAAGTTGTGCTTGTTTCACATCTCCCAAGTACGTACCCATACACCAGTGGGGGCTCAAACTATCTTTCACTCTCATTCAGCAAAGAAGTAGAACTGATCAACTTCCTACTTGCATAACTCAAATAGCAAGAAAAAACTATCATTTACAGTGTGACGACTGACGATCATATACAAGAGGAACAAAAACACTCATAATTGGTGTGGAGGAGAAATCTGCTTGTGAAATAGTGAAAATTGACGGTTATCATCTTTGTTGTCCATGCATAGATCAGCAAATATTATGGTTAGATTCACCTTTTATTAGTTATGTTTTTCGTCTTTTTTTTTTCTTTAATAAACTCGTGAAGATATTATTTCAAATAAATTATTCTTGCTTGCCATCGTATTCTCTTCAGTCATCCAATTAACACTTTTTTCCTTGAAAATTATATCATATTTTCATCTGGATATAATAATAAGAGAAATGTGAACTGGGAAGTTTTTCCTGCCTACAAGAATGAATATCTTAGTGCTGCTACAACTAATGAAATATTTTAACAAATTCTGCCTCGGCATGAGTGTTGTACAATAAAGAACTGCAGGGGTTTCATGTTTCATACAACTTATAACTACCGCCCAAAGGTTATTAATAAAAATCATTGTTTAGAAAAGGTACAATTTATATCCACCTAATGGTAGTCATGTCTGTTCATTGAGACAAGATTGAATCATGCATGGGTCGTAAGGTAATCCACTTCTAGTATCCATATTGGTCATGGGGCAGACTGAATCATGAAAAGAAGGTTTCATATTTTGTGAATTTTGTAGAATGCAGTCTTAATATTAATTTATTAATTAGTATTAATCTATGTAGGTAGTAGACCGTGCTGCCCAATTCGTGCTCATGCTAGATGCACTAAATACTGATCAACGACAGAAAATTTCAGATTTAGGGCTTGGTTGTCTTTTTAAATTGCATCCCATATTGGTCAGTCGTTCGCTAATCGATATGTTAGCCAAAAAGTATGAACCTGATACACGAACATTTAAATTTGGTACGAACAATATCTCTCTCACCAATCAAGATGCATTTTTAATAATGGGGTTGAGAAATAAAGGCACTAAAGTTAATTTTGATAAGAAGTGTCCGAATGAAGATTTAATTGATATATTTGAGAATTCTATAACTCGAAATATATCTTTTAATGATCTTAAATCCCGCATATTAAATATGAGTGCGGATGATGAAGATTTTGTGAGAGTATTTGTATTGTTGATGGTGGCTGGACTTCTAGCACAATCAATTAATGATCGCATTCCTCATGTGTATGTCAATATCGTGGAAGATGTGACGCAAATTTCTAAATTCAATTGGGCGGATTTCACGGTATCATTTTTACACGATAGTCTCAAGCAACAAAAGATAAACAATATGCGTCTTGAGGGTAATTTCATCTTACTTCAGGTAATTTTACGCCTTGAGATTTTTATTTAATAGTGTATAATTTAATTCACTAATTTGATTTTAAACATTTGTATTTCCCAACAAAAGTTGTGGTATTATGAGCATGTACAAGAAATTCCATCTTACAATGATTTGGGACGTCGATATCCGCTGATGTCCAATTGGACCCGTGAAAAAATAGCATGGAGGGAGCATTATGAGCGTCGGAATGGACGGTTCTTTGGAATTATAGTGCAACACATTCCAGAAGAAAAAATCAATTTAGTGCAGAAAATTTTAGTAAGTGGTTAAACCAAATTTACAATATTATTCTTCTTGAATTATTTTGTGCATGAGTTTATTTAAATAGATAATATAATTCCTCATATTTTTTATAGAGTGAAAATTCAGGTGGGCAGCTACCAACCAAAACTCCTGAGAAAAAAGAGTACAAAAGGCGACAAGAGTACAAAAATATGACATTAATTGTTTTATCTGATGATGATGCCGATAACAAAGACCAAAGGGGCAAGCATACACCAAAAACGAAGCGAATCAAAGTCTTCAGTACTAGAGGAGTTAAGTCATCCTCTAGCAGTCCACGTGCCAATAAATCAAAAAATAAAAACGGTATTCAATTTCAAAATGTTATCACTGTCATGCATTTATTATAGCTACTTGATACTAAAAGAAATATGATAATGTTATACTCTTGTATTATTTGTTTAGATATATCAAGTATTGGTCTAACAAATGAAGAGATGACTACAGTAGAGTATGTGAGAAATATCCTTCCTAGTGCTAAAGTTGTAGAAATGAGTAGTTTGGGTAGAGAATTGATATTGACGGGCAATGATATGGACTGTCTCATACGACCTCCAAATGAGAGTGGCAGATCCAAATGGATCAATGATCAGGTACACATTCATTTTTATTACTTTTTTTTTCATTTAATTTTTTTTTCTAAAATGAATGGTTGGTACAATCATAATATTATTCAAACAGGTTATTAATTGTTGCATCAATATTATGGACTCTACAAGACATGACCACCTCAAAGTAATGACACTTGATACCTGCAATACTAGAATTTATGCCCAACCTGACATAGAGAAAACCACATATCATGTAGATTTGGAGAGATGGACAAATGTAGGAATACAATTTTTTGATCATGATCTGGTACGTATATAATAATTTCTTTCAAAATTTATTAGTTTGATAAAAACATGGATTAGTTCAATGATGATGTTTATATGTAGGTATTCTTCCCTATCAACGACCAAGATGTGCATTGGTATGTCGGCGTCTTAGACCTCGAATCTAAACAATTTCAAATATTGGACTCACGGTCTAAGAATTTGCAATACTATGTTAAGTCAACACTCCAATTGGTATGTAATTATCTTTTTTTCATATAAGATTATTTCTGTTTGCACCTTCTAATGTATTTATAAATTTTCAGCGCAAAGGAATACAATTTTTGATATCTCTTGCCCTCGGAGCCGATCTTCTGCTCCGGAACATTTACAAGTCAGTAGATATAATAAAATGGCCTGTTGTTGTGATTAAGACCCCACAACAACCAGATGATCATTCTTGCGGACTATTTGCATTGAAATTTATTGAATCATGGCGCGGTGTCTATTTTAAGAGTGACCAACCTTTAGAGGTATCTCTTTTTAATAAAATTTGATATATTCAGAAACTTCATCTACTTCTCCTAATTTGATTGTATATACTAAACCTGTAGATACAAGCTGAATTATTTAGAAAACAATTGGTGTACCGTCTAATTTTTTCTGAGAAGAATAAACTAAAAAAGGTGCAAGACGACATTAAGAAAATGTTTCATCCAAAGTAAGACATTCATGCATACTTGTCTATATTTCTTACTTAATTTAGTTGTACTAATTAATTTAAATTGATTTATTTGATTGAGTTATGTTTTCATCATTTTTTTTACCTCTCAGCTGAAATAGAAGTCAGAAACTCAAGTATGTTCGAAGGAGTGAAATAACCATCATCTCTAGGATAATAAGTCTTACTATTAGTATTTGTCTTTTTCTTTTCTTATTTTTCTTTCTAATGCTCAAGTAGGACAAAACTGAAATCATGTTGGTAGCCATAAGATGAGTGTTTTGTTGTTTTTTGTATACACCGCATTGTATTTTCATTTGTTTTTCTTTCACTGCAAAACCTGATCCGATGTGAAGAATTTGTTAGATTCGACATGATTCAAAATTTTGAATTGACTCAATTAAGAAACCAAATTAATTTGAGCTCAACCTTTAAATGTCCTTCTTCTGCAATTCGTCGCACAACCCCCTCACTCCGCCCTTGAGTAATCTCTTACGCACTTCTCTTGGCTTAACCTTGATTATCTAATTACACTGAAGTTCAATCAATTTAAACCAAAATGCACACAAACACGCAAACAAATTGAATTTGACCCTTTTAACATGCAAATGTTCATAAGGGCATTGGTATCAGACTTAGACAATAAAAAAATAGCAACTTTGTCAATCACTGACAAAGGAAAGATGTGATGAAAATGCCTCAAACCAGAAATCAAAATGGTACAACCATAGTAGTTAACCAAAACAAAAAAGAAAGATAAGAACATTCTAACCTCAAACAGAGCTGATATCAGTCCAAAAGGGGACAACAAAGATCAGCAAAAAATAATAAACAAGCACCCATTCCTATCGGTGCATATGAACCAGTAAATTCTGGTAAGAAGAAAAAATAGGTAAAATTTACCAGCAGCAAACAGCAGTTAGCAAAGCAAGCTAGTACCCGCTAACTAGACAAAAATACTAGGCAACATCCCTTTCACAGCCTTTCACACCAAAAATTTCACAAACAACCCACAACATACAAATTATAAACCCAAAATCCACTCAACAGAGCTAGAAAATACCTAATTTATGCAGGATCACACTCCATTTGCCCGATCAACCTCCACCACCACTGAACCCATGTCACCTAATGCAGTGAGCGAGGAAGCTGTAAGGGGGAGAAACATCAGCTGTTGCCTCCTCGCCTCAGCAGCCTCTACATCAACACTAGCAGCAACAACAATTACAAATACCAAAAAAAAAATCAGATGTCAAGCCCAAATTCATTCAAAAAAGAGCCAATCAGAAAAGACATTACCTAGTTCATGTAAATTTATACTTCACGGCAATGGATGTCGTAAAGGGGAGACACTGATTGCTACTTCCTCACTGTCACGCACCAGTTCAATTGCAGAAATATCTACACAGATTAGGCAAAAACGCCAGCAAAACCGCATCGAGCGCTGTCATAGAAGATGACGCAATTCCTCAGAAAAATAATTGTGTTGGAAAGGAGAATGTTACCCTTTTGTTGCACCAAAATGAGAGTGGCAAGTTGCAAGGTGCTTGACAAGGGGAAGATCTTGAAAGGCGGCCTCGGGGCCCACATCAAACGCGAGATCACAATCCTTCGATGGGTTCGCCATCCCAACATTGTGCAGCTCCATGAGGTAATGGTTACAAAATCGAAGATCTATTTAGTCATGGAGTTTATGCGAGGAGGAGAGCTCTTTCAAAAGGTTGCTAAAGGCAGCAGAGGCCGATCCTGGCCTGGCTATGGAACTGATGGTAATAATAACATGGAAGGATTCCCTCTAGGAAGAGGTGGCGGTTTCTAGCAGTGGCAACATAAGCTGTCAGGATTGTGGTAACTAGGCCAAGAAAAATTGCATCACATGAGGTGCTGGAAAAATATATCTCCATCGTTGAATAATAATCAAAGCATCATCTCATCTCATCTCATCTCACTTTTCATCACCTCATCACCGTCCAACGGTCCAACTGATCCAGTCAGAGAGCCAAAGACTCTTTTTGACTCTGGAAATTCAACTTCAACAATCCTTATTCAAGGACCGTATCTATTTCATACAAAAGCTTTTAACATAGAAAATTATGTAGCAATGTCTTGAATTGATCATTTTAAGTATACTATGAATGTTTTCCCAAAAGAATATTTTCCTTAAAAAGTATAATAGGGATGTCTTTTGAAATAGTTTTATTATTTTTGTGATGTAAATAATATGTTCAAATATTGATTTTTTATATAATAAATAACAAATTCATAAGTTTCAATAACTATAAAATAGTGTAAAGTTTACATAATTTTAACTTTAAAATAGTTTGAAATTGTGCTCATAAGAACAATATGAATATAAATATATAATACGGGTATCACATTTTTATTGCGAAAATTTGGTATTGGGATATGGATCATATAGTTCTTCTGCAACAACTTGCCACACGCCCACAAGGTGTGATGTGTTTTTATCAGTGTTTGTAAATAACATAATGCGTTTAACGGACAAATAAGACAACGTTAAGTGATTAATCAAAATTTTGTGGATAATTTGACGTTCATCTTTTAATATATAAAATATTAACAATTTCAACAAAAAAATAGTTATTTACACACTTAATAATATTTTGTTTACAGATTTTATTTTTAAAATTATACATAGAAACTAAATTATCAAATCCATAGTCTTTTCATCATTTTGAAAAAGAAATATAATTTTATGATATATATTAAGTAAAAAATTAAAATAAAACTAAAATTAATGAAGTCTAATTTATATAAAATATTTAATTATTAAAATTAAAGTTCATATAAAATTTATATGAGTTAAATATATAATAGTAGATATGTTGAAAAAAATAATTAACTGACTATGATACATGACGGTTTATTCATCTATTATGATTAATCAGCTGGCTAATCGGTCTCAAGTCATTTTTTATGACCCTATTTTTTTTATCAATTTACCCAAAATTTATGGATTTTGAATGAAAGGAGGCCGGAAAAATCCTAACCTATGCTAGTCAAATACGCACAAAACACTCTCGTATCTCGTATTGGATACGTATCCGATATAAATTCATGTGTGAAACGCAACGGATACTTCATTTAATATATCGGAGTATCCTAATTGACAGATTCAATCAAGAATATGTACCAGATACTTCCCGATACCTCTTGGACACTTCAGGATACTTAATTGATACTACATGACGTCCTAGACAGTTTTTCAAAGTATTTCTGCACATATTGCCATAGAGTTTTTGCCACGTCTGATCTTGTGAGTTCGCTGAAAATAAATTTGAAAACTCAAAAGATATGGGTGAAATTCGAACTTAAAACATGTGAGTTGTCTCCCACTGCAATTAACACTGCGCCATAGCTTGTGATATTTCTACGTTTCTATTATAAATATTATGATATGGTGTTATTTTTTGTTGTCATTTTATATCATACGTTTTTATTTTTATATAAAAACATAATATTATTATAATTTTATATAAATTTTATTATACATAACTGTACCCACTGGCGGAGCCAGTAAGAGAGTGTGGGTTCAATGAACCTCGTTTTTTATCCAATCACTTGTAGATTTGATAATAATTTTAATATAATGTTTATATTTTTTAATAAAATATCTATTTGAACATCATAAAAATTTAAAATTATTTTCAATAGTGAACGACGATCTGCCAATTTTAAAATAATAAATATATTATTGTAGATATTTGATATAATATTTTACTCCATTTCAAATTTTTTTGGCTCCATTACCGACCATATCGATATATCTTTATTTTTTTCAAAATTTCATATCACCACACCTACATCACATCATATCAGATGCGATATTGACATCCACCCCAGATTGTGTTGTAAAAAAATACTGACGGGTAAAACTTGACCCACGGAATCCGTAGCCGCGATCCGACCCGCCCCGACTCGTGACCCAATCCGTCAGACTCATGACCCATTAGAACCGGCGGGTCTAGCACGGACGCGGGAAAAAAATTTGAAAAAAAATCCGTACTAGACCCGACCCGTTTTGGACCCGACCCGTCCAACCCGTGAAAATCCGTGACCGACCCGCCCCAACCCGACCCGGAAAATCAGAAAATAAAACCCGAGATTCCAACTCGTCTGACCCGACCCACTTTACCCCACCTACCCACCCCCCTTTACCCGTGAAACCTGACCCTTTTACCCGTTTATATCCGACCCATTGCCGGCCATAATTCAAAAATATTCGAAAAAAATTTAAAAATCACCATTCAAATTTTTTCTATAAATATCACCCCATTTCATCTCATATCCTCACACAAACAAAATCATTTTCTCTATCTTCTCAATTTTCCAAATTAAACTCTTTCTCGTTAATTCGTTAATCGTTAGATATTAGCAATTCTCTAATTATATTATTATAGTAATCTAGTTATATTATCCAGAAAAAAATTAAAAATATTTATATTAGTATTATTTATTTATTATTGTCAATTTAGCATTCATTATATATTATTTCTCGTTAATTCATTTTAAAGTTTCGTGCTTTCGGCAATCTTCCGATTCCGACAAAAAAAGATTAGTTATACTTTGTATATTATACTTTATAATTAGTATTTTGTAATTAGTTTATATTATTTTTTAATAATTAGTTTTTTTTAAAATATATTTATATTTTTTGTCATTAGTTTCTTTTAATTAGTTTTTATTATATTATTTATTTTTTTATAATTAGTTCCTTATAATTTTTTTACATTCTATAAATTAGTTGTATTTTTAATTTATAATAATTAGTTCTATTTTATATTTTGAACATTCTTTAATATTTAATTTTTTAAATATATATTTACATTCTTTATTTTTTTATCATTAGTTTCTTTTAATTAGTTTTTATTATATTTTTTATTTTTTGTTACATTCTTTATTTCATTAGTTATATTTTTCATTTGTAATAATTAGTTATTTTTTTTATATTTTAACGTTAATTATATTTATTTTAGCAATATCAAATGACATCTCGTAATCGCTCTCATACCGAAGAAATGACACATTGGTTGAGCGTTGAAATTTTTGGTGAAGAAATGACACATCATAACCCTCCGCACCCATACTATCAACAAAATTCTAACCCTCTGCGTTCTTATTATCAACAAATTCCATCACAACAATATTATTCATCATAACCGCAGGTTGATCTTAATTATAACCCGCAAATCACTTCATTTAGTGCCGGATAAGGTTCAACCTCATATCCCTCAAGTTCCTAATATCCCTTTAAGTTCCCAATATAATACCGATACAACAACTAATGCTGGACTTCCACCGCTACATCCAACGAGTGCAGGATGTTCCATACCAACACCCAACTCAAGCGTCCTCGAATCATCGGTCGAATCTGGAAATGACAAGAGAAGGAAGATAGCTCCCCCAACTTATGATGCATCTTGGTGATGCTATTATGAACAAATTTTAGGTCTTAACGGTGTTCTAATAAATGCATGATGCAAGATAAGTAATTATAAAACTTCGTACAATTATGTAATAAAAAAATAGTTTAAGTCAATTTAAAAGCACATGATGATAAACACATAGTAAAAAATAAAGAACCCCAAGAAAGACCCGATACCTATATGGTACAAAGTTATTTGAATTCGGACGGTACTAGAACACTTGTCAAATATAATGAAAAAAGAATGTTAAATGAGTTTGCTCAATACATAACGAAAAAAGAACAACCAATAAGTATTGTATATTGTACCGATTTTGCCTGATTGGTAATTATGGGTTGTGGTCAACCATTATACAAAAGGTTCAATCATAACAAAATAGTATCCGAGTTAAAAAAAATTATATGTTGAACGAAAAAGTAAATTATTGGCCATATTTGCAGCTGCAACAAATAAAATATCAATTATATCTGATATATGGACCGTCGGTAAATATGATCTTAGTTATAGTTGTGTTACCGCCTATTATATTGATCATGATTGGATTTTATAAAAAAAGTATTAAGTTTTCGCATCATAGATTATTTGCACACCGCATAAATTATTTATCAAATCATTATAAATATATTGTATGAGTATAAAAATAAGATTTTCATGTCTTGTGTGGACGATTAAATTTGAGTAAGTTAAGAGTATCATGGGACATAGATACACATTAAAATTTAACATATAGAATGTTAAAACGTGTCATTCCATACAAACATATTATAAGTGAGACCCTATGTAACTCACCCGAGGGATTACCCTTATTATACTCCACGGGAGAATGGGACCAACTCGAACAACTTCACACATTTCTAAAAATTGTCTTCAATGCAACCGTCCAACTATCATGCTCGTACACACCATCCGCGCATCAGTTGCTTCAACATCTCTATTTGATGTCCAAAGTTTATTTTCTTTTCGTCTTTATATTTATTTCGTTATAAATTTCATGTTATTTTATTACTAATTTATTTTTTTTTTTCCAAAGTGTACCATGACTTGGAGGATATAGAACTCCGTCGAATCGCGGAGGATGTGCACGGTGACTCTCCTCTGTCACTGTTTATAAAAGCCATGAGAGATAAATTCTTGAAATATTGGGACAAAGTCCCTCTCATTACAGTTCTTGCCAATTGTCTCCATCTTTCATTCAAGAAGAAGTATACCATAAGATTGCTTGAACGGTATAAAAAAAAATCTAAATTTATCACATACCGGGGAGGAATAACGTGTGACCTCCGCATTGAAAGAAATATTCAACTTATACAACATCCAACTTCATGTGAACCAAACGAATCAAATATCTTCTTCGAATCCTCATAATATTAGGTACTAAAATCTAACATATTTATAATATTAGAACTCGTTATATTATTGTGAGACTTATATTTTTTTTTTTGAATCATGATAGGAGCAATAGTCGGTCTGCATTATTGCAAGACTTGGAAGAAGATGACGACTCACAAATGCAAACAAACATGTATGAGTTAGTTAGCTATTGTTTAGGAAATATGAAACCCAACGACATTGACATCCTCGATTATTGAAAGAGGAATGAAACTACATATCCAACTCTTACCATGATGAGCCACGACATTTTTGTCGTACATGTGTCAATCGTCCCTTCTGAATCCTATTTTAGTTCAACAAACAGGATAATAATAGATAAACGCAGTAGATGGGTGCAAAGACATTCGAACGACTCGTCTGCTTGAAAGATTGGTTTGATGCAGAACAACATAATCAACATGCACCCATAGAACAATCATCCGGTGAATTTATGACAGAAGCGGATGGAGACTCAGATGGTATGCTAGAAAATGATCTATGGTATATGAACTTTAACTTTTAGATGGTATTTTTAAACTTTTTTTTTTCTATTTTTTTCTATTTTTCTAGCATTTATATTATTATTTTTTTATTTTTTTCAATAAACTTTACTAACAAAAAAAATTAAACTCTCCATATGTATTACATAGCTGATCCTATGCTCGGAATAAAGGAGGAGGGTAACTTTATTTCTAACTCATTTATTATTTTTTTATAATATTTAATTTTTTTATCAATTTATTTTAAGTTATATCATTTTATTTGAATTTTTTAAGATTTTATTTAAATTTTTAGTTAAGTTATATCATTTAAAATTTTATTTAAATTTATTTTAAGTTATATCATTTAAGATTTTATTTAATTTTTTAATAATTATTTTCGGATTTTTATAATTTATTTGAAATTTTTTTATTACTTTTGAATTTTGGAAAAAAATTAAAATATTTTTTTGAATCAAGAATTAAATAGTTATATATTTTAAATATTTTTAATAATTATTTTTGAATTTTTGAAAATTTATTTGAAAATTTATTGGGTTGTTTTTTAATTTTAAAAAAAAAATCCACCGAGCCATCCCGTTCCGATCCGCCCCGCTCCTCTCATCCGACCCGACGGGTCTATAACGGATCACGGCCAAACCCTAAAACGACTCGTTCTAATCCGTCCCGTAAAAATCCGTTGACAACCCGACCCGACCTGACCCGCCATAACCCGCCCATCCCGACCTGACCCGTCCCGTTTTTATAACACTGCCCCACAGTCACTACAATATAGGTCCTAACCCTCATCCTTAGGCCGACATGTCCTTTGAGTGCCTGCCCACGGAACCTGAAGTCCAAGGGATCACTCAAATATTACGTGGCACTTAGAAGCCTTCCACGTGGCACCAAACCTAGAAAACCAGCCGCGCGGTCGTTCTTAACAGTTCCCTAATTTTCTCTTAAAGGTACTCCTTTATAGTTAGTTATACATGACCTGATCTGATCACTCGAGAACACTCTCCAAAGTCGATAATTTTCGTGTCGAAGACGAAGAGAGAAGAGAGAAGAGAGAAGAGAGATGGGTTCTGCTACATTTTTGGAAGTGTTGTTAGCCATAATCTTGCCTCCTGTAGGTGTTTTTCTCCGTTATGGATGTGGAGTAAGTCCCTTTAATTAATGTTTCAATTTCCAATTTCCAATTACAGAAACAAAATTTTCTCTGAATTTAGTATAGATCAACGAAAAGAAAACATGAGCATCTGCATCTCTCATGGCGATTCATTTAATTTTAATTTCTTTTTGTTAATTTATCCTTTCTTTGGAATGCAGGTGGAGTTCTGGGTAGATCTGCTATTAACTATTTTGGGCTATATTCCGGGAATTATTTATGCCATTTATGTCCTGGTGTGATATTTCTTAGTAAATGATAAAAACCATATATAAGTATATACTGATCAGCTTGTTATGTTATATATGTAATTATTTCTGTTCTGTGTGTCGAGTATACCGTGAATGTGTTAATTAGCTTGTTTATGAATCAACATTGTGTACTATAATTCTATAAATCATCTGGTTGTGTGAAACACAAGGATTTTATTTTAGTACCCTCTTTAACTCTCAATTATTGTTCTTCGCTCATCTCTACTTTACATTTTTGTTTCACTGCTCGATCAGTGCTGCATCCAAAAACGGGGCTTGAATAGTTGGTTCAGTGAAATTCATTTTAATTGTTCAGCAACTGTCTGTTTTATATTGGATCGAGTTTGTGGAATTGTTGTATGATGGCATATTTTTATAGTTGAAAATTTTGAGTGTCATCCATGCATATGTTACCCTCATCTCTCTCTCACTCTTTTTTTTCCTCTCTCCCCGTCCCCTCGCATTCACTCCCCCGTCCTCTCCTCCGTTCTCTCCGCCGCTCTATTTCTCTCTTGTCGCTCTCTCACTGACGAGGGTTTTTCCTCCCTCCCACTTGCGAGTCCCTCCTCCCCTCAAATTGTCCTCTCTCTGATAAGGGAGTCCGCCGACTCTCCCTGCTCTATTCATCTCTCTCCTCACCTACTCTCCTGTTTCCCTATCCCGAGCTGTCAAATCTCTTACGAGAGCCACTTGACTCTGGCCGCTGGGCCTCTGGCGACGCCTTACCCTCTTCCCTTTAAGAGATGGCTCCGGGCCCCCCTTTCTTCCTCTTGGTTCGGTTGGATGCTCATGAGTTGAGACTAGATTCAAAAAAAAATATACTGATAAGAACAATACGCTACTAAATTCCTTGGTTGAGATAAGAGAAACAGAGAGAAAGAAAGGGGGATACCTGGAAGCTCTCGGAGAAGGGGGAATTGTCAGTTGTGCCTTCGTCCGGGAACCCTACCTCACTTTTATTGCTCTGGGTGCTTGTTGTTTCCTCTGACACTCTTACTGGTAAATGGTTTTACTTCAGTTGTTTACTCCTTTGTGTTGCATATGTTGCTTGTTCGGTTGATCGTGATGCGAGTGGGCCCTCTCGCCCTCGTGCATGTGGGTTCTGTACATTCGTGTTGTTCTTGGTAAACCCTAGTTTATTTTTCTGTGAAGGTTTGCCTTGGATTTTTGCCCTGTTGCTTTGGGTTTTACCTGTTTGTCTTGTTGACCTATCGTTGCTGAACCCTGACCAGGGGACCTTGGTACACTGGTACCACCTGGTACCAGTGATGTGAGGCCACCCCTCCTTTCCTTTTCTGTTGCTTTGCTGACTTGCTTGTATTGGTTACTGCTATTCTAACTGGTACTGGGCTGGGTGTACCTTGGTACACTGGTACCAGTGAGGTGAGGCCCCTTCTGGAAGTTGATTTTGCCCTCTGTCCATCTGTGCTGGTTTTACTTGTTGCTCTGATTTGTTTGACTGGTTTATTTTGTTGCTTGTGATTGCTTGTCTAAATCGAGTTGATTGTTGCTGTGATGTGGTTCCTGAATGCAAGCTTGACCCTTGCTGGTTCTGTTGTGGGTTTCTGATCTGTGATAATGGTTGTTTGTTAGTTGTCCCTATTGGCTGTGTGTTAATTCACTTGAATTGCTGATATTTCTTGTTGATGCTGGTTGGTGCTGCCTTGTTTGTCTATGTCACTCTATGAATCGCTTGTTTGTGATTTGTACGTAGTTATTGGTACATAAATTACTGGGCCCTATCGACTTCCTGATTTTCCTTGTTGTGGTTTGTTTACCGGTCGTTCTGGTGCTTACGGCTGGGCTGTGATTAATTGGGCCCAGGGAATTATAATAGGGAATTTGTATTTGTTGCAAGGCCCACAATTTAAAACTTAAATAAATAGGCATTGGGCCCAATAAATGGGAAATTTATTAACAAAATCCAAATAGGATTAATGGAATTGATTAAAGGCCCAATAATTTAAAAGTCCTAAGATAATAAAGGGATTAAATTAAAATATGACAAATTAATTGGAAGACGTCCCGAACAGTTTGGCGGTATCCATGGATTAATTACGTAAACTTAAAGAAATCGGGAAATGATTATATTCCCTGACTGCCCCCGATTCGGGATATCGGTGCATTGGCACCAACGATTTGGTAGTCAGCGTATGATCCCGAACATTAAAACACCAACACATATTAATATAATAACTTTTTCTTTATTTTGTTTTTGTTTTATTCATTTTTCTTTATTTTATTTTATTTATTTATTTTTAATCCTTTTTATTTTACTTTTAATTTTAAAATTATTTTTCTAACTTATAAAACCTATTAATCAATTTCTCTATTATAAATAAGAACAATATTAATTATATAATATTATATATTAATCAATTTCTCTATTTTTAACAAATTAATTATCCTAATTATAATTAAGTCAATTAAGGGATAATATTAAGTTAACTTATTTAATTTAAGTAAATTAAATTAGTTACGTTACTCAAAATAAATATAATCTCTAAATTATAAAAATAATACTAGTATAACTAAAATAAAACATAATTAAATAATAGATTATAAATAATTAAGAGTTATAAAATAATAACTTAAATTATAATAATAATTTAGATTTTTAAATTATATATATTAATCAATTTCTCTATTTTAAATTAATTGGTTTAGAAATTAAATCCATAAACTCGAAACTAAAATAAAGAATGAACGTATAAAAGCGATCTAGAACGATAATCATAAGTTAACAAAATCAATATGCGAACAACTAAAATTTCCGACACCGCATAGATGCAGCAGAATGCTGCCGAAATTTTCAAGGAAAAACGATAAAACCCGAACAACCGTTTAAATTAATTATCAATCTAAATTAATTATTAAATGTTAAGTAAATCAAGTAAAGCTAATGAGCGTCTAATTAAAATAGGTGATACTGTCGACTCGGATCCACTCGCGAGTACGAGGTCACTCCCGACTGACAGACGTACGCGGACACCGACCCCGAGGCGGTGTTCTACCCTCCGGAGTAGAGCGACTCCGTGATCCTCACCAGCACTCCCAAGTACGGTTTCCTGGGATTTAATCTTCTTTCTTCAGAATTAGGAATCCAAACCGAAAACAAATGTTTTTAAAATAAATCTGATACGCGGTACCTTTGACCAAACTTTGATTAGAGACCAAAATCTGACCTGTCATTTGCATCCGGTAAATTGACCAGCATATTTGAGACATACCCGCATTTACATGTTATATCATGTCATACTGCACGTAGACAGGATAGGAGTAGGATCCGGGAAATAGTCCCGAGATAGGATTAGATAGAATTAAATAATTCAAGTTGTAGATTATAATTATTAGGAAAATATTATTACTATCACTAATTATTAATTAAGTCAGGTAGTTAATCATGCATTAAATGCATGGGAGTGCTGAGAGGCGGACCGGGTAATTCTCAGTCGGAGTTGCTTTGCATAACCAGACCGTTGTGGTTACATACGTTGACCCATAGGCCCGTGGGACCCATCGGTCTGTATATGCACTGCGCATCCTCGCTTGTCGGGTTATCCACCGATCCCGTCATTTGGCGGGTTCGGCTGTGTCAGAGTGTTTAATTTTTTATCAATATTATATTATTATTATTCTTAATATAAATAGGAATGTTAATCCAAATTTGAGCGATCAGGATACCTTGTCTTTCAGTATTTAGTGTGGGCGGCCATATTCAAGATTGGAATCTACTCCGAGATATTATATTATTTTATTTATCCGGCTTATTTAGGATCCTAATATTATCCGAAGGGCTTTCTCTTTTGGCCCTTAGTTGGTACAGAGAAAGTCGGGATGCGGTCCTCTGGCCCTAGTGGGTACAGTGTAGGCTCCCATTTGTATATACTCCGTATTGTTACTTTACGGGATGCGGTCCTCGACCCTTGGTTGGTACAGTGTAGGCTCCCATTCGGTTCCGATTTGTCAATTCACGGTAGTTATATCCTTTGGCGATATGGCAACCGAAAGCATAAATATTTAAACCCCCTTTGCTCATATTATTATTATTATTATTATTATTATGTGAGGTGGATCATCAGATTCAGAATACCGAGTACGTGCTTTTAGCCGTCACTCTCCTAGGGCGTTATCGCTCCGGGGCCGAATTTTCCCAGGGTATTCAGGGCATTGGCGCCCGCTTACTCGAAAATCCTAAGTTTGTAAGTTGGGCCCGAATACGTGCCCGCTTAGGTAAGTCACAAGTCTAGGGCCCGATCACGTGCCCGCTTGTGGATGGACTGATGATCTGCAAACTGGGTTATATTTATACGGGTGTTTTAAATCTCGTACATTATACATATTTATCATATATTATATCCGTATTTCCACAGATTTTTCGTTTCGGGTTTATTTGCCATTTCATCTCATTCATATAGGAGTTTTCTCAAACGTGCATAAAGTATTGTTATTCTATATATAATTAATATAATGTATTTAAAATACAGTATCGGTATTTGGGTCCAGTCTAGGAAAGAAGATAAAATCTTAAGGCTGGATCTAAATCCGTACTGAGTAATTTTTAAATTACTCACGTTTCCACGGTGGTTGTGGGATCCGGTGTATTACAAAGTGCGGGATTGAGTGTGGATGAGAGTGCTAGGTGCAGTCCTGCGCGATGATAGGGATGCTTCGCCACATTTGCAAGTGAGTCGGGTAGTTGGATAGGATCCATCGGGTTTTTGAGTCTTACTTCATTCTTTTGGGTTTTATTTGAGAGAATGCTGCCCATTCCGATGAATCTAGCCCCCGCCTATGTAGGCGTTGTATTCTCTTTTTTCATTCTGGACTGTATGGTCATGTATATTTATATTATTATTATTTTGTTTATTCTGAGATCTACTTTATTTTTATTCACTTAGCCTTTCGTACGCGCGTCTCGTCGTGCTTACGTGGCGGGATTAAGCACCCTTGATCCGATTCAATTATTCTGGGGTGTGACATCCTTTGGTGGTATCAGAGCATGGATTTTATAAATCCGATTTCATATAAACCATGCTAGAATAACATCTAAGAAATCCCGAGATGTGAATAAAATAAACAAAACAATGATATATACCTGACTTAGGTTTGTGAGGGGTAGGTCTAGAAAGGACGGGGCAGACGTTACACGCACGGTTGCGTAGTTTCGCTGCTCCCGCTGGATCCCATTGCACGTGACTGAGTAAAGAAATGTTTTAAATAATAGAGTGAAATAGCCCGTAAGTTTTCTAGCTTGTTTTCACTTTGGACTTACGAGTATGTTTTCTTTTCTTCTTCTATCAGATTTCTAGTCACCATGGTTCGATCTTCGGGAGGAGGTCATCAGTCGCGGAGACCCCATACCCGTTCTCAGGCCCCTTTGGGCCTACCCTCACCCGACCCACAGCCCTCACGACCACGTACGAGTGAGGGTCATGTGGCCCACGATACCGCCAGTTCCACGCACCGTCCGCACGCCTCGATGAGCATGGTACCCCGTCTCCACCGTCTCCCCGGTCACTTCTCCCGGGACCTATACGCGCGCAGAGCGGCCCCGTACCCCGTCACCCGTGGATCCGCCACGCCTCGCGGCCCCCGCGCAGCCTATCTTATTCACCCCCGGATCGACCCGCCCGGCTTATGTGCCTTCTTCTCTCGGGCCGGCGCAGCTTACCTCTCGTGCGAGCGCTGCGGGACGACGACACGGGATCCGTTTGTCTCTCGCATTACGGGAGTTTGAGCGCCATTATACACCCCGTATGATGGTAGCGGCGGCTACGACGCCGCCGAGGAGTGGCTTGCAGCAGTGCAGTCACTTTTCGACTCTCGCGTACTCCCGAGGCCTACATGGCCGAGCTAGCAACCACCCTATTGGATCGCGACGCCGCCACCGGTGGACCTCCCTGGAGCCTCGCTTGAGGGTGGAGTTCGAGCCATGTCGTGGGAGCGTTTCTCCGACATATTTAGGGCTCGCTTCATGGGAGAGCACCCGTTATCTCGTGCTCCGATACAGTTCGAGACGCCGACACGTGGTTCTCGGACAGCTCGTCGCATGGAGAGTTATTCATTCGACTCTCTCGTTACGCACCCGAGCTAGTCGCGGATCCGCCGCGACACCGAGCCCGATTTATTCGAGGACTTCAGCCGCCTCGCTAGTGTCCTCGACATTTACCCCGGTACTTCGGTGGAGTTTTCGATGGATAAGGCCGAGTACCAGGAGAGCCTTATTGGAGCGGGCACGCCGCCCGCAACATCCGACCCCATTTCGAGGGAGCCTCCACCTCGCTCCCTCCGCCGCGACCCCCGCACCCGTACCACCCCGTAGGCCCCCGCCGCACCCACAGAGATACCGGCACCGTACCCTCGCAGGTTCCCGCAGCACCACCGAGACCCCAAAGATGCTCCGCCGAGACCTCGCCCCGAGAGTATGTCATTTGTGCGCCAGCCGGGACACCGGGCACCCGATCGCCCATTCGTAGGTTCCCGACCGACCCCGGGAGCCATATCGGCGCCTCCTCGACCAGCAGGAGGACGTGGAGCATCTACCCCGCCTCGAGGCGGAGGACGAGGACAGACGGCTCGCCCTATTGCTCGGGTTCATGCCGTTGTTGCTGACGAGACCGCACCAGAGGTGGATGTGGAGCAGCCGTGCTATGAGGATCCCGTCGATGCCGAGCTCATTGCAGGTATGGTGTACATCTCTGACAACCCTACTTTTGTACTTATAGATACGGGGGCTAGTCATTCATTCGTTTCATCACTATTTATCGCATCACGCGAGTGGCCTACCGAGATTAGGACGCGAGCCATGGAGGTATAGACGCCACTCGGGAGGACCGTTATCGTCGACCGGTCCGTCGCGGACGTTTGGTTAGGATGCGGGTAGGGACCCAGTAGTAGACCCATCGTCCTCGACATGCGAGACTTCGACGTACTTCTCGGACTCGATTGGTTGACGCGACACCGCGCCGTAGTCGACTGTGAGCGACGCAGTGTGAGGTTCGGTGCCGAGACGTCAGAGCCTTTTTATTTCCGAGGGAAGAAGCCAGGTGCGAGAGTGCCGATTATATCCGCCCTTCAGGCAAAGCATCTCATGTCAGCGGGATGCGAGTATTACCTGGCGTCTGTTGCAGTTACGGACGCCAAGGAGGTGGATATATCGACTGTTCCCGTTGCGAGAGAGTATCCCGACGTCTTTCCGGACGAGCTACCCGGCTTACCGCCGTCCCGTGACGTAGAGTTCTGCATCGAGCTTCAGCCGGGCACGACGCCCGTCGCACGCGCCCCGTACCGGATGGCCCCCGCAGAGCTACGGAGCTGAAGATTTAGTTGGAGGAGCTACTAGAGAAGGGCTTTATACGCCCGAGCACCTCCCCTTGGGGTGCTCCGGTCTTGTTCGTCCGCAAGAAGGACGACACCCTACGTCCGTGCATAGACTATGGGAGCTCAACAAGGTCACAAAGTGCCCAATGTGTATCCGATACCTCGTATCGATGACCCGTTCGATCGCCTACAGTGGTTCACGGTGTATATTCCAAGATCGACCTACGATCCGGATACCATCACCGACCATTAGGGCCGTGACATCCCAAAGATCGCCTTCCGTACGCGATACTGGCCACTACGAGTTTTTAGTTATGTCATTTGGTTTGACGAACGCCCCGCATATTTCATGAGCCTTATGCATAGGGTGTTCTCGCACTATCTAGACCGCTCGTAGTAGTTTTTATTGATGATATACTCGTCTATTCGCGTAGTCGGGACGAGCACGCGCGCCATCCGAGACCGACTGCAGCGGCCGAGAGAGCATAAGCTATATGCCAAGCTCTCGAAGTGCGAGTTTTGGCCCGAGCAGGTCGGATTCCTTGGGCACATCATATCCAGGGATGGACTTGCGTGGACCCGCGTAAGATTTCGGCGATCACAGAGTGGAGACCCCTACGACTCGATCGAGGTGCGTAGTTTCTTAGGACTCGCCGGGTACTACCGGCGATTCGTAGAGGGATTCTCCGTACTCGCCGCACCATTAACCCAGCTGTTGCAGAAGGGAGTCAAGTTTGAGTGGACTCCCGAGCGACAGCAGAGCTTCGAGGAGCTCAAGAGACGTCTCGTCTCTACGCCCATTCTAGCCATGTCGGTGCCCGACACGGAGTATTCGGTTTATACCGATGCATCCCGGCTTGGACTCGGGTGCGTCTTGATGCAGGAGGGACACGTCATTGCCTACGCATCTCGACAGCTTAAGACCCATGAGAGGAACTATCCGACTCATGATTTGGAGTTGGCCGCCGTGATCTTCGCATTGAAGATTTGGCGTCATTACCTCTATGGAGCGAAGTGTAAGATCTTCACAGATCATAAGAGCTTCAAGTATGTTTTCACGCAGAAGGAGCTCAACTTGAGGCAGAGGCGGTGGCTGGAGTTGATGAAGGATTACGAGCTTGAGATCCTTTATCACCCCGACAAGGCCAATGTAGTGGCTGACGCCTTGAGTCGCAAGAGTAGCGCGAACCTTGCGACTCTGATCACCGAGCAACACCAGTTGATTGAGGACATGCGACGACTGGACCTCGTCATGACTGTCGCGGACGCACCATCCACCTCTACCCCGATCGATGTCGCCACGACAGTGCCATTGTCCATCTGGCCCACGTTACGAGACGAGATACGACTCGCACAGCCTTCCGATCCACTTTTGGCGAAGTACATCGCTAGTGTACCTCAGGGCACCGCACCGCGTTTCCACATAGCTGACGATGGAGCTCTTCTGTTTGACGTGAATTTTAATTAAGAAAATAACGATAATTAAGATAACAATTTCATGATTTAACGTAATTTATTAAATAACTTAACTAAATGTTTAATGGAATAGATATACATAATTAATTAAATAAGTAATAGAGTAAGCTAGTTTGAAATATAAGTAGCCGAATAAGATTTAGAACTTGATTTCTAAAACCCAAAGATCAAGTTCAAATCCACTATTTAAATTTAATAGCTTAATAATGAGAAACAAAAATATTAATAAAAATCACAATTTCTTAATTTCAATCAAGAGATAACGTAAGCCGCAATGTAAATACAAATATAAATACTAATAAAAATTAATTTGACTGTTAATTTAAAATTCGAATTTTCTTTTCTTTCTTTGCCACACCAAGGGCCGTAAGCCTCGGCCACAGAGAATCCTTCCCTTTCACTCATTTCCCTCTCTCTCCTATTAATTGCCGGTCAAATCCCTCCTCTCTCTCTCACTCTTTTTTTTCTCTCTCCCTGTCCCCTCGCATTCACTCCCCCGTCCTCTCCTCCGTTCTCTCCGCCGCTCTATTTCTCTCTTGTCGCTCTCTCACTGACGAGGGTTTTTCCTCCCTCCCACTTGCGAGTCCCTCCTCCCCTCAAATTGTCCTCTCTCTGATAAGGGAGTCCGCCGACTCTCCCTGCTCTATTCATCTCTCTCCTCACCTACTCTCCTGTTTCCCTATCCCGAGCTGTCAAATCTCTTACGAGAGCCACTTGACTCTGGCCGCTGGGCCTCTGGCGACGCCTTACCCTCTTCCCTTTAAGAGATGGCTCCAGGCCCCCCCTTTCTTCCTCTTGGTTCGGTTGGATGCTCATGAGTTGAGACTAGATTCAAAAAAATATATACTGATAAGAACAGTACGCTACTAAATTCCTTGGTTGAGATAAGAGAAACAGAGAGAAAGAAAGGGGGATACCTGGAAGCTCTCGGAGAAGGGGGAATTGCCAGTTGTGCCTTCGTCCGGGAACCCTACCTCACTTTTATTGCTCTGGGTGCTTGTTGTTTCCTCTGACACTCTTACTGGTAAATGGTTTTACTTCAGTTGTTTACTCCTTTGTGTTGCATATGTTGCTTGTTCGGTTGACTGTGATGCGAGTGGGCCCTCTGCCCCTGTGCATGTGGGTTCTGGTACATTCTGTGTTCTTGCTGGTAAACTCTAGTTTATTTTTCTGTGAAGGTTTGCCTTGAATTTTTGCCCTGTTGCTTTGGGTTTTACCTGTTTGCCTTGTTGACCTATCGTTGCTGAACCCTGACCAGGGGACCTTGGTACACTGGTACCACCTGGTACCAGTGATGTGAGGCCACCCCTCCTTTCCTTTTCTGTTGCTCTGCTGACTTGCTTGTATTGGTTCATCGCTATTCTAATGTACCGGGTGGGTGTACCTTTGGTACACTGGTACCAGTGAGGTGAGGCCCCTTCTGGAAGTTGATTTTGCCCTCTGTCCATTTGTGCTGGTTTTACTTGTTGCTCTGATTTGTTTGACTGGTTTATTTTGTTGCTTGTGATTGCTTGTCTAAATCGAGTTGATTGTTGCTGTGATGTGGTTCCTGAATGCAAGCTTGACCCTTGCTGGTTCTGTTGTGGGTTTCTGATCTGTGATAATGGTTGTTTGTTAGTTGTCCCTATTGGTTGTGTGTTAATTCACTTGAATTGCCGATATTTCTTGTTGATGCTGGTTGGTGCTGCCTTGTTTGTCTATGTCACTCTATGAACTGTTTGTGACTGTACCAGTTATTGGTACAGCCCTGGGCCCTATGCTGACTTCCTGATTTTCCTTGTTGTGGTTTGTTTACCGGTCGTTCTGGTGCTTACGGCTGAAGGCTGTGATTAATTGGGCCCAGGGAATTATAATAGGGAATTTGTATTTGTTGCAAGGCCCACAATTTAAAACTTAAATAAATAGGCATTGGGCCCAATAAATGGGAAATTTATTAACAAAACCCAAATAGGATTAATGGAATTGATTAAAGGCCCAATAATTTAAAAGTCCTAAGATAATAAGGGGATTAAATTAAAATATGACAAATTAATTGGAAGCCGGCCCGAACAGTTTGGCGGTATCCATGGATTAATTACGTAAACCTAAAGAAATCGGGAAATGATTATATTCCCTGACTGCCCCCGATTCGGGATATCGGTGCATTGGCACCAACGATTTGGTAGTCAGCGTATGATCCCGAACATTAAAACACCAACACATATTAATATAATAACTTTTTCTTTATTTTGTTTTTGTTTTATTCATTTTTCTTTATTTTATTTTATTTATTTCTTTTTAATCCTTTTTATTTTACTTTTAATTTTAAAATTATTTTTCTAACTTATAAAACCTATTAATCAATTTCTCTATTATAAATAAGAATAATATTAATTATATAATATTATATATTAATTAATTTCTCTATTTTTAACAAATTAATTATCCTAATTATAATTAAGTCAATTAAGGGATAACATTAAGTTAACTTATTTAATTTAAGTAAATTAAATTAGTTACGTTACTCAAAATAAATATAATCTCTAAATTATAAAAATAATACTAGTATAACTAAAATAAAATATAATTAAATAATAGATTATAAATAATTAAGAGTTATAAAATAATAACTTAAATTATAATAATAATTTAGATTTTTAAATTATATATATTAATCAATTTCTCTATTTTAAATTAATTGGTTTAGAAATTAAATCCATAAACTCGAAACTAAAATAAAGAATGAACGTATAAAAGCGATTTAGAACGATAATCATAAGTTAACAAAATCAATATGCGAACAACTAAAATTTCCGACACCGCATAGATGCAGCAGGAATGCTGCCGAAATTTTCAAGGAAAAACGATAAAACCCGAACAACCGTTTAAATTAATTATCAATCTAAATTAATTATTAAATGTTAAGTAAATCAAGTAAAGCTAATGAACGTCTAATTAAAATAGGTGATACTGTCGACTCGGATCCACTCGCGGGGTACGAGGTCACTCCCGACCAGACGTACGCAGACACCGACCCCGAGGCCGGTGTTCTACCTCCGGAGTAGAGCGACTCCGTGATCCTCACCAGCACTCCCAAGTACGGTTTCCTGGGATTTAATCTTCTTTCTTCAGAATTAGGAATCCAAACCGAAAACAAATGTTTTTAAAATAAATCTGATACGCGGTACCTTTGACCAAACTTTGATTAGAGACCAAAATCTGACCTGTCATTTGCATCCGGTAAATTGACCAGCATATTTGAGACATACCCGCATTTACATGTCATATCATGTCATACTGCACGTAGACATGATAGGAGTAGGATCCGGGAAATAGTCCCGAGATAGGATTAGATAGAATTAAATAATTCAAGTTATAGATTATAATTATTAGGAAAATATTATTACTATCACTAATTATTAATTAAGTCAGGTAGTTAATCATGCATTAAATGCATGGGAGTGCCGAGAGGCGGATCGGTAATTCTCGCCTGAGTTGCCTTGCATAACTGCATCGTTGTGGTTACGTACGGTGACCCATAGGCCGTGGGACCCACCTGGCCTCGTATATGCATTGTGCATCCTCGCTCTGTCGGGTTATCCACCGATCCCGTCATTTGGCGGGTTCTACTGTGTCGAGTGTTTAATTTTTGATCAATATTATATTATTATTATTCTTAATATAAATAGGAATGTTAATCCAAATTTGAGCGATCAGGATACCTTGTCTTTCAGTATTTAGTGTGAGCGGCCATATTCAAGATTGGAATCTACTCCGAGATATTATATTATTTTATTTATCCGACTTATTTAGGATCCTAGTATTGTCCGAAGGGCTTTCTCCTTTGGCCCTTAATCGTACTGCAGAAAGTCGGGATGCGGTCCTCCGGCCCTAGTGGGTACAAAGTGTAGGCTCCCATTTGTATATACTCCGTATTGTTACTTTACGGGATGCGGTCCTCTCGACCCTTGGTTGGTACAAATGTAGGCTCCCATTTGGTTCCAATTTGTCAATTCACGGGTAGTTATATCCTTTGGCGATATGGCAACTGAAAGCATAAATATTTAAACCCCCTTTGTTCATATTATTATTATTATTATTATTATGTGAGGTGGATCATCAGATTCAGAATACTGAGTACGTTCTTTTAGCCGTCACTCTCCTAGGGCGTTATCGCTCCGGGAAGCCGAATTTTCCCAGGGTATTCAGGACATTGACGCCCGCTTACTCGAAAATCCTAAGTTTGTAAGTGGGCCCGAATACGTGCCCGCTTAGGTAAGTCACAAGTCAGGGCCCGATCACGTGCCCGCTTGTGGATGGACCGATGATCCGCAACCGGGTTATATTTATACGGGTGTTTTAAATCTCGTACATTATACATATTTATCATATATTATATCCGTATTTCCACAGATTTTTCGTTTCGGATTTATTTGCCATTTCATCTCATTCATATAGGAGTTTTTCTCAAACGTGCATAAAGTATTGTTATTCTATATATAATTAATATAATGCATTTAAAATACAGTATCGGTATTTGGGTCCAGTCTAGGAAAGAAGATAAAATCTTAAGGCTGGATCTAAATCCGTACTGAGTAATTTTTAAATTACTCACGTTTCCACGGTGGTTGTGGGATCTAGGTATTACAGGTGCGGGATTGAGTGTGGATGAGAGTGCTAGGTGCAATCCTGCGCGATGACAGGGATGCTTCGCCACATTTACAAGTGAGTCGGGTAGTTGGATAGGATCCATCGGGTTTTTGAGTCTTACTTCCTTCTTTTGGGTTTTATTTGAGAGAATGCTGCCCATTCCGATGGAGCTAGCCCCCGCCTATGTAGGCGTTGTATTCTCTTTGTTCATTCTGGACTGTATGGTCATGTATATTTATATTATTATTGTTTTGTTTATTCTGAGATCTACTTTATTTTTATTCACTTAGCCTTTCGTACGCGCGTCTCGTCGTGCGTACGTGGCGGGATTAAGCACCCTTGATCCGATTCAATTATTCTGGGGTGTGACATGTTAAGTCGGTTAACTTGGATCAGAAGAAGCAGATGATTGATTATATCATTCATACACGAGGCTGAGGCTGAGGCTGTTGCTGATGCTGATGCTCGCAAAATATTTATTAAAAATTAATTGCCAAAAGTAGGGGGAATTGTCTAATTGTCACCTCAAATTCTCAAAATATTTATTAAAATTTTATTATTATTTAAATATTATTTTCATTATTAAAATACCATTAATAATTTATACTTTCAGAATATTCATCTCTTCACCCTTCCCGCCTCTCTCATTCTCCTCCGTCTTTCATTTAACATACACATTCGATGAAACAAGATGATGCATCAGATATCGAATACTTTTTGCTCTGCTTATCAACTTATAAATCAAGGTATAAACATTATATCTATTAATAAACAGTTGCTACTGATAATAACAAACTTAATTTTATCAACTTATAAATCAAGGTATAAATATTATATCTATTTATGTTCATCAATTCTTAATACATAAAGGAATTAAATTTCTAAACTTTTTAAGCATGTCACATCATCATTTTTTTCACTATTAACTTTATTTATCTTTTTTTTTTGTCTTTTTGAATTCAAAAATTATATAAAATAATTTTACTCTTCTCATTCAAAATAATGTATGTAATATAATTAACGTGAAACTTAACTCTTAAAATGATTTTTTTTATATAATCATTTATAAATTATTATGTATTTATTTATATTATTTATTATTCTAATAATAATAATTATTATTATCATTATTACTTAATATTTAAAAATATTATGTTTAAATTTTCTTTTTGAAATTTTATTAAATATGTTTAAAAATTTTATATTGTTAATTATTTGAGAACTATATTGTCGAGTGAATCCCAATTTATAGCCCTAATTTTTAAGAAAGTTCAACCAAATTATTTACCTCCAAAGAATCTTCATTATCTTACACATCCATAATATAATTATTCAATTGACTTATAACAATAGAAAACTCATAGAAAACTCAAATTGAGTGAAATCATAGGGGGATAAAGTTGAGCTAACTAAAAAAGTATTTCAGATTCAAACACGATACATAAATAAGAAGTTCGATGTTTATTTTCGTGAATCTGTTATTAAACTCTTGCAATTGCATATAAATAACTATGTAAAAGAGATTAGCACGATAATAATGCAAATTAGCTATGCTTGTTTGATTTCGTGAGTTATCGACATATAAATCATTCATATTTAGAACTTAAATATTATGTCTCTCACAATATTCACACACTTCTTGGAGCAATTATTGTCAACCACTATATCTCATTTTTTACAACCTAATTTTAGTAATTTTCATCAAACCCATAGCATTCACATCTTGATCTTCTTTTTTCTTCTTTTTTTTTCCAAAGTTTACGATATATCATGTGTGATGAGTAATGATTTTCTCATGAGATGCAACAAAAATACAAACTCAAATCTTTGCATAGCTCTTTGAAGTTCATGTGCATGTGCTCTTTGTAATTGCTTTGACATCTAATGTAGCTGAAAATAGTATAATCATACTATTTAAGATGGCTAAATGAGAACTCACACGAGTAGGATCGACACGTGCAAGTCTTGTTTTTTTAGTTCAAACATCTTCCAATTGTAATTTTTTTCACTTGAAATAGATTCCACAACTTCCGCTCTTCTATTCTCATGTAATTGATCACATCTTTTACAAGATCCACTGACAACATTGAGAATAGTATCTACCATTTGAAAAAATAAACAAACCTCATTATGATCACTGACTACCGCAACTAGAGTTAGTTGTAATTAATGAGCAAAACAATGCATTCCGAATTGTTCTCACTCATAATCAATGCTTTAAGATCATTGAACTCCCAGCTCATGTTACTAGCTTTGTCGTAACCTTAACCATGCAATCTAGACAAAGCTAGACCATGTTTTCTGAATAAATCTTCAAGTGTCATCTTCAAAGTTATTATCGTAGTTTTGAACACATGAACGATATCTAGAAATCACTTGACAATACAACATCGCTTGTTCACATACCGAATCACAACCGTTATTTGCTCTTTGGTTGAGGCATCTCGTCTCATCAACCATTACAAAAAATAATTCATCTCCAAGTTCCGCAATATCTCTTGAATTGTCTCTTCTGCACAAGCGTTCACAATATTCTTTTGAATTTTCGGTGCAACCAACTTCAGATTTTGAAGAGTATTGTCGAGAATCACCCCATCTATTTTTTATTATGATATCCTAAAAATCTCATTTGCTCAAGAAAAAACCCTTTACTTTTGGACTCATAGTGTCCGCAAAATGGCAAACATTGCCTCAACAAAAATCAAATTGTATCTATTATGATATTTAGTTGTATGTGATGTTTCATTCCTTATCTAACACTTTGCCTCTCTATTACGGTTTTGTTTTTCATTCATCAAAGAGAGACATTTTCTTTCTGCTTCATTGTGCCGTGAATTTGAAGCACCAATATGTTCCTCAAAGGAGGCGGTAGCTTTTTTCCAATTTCTAAAACCCTCTACTATGAAGTTAGTCCTTCCACCTAATCCAAAATTTCGATCTAAATAGATAACAAAGAAAGCAGAATACCGCGTCCTTACTTACACTATATTCCAATCAAGTTTTATACTTATCAAACCAAATGGTGTTGAACCTTCTCATTAAACCATCGGTGGGGGATCACAATTGTAAGGTTGGCATGGACCATTTGTTAGATAATATCGACGTATACGGTCACGCTCATTTGGATTATAATGAGATACAAACGGTCTTAGAGCATGATCTGAAAGAGAATCTTCATCGGTACTAACCTCATGAGAATGATTAGAACTTGAATCAACATGAGGTTTTGATGTTTTTTTAAGGTTTTGACGCTTTCTTAAAAATCGTTGCATTTTCACAAAATCAATAGACCATAATCCTGTCAAATAACAAATTGTAGTTAGATACCATGTAATTGAGTAATTAACAATGATAATAGCCGGACAAAGTTTCAGAGAAACTTTAATACCAATTATATCATGAAACTGCATGTAACAGAAACTCTCTGTAATGAAATGCACTCAACCACATTATTTTAAACCATCAGCTATGAATTTACCATTTTGAAATATAAATAACATCCATACGCAAAAACACATAAAACAAAAGGGAAAATTACTAAAGGTGAAACAAGTTTTTGACTCTAATGCATACTGAACATCTGACGTAAACCCTTTTCTATCACATTCATGGTTTAGGAAACGAAATAACCGGTCCAAAAGAACTGATCAAGTAATATGGAAAGTAATAAACATTAAAAGCCTAATATGTAAGAATAATTCAATGAATTGCAGCCAATTTTACAATTTTGGCATCACAGTCCAAACTGGCACTATTCCTTGAGAAGCTCTAGTGCTCTGACAAGCACTGGTTCAATTCAAACACCTTGAAAGCATTTCATCAAGCACTTTAAAAGCATTGTCATGCGACAAGATTAACTCAAATATTAATCATTCAATCACTCCAGTAATTTCATCAAGCACCACTAAGCTGAGCAGCACTTACGATTTAAAATTGGAGATTTGAAGTTGTGCGGCACTGGCACAGACAGGGGCGACACTGGCACAGAGAGCGTCGCCTACAGCCTACTCTTCTCGCCTCGGCCTGTCGATCGGGCGTCGGCTGTCCTGTCTCCTCATCGAGTCCTCGAGCCAATGAGTCAACAACAGAAAAGCATTTACCCGTCCCAAAACGTCAATAAAGAAGTCTTGAGGCAATCTGACAACCATCGGATTATGATTCAATGGATACAATAATAGCTCCCGTTCGCATTAGGAATTGCACAAACCTCCGAACCCCGTTACAACAACTGAATAGTGAATAGTGAATAGATCAGATGAGATGAGATGACCCACCATATACGAAACAGGCTAATAAATACAGAAAATTTAGATATAACCACAGAAGGATACAAGTATCAAGCAATAGAAAATCCCAGTATTTCCGAAAATGAGGTTCCACAAGACCACAACCCAGCTGAATAACAGAAACAGAGAAAAATGAAAATGGAGAAATTCCGAACAGAATTTCCCATCCAAGCAAGATCACAAAATTTCAAGTTGCAATTAGAAGAAATGATTTTACAATAACCACATGTGCAACACCTCTTAAATACAAAACCAAACGCGACTTATTCAACATAAACTGAAAAACATGCTCTTCCTCTGAGACCAGCTTAGCACAGAACTAAAAAACATGCACTACTCTCTCTCTCTCTCTCTCTCTCTCTATTTACAGAAATCTCTATCAGGTACCAATATTATTATTATTATTATTATTATTATTATTTTCAACCGCCTCGACACTTGAAGCCTCTCTGTGGATATACAATCTATGTTCTGTTTATGAAATGGAACACTCTCTAGGGTCACCATCTTCATCATCCCCATTGTTTGAAAAGCTGACTACAATACCCTCTCCGCCCTCATCCTCACTGTCACTCCCGTGATCAACAGCTGAGCCCCGCTCCATGTAGGCCACAGTTTGCCTCCTTGGAAACCTTAAAACATGCATTACTATGTCAGGAGCTAGTGTAGATTGCACTAGTGTCTCTCTCCCAGTCTTGTTAGCCTCCATAACCTATATAAAAACATAAATTGAATAGCTGAATAGCAGGCACTTGTGATTTAAACAACTGAAGAACTGGAATGAGCAAACATGGCATACTGCATTCCTTGTACAATGTCGTATTAACATCTCAAAAGCAGCAGATTTTATTTCTAAGACGCACCTATCCCTTGCAGTACTGCAATGCCAAACTTATGCTGAAAACTGTCTTACCAACGAGGAAATCTTGTTTAGGCCTCTTTTTAAGTAAACAAAAATTTGCATGATGTATCGTTCCAACATGGTATGGACCGATTACAATGTCTATAATATGGGGAAATATAACACATTTTTGTTTCAATAAAACCAATATTCGGATTTGTACCACTTTATCTGCATAACATCAAAATTGTGTAGGATTCAGGTGGAAGAGAAGAATTGGTGTTCATGTACAGAATGTTGAGCATTGTTTTTTCTACAAAGATCTGCATATCTTAATTTTGCAATACCAAATTCAAAAATAAAATCTTCCAGGCTACACTACCTTCTCTGCATTTTTGGGTAAGGAGATGGTGCGACTAGCACTAGGGGTCCACAATTTAATGTTCTTATCAAACCCGCTAGTAGCAAGGAAAGGAAAATATGGGTGTGGTTCAATGCAGTTAACAACATGCTTGTCACCGTGCATCATGCAGATAAGCCTGCCCCCTTTCTTTCGCCATATATACACATGACCACAGTCTGAACCAGTAACCACATACTCATCCTTCAGCCCAAAAAAACTTGGTCCTTTAATTGTCTGTGCATTTCTATGGCCAACATACACCTGCGGCTGATTGGTCTTCTCCAAGTCATCCTGGGAGACTGATTGCAGATCAGTTCCAATACCCATGTCTTGGGTAAACAGGTAGATTAATTCATCGTTGTATGAGACAAGAAGCTCGCTGGTCTTGGAGTAGCATAAGCCAGTAATGTGGATCCTGTTGGACTTGATGAGGTGATTGGGGCAGAAGAGGTCAATGGGATGGTCTCTTAATAAGTCGGTTTGATGATGCTTGCGGAGGTCATACAAGCGAGCATACTCATCAACACCTCCAATGGAGAACAAGTTTGGGTTTCGTGGATTGATCGCTATACCATTAAGTGGTAACCGTCCATTTCTTGAAAGGGAGGAGCAGATAAACAACTTGGTGGGGTCAGGGCTCCTCAAGTCAAACTGTGGACAAAAAAAAATTGTTTCAAAATTACTAACACTAGAAAAGGAAATTTTCGTTAAAAATTTCTTTAATAGTCTCAAAATATGGATCAAATATCGTATTGGCATCTGCATCCTATATTACCTGATCATTTGCATCTAAGGCAGACAAGCACTAAGCTTGTGAATCTAGAGAACAATACCACTTGACCCATCTGGAAATTAGTTCAGTTTGTACACAACAAATGAATTTTGGAGCCTTAAAAGTACAATGAACCCGACAAGAACAGAAAAGAGAGATGCTAACAAGACATACATGTTGTACTAACCCATCTTCACCGCAGCTGTAGAAAACATGTGAACTACCTGGTTCGATTGCTAGTTTGTGGACCCTTCCACGGTGGGACCCGATTTGCTTTGTGTTCGCTCCACCATCGTCCTTAATTTTACCAACTCTAACCTGATAAGCATTAAAATCTTTTGCAATTAATATGCACAAAATGTCTCTGATATAAATCTGAATTTTTGCACTGATTACATGTATTAGATTACAAATAACCCCTCAAATATGTGCAACAGTAGATATTAAATTACAATATGCCATTAAATTATGACCAAGTATGCAGCAATTTAGCGTCAATGTAGAACAAATCAATAATTTACTATCTAAAACAAATAACAACTTGTGAAAGACTAATGGCTCAATGCATCATTGATTTAGTAGAAAATAACTAGAAAATTAGTTACCTGGCCATCAGCACCAGATGAAATAACAGTACAATCATCACTGAAAGGCATGATGTGCGCCTGGAAAACATTTTCGATGTGGCCAGAATTATAAGAAAATTTCTTAGTTTGCATTGACCAGTCCCAAAATATGATGTCCTTGTCATCAGAGCCCGACACAAGGACATCTCCATTCAAGTTGAAGCACAGTGTGTTTACACAACCTTTATGGCTGTGCAATTTCCCATATTGAGTCATGCGCTTAACCAGTCCCTGTGCCAATTAAAAAAATGATATAATATGTCCAGCATGCAAAAGAAACATTTTCCCAGGCCTTTGTGATAAAATATTAGAAAATTCAATCTAACTAGCAAAATCAACTTACCTATATGCTTATGTTCTATACAAGTTTAAACTAACCAGAACAGGTTAGCAAAGGAGCATTTTTTTTATGGTAAAGTTATACTAGAACTAGAAGCTTATACTATCAATTCTTCTTGTGTGAAAGAGAATAAAAATAACAAAAGTGATTTCATGATCACCTTAAGTTTTAACAGAGCCTGGTTCGTTAGCATACAGTCAGATATCGAGTTAACCTAAACAATCAACCACCTGAGCATTTGGTCACGTGTGAAGAAATTTAGGAGAAAAAAAAATATTTTATGATAACCTGCATGAAAATAATAGAATAGACAACCAATTCAAAATATTGCTTGATCAACTTTGAGAAAATATCAAAACACATCTATCAAATGCTAACATAAAATTAATTAGGTGCTTTCTATAATAAATTGTCCAGTAAAATAATAGATATGATATAGCCAAAATTTGTTAAATAAAATTAAGAAGAGGTTACAGATTTTAGAGAAAAGGAAAGAAAAGAAAAGATACAGACAATAAAAACATACAGCCAAGAAAATAAGTAACCCTTGTGTTACAATGCTATATCAAACCCTAGAAAGTCATCCTAAGAAAGCTGATGTATGCCCTGTTTATCGTATGCATGGTACCCATTGGTGCAGTTCTGCTTTGATGCGTAGGGTGGTTTAAAATTTGAAAAACATACCTTATTCTTACTCGTTAAGTAGAAATGGACTAGCTTTCATTTGCAAAAAGGTGGTATAATTATGATTTATGACACATTAAACTGATCAGTGCAAACAATAGATGTTATCTATTGATCTGAAGGACCTTGTCAGATCCATTAAGAGAACTCCAGTATAAGTGTATATCCACCAAGATTTGAAGCGATTTAATTAGAAGCACCCACAATCAAACAAAAGGGGAAAAATGAAAAGAAAAAGGATGAAAGACCACCTCTGAGCCAGCGATTCGGCGAGAGAAATCCGTATGCTCAGATAACCCGAGCTCCCTCTTCCTTATCTCGCAAAAAGCACTGGTTCTATGGCGATAAAGGTGCTCTTCAACATCGGCTCTTTGCTCGCTCGGTCCGGCCTGATCCCTTTCAGCCATGGGAACCGCTCAGTTTCCGAGCTAGGCAGGTGAGTTAGGAGTTGGAACCTGGAACTGGAAGGGGGGGCTTTTTACTTATTCCCCCCGGAGAAATTAGATAATATCATATATTTGGAGCCGAATCTACTATTTACTCCTTAGCAAGTTACTGCGCTCGACCTTGAAAGTCGACGAGATCAGTCTTTATTCGGTCTCATATTGTATTGAGAGTAAATATACATATGACATATCCCTATAATATGTCCAGCACCTGCACTTCTCCCTAGACCCTAGTGGTGCTGGTTCATGTTTAATTGTTGTTGGTTTCTATTTTACATGTGATGCCCCTTTATCGATTGTTATTCATCTGTTAAATTTTTTTATTTATTTTTTGTGCAGGTTAATGCAAGAGAAACAATAGGTGAATGGTGGCTGAGTATTGCCGGTTAAATATGGTCTTGATATTTTGTAGTATCTCTGCATTGTGTTTGATTAGAATTTCATTTTGTTTAATCTGAAGTTTTAGCTCAAACTATGTTTATTTGTGTTGGAACTTAGAACTTGGAGCTTGGAACTTGGAACTATTAGCTAAAATTATTTCTATTTTTTGTTAGATTAACAATGTTAGAACTCGAAACTTGATTATGTTATTGTGTTGTAGTATCTATTTTGTGCTTCAATTGGCCTAAAATTAATTTTGTTATTGTATCATTTGTTGTCTATTGTTTAAGAACAATGTGTAGTCTAGATAAGGTGGGTATAGGCGGGCATGGACGGGTCAGGTAGGCCCATGGATATGGACAAGTTGGGTAAGGCATGTGTGGGCTTGGGAGAAATGTCCACGAGTGGGTCAGGTCTTAAATTTCAGACCCATTACACCAGGCCAGGTAGGATGGGCTAAGAATTTTAACAGACGGGCCAAACGCAAGATTGATAAAATGTCAGTGGGTAAGGCTCATTGCCATCCCTATCCGGCCTTTTTTAGATTATTTTTTAATATTTTATGTCACATCTTAGAATAAATAGAATAGGATAGGGGTGACTATCTCGCCACGTATGCACGATGAGACGTGTGTACGGAAGGCTTAATAAATAAAATAATAACAATCACAAAATAAATAAATCAATAATAAAGCATACAAAAAAATAACAATTATGAGTAATCAGTACAAAACAACACCTAACATCAGCCGGGGCTGACTCCATCGGAATGGACAGCAAAATCTCTCAAACAAAGCCCAAAAAAAAAGAAAAAACTCGAAAATCTCGAGGAGTCATAATCAAAATATTACCCAACTCACATGAAGATGTAGTGAAGTACGTCTATCATCACGCAAAACTACTCCTAACACTCTCTCAAATAAAAGCATGTATCTATAAACCTGGATCTTACAACCACCATGAAAACGTGAGTAATTTAAATTTACTCGGTACTGATCCAGCCTTAAGATTTAATCTTATTTTCTAGACTGGACCAAATACCAACACTGATATTTTAAAATGCATCTTAATAAAAATTCAAATGTGGATAATTAGAACCGTTTTTAATTTTTTAAAATGATGTTCAAGTATTGAATATATTATTATTATTTTTAGAGCTAATTTTCAAAAATTAAAAACCACAACTTAAAAAGCTCAAAACGCTCCAAATTTTTGCATCCCATGAGATTTTTGTATAAAGAATTTAATGAGAATGATAAATTAAAATTTCGAACTGATTTGATATATTTTTTGAGTTAAGCTCACTAAGGCCTCCGTGAGCTTAAGCTCATGGTATCTCCACTCTATATATATATATATATATATATATATATATATATATATATGCAACTTTAAAATACTTGTGTAATTTTTTAAAAATATTACATGCGATGTTATGAGATGACAAGAAAACCCAAAAAAGAAAAATTTGTGGGGATAGTATAATATGTATATGTTACACCCCAAAATAATTAATCGGGATTAGGGTGACAACCCCGCCACGTACGCACAACGAGATGTGCGTACGGAAGGCTATATGAAATAAATAAATAAATCACACAGAATAAATAAAATAATAATAAATATAAATACATGACAATACAGTCCAGAATAACAAATAAATACAACGTCTGCATCGGCGGGGGCTAAGAGATCTCTTGGGTGTCACCTATGTGATTATTTTTCTCTGACAAACGGGACCTACCTGACAGTCCCACACAAATAGCTTCAACAGCCTGAACCTAGATTATCCACTAAATCTGATCAAGCCGGAGCAAGAATTAAGTATTAATCCCACAAGGAATTCTAGACAAGAGGCAGAGGTATAAAAGCCCTGCCACCTCCTGTTCATTCGAAGTGGATGTGTTGGGTTTCGGAATGCCCAAATCTCATTAATGCTCAAGCTTCGGAAAGACCGTAGAACAAATTTTTTACTTCTACTTAGATTAGGGATTAAAGTATGTCGGATAATTACCGAGAGATACAGACATTTAATCCTTTACAAAAGACGATAAAATATTATTTTACTTCTAACTTAAGCTTAGAGTTAAAAGTGGTATGTCGGATGATTACCGAGAGATACACACCTCTTTAAACCTTTATTGATATACTCTATGATTGATTTCTAAACTATTAATCTATTTAACAATTAAATAGATTAATATAAGATGTTATACCTCGCTTCCAAATTTCAATTGGAATGAAAATCGGCTTGTCTCGGAGCACCAAACGTCTGATGCCTTTGTAGGTTATCCACCAGGACTGACCAGAGAGCGACTTATTTCTTTTGCCGTAAATACCATAAAACGCGGTTTCTCGCAAAAAACACTATTAACCCGAGAAAAAGATGAAATAGTATTATTCACGACTCGCAGTAATTCTGTTTCACAAATGTGCAGAAAATACCACAACTTTCATAAAAACACTATTCACTGATCCCGTGAATTCTGAAACAACCGTATACCGAGAGAGAAAAAGTAGAACTGATTTGGTGTAGATTTCTCTCTCACCCCACCCCTCTATTTATAGAAAATGTGAGATTGATAAATTACCAAAATACCCTCATGAATAGTAGGGAGGTTCCAAAGTGAAAATACCAAAATACCCTTAAAGTTCATCCAATTTACCAAAATGTCATTGGGCTTTTGGCCAAATTACCAAAATACCCTTGGACTTTTGGCCAAATTACCAAAATACCCTTTTGAGGTCGACATGGGCCTTTTGGGCTTTTCAGATTTTGGGCTTTTTCAATTTTGGGCTTTTCTAATTTTGAGCTTTTAATTATTAATTAAGGCTTTAATTATAAATGGGCTTTTGGCCCATAATTCAAATCCATAATTAACATTTAAAATCCAAATCAAATATATATAATTGTCATGTACAATTATATTTTTCTCATTGTTGTTTCTATTAATTTATACGACGTGTCCAACACGTTATAAATTCAATCGATTTTTGCTTCTTGTCATCTCTATGACAAATATAATTATATCATATATAATTAATTATAACCATCTTATTATTAATTATAAATAATTTATAATTAATCAATAATATTCTCCGATTAACTCCTATACGGTGTGACCCGACAGATCCGTGTTATGTTGGTAAATAGAGTTAAAACCGTTTTAACTTCTATAATCATAGGAGGCATCCGGCGTAATGCACTATGACCATCCAATTACACAGATGATGATGTATCGTACAATATCATGATCCAAGAACTATTTACTTGTGTTTAATTCTTTTGTCTCATAGCTATCGATCGTTTCAAGGTAGGTATGTGTCATCCTTGCAAACTTAATCTTTTCTTGATCCCGAGTAAATTATCAAATATAATTACTCTTGTAATTATACCGCTAGCGTATAATCTTACTCTATCAAGGGGCCCAAATGATGCTATAACTCGTATAGAAATACGAGGGACAATAATACTTTTGGCAAACCATCTCTTCCTCCGCATAAGTTATGTATACCGAAGAGCTACCTTTATGGCCACCTTTACGGATAACGTTTGGTAGAAATCACACACATACATATCTTATGTAGGAAAGATGAATATTTCATACTTTAGAATTTAATACTAAATGAAAACATTAATGACACGAACACAATTCCATTTAATGTTTCATTCGGGGTCTATCAAATACGATGTTCCTAGAACATCTATCTATGTGATTAAAATGACAATTTTTTGTCTATGGTCTGTAAAACTTGACCATCATTTAATCCACATACTAACCTGATAGCGGTTAATTAGTATTCCTACTAATTACGTTGGTTAGTGACTTTTAAGAGTATATTCTATATTATGAAGTTTCACAATTCCAGTCATGAACTCGGAATGATTCATAAATTCAATAATACTCAAGAAAACAAAATATCATTTTAAATATCCAATTCATGAACAAAGCTTTATATAACCAATTTATCGTATTATTGACTTCAAGATTATTACAAACTAACAGGATGACCCTTAGGAGATTCAAGAGAGAGAGAGAGATCTCCTGAGTGGTCGTCCATTTGATTGTTCTTCACTGACAGGTGGGTCCCACACCTTAGTGATAAACATCAAGAGAGTCAAGATTAAACCCTAATGATCAACCCTCAAATTAAAACCTTCAGAGCAAACCCTAAGAACTGAAGTAGTACAATCCCTGTACAACAAGAACTGTGTCAATGCCAAGCCAGTATTTTGATACAGCCAATCACAGGAAATTTCAATGTGATTTTGCTTTCAAGGCTGACCAGGTGCAATTGTTGCAAACACCTGATCAAGCCAAGGTTTGTATCAACTGTTGACAAATAATCAACTGTTGGCCAAATCACTTTTCACAAGACTGATCAGATGTCAATGTTGCAAACATCTGATCAAGTCTAGATTTATATCAAATGTTGACATGTAATCAACTATTTATCAAGTCAAACCCTAAGGAGGCAACAATACAAGTCTAATTGGTGTTTAATTAGGAGGGGTTTCTGCAAGAGAATTTTATTTGGTAGAGACACTGAGCTATAATTGTGAAAATTGGGATTATTTCGGAAGAGAAAAACAGGGTTTTCTTGACTAAAGAATTTTTAACATAAGAAGGCAGGGGCAAAAGTGAAATTAAAAATTACAGGAGTGATCATCATGAATTGAGCGATTTTTGGTGAAAATTTCAGATTATTTTAACAAGTGGAGCTATTAAAATAAATTCAGAGAAAATAAAACAGATTAAATGAATTGATCAAGGACTGAGATTTGATCACAAACTTCTCTGGGTACAACTTGGGGACAGAACTGTTGGGATTCGGAATGCCCAAATCCCATTAATGCTCAAGCTGCGGAAAGACCGTAGAACAAAATTTTTACTTCTACTTAAGTTAGGGATTAAAGTATGTCGGATAATAACCGAGAGTTACAGACATTTAATCCTTTACAAAAGACGGTAAAATATTATTTTACTTCTAACTTAAGCTTAGGGTTAAAGTGATGTGTCGGATGATTACCGAGAGATACACACCTCTTTAAACCTTTATTGATCTACTCCATGATTGATTTCTAAAATATTAATCTACTTAACAATTAAATAGATTAATATAAGATGTTATACCTCGCTTCTAAATTTTAATTGGAATGAAAATCAGCTTGTCTCGGAGCACCAAACGTCTGATGCCTCTGTAGGTTATCCACCAGGACTAACCAGAGAGCGGTTTATTTCTTTTGCCAGAAATACTGTAAACCGCGGTTTTTCGCAAAAACACTATTCACCCGAGAAAAAGACGAAATAGTACTATTCACGACTCGCAGTAATTCTATTTCACAAATGTGCAGAAATACCGCAACTTTCGTAAAAACACTATTCACCGATCCCGTGAATTCTGAAACAACCGTATACCGGGAGAGAGAGAAAGTAGAATCGATTTGGTGGAACTTTTTCTCTCACCCTACCCCTCTATTTATAGAAAAAGTAGAATTGATAAATTACCAAAATGCCCTCGTGAATAGTAGGGAGGTTTCAAAGTGAAAAGACCAAAATACCCTTAAAGTTCATCCAATTTACCAAAACGCCATGGGCTTTTTGGCCAAATTACCGAAATACCCTTGGGCTTTTGGACAAATTACCAAAATACCCATGGGGGTCGTCATGGGCTTTTCATGGGCCTTTTTGGGCTTTTTGGATTTTGGGCTTTTTTGGGCTTTTCTGATTTTGGGCTTTTAATTATTAATAAAGACTTTAATTATAAATGGGCTTTGGCCCATAATTCAAATCCATAATTAACATTTAAAATCCAAATCAAATATATATAATTGTCATCTACAATTATATTTTTCTCATTGTTGTTTCGGCGAATTTATACGACGTGTCCAACACGTTATAAATTCAATCGATTTTTGCTTCTTGTCATCTCTATGACAAATATAATTATATCATATATAATTAATTATAACCATCTTATTATTAATTATAAACAATTCATAATTAATCAATAATATTCTCCGATTAACTCCTATAAGGTGTGACCCGACAGGATCCGTGTTATGTTGGTAAATAGAGTTAAAACCATTTTAACTTCTATAATCATAGGAGACATCGCGCGTAATGCACTATGACCATCCAATTACATGAGATGATGATGTACTTGTACAATATCATGATCCAAGAACTATTTACTTGTGTTTAGTTCTTTTGTCTCATAGCTATCGATCGTTTCAAGGTAGGTATGTGTCATCCTTGCAAACTTAATCTTTTCTTGATCCCGAGTAAATTATCAAATATAATTACTCTTGTAATTATACTCGCTAGCATATAATCTTACTCTATCAAGGGGCCCAAATGATGCTATAACTCATATAGAAATACGAGGGACAATAGTACTTTTGGCAAACCATCTCTTCCTCCGCATAAGTTATGTATACCGAAGAGCTACCTTTATAACCACCTTTACGGATAACGTTTGGTAGAAATCACACACATACATATCTTATGTAGGAAAGATGAATACCTCATACTTTAGAATTTAATACTGAACGAAAACATTAATGACACGAACACAATTCCATTTAATATTTCATTCGGGGTCTATCAAATACGATGTTCCTAGAACATCTATCTATGTGATTAAAATGACAACTCTTTGTCTATGGTCTGTAAAACTTGACCATCATTTAATCTACATACTAACCTGATAACGGTTAATTAGTGTTCCTGCTAATTACCTTGGTTAGTGACTTTTAAGAGTATATTCTATATTATGAAGTTTCACAATTCCAGTCATGAACTCGGAATGATTCATAAATTCAATAATACTCAAGGAAATAAAATATCGTTTAAATATCCAATTCATGAACAAAGTTTTATATAACCAATTTATTGTATTATTGACTTCAAGATTATTACAAACTAACAAGAACCTCTCTGGGTACAGTTTAGAGACAAGAAAGGGGCGCAAATTGAAAACTCAACAGCCACTGCCAATGCCACATGACAGCCTCCCATTTGGCTAGCTCAGCCAACAGGTGCCACGTGACACTCTCCTATTGGTCCACCTCAGCTATGTGGGCCCCACCAGCATGCCATGTGGCAGAGCCACCTCAGCACCCAGTGCCACATGACAACACAACATCAACACACCTCATTAACACATGGCGCTTGGCCATTGGTGCAACTAAGCGATGTGGGCCCCACAGGTGGCACATGGCATCCATTAACAAATGTCATCTCAGCACAAATCAATACCATAACAGATAATTAACAAAGTAATTAACTAGGTGGCCCTATTAAATCATGCCAAGTCGGATATGTTAGGCCTAAGCAAGCCATTAATCAATTCACAGTTAAATCTTATGGGCCTAGACTCAATTGCTTACAAGTGGGGCCCATTTGTCAGGTTTATGAGTATATAGCTCACATGAGCAACCATGCACCAAGCCCATGCACATATCAAGTCTGAGATTTAAATCGATAAAGGATTAGGCGTGTACCTAGCTCATGCGCTTCTCTCTCTCGACCGTGCCTTGCTTGGAATGTGGCTCATGTGCACCGAGCGCATTTGATCCTCCTTCATCCCGCTTCCTTCTCCCTCTCTTCCTCTTTCTTCCACCCAATGACGATGAAGGCGTCATGAATGGAAAGTACTTCTACATAGCTTTTTACTTCAATTCCTCTTCACAGAAGCTTCTAGGCACTATCACGATGTCGTGCAAGTAATCAATTGAATGAATTAACAAAGGGAGAGAGAGAAATTGACAGAGGTAACTCGTCGACTTGAAAATGAAAATTACCTCTGTGAGTACTTGCAAGTGCAATTGATGATGCTAACACTCTATCTTCACTCACACGATGCTAAGGCAAATGTCAAATTGGCCACTTGAAGCTTCTAACCCAGTGTTCTACCAATTCACTAGCCGGCCATGGGTGGAAGTGTTCAAAGTCAATGAAGAGGTGATCAATTGATCAAGCAAGTGTGCTAAATCGATTAATGAAGGTGAGAAGAGATTATACAAGCTGTCAATTTAAGGAATTGATGAAGGGAAGTGTTGATTGAATATAAAAGTCGAGAGTGGGGCTTAAGTGAAGAAATGGGCTTTTGATTGATCAATGATTATTTGAGACTATTCAGAGCTTATATAGGAAGTGTATTGAGAGTGTTCAAACGATTGGAATGTTCTAGAATGACCTAGAATCATGAGAGAGCCGACTGGTGCAAGGAAGTGGTAAAAGAGTAATAAAAGGAAGAGTTTAACTAATTCTAACAACTTAGAACTGTCAAGTGTTGACTCAAGGCAGTGAATTGGCTGAAAAGAAGCACAAACTAATCATAACCATTGAGTGAAGTGCAAATAAGGGTGGAGATCAATTGAAAGAGTATAATTCGGCCACTAATCAACTCACCAATCATAATTAAACCCTTAAGCCTATATAAACCCCTTTGTTGGCCATCAAAAAAAAAGAAAAAAAAAAGAGAAAGGAAGATATAGAGAGAGTAAAGAGAAAGAAATCGGCTTGAGAGAGAGAGAGAGAGCAGTTGTAAGAGAAATAGAAAGAACGAAGAGAAATTAATTGTTTGCGATTCAATTCCTTCAATTGAGTCAAGCCTGAATCTTTGATTAGCTACTCACTCATCTTAAGAAGTATCAGAGACTAGGTAATTGTTGTTGATTGAATGTAGTTGTAAGTATTGTGTAATTTCTGGATTTTTCTGAATTTCTGTGCTATTTTTCGATTTTCTTGCTTATCTCTTTATTTCTCTCTTCATTCTTCATCCCTTTCCTTGTTTTTTGATACTGATCATAATGTGAGGGTATATGAGGTGGAGTGTAACTCGGTTGAAGGGTTTTTATAACTCTCCCGAGTGTTATTCAAAGGAATTCAAGAATAATTGTAATTGAGATCAGTTGAAGGGTTTGTGTAACTCTCTTTGGCTCTATTGTAAGCTTGATTAGCCAATTAAGACTCAATTGAGTGAGATTCATAGCTGAATAAGTGATAATTCAGCCTTTGAACTCACCCGCGCGTCCCTCTCTGCACAGGATCTTGAAATTCATCACGAATTCATGCTGAGATCACAGAATAAGCCAAGGGGAGCTGTGCAGAGAGGTGATCGACATGTGCAGATCACATACAAAGTCTTGGCAATCAAGATTGCAATTAATTTTGCAACTGGTACCAAACCGTACCAATTGCTATTGAATTCTCATCATAATTCAAACTAATTGCTCGAAGGCAGTCAGTGAGCGCATTGATCATACCAAGGCGACAAGGTATAGTTCAAAAATCATAAGAATTAGCATTCAATTTGATCGAGAGATCAATCCAATTCATCTCGGTACCGAACTACAAGAATAGTACCAAATCGGTATAGGCATCCCTTGTGATGTACCGTACGGATCTTCAATCAGGGGATACCATTGTGCTCCCCTCAATGAGACGATGCCAAGGCCGTCGGGCGATCATCGATATGATCTTCCAATCGCCGGGAACACCAACAACATGAACCTTGATGTGTAACTAACAGAGAAGTTGAAGAAATGAGTTGGCACGACTCTTGGCGCACTAACACAGATCTTAGCGCATCTAGAGGAATCTCAAGGAAACCCGATGACTGGAACAGTTTATTAGTTAATACTAATAACTGAAATTCATCTGGACCTTTCATCCATTAAGAATCAATCTTAGCACAGATCTAATGGCCCAGATTAAATGTAACATTTGATCGGAAACGTTGTAACGATTCCTTGAATCGTTATACGATTCATTAAAGCGTTGAACGCTTTATAAAACGTTAGCAATATTTTGACTATTTTCTGACAAGTCTACAATTCTTAGGAAACGTTATAACGATTTCTTCAATCATTATATGATTCATCAAAAAGTTGAACGCTTTACAAAACATTAGCAACGTTTTTTATTGATCTCTGACAAGTTTACAATTTCAAGGAATCGTTATAATGATTCATTGAGTCGTTATACGCTTCATTAAAGCATTAAACGCTTCACAGAACGTCAGCAATGCTTTGATCGTTTGACCAAGCTTTGACTTATTATTTTGGCTATTATAAAAAATCCTAAAAATCTAAACAAAATTCTGAATAATAGCCAACTATTTTTTTATTATTTTTGTAAGTAATTTCCTACAAAAATAAGGAGAGTTAAAAATAAAAATAAATTCACCTTTGTAATTGAGATAATAATAAATGGTATTATCTTATTAATAAAAGTCAATAATAATACAATATTTTTTTTGCACTTTAGAGGTGATTAAAAAAGCTCACGCAAGGGGTGTGGAGCAACAGAGTATTTTTGCACAAATAATACAATAATAGTTAGGACAAGAACATCCTGACGCATACCAAGAAGATAACTGAAATCACAACATCAACACAGCGAGCGTGATGACTTTAAAAAAAAAGAGAAAGAAGAACATTATGATGTCTGAAGAAGTGACATCAAGATGCTGAGATTAATGATCTATCGATCATCAATGCACTGGCTACCTCCTAAGTCTAGTGGTGCACATATATGGGACTGATCTGCTTGTAAGCCCATAATCTGACTAGATGAGGAGAGTTGAGCTGAATTGTCTAGAAACTCACTCTCTAATAAATCTGTCTCAATATTAGACCAGCCAAGAGCTCCGAGTCTAATTTTGTGCACAAGTTAACCCTGAATTCATGAATCAGCCAAGTGCTCAGAATTCATGATTTAGGAGGTCAAGCAAGACAACTGTAGGGACTCTGTCCACTGTCTATTGACTCTGTATCTTGAACGACTGTTCATGACTTGACATGCTAGCAAGACTAAATTGATATGTTTAAAAGTTTGTCTTCTAGTCTAAGAGATCGAACTGATCTGTTTGTAAGTTCATCTCTCAAGCTATAAGATTGAACCGATCTGTAGTAGGTTCATCTTCTAAACAGTGAAATTGAACCGATCTGTTTGTAGGTTCATTCACTAACACACTTGCCTCAAAGTTGAACTGGCTTAGCATTTCATGTTTGACTTTGTGTGCAAAAGTGTTTTCTAGGTTTATGAATCCGCTCAGTGCCTGAAATTCATAATCTAGAAGATCAGCAAGATGAACAAGTGGGCCATATCCACCCATCTTCTGATTAACCAACCTCAAGATCAACCGGCTCAGTGCTTCGAGTTATATTTTTTATGATTGGTCATTGACTAGTTAAGATTGAACTGATCTGTTAGTAAGTTCATCTTCTAGATCAATTAAGATTGAGTCGACCTGTTAGTAGACTCATCTTCTATCTCTCTGTAGAGATTGATCTGATCTGTTTGTAAGATCATCTCTAGGAGTTATAAAGATTGAACCGATCTGTAGTAGGTTCATATTTCTCTATCGCAGAATGAACTGATCCGTTAGTAAGTTCATCTCAGTATATGTCATCAATCAGCGAACTGATCTGTAGTAAGTTCGTCTGTCTACACTCCACGTAAGTTGCATCGATCCGTTAGTAGATTCAATTTTACATCGTATTTGTATCTCGTGAACCGATTTGTAGTAAGTTCACATGTATCCTTTTTACTCGCATTCATGAACTGATCCGTAGTAAATTCATCTATACCCCTATTATCTCGTTACCATGAATTGATCTGTTTGTAAGTTTATTTTCACTGTTTCTAAAAACCCTGAACTGATCTGTAGTAAGTTCGTCTGCCAATACTTTATGTAAGTTGAATCGATTTGTTTGTAGATTCAATTTACACTGTACCCCGAAGATATAATTGATCTGTTAGTAAGTTCATCTTCTTTGTCATTCCTGCCTCCCTGGACTGATATGTTAGTAAGTCCAGAGTGCTTTAGTGATCCCATCAACAAAGTACTTGATCACTCGACCACTTGATTATCATTTAGCTATAGTATTTACTTCTCTCTTTCGAGATCCAAAGATGCCTCGAGGTTAGTAGTCCAGGATAATTAACGGTGGGAGCTTGCGCCCGCCGGACTCTAAAAGGATCCCCAATTAACAAAACCCCCCTGAATGTGCATCTCAATGGGTCTGAGCGGTGAGTTCAACCGGCAGTAAACAAATACACGCTCGGGAGGGATCTCCGTGTCCTTCTTCCGCATCCCATCGCCCCCCGACGGTGGTGGAGCGTGCGAAAAGGGTCGCACAACACCCTTTTTCCCGATTTCCAAAAAGGGGGAGAAGTTTTTAGGTGAAATTCACATATCATATGTTATATCTATGCATCCATGTATGTTTTGTAAATCGACAAAAGGGGGAGATTGTTACACTAAATAACATCTTTTTATTTGTCGATTTACAAAACAACCTTGAATTTTATAATTTGCTTTGTTTGAGTTTTGTGCAGGAATTAAAATATAAATTGATTAGTGCACAAGAACCAAGACTAAAGATGAGATACAAGAGCTTAATCAAGATTACATTAGATTTAGGTTTAGTTAGACTCAAGATGGTTGAATTAGTTAAGATAAATTGAGATTAAACAATAACAAAAAATATTTTTGCCCAGTGAATCGTTATAACGGTTCAGTAATCGTTATAACAGTTCATCTCAATACTTAAAAATATTCTAAGGTAGAAAAATTCTCATAGAAATCAGAGCGTATCGTTATGTAACGATTCACTAATCGTTGCAATGATTCAGTGAATCCTTATAATGTTTCATCTCAATCAGATCCAATGGTTATTCTTTCTAAGCCGTTATAATGATTCCCAAACTGTTATAATGGTTCAGGCCGAAAATAGTTTCTTTAGCTGTTTCAGAATATCTATTTTAAAAAGAATCACCTCTCTCACATATTAGTATTTGATCCATTTAGCTAAATTATTACTCCAGAGAGCTTACTAGCCATATACAAAGTGAGAGAGATAATTCAAGAGATAGAAACACTCAATTAGCCAAATTCTTGTTTAAGCTCAATCTAGCTTCTCTCTATTCTCTCAACTTGATCATTCGTGATCTTCTTGTAATCCGTTTCTTGAGCTGTAGTGTTCACCTTTCTCGAGCTATAGTGCTCACCTTTTCTTGAGTGTGTTGTCACTCACATTTTTTAGTGTGTTGTCACTCTTATTACCGATAGGCTTGGCAGCCCATTTTTGTGTAAGGGACCAAGTTCTACAAGTGTAAAACTATTTTTTAGTGTTTCGACTCAACCTCAATTGTTGGAGGTTGAGAGTCCCGGAGACGTAGGTATTTTTAAGCCGAACTCCGTTACATCTTGTGTTCTTGTTTGATCTTTTCTTTTCTTTTCTCATATTTCTTTGATTGCTATATTCTTGTGAGAATTGAATCAAATTGAATTGTATTCTGCTGCCATTACACTTGAACACTAAGCCCCAAATCGCTCTATATATTTATACCTTAGGTTCTTTACATTCTTGCACTATTTTGATCTTTAATACCACCATCCTAGGTCTATCAATAATAAATTATCATCATGTGGTAAGTGATGATGATCATGATTATGAAATAATCATGATCGAAGGTGATGATGTCATGATCAGATAGTAATGATGATCATGTGATGTAGATGATCATATTAAATGATAATCATGCAGGGATGATGGCCATGATGATGATCACATGATGATAGTCATGATCATACAAGAATGATGATCATGCATATATGATGATCATTAAGATGTGATGATCACTTGATGATAATCATGATCACATGGGGATGTTGATCATGTAGAGATGACGATAATGATCACACTGAGATGATAATCATGCATAGATGATAATCATTCAGGTGTGATGATCATGATCACACGGGGATGTTAATCATGTAGAGATGATGATAATAATCATGATATTGAGATGATGGTCATGCAGAGATGATAATCATTTAGATATTATGATAATCATGATCACACTGAGATGATAATCATACAGAGATGATAATCATTTAGGTAAGATGGCATAGCGCTTCAAGCTTAGCTTTGTGTGATTGGATGAGTTATGTCGACATGTAACAAAAGGATACACCTAGGTTCATGAATTGACTTAGTGCTTCAGATTCATAATCTAGAAGATCAGCAAGATGTGATGTGAGTTAAGATCGCTAATCTTCTGATTCACCAACCTCAACACCAGCTGGCGTCCCGCTTTAAGCTTGATTTTGTGTGATTGGATGGGTGAATATCGTCCTGTATCAAAAGGACATGTCTAGGTTCATGAATTGGCTCAATGCTCTACATTCATAATCTAGAAGATCGGTGGGATGCACAAGTGAGTTAAGTTCTCTAGTCCACTGATAGACCAATTCCAAGATCGACTAGCGCAAGTGGTCTGATTTTTTATAATTGGTTGGGTGTCAGCTACCCTATAAAAGCCCACTCCACAGATTTTGGACCGTCAAACCCATAAGTCCTTAACCTGTCTCATTCACTAGACCATACCCGTACCAGAGCACGTCACAGTTAATCAACCACTTATGTTTACTTATTTATGATATTTGTTTTTCCCCTTTTAGAGATCCAAGAGGTGCCTGAAGGGTGATAACCCGGGGTAATTAACAGTGGGGGCTTGCGCCCATCGGAATCTTAAAGTTCCCATAATCTCTAAAAAATCCCTAAATGTGCATCCATAATCATGATAAAAACTACAAAATGCACGCTTAGAGGGATATGACCGTATCCTTCTTCCGTAGCCCGCCGCACGAGCGGAAGGGCGCACAAAAAAGGGTCGCACACTATACCTGAGAATGTTTGTGAGGATCGTGTAGCCGCTCTATATCAGATATAGTATGTCCGTATCGAGGCTGGTGTCTGTGTCTACGAGGTCAGGGACGACCTCATACTCCGCGAGTGGATCCAAATCGCCTATATCACCTATTATTAAGACGGTAAAATATTATTTTACTTCTAACTTAAGCTTAGGGTTAAAGTGATGTGTCGGATGATTACCGAGAGATACACACCTCTTTAAACCTTTATTGATATACTCCATGATTGATTTCTAAACTATTAATCTATTTAACAATTAAATAGATTAATATAAGATGTTATACCTCGCTTCCAAATTTCAATTGGAATAAAAATCGGCTTGTCTCGGAGCACCAAACGTCTGATGCCTTTGTAGGTTATCCACCAGGACTGACCAGAGAGCGACTTATTTCTTTTGCCAGAAATACCATAAACCGCGGTTTCTCGCAAAAACACTATTAACCCGAGAAAAAGATGAAATAGTATTATTCACGACTCGCAGTAATTCTGTTTCACAAATGTGCAGAAAATACCACAACTTTCATAAAAACACTATTCACTGATCCCGTGAATTCTGAAACAACCGTATACCGAGAGAGAAAAAGTAGAACTGATTTGGTGTAGATTTCTCTCTCACCCCACCCCTCTATTTATAGAAAATGTGAGATTGATAAATTACCAAAATACCCTCATGAATAGTAGGGAGGTTCCAAAGTGAAAATACCAAAATACCCTTAAAGTTCATCCAATTTACCAAAATGTCATTGGGCTTTTGGCCAAATTACCAAAATACCCTTGGACTTTTGGCCAAATTACCAAAATACCCTTTTGAGGTCGACATGGGCCTTTTTGGGCTTTTCAGATTTTGGGCTTTTTCAATTTTGGGCTTTTCTAATTTTGAGCTTTTAATTATTAATTAAGGCTTTAATTATAAATGGGCTTTTGGCCCATAATTCAAATCCATAATTAACATTTAAAATCCAAATCAAATATATATAATTGTCATGTACAATTATATTTTTCTCGGTTGTTGTTTTTATTAATTTATACGACGTGTCCAACACGTTATAAATTCAATCGATTTTTGCTTCTTGTCATCTCTATGACAAATATAATTATATCATATATAATTAATTATAACCATCTTATTATTAATTATAAATAATTTATAATTAATCAATAATATTCTCCGATTAACTCCTATACGGTGTGACCCGACAGGATCCGTGTTATGTTGGTAAATAGAGTTAAAACCGTTTTAACTTCTATAATCATAGGAGGCATCCTGCGAATGCACTATGACCATCCAATTACACTGAGATGATGATGTACTTGTACAATATCATGATCCATTAAACTATTTACTTGTGTTTAATTCTTTTGTCTCATAGCTATCGGATCGTTTCAAGTAGGTATGTGTCATCCTTGCAAACTTAATCTTTTCTTGATCCCGAGTAAATTATCAAATATAATTACTCTTGTAATTATCTCGCTAGCAGATAATCTTACTCTATCAAGGGGCCCAATGATGCTATAACTCGTATAGAAATACGAGGGACAATAATACTTTTGGCAAACCATCTCTTCCTCCGCATAAGTTATGTATACCGAAGAGCTACCTTTATGGCCACCTTTTACGGATAACGTTTGGTAGAAATCACACACATACATATCTTATGTAGGAAAGATGAATATTTCATACTTTAGAATTTAATACTAAATGAAAACATTAATGACACGAACACAATTCCATTTAATGTTTCATTCGGGGTCTATCAAATACGATGTTCCTAGAACATCTATCTATGTGATTAAAATGACAATTTTTTGTCTATGGTCTGTAAAACTTGACCATCATTTAATCCACATACTAACCTGATAGCGGTTAATTAGTATTCCTACTAATTACGTTGGTTAGTGACTTTTAAGAGTATATTCTATATTATGAAGTTTCACAATTCCAAATCATGAACTCGGAATGATTCATAAATTCAATAATACTCAAGAAAACAAAATATCATTTTAAATATCCAATTCATGAACAAAGCTTTATATAACCAATTTATCGTATTATTGACTTCAAGATTATTACAAACTAACGGGGATGACCCTTAGGAGATTCAAGAGAGAGAGAGATCTCCCGAGTGGTCGTCCATTTGATTGTTCTTCACTGACAGGTGGGTCCCACACCTTAGTGATAAACATCAAGAGAGTCAAGATTAAACCCTAATGATCAACCCTCAAATTAAAACCTTCAGAGCAAACCCTAAGAACTGAAGTAGTACAATCCCTGTACAACAAGAACTGTGTCAATGCCAAGCCAGTATTTTGATACAGCCAATCACAGGAAATTTCAATGTGATTTTGCTTTCAAGGCTGACCAGGTGCAATTGTTGCAAACACCTGATCAAGCCAAGGTTTGTATCAACTGTTGACAAATAATCAACTGTTGGCCAAATCACTTTTCACAAGACTGATCAGATGTCAATGTTGCAAACATCTGATCAAGTCTAGATTTATATCAAATGTTGACATGTAATCAACTATTTATCAAGTCAAACCCTAAGGAGGCAACAATACAAGTCTAATTGGTGTTTAATTAGGAGGGGTTTCTGCAAGAGAATTTTATTTGGTAGAGACACTGAGCTATAATTGTGAAAATTGGGATTATTTCGGAAGAGAAAAACAGGGTTTTCTTGACTAAAGAATTTTTAACATAAGAAGGCAGGGGCAAAAGTGAAATTAAAAATTACAGGAGTGATCATCATGAATTGAGCGATTTTTGGTGAAAATTTCAGATTATTTTAACAAGTGGAGCTATTAAAATAAATTCAGAGAAAATAAAACAGATTAAATGAATTGATCAAGGACTGAGATTTGATCACAAACTTCTCTGGGTACAACTTGGGGACAGAACTGTTGGGATTCGGAATGCCCAAATCCCATTAATGCTCAAGCTGCGGAAAGACCGTAGAACAAAATTTTTACTTCTACTTAAGTTAGGGATTAAAGTATGTCGGATAATAACCGAGAGTTACAGACATTTAATCCTTTACAAAAGACGGTAAAATATTATTTTACTTCTAACTTAAGCTTAGGGTTAAAGTGATGTGTCGGATGATTACCGAGAGATACACACCTCTTTAAACCTTTATTGATCTACTCCATGATTGATTTCTAAAATATTAATCTACTTAACAATTAAATAGATTAATATAAGATGTTATACCTCGCTTCTAAATTTTAATTGGAATGAAAATCAGCTTGTCTCGGAGCACCAAACGTCTGATGCCTTTGTAGGTTATCCACGGGACTAACCGGAGAGAGCGCTTATTTCTTTTGCCAGAAATACTGTAAACCGCGGTTTTTCGCAAAAACACTATTCACCCGAGAAAAAGACGAAATAGTACTATTCACGACTCGCAGTAATTCTGTTTCACAAATGTGCAGAAATACCGCAACTTTCGTAAAAACACTATTCACCGATCCCGTGAATTCTGAAACAACCGTATACCGGGAGAGAGAAAGTAGAACTGATTTGGTGGAACTTTTTCTCTCACCCTACCCCTCTATTTATAGAAAAAGTAGAATTGATAAATTACCAAAATGCCCTCGTGAATAGTAGGGAGGTTTCAAAGTGAAAAGACCAAAATACCCTTAAAGTTCATCCAATTTACCAAAACGCCATTGGGCTTTTTGGCCAAATTACCGAAATACCCTTGGGCTTTTGGACAAATTACCAAAATACCCATGGGGGTCGTCATGGGCTTTTCATGGGCCTTTTTGGGCTTTTCGGATTTTGGGCTTTTTTGGGCTTTTCTGATTTTGGGCTTTTAATTATTAATAAAGACTTTAATTATAAATGGGCTTTGGCCCATAATTCAAATCCATAATTAACATTTAAAATCCAAATCAAATATATATAATTGTCATCTACAATTATATTTTTCTCGGTTGTTGTTTCGGCGAATTTATACGACGTGTCCAACACGTTATAAATTCAATCTGATTTTTGCTTCTTGTCATCTCTATGACAAATATAATTATATCATATATAATTAATTATAACCATCTTATTATTAATTATAAACAATTCATAATTAATCAATAATATTCTCCGATTAACTCCTATAAGGTGTGACCGACAGATCCGTGTTATGTTGGTAAATAGAGTTAAAACCATTTTAACTTCTATAATCATAGGAGACATCGGCGAATGCACTATGACCATCCAATTACACGAGATGATGATGTCTTGTACAATATCATGATCCAGGTAAACTATTTACTTGTGTTTAGTTCTTTTGTCTCATATTATCGGATCAGTTTCAAGGTAGGTATGTGTCATCCTTGCAAACTTAATCTTTTCTTGATCCGAGTAAATTATCAAATATAATTACTCTTGTAATTATCTTGCTAGCATATAATCTTACTCTATCAAGGGGCCCAGAGATGCTATAACTCATATAGAAATACGAGGGACAATAGTACTTTTGGCAAACCATCTCTTCCTCCGCATAAGTTATGTATACCGAAGAGCTACCTTTATAACCACCTTTTACGGATAACGTTTGGTAGAAATCACACACATACATATCTTATGTAGGAAAGATGAATACCTCATACTTTAGAATTTAATACTGAACGAAAACATTAATGACACGAACACAATTCCATTTAATATTTCATTCGGGGTCTATCAAATACGATGTTCCTAGAACATCTATCTATGTGATTAAAATGACAACTCTTTGTCTATGGTCTGTAAAACTTGACCATCATTTAATCTACATACTAACCTGATAACGGTTAATTAGTGTTCCTGCTAATTACCTTGGTTAGTGACTTTTAAGAGTATATTCTATATTATGAAGTTTCACAATTCCAGTCATGAACTCGGAATGATTCATAAATTCAATAATACTCAAGGAAATAAAATATCGTTTAAATATCCAATTCATGAACAAAGTTTTATATAACCAATTTATTGTATTATTGACTTCAAGATTATTACAAACTAACAAGAACCTCTCGGGTACAGTTTAGAGACAAGAAAGGGCGCAAATTGAAAACTCAATGACACCGCCAATGCCACATGACTGCCTCCCATTTGGCTAGCTCAGCCAACAGGTGCCACGTGACACTCTCCTATTGGTCCACCTCAGCTATGTGGGCCCCACCAGCATGCCATGTGGCAGAGCCACCTCAGCACCCAGTGCCACATGACAACACAACATCAACACACCTCATTAACACATGGCAGTTGGCCATTGGTGCAACTAAGCAGTGTGGGCCCCACAGGTGGCACATGGCATCCATTAACAAATGTCATCTCAGCACAAATCAATACCATAACAGATAATTAACAAAGTAATTAACTAGGTGGCCCTATTAAATCATGCCAAGTCGGATATGTTAGGCCTAAGCAAGCCATTAATCAATTCACAGTTAAATCTTATGGGCCTAGACTCAATTGCTTACAAGTGGGGCCCATTTGTCAGGTTTATGAGTATATAGCTCACATGAGCAACCATGCACCAAGCCCATGCACATATCAAGTCGGAGATTTAAATCAGATAAAGGATTAGGCGTGTACCTAGCTCATGCGCTTCCTCTCTCTGACTGTGCCTTGCTTGGAATGTTGGCTCATGTGCACCGAGCGCATTTGATCCTCCTTCATCCCAGTTCCTTCTCCCTCTCTTCCTCTTTCTTCCACCCAATGACGATGAAGGCGTCATGAATGGAAAGTACTTCTACATAGCTTTTTACTTCAATTCCTCTTCACAGAAGCTTCTAGGCACTATCACGATGTCGTGCAAGTAATCAATTGAATGAATTAACAAAGGGAGAGAGAGAAATTGACAGAGGTAACTCGTCGACTTGAAAATGAAAATTACCTCTGTGAGTGCTTGCAAGTGCAATTGATGATGCTAACACTCTATCTTCACTCACACGATGCTAAGGCAAATGTCAAATTGGCCACTTGAAGCTTCTAACCCAGTGTTCTACCAATTCACTAGCCGGCCATGGGTGGAAGTGTTCAAAGTCAATGAAGAGGTGATCAATTGATCAAGCAAGTGTGCTAAATCGATTAATGAAGGTGAGAAGAGATTATACAAGCTGTCAATTTAAGGAATTGATGAAGGGAAGTGTTGATTGAATATAAAAGTCGAGAGTGGGGCTTAAGTGAAGAAATGGGCTTTTGATTGATCAATGATTATTTGAGACTATTCGAGCTTATATAGGAAGTGTATTGAGAGTGTTCAAACGATTGGAATGTTCTAGAATGACCTAGAATCATGAGAGAGCCGATCATTGGTGCAAGGAAGTGGTAAAAGAGTAATAAAAGGAAGAGTTTAACTAATTCTAACAACTTAGAACTGTCAAGTGTTGACTCAAGGCGTTGAATTGGTGAAAAGCACAAACTAATCATAACCATTGAGTGAAGTGCAAATAAGGGTGGAGATCAATTGAAAGAGTATAATTCGGCCACTAATCAACTCACCAATCATAATTAAACCCTTAAGCCTATATAAACCCCTTTGTTGGCCATCAAAAAAAAAGAAAAAAAAAGAGAAAGGAAGATATAGAGAGAGTAAAGAGAAAGAAATCGGCTTGAGAGAGAGAGAGAGAGCGAGTTGTAAGAGAAATAGAAAGAACGAAGAGAAATTAATTGTTTGCGATTCAATTCCTTCAATTGAGTCAAGCTCGAATCTTTGATTAGCTACTCACTCATCTTAAGAAGTATCGTAGACTAGGTAATTGTTGTTGATTGAATGTAGTTGTAAGTATTGTGTAATTTCGGATTTTTCGAATTTCGTGCTATTTTTCGATTTTCTTGCTTATCTCTTTATTTCTCTCTTCATTCTTCATCCCTTTCCTTGTTTTTTGATACGATCATAATGTGAGGGTATATGAGGTGGAGTGTAACTCGGTTGAAGGGTTTTTATAACTCTCCGAGTGTTATTCAAAGGAATTCAAGAATAATTGTAATTGAGATCAGTTGAAGGGTTTGTGTAACTCTCTTTGGCTCTATTGTAAGCTTGATTAGCCAATTAAGACTCAATTGAGTGAGATTCATATTTGAATAAGTGATAATTCACCTTTGAACTCACCGCGCGTCCTCTCGCACGGGATCTTGAAATTCATCACGAATTCATCTTTGAGATCACGAGAATAAGCCAAGGAGGAGTTGTGCGAGAGAGGTGATCGACATGTGCGAGATCACATACAAAGTCTTGGCAATCAAGATTGCAATTAATTTTGCAAGCGGTACCAAACCGTACCAATTGCTATTGAATTCTCATCATAATTCAAACTAATTGCTCGAAAGCGATCGGTGAGCGCATTGATCATACCAAGGCGACAAGGTATAGTTCAAAAATCATAAGAATTAGCATTCAATTTGATCGAAATCCAATTCATCTCGATGCACCGAACTACAAGAATAGTACCAAATCGGTATAGGCATCCCTTGTGATGTACCGTACGGATCTTCAATCAGGGGATACCATTGTGCTCCCCTCAGTGAGACGATGCCAAGGCCGTCGGGCGATCATCGATATGATCTTCCAATCGCCGGGAACACCAACAACATGAACCTTGATGTGTAACAAACAGAGAAGTTGAAGAAATGAGTTGGCACGACTCTTGGCGCACTAACACAAATCTTAGCGCATCTAGAGGAATCTCAAAGAAATCCGATGACTGGAACAGTTTATTAGTTAATACTAATAACTGGAATGCATCTGGACCTTTCATCCATTAAGAATTAATCTTAGCACAGATCTAATGGCCCAGATTAAATGTAACATTTGATCGGAAACATTGCAACGATTCCTTGAATCGTTATACGATTCATTAAAGCGTTGAACGCTTTATAAAACGTTAGCAACATTTTGACTATTTTCTGACAAGTCTACAATTCTTAGGAATCGTTATAACGATTTCTTCAATCATTATACGATTCATCAAAAAGTTGAACGCTTTACAAAACATTAGCAACGTTTTTGATTGATCTCTGACAAGTTTACAATTTCAAGGAATCGTTATAATGATTCATTGAGTCGTTATACGCTTCATTAAAGCGTTAAACGCTTCACAGAACGTCAGCAACGCTTTGATCGTTTGACCAAGCTTTGACTTATTATTTTGGCTATTATAAAAAATCCTAAAAATCTAAACAAAATTCTGAATAATAGCCAACTATTTTTCTATTATTTTTGTAAGTAATTTCCTACAAAAATAAGGAGAGTTAAAAATAAAAATAAATTCACTTTTGTAATTGAGATAATAATAAATGGTATTATCTTATTAATAAAAGTCAATAATAATACAATAATTTTTTTGCACTTTAGAGGTGATTAAATAAGCTCACGCAAGGGGTGTGGAGCAACAGAGTATTTTTGCACAAATAATACAATAATAGTTAGGACAAGAACATCCTGACGCATACCAAGAAGACAACTGAAATCACAACATCAACACAGCGAGCGTGATGACTTTAAAAAAAAGAGAAAGAAGAACATTATGATGTCTGAAGAAGTGACATCAAGATGCTGAGATTGATGATCTATCGATCATCAATGCACTGGCTACCTCCTAAGGCTAGTGGTGCACATATATGGGACTGATCTGCTTGTAAGCCCATAATCTGACTATATGAGGAGAGTTGAGCTGAATTGTCTAGAAACTCATTCTCTAATAAACATGTCTCAATATTAGACCAGCCAAGAGCTCCGAGTCTAATTTTGTGCACAAGTTAACCCTGAATTCATGAATCAGCCAAGTGCTCAGAATTCATGATTTAGGAGGTCAAGCAAGACAACTGTAGGGACTCGTCCACTTTGTCTATTGACTCGTATCTTGAACGACCGTTCATGACTTGACATGCTAGCAAGACTAAATTGATCTGTTTAAAAGTTTGTCTTCTAGTCTAAGAGATCGAACTGATCTGTTTGTAAGTTCATCTCTCAAGCTATAAGATTGAACCGATCTGTAGTAGGTTCATCTTCTAAACAGTGAAATTGAACCGATCTGTTTGTAAGTTCATTCACTAACACACTTGCCTCAAAGTTGAATTGGCTTAGCATTTCATGTTTGACTTTGTGTGCAAAAGTGTTTTCTAGATTTATGAATCCGCTCAGTGCTTGGAATTCATAATCTAGAAGATCAGCAAGATGAACAAGTGGGTCATATCCACCCATCTTCTGATTAACCAACCTCAAGATCAACCGGCTCAGTGCTTCGAGTTATATTTTGTATGATTGGTCATTGACTAGTTAAGATTGAACTGATCTGTTAGTAAGTTCATCTTCTAGATCAATTAAGATTGAGTCGACTTTGTTAGTAGACTCATCTTCTATCTCTCTGTAGAGATTGATCTGATCTGTTTGTAAGATCATCTCTAGGAGTTATAAAGATTGAACCGATCTGTAGTAGGTTCATATTTCTCTATCGCAGAATGAACTGATCCGTTAGTAAGTTCATCTGTATATGTCATCAATCAGCGAACTGATCTGTAGTAAGTTCATCTGTCTACACTCCACGTAAGTTGCATCGATCTGTTAGTAGATTCAATTTACACTGTATTTGTATCTGTGAACTGATTTGTAGTAAGTTCACATGTATCCTTTTTACCTGCATTCATGAACTGATCTGTAGTAAATTCATCTATACCCCTATTATCTGTTACCATGAATTGATCTGTTTGTAAGTTTATTTTCACCTGTTTCTAAAAACCCTGAACTGATCTGTAGTAAGTTCGTCTGCCAATACTTTATGTAAGTTGAATCGATTTGTTTGTAGATTCAATTTACACTGTACCCCGAAGATATAATTGATCTGTTAGTAAGTTCATCTTCTTTGTCATTCCTGCCTCCCTGGACTGATATGTTAGTAAGTCCAGAGTGCTTTAGTGATCCCATCAACAAAGTACTTGATCACTCGACCACTTGATTATCATTTAGCTATAGTATTTACTTCTCTCTTTCGAGATCCAAAGATGCCTCGAGGTTAGTAGTCCCGGGATAATTAACGGTGGGAGCTTGCGCCCATCGGACTCTAAAAGGATCCCCAATTAACAAAACCCCCCGAATGTGCATCTCAATGGGTCCGAGCGGTGAGTTCAACCTAAGATAAACAAATACACGCTCGGGAGGGATCTCCGTGTCCTTCTTCCGCATCCCATCGCCCCCCGACGGTGGTGGAGCGTGCGAAAAGGGTCGCACAACACCCTTTTTCCCGATTTCCAAAAAGGGGGAGAAGTTTTTAGGTGAAATTCACATATCATATGTTATATCTATGCATCCATGTATGTTTTGTAAATCGACAAAAGGGGGAGATTGTTACACTAAATAACATCTTTTTATTTATCGATTTACAAAACAACCTTGAATTTTATAATTTGCTTTGTTTGAGTTTTGTGCAAAGATTAAAATATAAATTGATTAGTGCACAAGAACCAAGACTAAAGATGAGATACAAGAGCTTAATCAAGATTACATTAGATTTAGGTTTAGTTAGACTCAAGATGGTTGAATTAGTTAAGATAAATTGAGATTAAACAATAACAAAAAATATTTTTGCCCAGTGAATCGTTATAACGGTTCAGTAATCGTTATAACAGTTCATCTCAATACTTAAAAATATTGTAAGGTAGAAAAATTCTCATAGAAATCAGAGCGTATCGTTATGTAACGATTCACTAATCGTTGCAATGATTCAGTGAATCCTTATAATGTTTCATCTCAATCAGATCCAATGGTTATTCTTTCTAAGCCGTTATAATGATTCCCAAACCGTTATAATGGTTCAGGCCGAAAATAGTTTCTTTAGCTGTTTCAGAATATCTATTTTAAAAAGAATCACCTCTCTCACATATTAGTATTTGATCCATTTAGCTAAATTATTACTCCAGAGAGCTTACTAGCCATATACAAAGTGAGAGAGATAATTCAAGAGATAGAAACACTCAATTAGTCAAATTCTTGTTTAAGCTCAATCTAGCTTCTCTCTATTCTCTCAACTTGATCCTTCATGATCTTCTTGTAATCCATTTCTTGGTGTAGTGTTCACCTTTCTCGAGCTATAGTGCTCACCTTTTCTTGAGTGTGTTGTCACTCACATTTTTTAGTGTGTTGTCACTCTTATTACCGATAGGCTTGCAGCCCATTTTTGTGTAAGGGACCAAGTTCTACAAGTGTAAAACTATTTTTTAGTGTTTCGGCTCAACCTCAATTGTTGGAGGTTGAGAGTCCGGAGACGTAGGTATTTTTAAGTCGAACTCCGTTACATCTTGTGTTCTTGTTTGATCTTTTCTTTTCTTTTCTCATATTTCTTTGATTGCTATATTCTTGTGAGAATTGAATCAAATTGAATTGTATTTTGCTGCCATTACACTTGAACACTAAGCCCCAAATCGCTCTATACATTTATACCTTAGGTTCTTTACATTCTTGCACTATTTTGATCTTTAATACCACCATCCTAGGTCTATCAATAATAAATTATCATCATGTGGTAAGTGATGATGATCATGATTATGAAATAATCATGATCAGAAGGTGATGATGTCATGATCAGATAGTAATGATGATCATGTGACAGAGATGATCATATTAAATGATAATCATGCAGGGATGATGGCCATGATGATAATCACATGATGATAGTCATGATCATACAAGAATGATGACCATGCATATATGATGATCATTAAGATGTGATGATCACTTGATGATAATCATGATCACATGGGGATGTTGATCATGTAGAGATGATGATAATGATCACACTGAGATGATAATCATGCATAGATGATAATCATTCAGGTGTGATGATCATGATCACACGGGGATGTTAATCATGTAGAGATGATGATAATAATCATCGAGATGATGTATGAGATGATAATCATAATATCATGATAATTGAGATGATGGTCATGCGAGAGATGATAATTATTTAGATATTATGATAATCATGATCACACTTTGAGATGATAATCATACGAGAGATGATAATCATTTAGGTAAGATGGCATAACGCTTCAAGCTTAGCTTTGTGTGATTGGATGAGTTATGTCGACATGTAACAAAATGATACACCTAGGTTCATGAATTGACTTAGTGCTTGATTCATAATCTAGAAGATCAAAGAAGATGTGATGTGAGTTAAGATCGCTAATCTTCGATTCACCAACCTCAACACCGGTGGCGTCCCGCTTTAAGCTTGATTTTGTGTGATTGGATGGGTGAATGTCGTCTGTATCAAAAGGACATGTCTAGGTTCATGAATTGGCTCAATGCTCTACATTCATAATCTAGAAGATCGGTGGGATGCACAAGTGAGTTAAGTTCTCTAGTCCATCGATAGACCAATTCCAAGATCGACTAGCGCAAGTGGTCGATTTTTTATAATTGGTTGGGTGTCGCCTACCCTATAAAAGCCCACTCCATGATTTTGGACCGTCAAACCCATAAGTCCTTAACTTTGACTCATTCACTAGACCATACCCGTACCGAGCACGTCACGGTTAATCAACCACTTATGTTTACTTATTTATGATATTTGTTTTTCCCCTTTTAGAGATCCAAGAGGTGTCTGAAGGGTGATAACCCGGGGTAATTAACGATGGGGCTTGCGCCCATCGGAATCTTAAAGTTCCCATAATCTCTAAAAAATCCCTAAATGTGCATCCATAATCATGATAAAAACTATAAAATGCACGCTTAGAGGGATATAACCGTATCCTTCTTCGTAGCCCGCCGCACGAGCGGAGGGGCGCACAAAAAAGGGTCGCACACTATACCTGAGAATGTTTGTGAGGATCGTGTAGCCGCTCTATATCAGATATAGTATGTCCGTATCGAGGCTGGTGTCTGTGTCTACGAGGTCAGGGACGACCTCATACTCCGCGAGTGGATCCAAATCAGCTATATCACCTATTATTAATTTAATTAAATTTTAATAAGTTTATAGTGGATAAATTTTATAAGTTCTATTTAGTTTTATAAATGGAGTCTTGTATAACGTTTGATCAAAAATTTATATTTTTTTTAAATTTTGGCAACATATTTGCTATAATTATAAGGTGATTGAATGTTTATTTGTTATATTTTGACCATTTTTGTTATGTTTATAGTTTAATCACTTTTATAAAGTATTTCTTAATTTTCATTAAAGAATCAACATTTAATTATTTAGTGTTTTCAATGTGCATTTGAGTCGAGACGTCCGACGTTTATCGTTCGGTAAGCGGTAAATCAACACATCGATTGTACACACAAATAAATTAAAGCATACATCACGAGAATTTAATCAAAGAAATAATTTTATTTATTTATTTATTCCAACTATGATTATAATTACAATTAAATGAAGATATTACAATTAAAATGAAAATACAAAATTATAATTACATCAAATAGATAATTTGATTTATATATGATGTTTATGTTTTTGTCTATAATATCGCAGTTGATATTATTTCAATAATAAATAGAGAAATTGATTAATATGTATATATATGATATTTTATAATTTATTTATAACTTTAATTTTATTTGTTACAAATAGAAAAATTAATTAATATATATTTTATAATATTCATTAATGTAATTGAATTATTAGAAATAGAGACATTGATTAATATATATTTTATAATATTCATTAATTGTTCGTTTGACATAAAAACTGCCATCACACGGTTTTAAAGTTGGAGAAGGTTAATTATAATTAGCAACTTTTCTGACGTACCTTAACTAAGTGTTTAGAAACAGTTTCAGCATTGAAAATGCTCAAGAGGTTAGAAAACTTTAACCATTCTATGGAGTATAATTTTTGAAACAACTACAATAAAAAAAATTCCTAGAGAGATGATAAATATATATGTTTTTAATTAAGTTCATCAATAACTATGGTGAGATTTACCATAATCAATATTTTATTCGATATGTATCATAATTAATTATGAATTAAAAACAGAATCTAATTTACCCGCACTCCCATTCTTCCAATCCTCGCTAAGCGGAATTAGGCCCATTACAAATATAAACCCAACAGTAAGAAGACACAGATGCCTGTTCCAGTTGCTATAACCAACCCAATACCAATAGTAAGAAATAAGAATACAGGTGTCTGTTGCCGGGTTTGATTTTTTTTTCTATTCATTACTTTTCCCGTTCTCCCTCTCTCGCGATCAAATTCCGCAGCGCAGTACACCAACTCACCTAGTAACCGAAACCAGATAAAAATAAAATAAAATAGGTAAAATTAAATATATATTACTCAACAAGCTAAACGGATGGCATTAAAGCCTAACTACGGTTAAATTAAATATTTACTCTTTTAAATTTAGAAATTAAATATTTATCTCTTAAAATATTAAAATTTTAAATATTTATCCATAACTATTATTATTTTAATAAAACTAAATTATAATTAATTAAAATTATAATAGAATAAAACATTCCTCCATCAGCCAACAATTCGTCTCAATTCCAGTCATAAATGTCTTAGAAAAGCTGCTGGGGCTCGAGCAGTATTTTAAGGGGACTGATGGTTGTGCCGAAGATTACTGATTACCCCTTATTGGACTCGTGAAATCTATGAGAAAATAAAAAGAAATTTTTTTAAAAAGACTATCAGAGATTTAAATAAATGAATAGAATAAAAAATAATGATATTTTTTTCTATTATAATTTTAATTAATTATATTTTAATTTTTATGAGAATAATAATATTTATTAGTAAATATTTAATTTTTTAATATCTTAAAAGATAAATATTTAATTTTTAAATAAAAAAATAAATATTTAAATTAAAATATGATAAGAGATATATAATCAAATTTGCCAATAAAATAAACGGTCCAAAATAAACCCCAAAAATAGAACCTCACAAGCAAAGCAAAGTTGAAAGTTGAAACGATAATCGGATGAAATTAAATAATCATTCACCTCTCCCCTGGAAATCCTAATTTTAATCTCCTCCTCCTCTTCCTCTTCCTCTTCCTCTTCCTCTTCTAATCAGATGCAATTCCTATATTCTGAAGGAATTCTCAGGGTTTTCTCCTCTGTTTGCTCTTGAAATTTTCTTTTGGTACTTTCTCTCTTTTCCCAAAATCCTAGAATATTCTAGGGATTTTGCAATATGTCGTCTGACAACTCATCGTACGAGACGGCACCGCTGGCGCCTGAGCCTAATGCCGGAATAGCCGATGATCCAGCAACGGGAGGAGAAACCATGGTGCAAGAAGAAAGCTCAAATCTTGTCCCAAACATCAACGTCGACCCCATCCCAGACTCAAACCCTTCTCCAAATCTCAACGCCGACCCCGTCCCAAGCTCTAAACCTGACCTAAACTCGACCTTTCTAAAAAAGGAGGTAGAAAGAAGAAAGAGGTTCCAATTGAAGCTCTACCGAATTACCTGTTCAAATTTCAAGAAGAAGAGAAACTGGTAGAACTAGAAGGTCCAGAACAAGCTGAAACTGAGCTATTTAAGTACAAGTACAAGGTGAATGATTTGGTATGGGGTAAGATGAAGAGCTATCTATGGTCACCGGGTCAGATATATGATCTCTCTCTTGCTTCAGAGGCTGCTCTCAGAATCAAAAAGGAAAATCACTTCTTGGTTGCTTATTTTGGGGATAAGGCCTTTGCATGGATTGAAGCCTCAGCTTTAAAACCTTATATGAAGACTTTCCCTGATATGTACAAACAAACTAGTACAGAAGCATTTGTCAGAGCTGTGGATTCCTCACTGACTGAGGTTTCAAGGCGGATTGAAGCAGCTTTAATCTGCAACTGCTCAGATAAAAAATCCATTAATGAGCCATTGGAAGATAATGCTGGTATTATAGATGGGACCCATCGTCGTCGGATGTGGATAGTTCGATAATTTTGGGATCATTTAAGGTCAAGAGGATCATGGAGTATGTACAAGAGGTAGCTGTTTATGGGTCTGAAAACACAAATCAGCTGGAGGTGGTTATGGGAGAGGCTTATTTGAAAGCTTTTGATAAATTTAGGGGTTTCCCTAATGCTCCTGTGTTTGGTTATGATGAAGAATTTGGTAATGATCTAGATAAGGTTTCAGAGCTCGAAAAATCTTTAACTGGTAGAAAGAGAAAGACAAAAGATGAACATAATAAGGATGATAGCAAGCAAGAAAGCGACGCAACTCCTAAAAAGAGAGGTAGGCTTAAGAAAAAGAAACAAGTGGTTGTCGATGTAGATGATTTGGACTATGACCCACAATTTGATTCTGATGAGAAGCCTAAAAGGGGAGGCAGCTCTAAGAAAGGAAAACAGGTCAAGATGTCTAGTGATGAATATGGCTTGCCATCTGAATCTGATAATGTGCCCAAGAAGAGAGGTAGACCTAAGAAGACAAAGCGGGATCTCCAATGATGAATATTACTTGTTGTCTGAATCTGATGAGATACCTAAGAAAAGAGGCAGACCTAAAAAGATGAAACAGTTTATGATATCTGACGATGAATATGACCCGGTGTCTGAATCTGATGAGTCGCCCAAGAAGAGAGGCAGGCCTAAGAAGAAGCAGGTTGAGATCTCTGGAGAGAAGGGTAATCTAGTATCAAAAGCTCGCTCCCTTCCATCCAATCTGAAAAATCCTATCAAATTTGATACTAGTATTCCTCGAAAGAGAGGCAGACCTAAGAAGATCATCCGCAATCGGGAACTCACTCACAATTGTCAAAGCCAAAAGCAACTACCAAATCTGCTATAGGTAGTCTGAAGGAGAGGGGTAGGCTCAGAAAAGAAGCTGTACAAACCCATCAGTTCCCATCAAGTACCCATCCTTTACCGAGATGCTCACATAGCTCCTTCTAACAGAGCAGAACCCAGTCAGAAGCTCTAGCTTCACCTCTACGATGCAGAGCTTTTTTACCAAATATAAGAATCCCTGGGTACCTGAGTCTCTGGAATAGAAGGATTTAGTTGAGGAGACTGCAAGTGCTACCAAGAGTTGAAGAAAGTTATCGAAGTCTAAGCACATATAAGATTCGTGCGGACTGATGTGATGGTGAGTACAGGTTCAGATTTCATATTTCAGACTTCAGACACGGATGAGGAACATGCTTCCAGTAGAAGCCAGAAGAAGAAAAGATGGATTTACAACAAGAGAGAAGAGCTATAGTAAGAACAACGTGGCGGATGTTGTTCCCTCTAAGGAGAATACTTTGGTTAGTACTAATGTTATTGCAGAGAACTGTGATGAGTCTGAACTGACTGGTCTTTTTTTGCATTTCAATAACCTGGATGCAATACCTACTGTTCAAGAATTGACTGAAATATTTGGGCCATATGGGCCTCTCGGAGCAGCTGAGACAGAAGCTGACAAGAAGCTGAACCATGCCACTGTAATCTTTATGAGGTGTACAGATGTGGAGGGAGCTTTCAGCGGCGCAGGGAAGTATGGCAAGTTTGGGCCTGCACTTCTTAGCTATGAACTTACTTGCCAGGCTCGCAAAAGAAATTTGTAAGTTGTGCTGATGTGGTGAGTAAAGGTGATAATGCTTTGACTGCTGGTGGTAAAAATCTAGTGGATGATGGTGAAGCTTCAATCAAACATGGTATTAATTTAAATGTCTCTCAAGTAATTATGCTATATATTAAATCATATTAATATGATATAGAGACAGTTGTTCAATACAACACTTATTATTTACTACATGAATATGTAATTGGTTTATAATTTATAATTTATATCTAGGGTATATCTATTTATAATTGGTTTATAATTTATATCTAGGGTATATCTGCTTTGATGCTTGATTACTTGGTGAATCTAGACCCTTGTTTTTAACTTCTAATGGTCCCTAATCTGCTGATTAATTGGGAAATATATTTCAGTCTAATGAAAAGTTAACTCTGTCCTTGAGCTCGTATTTGCCCATTGGTTTGCTTGCTTAAGAAGCTTGAGCTGTGGCAGCCCTTCAATAACACATATTCTGGTAGTCGCAATCTGTTCAAGAGATATATAAGAATTTTACATTAGTACAAATATTTTGGATGATAAATTATGATTTTCTAATTCCCTTTTATATGCTAGTTAATTAGAAAAGATGTTTTGATCTGGTACAAAGCTTAATTTATCCTTGCGGTTCATTCATGCATTAGTTTGTGATTTACTTTAGTTATGACAGTCTAGATTAAGATATATTTAACTCTACAATCAGTTTAAGTGATACACAAGAATTTGCCGCAATCAATTAGAGCGATGTGGAAGAATTTTACCACAGTCAATTCAGTACTGATATATACAAGGATTTGCCACAATCAATTAAAGCAATATATAAGAATTTTCTTGCAATCAATTAAAGCGATATAGAAGATTTTCTACAATAAATTAAAAAAATATATAATCCCACAATCAATTAAAGTGATATATAAGATTTTTCCTCAAAATTACATGGCACTTCAATTATTTTCAACCGGTTTGGATCAAGTCATTGCCAACTATGATTTGATTTTGTATCCAAATTCAAGTATGAAATCTCATTCAGGTGGATGCATTATGTTGGGTAAGCACTTGTTCATATATTGGATGAAAGTGATAATGAACCTAAGTATTGTAGATGTTAAAGTTGTGTTGTGTATATCTATTTGTGAGTCTTCTTTCTTCTCTTGTTTTTCATAATATCTTTTTTCACATATAAATCAGGCGAGGAGGAAATTGCTAAAGCAGCGACTATAGTTGATATATCAGTTGAGCCGTTTTCCTGAGTCAGTTTGTTTTGTTGTGAAGATGTTTGTCTAAGTGAGAAGTGCTTGTAGAAACTATTTCTATCTATTGTTGTTGCATGTAGTTGAACAAATTGTTGGATGTATTGTTCATGTGCTTAGCTGGATCTTTGTTCTTTTGGTTGTCGTGGTCGTTGTCGTCGTGGTGTGTGTGTTTGGGCTGTCTTGATTGAAACTTATGGCTGGTGAAAGTTGTAGAGGAAATGATCTAGCAGTTTAGATATTTGCTTGTGTTGTTTGCTTGCTTTTGTCCTTTGCTTAATTTTCTCAAGGTGGTCAACTGGGTGTTAAAGCTGCATTTTGGGTAGGATTTTCGAGCAAGCGGGCGCCAATGTCCTGAATATCCTAGGAAAATTTGGCCTCCCGGAGCGATAACGCTCTATAAGAGTGACGACTAAAAGCACGTACTCGGTATTCTGAATCTGATGATCCAACTCACATAATAATAATAATAATAATAATAATATGAGCAAAGGAGATTTAAAAATTATGCTTTCAGTTGCCATATCGCCAAAGGATATAACTACCCGTGAATTTGACAAATCGGAAATAAATGGGAGCCTACACTGACCAACTAAGGGTCAGAGGACCGTATCCCGTAAAATAACAAAATAGAGTATATACAAATGGGAGCCTACACTGTACCCACTAGGGCCAGAGGACCGCATCCCGACTTTCTCTGTACCAACTAAGGGCCAAAGGAGAAAGCCCTTCGGACAATACCAGGATCCTAAATAAGCCGGATAAATAAAATAATATAATATCTCGGAGTAGATTCCAATCTCGAATATGGCCGTCCACACTAAATACTGAAAGACATGGTATCCTGAATCGCTCAAATTTGGATTGAAAATCTTAATTATATTAAGAATAGTAAAGATATAATATTGATCAAAAAGAAAACACTCTGACACAGCCGAACCCGCCAAATGACGGGGTCGGTGGATAATCCGACAGGCAAAGATGCGCAGTGCATATACAGACCGGTGGGTCCCACGGGCCTATGGGTCACCGTACGTAACCACAACGGTCTGGTTATGCAAGGCAACCTCAGACAGAGAATTACCCGGCCCGCCTCTCAACACTCCCATGCATTTAATGCATGATTAACTATCTGACTTAATTAATAATTAGTGATAATAATAATATTTTCCTAATAATTATAATCTACAACTTGAATTATTTAATTCTATCTAATCCTATCTCGGGACTATTTCCCAAATCCTACTCTTACCCTGTCTATATGCAATGTGACATGATATGACATGCGAATGCGGGTATGTCTTGAATATGCTGGTCAATTTACCGGATTCATATGACAGTTCAGATTAAGTCTCTAATCATGTTTGGTCAGAAAACACCGCAATTCAGATTTATTTTAAAAATGGTTTATTTTCGATTCGGGTTCCTAATTCTGAAGAAAGGAAATCAAATCCCAGGAAATCGTACCTGAGAGTGCTGGTGAGGATCGCGGAGTCGCTCTACTCCGGGGGTAGAACACCGGCCTCGAGGTCGGCGTCTGCGCACGTCGGGTCAGGAGTGACATCGTACTCCGCGAGTGGATCTGAGTCGACTATGTCACCTATTTTAATTTAAATTAGATGTTTATTAGTTTTAACGTGATTTATTTCATAATAAATCAATTAATTTAGATTGATAATTTAATTAAGTGTTTGTTCGGGTTTCGTCGTCCTTTCTCGAAAAATTCGACATCATTTAATTAAGTGTCGGAAATTTAGTTGTTCGCATAATGATCCGTTAAATTATGTTTATCGTTCTTTATCACTTTTATATGTTCATTCTTTAATTTAGTTTTGAGTTTATGAATTTAATTACTAAATCAATTAATTTAAATTAGAGAAATTGATTAATATATAATATATAGTATATATGATATTATATTCTAATATTCTTTTATCTATTATTTCAAAATAGGGAAATTGATTAATATATATTCTAGTATATATTAATTATATCCTAATTATTATTTTTATTATATTTTAAGTTATATATCTTACCTTATTATATATAAATATTATTATTAGATTTTTAAGAGTTAGAGAAAATAGTTTTAAAATAAAATAAAATAAAATAAAAGAAATAAATAAAATAAAATAGATGAAAAACAAAATGAAATGAAAATAAAATCAAGAAAAAGTTATTATGCTATTAATGTATTGATGTTTTAATGAACGAGTGTACCAAGTGATGTTTTAAATACGGGGCCGAAATATAATCATTTTCCGAGTATTTAAGTTTACGTATTAGTCCATGAATACCGGGGCGGCTTCCAATTTGTTTATCCCATTATTAAATTAATCCTTTTAATTATCTTAAGATTTTTAATTCATTTGGCCTTAATGGGCTTTACTAATTCTAATTATTTATCTTAGTTAATTAGGTGAATTTGTTGGCCCAATAGAATTTAATTTATTTTGAGTCCTTAATAATAATAATAATAATTTTGGGCCTAGTTCCCTAACTACCTTTCAATCCAAAAATCTTTTAACATTTTACTTAGGCCCATATAATCACCACCCAACATCCAACAATTTGAAAGTCCATCACGTAGATTAACATTCACAAGGGTACTACTCAGTCAGGACAACAACAAAAAAAATCGAGCAAACCAGTCATAAAACTAACAATAAGCACAACATCAAGATAAACAACATATGGCAGCACAACAGTTAAACAAAGGGGACAGTAGTTTCAGGAACAAGTGCAGAAATAAACATGATCGAAACAGTAAGGCACAACAGGCAAAACCCTTCCCCTCTCTGGCTCTCACCTCACTGGCACCACTGGTACCAGTGTACCAAGAGTCAGTTCTAGGAATAACAAATCCAAGCAATAAATCAAAATAGGGTACAACCATAACAGTAAAAATCAGCACATGACCCACCAACATGACACCAGGGAGCCCCTCACTTCACTGGTACCGTAAGGTACCAGTGTACCAAGGTTCAAGTCACATCTTGCTAGAACAAACATCCAACAGTCAAATCAGGGTTAAGGCACAAGTACCAGTAAACAGGCAAGTGAAATCACAGAGACCAGCAAGGGACAGAAAAAATAGTACTCAGCATAGCAACAAACCAGAACCCAAGAAATAAACAAGTAACCAGGCAACAGACCAGCAACACTAGACTGGTAAACAAGGAAAAATATACACCGGCACAGATCAGATTGTACAACAAGCAAGCCAGAGAATCGGCCAAATAAGGAACCACAACATGTCACACATAAGCAAATCAGATCTCCATTCAAAAAGCAGCCAACAAAAACAACCAAAGCAAATTAGGGTTTACCTGTAAATCAGCAAGGGTACGATAGGGTCAAAGAGAAGGACCAGCACCTCGGCCACTGCTCCGACCTCCCCTTTTTTTTGCTAACACACGTTCCAACCGAAAACCAACAGATCTGTTCTTATCAATTAGCTAATCTCAGCACATGAGAGCAAGCGCAAAAAAAGAGGGGAAGGACGGACCAAAGGGGCCCTTTTATAGAGAGGCAGATAGGCAATGGTCGTATAAAGCGACAGGGGTGGATATGGAAGGTCAAGGTGACGACTGCGCTAGAGAGTGGGTAGGCTCTGCAGGGGCAAAGTCGCGGATAAAAAAAATATGGTGAGGTGAGGGCTAGTGTCACTCGACAGTGACAGAGAGTGAGAGAGAGAGAGGCGAAGGAGGGGCGGCCATCTCCCCATCCAGAGAGAAGGGAAAACAGAACAAAAAGAGGCGGAGAAAAATCAAGAGGGGCGAAGAAGTCAAGGGGAGGATTAATACGAAGGGACAAGCCGTGCAGAGAAGAGGGAGAGAGGGGGTCAGTGTAGAGAGAGGGTGAGAGGACGGGGAGAGAGAGAGGGTGAGAGGACGGGGAGAGAGAGAGAGGAGAGAGAGATGTAATTAATGGGAGGGAGATAGAGTGGGTAGTGCATTTAATGCAAAATGATGGGGAAAAAATGAGATTTTCTATGGCTGGGTGGAGTGGCAAAGGTTATGTTACATTGGAGTTAAATGTCAAATTTGTTATAATTATAATCCATATATATAAACAATTATATTGAGGGCTTATGTTATTTACTAATTTGTCTTAAAGCATTTTATTTAGATTTTAAATTTGATTGATTTATTATTTATTTTGAATTTAAAGCAACACACGTTCCAACCGAAAACCAACAGATCTGTTCTTATCAATTAGCTAATCTCAGCACATGAGAGCAAGCGCAAACAAAAGAGGGGAAGGACGGACCAAAGGGGCCCTTTTATAGAGAGGCAGATAGGCAATGGTCGTATAAAACGACAGGGGTGGATATGGAAGGTCAAGGTGACGACTGCGCCAGAGAGTGGGTAGGCTCTGCAGGGGCAAAGTCGTGGATAAAAAAAATATGGTGAGGTGAGGGCCAGTGTCACTCGACAGTGACTGAGAGTGAGAGAGAGAGAGAGGCGAAGGAGGGGCGGCCATCTCCCCATCCAGAGAGAAAGGAAAACAGAACAAAAAGAGGCGGAGAAAAATCAAGAGGGGCGAAGAAATAAGCCGTGCAGAGAAGAGGGAGAGAGGGGGTCAGTGTAGAGAGAGGGTGAGAGGACGGGGAGAGAGAGAGGAGGGAGAGATGAAATTAATGGGAGGGAGATAGAGTGGGTAGCGCATTTCATGCAAAATGATGGGGAAAAAATGAGATTTTCAATGGCTGGGTGGAGTGGCAAAGGTTATGTTACATTGGAGTTAAATGTCAAATTTGTTATAATTATAATATATATATATAAACAATTATATTGAGGGCTTATGTTATTTACTAATTTGTCTTAAATCATTTTATTTAGATTTTAAATTTGATTGATTTATTATTTATTTCGAATTCAAAGCTTATTTTTATTAAAATTTTAAATTTAATTCTTTTAATTTAATTAGAATTTGGGATTGTATTTAATTAATTACGTAGGGTTTGGGGTTTGGGGTTTCGGGTTTGGGGTTTCGGGTTTCGGGTTTCGGGTTTCGGGTTTGGGGTTTCGGGTTTGGGGTTTGGGGTTTAGGGTTTAGGGTTTCGGGTTTGGGGTTTTAGGGTTTTCGAGTTTAGGGGTTTAGGGGCTGGCCTCAGTGGCTCAGGCTTTGTGGCCCAGGCCAGGCTCAGGCTCAGTGGCCTCAGTGGCCTCAGTGGCTCAGTGGCCCAGGCTCAGTGGCCTCAGGCTCAGGTGGCCTCAGTGGCTCAGGCCAGTGGCTCAGTGGCCCAGGCTCAGTGGCCTCAGGTGGCTCAGTGGCCTCAGTGGCCAGGCTCAGTGGCCTCAGTGGCTCAGTGGCTCAGGCTGGCTCAGGCTCAGTGGCTCAGTGGCCTCAGTGGCTCAGTGGCCTGGCCTCAGGCTCAGTGGCCAGTGGCTCAGTGGCTCAGTGGCCTGTGGCCTGTGGCCAGTGGCCTCGGCCTGTGGCTCAGTGGCCTCAGTGGCCTGTGGCCTCAGGCTGGCCTCAGTGGCTCAGTGGCTCAGGGCTCAGGGCCAGTGGCTCAGTGGCCTCAGGGCTCAGTGGCCAGGGCCTCAGTGGCCCAGGCCCAGTGGCTCAGGGCCTGTGGCCCAGGCCCAGGGCTCAGGGCTCAGTGGCTCAGTGGCCAGTGGGCTCAGTGGCTCAGTGGCCTGTGGCTCAGGGCTCAGGCTCAGTGGCTGGCCTCAGGTGGCCTGTGGCTCAGGCTGTGGCCCAGTGGCCCAGTGGCTCAGTGGCCTCAGTGGCCTCAGGCCAGTGGCTCAGTGGCCCAGGCCCAGGGCTCAGTGGCTCAGGCCTGTGGCCTCAGTGGCCTCAGTGGCTCAGTGGCTCAGTGGCCTGTGGCCTCAGGCTCAGGCTCAGTGGCCTCAGTGGCTGTGGCCTCAGTGGCTCAGTGGCTCAGGGCTCAGTGGCTCAGGGCTGTGGCTCAGTGGCCAGGTGGCCCAGGCTCAGGGCCAGTGGCCTCAGTGGCCAGGGCCTCAGGCTCAGGGCCTCAGGCTCTGGTGGCCCAGGCTCAGGGCCCAGGCTCAGGCCTCAGTGGCCTCAGGGCCCAGTGGCTGCCCCAGTGGCCCAGGCCCAGGGCTCCTCAGTGGCCTCAGTGGCCCAGGCCCGGGGCCAGTGGCCTCAGGGCTCAGGGCTCAGTGGCTCAGTGGCCTCAGTGGCCCTGGTGGCTCAGGGCCTCAGTGGCTCAGGCTCAGTGGCTCAGGCTCAGTGGCCCTGGCTCAGGGCCCAGTGGCCTCAGTGGCCAGTGGCCTCAGGCCTGTGGCTCAGTGGCTCAGGCTCAGTGGCCAGGCCCAGGCTCAGTGGCCCAGTGGCTCAGGCCCAGTGGCTCAGGCTCAGTGGCTCAGTGGTGGCCCAGTGGCCAGTGGTGGCCCAGGGCTCAGTGGCTCAGGCTGGCCTCAGTGGCCTGTGGCTCAGGCTCAGTGGCCTGCTCAGGCTCAGTGGCCAGGCTCAGGCCTCAGTGGCCAGGGCCTCAGTGGCTCAGTGGCCTGTGGCTCAGTGGCTCAGTGGCCTGTGGCTCAGTGGCCAGTGGCCTCAGTGGCTCAGTGGCCCAGGGCCTCAGTGGCCCAGTGGCTCAGGTGGCCAGGCTCAGTGGCTCAGTGGCCTCAGTGGCCTCAGTGGCTCAGGCCTCAGGCTCAGGCCTGTGGCCCAGTGGCCTGTGGCCCAGTGGCCCAGTGGCCTCAGTGGCTCAGTGGCCAGTGGCCCAGTGGCCAGTGGCTCAGTGGCTCAGTGGCCTGTGGCTCAGTGGCCTCAGTGGCCCAGGCTCAGTGGCCTGTGGCCTCAGTGGCTCAGTGGCCTCAGGCTCAGGCTCAGTGGCTCAGTGGCTCAGTGGCTCAGTGGCCAGTGGCCTCAGTGGCTCAGTGGCCTGTGGCCTCAGTGGCCAGTGGCCTGCCCAGGCCAGTGGCCCCAGTGGCTCAGTGGCTCAGGCTCAGGGCCAGTGGCTCAGTGGTGGCCAGTGGCCAGTGGCTCAGTGGCTCAGGCTCAGGCTCAGTGGCTCAGTGGCTCAGTGGCCAGTGGCCAGGCTCAGTGGCTCAGGGCCAGGCAGGCTCAGTGGCTCAGGTGGCTCAGGTGGCTCAGTGGCTCAGTGGCTCAGGCTCAGGGCCTGGCCTCAGTGGCCCAGGGCCTGTGGCCTGTGGCTCAGGCCCAGGCTCAGTGGCCTGTGGCTCAGTGGCCAGTGGCCCAGGCTCAGTGGCTCAGTGGCCAGTGGCCTGTGGCTCAGTGGCTCAGGCTCAGTGGCTCAGTGGCTCAGCATCGTCAGGCTCAGTGGCCAGTGGCTCAGTGGCTCAGTGGCCAGGCCAGGCCAGTGGCCCAGGCCTCAGTGGCCCAGGCCAGTGGCCCAGGCTCAGTGGCCCAGTGGCCAGGGCCCAGTGGCTCAGTGGCCCAGCCTCAGGCTCAGGTGGCCAGTGGCCAGTGGCCTCAGTGGCTCAGTGGCCCAGTGGCTCAGTGGCTCAGGCTCAGTGGCCAGTGGCTCAGGCTCAGGCCTGTGGCCAGTGGCCAGTGGCCCAGTGGCCAGTGGCCTCAGTGGCCTCAGTGGCCTGTGGCTCAGTGGCTCAGTGGCCTCAGGCTCAGTGGCCTGGCCCAGTGGCCCAGTGGCCCAGTGGCTCAGGCTCAGGCTCAGTGGCCAGTGGCTCAGTGGCTCAGGCCAGTGGCCCAGGCCTGGCTCAGGGCCTGTGGCCAGTGGCCTCAGTGGCTCAGTGGCTCAGTGGCTCAGCCTGGCCCAGGCTCAGGGCCAGTGGCCTCAGTGGCTCAGTGGCTCAGGCTCAGTGGCTCAGTGGCCTCAGTGGCTCAGTGGCTCAGTGGCTCAGTGGCCCAGGCCTCAGGCTCAGTGGCTCTGTGGCCAGTGGCTCAGGCCTCAGTGGCCTCAGTGGCTCAGTGGCTCAGTGGCTCAGTGGCCAGTGGCTCAGGCTCAGTGGCTCAGTGGCCTGTGGCTCAGTGGCTCAGGCTCAGTGGCTCAGTGGCTCAGGCCTGTGGCTCAGTGGCCAGGCTCAGTGGCTCAGTGGCCAGTGGCTCAGTGGCCTCAGGCCTGTGGCCAGTGGCCTGTGGCCCAGTGGCTCAGTGGCCAGTGGCTCAGTGGCTCAGTGGCCAGGTGGCTCAGGTGGCTCAGTGGCCAGTGGCCTCAGTGGCTCAGGCTCAGGGCTCAGTGGCTCAGGCTCAGGCCTGTGCCTCAGTGGCTCAGGCCTGGCCCAGGCTCAGTGGCTCAGGGCCAGGCTCAGTGGCTCAGGGCCTGTGGCCCAGTGGCTCAGTGGCTCAGGCTCAGTGGCTCAGTGGCTCAGTGGCTCAGTGGCCAGTGGCTCAGTGGCCAGTGGCCTGTGGCTCAGTGGCTCAGTGGCTCAGTGGCTCAGTGGCTCAGTGGCTCAGTGGCCAGTGGCCTCAGGCTCAGTGGCCAGTGGCCTCAGTGGCTCAGGCCAGGCTCAGGCTCAGTGGCTCAGGCTCAGGGTCAGGCCCAGTGGCCCAGTGGCTCAGTGGCCTGTGGCCCAGTGGCTCAGTGGCCAGTGGCTCAGTGGCTCAGTGGCTCAGTGGCTCAGTGGCTCAGTGGCCTCAGTGGCCTCAGGCTCAGGGCTCAGTGGCCTGTCAGTGGCCCAGGCTCAGTGGCTCAGTGGCCTGTGGCCCAGTGGCTCAGTGGCCAGTGGCTCAGTGGCTCAGTGGCTCAGTGGCTCAGTGGCCTCAGGCTCAGTGGCCTGTGGCTCAGTGGCCAGTGGCTCAGTGGCTCAGTGGCCTCAGTGGCTCAGTGGCCTGTGGCTCAGGTGGCTCAGTGGCTCAGTGGCCAGGCTCAGGCTCAGTGGCTCAGGCCTGTGGCTCAGTGGCTCAGTGGCTCAGGCTCAGTGGCCCTCAGTGGCTCAGTGGCTCAGTGGCTCAGTGGCCTCAGTGGCCCAGTGGCTCAGTGGCCCAGGCCTCAGTGGCCCAGTGGCTCAGTGGCTCAGTGGCTCAGTGGCCTCAGGCTCAGGCCTCAGGCCAGTGGCTCAGTGGCCTGGCCCAGGCTCAGGCCTCAGTGGCCAGTGGCCTGTGGCTGGCCAGTGGCCTCAGTGGCCCAGTGGCTCAGGTCTAGGCCTCAGTGGCTCAGGCTCAGTGGCTCAGGCCTCAGGCCTGTGTGGCTCAGTGGCCTGTGGCCTCAGTGGCTCAGTGGCTCAGTGGCTCAGTGGCCTCAGTGGCTCAGTGGCCAGTGGCTCAGTGGCCCAGGCTCAGTGGCTCAGGCCTGTGGCTCAGTGGCTCAGTGGCTCAGTGGCTCAGGTGGCCTGCGTGGCTCAGTGGCTCAGGCTTCAGGCTCAGGGCCTGTGGCTCAGTGGCTCAGTGGCTCAGTGGCCAGGGCCAGTGGCTCAGGCCAGGCTCAGTGGCTCAGGTGGCCCAGTGGCTCAGTGGCTCAGTGGTCAGGGCTCAGGCTCAGTGGCCTGTGGCCTCAGTGGCTCAGGCCTGTGGCTCAGTGGCCTCAGGCTCAGGCTCAGGCTCAGTGGCCTCAGGTGGCTCAGTGGCTCAGTGGCTCAGTGGCTCAGTGGCCCAGGCTCAGTGGCTGTGGCTCAGGCTCAGTGGCTCAGTGTGGCTCAGTGGCAGTCTGTGGCTCAGTGGCTCAGTGGCCTCAGGCTCAGTGGCCTCAGGGCTCAGTGGCTCAGGGCCAGGGCCCAGGCCAGGCTCAGGCCCAGTGGCCTCAGGGCCAGGCTCAGTGGCCCAGTGGCTCAGTGGCTCAGTGGCCCAGGCTCAGTGGCCAGTGGCTCAGTGGCCCAGGCCCAGGCCTGTGGCTCAGTGGCTCAGTGGCTCTGTGGCTCAGGCTCAGTGGCTCAGTGGCTCAGTGGCTCAGTGGCCCAGTGGCCTGTGGCTCAGTGGCTCAGGCCCCAGGGCTCAGTGGCCTGTGGCTCAGGCCTGTGGCCTGTGGCTCAGTGGCCTGTGGCCTCAGGGCTCAGGCTCAGTGGCCTTAGGGCCAGTGGCCCAGGGCCTGTGGCTCAGCCCAGGCCTGTGGCTCAGTGGCTCAGGCCCAGGCTCAGTGGCTCAGTGGCTCAGTGGCCTCCAGTGGCTCAGTGGCCCAGTGGCTCAGTGGCTCAGTGGCTCAGTGGCTCAGGCTCAGTGGCTCAGTGGCTCAGGCTCAGGGCCAGTGGCCTCAGTGGCCTGTGGCTCAGGGCTCAGGCTCAGTGGCCAGTGGCCCAGTGGCTCAGTGGCCTCAGGGCCTCAGTGGCCAGTGGCCAGTGGCCCAGTGGCCTCAGTGGCCAGTGGCCCAGGCCCAGTGGCTCAGGGCTCAGTGGCTCAGTGGCTCAGTGGCCTCAGTGGCCAGTGGCTCAGTGGCCCAGGGCCAGGCCCAGGGCCAGTGGCCTCAGTGGCTCAGGCTCAGGGCTCAGTGGCTCAGTGGCTCAGGCCTCAGTGGCCAGTGGCTCAGTGGCTCAGGTGGCTCAGGGCCAGTGGCCCAGGCCTCAGTGGCTCAGTGGCCAGTGGCCTGGTCAGGGCTCAGTGGCCAGGGCTCAGTGGGCTCAGGCTCAGGCCAGTGGCCTCAGTGGCTCAGTCAGGCTCAGGGCTCAGTGGCCCAGGCTCAGTGGCTCAGTGGCTCAGTGGCCCAGGCCCAGGCCTGTGTGGCTCAGGCCCAGGCCAGGTGGCTCAGGCTCAGTGGCCAGTGGGCCTGTGGCTCAGTGGCTCAGTGGCCTCAGTGGCTCAGTGGCTCAGTGGCCAGTGGCCAGTGGCCAGTGGCTCAGTGGCTCAGTAGGCCAGTGGCTCAGTGGCTCAGTGGCTCAGTGGCTCAGTGGCTCAGTGGCTCAGTGGCCAGTGGCTCAGTGGCTCAGTGGCCTCAGTGGCTCAGTGGCCAGTGGCCCAGGCTCAGTGGCCAGTGGCCCAGTGGCCTCAGTGGCTCAGGCTCAGTGGCCTGTGGCCAGTGGCTCAGCTCAGGCTCAGGCCTGGTGGCTCAGTGGCTGGCCAGTGGCTCAGGCCTCAGTGGCTCAGTGGCCAGTGGCTCAGTGGCTCAGTGGCTCAGTGGCTCAGTGGCCAGTGGCCCAGGCTCAGGCTCAGTGGCTCAGTGGCTCAGTGGCTCAGTGGCTCAGGCTCAGTGGCTCAGTGGCCTCAGTGGCCAGTGGCTCAGTGGCTCAGTGGCCTGTGGCCTCAGTGGCTCAGGTGGCCTCAGTGGCCAGTGTGGCTCAGTGGCTCAGTGGCTCAGGCTCAGTGGCTCAGTGGCCTCAGTGGCCTCAGTGGCCAGTGGCCCAGTGGCTCAGGGCCCAGGGCTCAGTGGCCTGTGGCCCAGTGGCCCAGCTCAGGCTCAGTGGCTCAGTGGCTCAGTGGCCTCAGTGGCTCTGGTGGCCTGTGGCTCAGTGGCCTGTGGCTCAGTGGCTCAGTGGCTCAGTGGCCAGTGGCTCAGTGGCCTGGTGGCTCAGTGGCTCAGTGGCCAGTGGCCTCAGTGGCTCAGTGGCTCAGTGGCCTCAGTGGCTCAGTGGCCTGGCCCAGTGGCTCAGGCCAGGTGGCCTGTGGCTCAGTGGCTCAGTGGCCTGCAGGCTCAGTGGCTCAGTGGCTCAGTGGCTCAGTGGCTCAGTGGCCCAGTGGCTCAGTGGCCTCAGTGGCCTGTGGCCAGTGGTGGCTCAGTGCCCAGTGGCTCAGTGGCTCAGTGGCTCAGTGGCTCAGTGGCTCAGGGCCTCAGGGCTCAGTGGCTCAGTGGCTCAGTGGCTCAGGCTCAGTGGCCTCAGTGGCTCAGGCCTCAGTGGCTCAGTGGCCAGTGGCCCAGGCTCAGTGGCCTCAGTGGCTCAGGGCCTGGCTCAGGCTCAGTGGCTCAGTGGCTCAGGTCCAGGCTCAGGGCCTCAGGTGGCTCAGTGGCCTCAGGGCTCAGTGGCTCAGTGGCCTGTGGCTCAGGCTCAGTGGCTCAGGGCCAGGCTCAGGGTGGCCCAGTGGCTCAGTGGCCCAGGCTCAGTGGCCTCAGTGGCTCAGTGGCTCAGTGGCCCAGTGGCTCAGTGGCCTCAGTGGCCAGGGCCAGTGGCTCAGTGGCCAGGGCTCAGGCCAGGCTCAGGCCCAGGCCTCAGTGGCTCAGTGGCTCAGTGGCTCAGTGGCTCAGGCCAGGCTCAGGCTCAGTGGCCTGTGTGGCTCAGGCCTCAGTGGCTCAGTGGCCTCAGTGGCCTGTGGCTCAGGGCTCAGTGGCCTCAGTGGCCAGGTGGCCCAGGCTCAGGGCCCAGTGGCTCAGTGGCCTCAGTGGCTCAGGCCCAGTGGCTCAGTGGCCTCAGGCCCAGTGGCTCAGTGGCCTGTGGCCTCAGTGGCTCAGTGGCCTCAGTGGCCTCAGTGGCCTCAGTGGCCTCAGTGGCCAGTGGCTCAGGCCTCAGTGGCTCAGTGGCCTCAGGCTCAGGCTCAGGGCCCAGGTCAGGCCTCAGGCTCAGTGGCCCAGTGGCTCAGGCCAGTGGCCCAGTGGCTCAGTGGCCTGTGGCTCAGTGGCCCAGTGGCCAGTGGCCAGTGGCTCAGTGGCCTCAGTGGCTCAGTGGCCTCAGTGGCCAGTGGCCCAGGCTCAGGCTCAGTGGCTCAGTGGCTCAGGCTCAGTGGCCCAGTGGCCAGTGGCTCAGGCTGTCAGTGGCCCAGGCCTCAGTGGCCAGTGGCTCAGTGGCTCAGGGCTCAGTGGCTCAGTGGCTCAGTGGCCTCAGTGGCCCAGTGGCTCAGTGGCCAGTGGCCCAGGCCTGTGGCCCAGGCTCAGTGGCTCAGTGGCTCAGTGGCTCAGTGGCCAGTGGCTCAGGGCTCAGTGGCTCAGGCCTGTGGCTCAGTGGCTCAGTGGCTCAGGCTCAGTGGCCTCAGTGGCTCAGGCCTGGCTCAGGCCCAGGCTCAGTGGCCTCAGGCTCAGTGGCCTCAGTGGCTCAGTGGCTCAGGCTCAGGCCTGGCCCAGTGGCTCAGTGGCTCAGTGGCTCAGTGGCCCAGGCCCAGGCCAGTGGCCAGTGGCCCAGTGGCTCAGGGCCAGTGGCCTGTGGCCTGTGGCCAGTGGCCTGTGGCCTCAGGCTCAGTGGCCTCAGGCTGGCCAGTGGCTCAGGCTCAGTGGCCTGTGGCTCAGTGGCTCAGTGGCTCAGGCTCAGGCTCAGTGGCTCAGGCTCAGTGGCCTCAGTGGCCTGTGGCTCAGTGGCCAGTGGCTCAGTGGCTCAGTGGCCTGCAGGCTCAGTGGCTCAGGGCTCAGGCTCAGGCTCAGTGGCTCAGTGGCCAGTGGCCTGTGGCCTCAGTGGCCCAGGCCTGTGGCTCAGTGGCTCAGGCTCAGGCTCAGGGCTCAGTGGCTCAGGGCTCAGGCTCAGGCCTCAGTGGCTCAGTGGCTCAGTGGCCAGGCCCAGGCTCAGGCTCAGTGGCTCAGGGCTCAGTGGCTCAGGGCTCAGTGGCCTGGCTCAGTGGCCTGTGGCTCAGTGGCCTCAGTGGCCTCAGGCTCAGGCCTCAGTGGCTCAGTGGCTCAGTGGCCAGTAGGCTCAGGCTCAGTGGCTCAGTGGCCTCAGTGGCTCAGTGGCTCAGGCCTCAGTGGCTCAGGCTCAGTGGCTCAGTGGCTCAGTGGCTCAGTGGCTCAGTGGCTCAGGCTGGCCTCAGTGGCTCAGTGGCCAGGCTCAGTGGCTCAGCTCAGGCTCAGGCTCAGTGGCCTCAGTGGCTCAGTGGCCAGTGGCCTGGCTCAGTGGCTCAGGGCTCAGTGGCTCAGGCTCAGTGGCCTCAGTGGCCTCAGTGGCTCAGTGGCTCAGTGGCTCAGGCTCAGTGGCTCAGTGGGCTCAGTGGCTCAGTGGCTCAGGGCCAGGCTCAGTGGCTCAGTGGCCCAGTGGCTCAGGCTCAGGCCTCAGGCCTGTGGCTCAGTGGCTCAGTGGCTCAGTGGCCTCAGTGGCCTCAGTGGCTCAGGGCTCAGTGGCCCAGGCCTCAGTGGCTCAGTGGCTCAGGCTCAGTGGCCTGGTAGGCCTGTGGCCAGTGGCTCAGTGGCTCAGTGGCCAGGGTGGCCTCAGGCTCAGTGGCCAGTGGCCTCAGTGGTGGCTCAGTGGCTCAGTGGCTCAGGCTCAGTGGCCCAGTGGCCTAGGCCAGGCCTGTGGCTCAGTGGCTCAGTGGCCCAGTGGCCTGTGGCTCAGGCCTCAGTGGCTCAGTGGCCTCAGTGGCTCAGTGGCTCAGGCTCAGTGGCCAGTGGTCAGTGGCCCAGGGCTCAGGCTCAGTGGCTCAGTGGCTCAGGGCTCAGTGGCTCAGGCTCAGTGGCTCAGGCTCAGTGGCTCAGTGGCCAGGGCTCAGGCCTCAGGCTCAGTGGCCTCAGTCAGGGCTCAGTGGCTCAGTGGCTCAGGTGGCTCAGTGGCCTCAGGCCCAGGCTCAGGCTCAGTGGCTCAGTGGCCCAGGCTCAGGCTCAGGCTCAGGCTCAGTGGCTCAGTGGCTCAGGCTCAGTGGCCAGGTGGCTTCAGTGGCCTCAGGCTCAGGGCTCAGTGGCTCAGTGGCTCAGGCTCAGGCTCAGTGGCTCAGTGGCCAGTGGCTCAGGCTCAGGCCTCAGTGGCTCAGGCTCAGGCCTCAGTGGCTCAGGGCTCAGGCCTAGGCCCAGGCCAGGCCTCAGGCCAGTGGCTCAGTGGCCAGGGCTCAGTGGCTCAGTGGCCTAGGCCTCAGGCCTCAGGCTCAGTGGCTCAGTGGCCTCAGTGGCTCAGGGCTCAGTGGCCAGTGGCCCAGCCCAGGGCTCAGGCTCAGTGGCTCAGTGGCTCAGGTGGCCTCAGGCCTCAGTGGCCAGGCTCAGTGGCCCAGTGGCTCAGTGGCTCAGTGGCCAGTGGCTCAGTGGCCTCAGGCCAGTGGCTCAGTCAGGCCAGTGGCCTGTGGCCTGGCCCAGTGGCTCAGTGGCCCAGTGGCCAGTGGCTCAGTGGCTCAGTGGCTCAGTGGCCAGGGCTCAGTGGCTCAGTGGCCTCAGTGGCTCAGTGGCCCAGTGGCTCAGTGGCTCTAGGCTCAGTGGCCTGTGGCTCAGTGGGCTCAGTGGCCTCAGGCTCAGTGGCCCAGGGCTCAGTGGCTCAGTGGCCTGGTGGCCCAGTGGCTCAGTGGCTCAGTGGCCCAGGCCTCAGGCCCAGGCTCAGTGGCCAGTGGCTCAGTGGCTCAGGGCTCAGTGGCCTCAGTGGCTCAGTGGCTCAGTGGCTCAGTGGCTCAGGCTCAGTGGCCTCAGTGGCTCAGTGGCTCAGTGGCCTCAGGCCAGTGGCTCAGTGGCCTCAGTGGCTCAGGGCTCAGTGGCCAGTGGCTCAGGGCTCAGTGGCCTCAGTGGCTCAGTGGCCCAGGCCAGGGCCTGTGGCTCAGGCTCAGGCCTCAGGGCCTCAGTGGCCCAGGCTCAGTGGCTCAGTGGCTCAGTGGCCCAGTGGCCTCAGTGGCCTCAGTGGCTCAGTGGCCCAGGCCAGTGGCTCAGTGGCTCAGTGGCTCAGGTGGCCCAGGCTCAGGCCTCAGGCTCAGGCCCAGTGGCCTCAGTGGCCCAGGCTCAGTGGCTCAGTGGCCTAGGCTCAGTGGCCAGGGCTCAGGCCAGTGGCTCAGTGGCTCAGTGGCCAGTGGCTCAGTGGCTCAGTGGCCTGTGGCTCAGTGGCTCAGTGGCTCAGGCTCAGTGGCCAGTGGCCTAGTGGCCCAGTGGCCAGTGGCCTCAGTGGCCTGTGGCTCAGGCCTCAGTGGCCAGGCCCAGGGCTCAGTGGCCTCAGGCTCAGTGGCTCAGGTGGCCCAGTGGCTCAGGCTCAGTGGCTCAGGCCTCAGTGGCCTGTGGCCCAGTGGCTCAGTGGCCAGTGGCCAGTGGCCAGTGGCCTGTGGCAGTGGCTCAGTGGCCTCAGTGGCCCAGTGGCCCAGTGGCTCAGTGGCCCAGTGGCCTCAGTGGCCAGGCCTCAGGCTCAGGGCCAGTGGCCTCAGTGGCTCAGGGCCTCAGTGGCCTCAGGGCTCAGTGGCCAGTGGCCTCAGGCCAGTGGCTCAGGCTCAGGGCCCAGGGCCAGGCTCAGTGGCTGGCCTCAGTGGCTCAGTGGCCCAGGGCCTCAGGCCTCAGTGGCCCAGGCTCAGTGGCCTGGTGGCCCAGTGGCTCTGTGGCCTCAGGCCTCAGTGGCCTCAGTGGCTCAGTGGCCCAGTGGCCTCAGTGGCCTCAGGCCCAGTGGCCAGTGGCCCAGTGGCCTCAGTGGCCCAGTGGCCCAGGCTCAGTGGCTCAGGCTCAGGCCTCAGTGGCTCAGTGGCCTCAGTGGCCCAGGTGGCTCAGTGGCTCAGTGGCTCAGTGGCCCAGTGGCCTCAGGCTCCAGGCTCAGTGGCTCAGGCTCAGGCCAGTGGCCCAGTGGCCCAGGTGGCCTCAGTGGCTCAGTGGCTCAGGCCTCAGTGGCCCAGTGGCTCAGTGGCCTCAGTGGCCCAGTGGCTCAGTGGCTCAGGCCTCAGTGGCTCAGTGGCCTCAGGCTCAGTGGCTCAGGTGGCCTGTGGCCAGTGGCCAGTGGCCTCAGGGCCAGTGGCCCAGTGGCCAGTGGCCTCAGTGGCTCAGTGGCCAGTGGCTCAGTGGCTCAGTGGCTCAGGCCCAGGGCCAGTGGCCCAGTGGCCAGTGGCCTCAGCCCAGGCTCAGTGGCCTCAGTGGCTCAGGCCCAGGCCAGTGGCCTGGGTGGCCCAGGCTCAGGCTCAGGCCTGTGGCTCAGTGGCTCTGTGGCCCAGGGGCTCAGTGGCCTCAGTGGCCCAGGCCTGGCCCAGGCCTGTGGCCCAGTGGCCAGTGGCTCAGGCTCAGGCTCAGGCCAGTGGCCTGTGGCCAGTGGCTCAGGCTCAGTGGCTCAGTGGCTCAGTGGCCTCAGGCCCAGGCTCAGTGGCCCAGTGGCCAGTGGCCTGTGGCCTCAGTGGCTCAGGGCTCAGCGGCTCAGGCTCAGTGGCCCAGGGGCCAGTGGCCTGGCTTCCAGGCTCAGGCTCAGGCCTCAGTGGCTCAGTGGCCTCAGTGGCTCAGTGGCTCAGGTGGCCTCAGTGGCTCAGTGGCCCAGTGGCTCTGGCTCAGGCCAGGCCTCAGTGGCCAGTGGCTCAGGTGGCTCAGTGGCTCTGTGGCCCAGGGCTCTGGCCCAGGCTCAGTGGCTCAGGCCCAGTGGCTCAGTGGCTCAGTGGCCCAGTGGCCCAGGCTCAGGCTCTGTGGCTCAGGCCCAGGCTCAGTGGCTCAGGCCCAGTGGCTCAGTGGCCCAGGCCCAGGCTCAGTGGCCTCAGGCTCAGTGGCTCAGTGGCCAGTGGCCTGGCCCAGGCTCAGTGGCCTCAGGCTCAGTGGCCTCAGGCTCAGTGGCCCAGGCCTGGCCCAGGGCTGGCCCAGGCCCAGTGGCTCAGTGGCCAGTGGCCTGTGGCTCAGTGGCTCAGTGGCCAGTGGCTCAGTGGCTCAGGCTCAGTGGCCTCAGTGGCTCAGGCTCAGGCCCAGGCCAGGCTCAGTGGCCTCAGGCTCAGTGGCCCAGGGGGCTCAGGGCTCAGGCCTCAGTGGCTCAGTGCCTCAGTGGCTCAGGCCCAGTGGCTCAGTGGCTCAGTGGCCTGTGGCTCAGGCTCAGTGGCTCAGTGGCCCAGGGCTCAGTGGCCTCAGTGGCTCAGTGGCTCAGGCTCAGGCCTGTGGCTCAGGCCTCAGTGGCTCAGTGGCTCAGGCCTGTGGCCCAGTGGCTCAGGCCCTCAGGCTCAGTGGCTCAGGCTCAGTGGCTCAGTGGCTCAGTGGCTCAGTGGCTCAGTGGCTCAGTGGCCTGTGGCCCAGGGCTCAGGCCCAGGCCCAGTGGCTCAGGCTCAGTGGCCAGGCCTGCAGGCTCAGTGGCTCAGGCTCAGGCCCAGGTGGCTCAGTGGCTCAGTGGCTCAGTGGCTTCAGTGGCTCTGTGGCTCAGTGGCCTCAGGCTCAGGTGGCTCAGTGGCTCAGTGGCCTGTGGCTCAGTGGCTCAGGCCTGTGGCCCAGGCTCAGTGGCTCAGTGGCTCAGTGGCCTGTGGCTCAGGGCCTCAGGCTCAGTGGCTCAGGCCCAGGCTCAGTGGCCTCAGTGGCCTGTGGCTCAGTGGCAGTCAGGCTCAGTGGCTCAGTGGCCAGTGGCCAGTGGCTCAGTGGCTCTGTGGCTCAGTGGCCAGTGGCTCAGGCCAGGGCCTCAGGCCTGTGGCCCAGTGGCTCAGGCTCAGGCTCAGGCTCAGTGGCTCAGGCTCAGTGGCCAGTGGCTCAGTGGCCCAGTGGCTCAGTGGCTCAGTGGCTCAGTGGCCCAGGCCTCAGGCTCAGGCTCAGTGGCTCAGTGGCTCAGTGGCTCAGTGGCCTCAGTGGCTCAGGCCTTGTGGCTCAGGCTCAGTGGCTCAGTGGCTCAGCAGCTCAGGCTCAGTGGCTCAGTGGCCTCAGTGGCTCAGTGGCCCAGTGGCTCAGGCTCAGTGGCTCAGTGGCTCAGTGGCCAGTGGCTCAGTGGCCCAGTCAGGCTCAGGCTCAGGCTCAGGCCTGTGGCCAGTGGCTCAGGCTCAGTGGCTCAGTGGCTCAGGCCTCAGGCTCAGTGGCCCAGGCCCAGTGGCCTGTGGCCTCAGTGGCCTCAGTGGCTCAGGCCAGTGGCTCAGTGGCTCAGTGGCCCAGTGGCCTCAGGCTCAGTGGCTCAGTGGCTCAGGCCTGTGGCTCAGGCTCAGGCTCAGTGGCCCAGGCTCAGGCTCAGTGGCTCAGGCCCAGGCTCAGTGGCTCAGGCTCAGTGGCTCAGTGGCCTCAGGCTCAGTGGCCCAGGCCTGTGGCTCAGTGGCCAGTGGCTCAGGCTCAGGCAGTGGCTCAGTGGCCCAGGGCTCAGTGGCCAGTGGCTCAGTGGCCTCAGGGCTCAGTGGCCTCAGGGCTCAGGCCTCAGTGGGCTCAGGCTCAGTGGCTCAGTGGCTCAGTGGCCCAGTGGCTCAGGCTCAGGCTCAGTGGCTCAGTGGCTCAGGCTCAGGTGGCCCAGTGGCTCAGTGGCTCAGTGGCCTCAGTGGTGGCTCAGTGGCTCAGGCCAGTGGCCCAGTGGCTCAGTGGCAGTGGCCAGGCTCAGTGGCCAGTGGCTCAGTGGCCCAGTGGCTCAGTGGCCCAGTGGCTCAGGCTCAGTACCAGGCTCAGTGGCTCAGGCTCAGTGGCCTGGTGGCTCAGTGGCTCAGGCTCAGGCTCAGGCCTGTGGCTCAGGCTCAGTGGCTCAGGCTCAGGTGGCTCAGTGGCTCAGGGTGGCTCAGGCCCAGTGGCTCAGGTGGCTCAGTGGCTCAGGCTCAGTGGCCAGTGGCTCAGTGGCTCAGTGGCTCAGGCCTGCAGGCTCAGGCCCAGGCTCAGGCCTCAGGCCTCAGGTGGCCTCAGTGGCTCAGTGGCCTGTGGCCAGGGCCTCAGGCTCAGTGGCCTCAGTGGCTCAGGCCTGGCCAGGCTCAGGCTCAGTGGCTCAGTGGCCTGTGGCTCAGTGGCTCAGGCCAGTGGCCTCAGTGGCTCAGTGGCTCAGTGGCTCAGGGTGGCTCAGTGGCTCAGTGGCTCAGGCTCAGGCCCAGGCTCAGTGGCTCAGTGGCCTGTGGCTCAGGCTCAGGCCTGTGTGGCTCAGTGGCCTCAGGCCAGTGGCTCAGGCCCAGTGGCCTGTGGCTCAGTGGCTCAGGCTCAGGGCCTCAGTGGCTCAGGCTCAGGCTCAGGCTCAGTGGCCCAGTGGCTCAGGCCCAGTGGCTCAGTGGCCTGTGGCCCAGTGGCCCAGTGGCCAGTGGCCTGTGGCCTTGTGGCCCAGTGGCCCAGGCCTCAGTGGCTCAGTGGCTCTGTGTGGCCAGTGGCTCAGTGGCCTGGTCAGGCTCAGTGGCTCAGGCTCAGTGGCCTCAGGGCTCAGGCTCAGTGGCCTCAGGCCAGGCCTCAGTGGCTCAGGGCTCAGGCCCAGTGGCCCAGTGGCCTGGCTCAGTGGCTCAGGCTCAGTGGCTCAGTGGCTCAGTGGCTCAGGGCTCAGGCTCAGTGGCTCAGGGCCTGGCTCAGGCCTAGGCTCAGTGGCTCAGTGGCTCAGGCCTGCCCAGGCCTGTGGCCTCAGTGGCTCAGTGGCTCAGTGGCTCTGTGGCTCAGTGGCTCAGGCTCAGTGGCCTCAGTGGCTCAGCCCAGGCCTGTGGCCCAGTGGCCTCAGTGGCTCAGTGGCTCAGTGGCCAGTGGCCCAGGGCCTCAGTGGCCTCAGGCCCAGTGGCCCAGGCTCTGGCCCAGGCCTAGGCTCAGGCCTCAGTGGCCTCAGTGGCCTCAGTGGCTCAGTGGCCCAGTGGCTCAGTGGCCTCAGTGGCCCAGGCTCAGTGGCCTGTGGCTCAGTGGCTCAGTGGCCAGTGGCCAGTGGCTCAGGCTCAGTGGCTCAGTGGCTCAGGCTCAGGCTCAGTGGCTCAGGCCTGGCCCAGGCTCAGTGGCTCAGTGGCTCAGTGGCCCAGTGGCTCAGTGGCTCAGTGGCCTGGCTCAGGCCCAGGGCTCAGGCTCAGTGGCTCAGGCTCAGTGGCCAGGCTCAGGCCAGTGGCTCAGTGGCTCAGTGGCTCAGTGGCCCAGTGGCCAGTGGCTCAGGGCTCAGTGGCCTCAGTGGCCTGGTGGCTCAGTGGCTCAGTGGCCAGTGGCTCAGTGGCTCAGTGGCTCTGGCTCAGTGGCTCAGTGGCCTGTGGCCCAGTGGCCTGTGGCCAGTGGCCTGTGGCTCAGTGGCCTCAGTGGCCTCAGTGGCCTGGTGGCTCAGTGGCTCAGTGGCCTGTGGCCTCAGCCCAGGCCCAGTGGCTCAGGCTCAGTGGCCTCAGTGGCCTCAGTGGCTCAGGTGGCTCAGGGCTCAGTGGCCAGTGGCCTCAGGCTCAGTGGCCAGGCCAGTGGCTCAGGCTCAGTGGCCTCAGGCCTGGCTCAGGCCTGTGGCCTCAGTGGCTCAGGCTCAGTGGCCAGTGGCCTCAGGCTCAGTGGCCTCAGTGGCCTGGTGGCTCAGTGGCTCAGGCTCAGTGGCTCAGTGGCTCAGTGGCCCAGGGCCAGGCTCAGTGGCTCAGTGGCCTGTGGCCCAGGCTCAGGCTCAGGCTCAGTGGCCTCAGGCTCAGGCCAGGGCTCAGGCCTCAGGGGCCAGTGGCTCAGTGGCCCAGTGGCTCAGGCCTGTGGCCCAGGTGGCCAGTGGCCCAGGCTCAGGCTCAGTGGCTGGCTCAGTGGCTCAGTGGCTCAGTGGCTCAGGCCTGTGGCTCAGGCCAGTGGCCTGTGGCTCAGTGGCTCAGGCCTCTGTGGCCTCAGTGGCCTCAGTGGCTCAGTGGCCCAGGCTCAGGCTCAGGCCCAGGGCTCAGTGGCTCAGTGGCCCAGGTGGCCCAGGCCTCAGTGGCCCAGTGGCTCAGGCTCAGTGGCTCAGGCCAGGCTCAGGCCTGGCCCAGGCTCAGTGGCCTCAGGCTCAGTGGCCTCAGGCCTGTAGGGCTCAGTGGCCTCAGTGGCCTCAGGCCTCAGTGGCTCAGTGGCTCAGTGGCTCAGGCTCAGGCCTCAGTGGCCCAGGCCTGTGGCTCAGTGGCTCAGTGGCTCAGGGCTCAGTGGCCAGGGCCAGTGGCTCAGGCCCAGGGCCTCAGTGGCTCAGTGGCCAGGGCTCAGTGGCTCAGTGGCCTCAGTGGCTCAGGCTCAGTGGCTCAGTGGCCAGGCTCAGTGGCTCAGGCTCAGTGGCTCAGTGGCCAGTGGCTCAGTGGCTCAGTGGCCAGTGGCTCAGGCCTCAGTGGCTCAGGCTCAGTGGCTCAGTGGCTCAGGCCTGGCCCAGTGGCTCAGTGGCCTGGTGGCTCAGTGGCTCAGTGGCCTGTGGCTCAGTGGCCTCAGTGGCTCAGGCCAGTGGCTCATGGCTCAGTGGCCCAGTGGCTCAGTGGCTCAGTGGCCTCAGGCTCAGTGGCCAGTGGCCTCAGTGGCCTCAGGCTCAGGCCCAGTGGCTCAGTGGCTCAGGGCTCAGTGGCCAGTGGCCAGGCTCAGTGGCTCAGTGGCCAGGGCCTGTGGCCAGGCCCAGGCCAGGCTGGCCTCAGGCTGGCCCAGGCTCAGGCTCAGGGTGGCTCAGTGGCCTGTGGCTCAGGCCTGTGGCCCAGGCTCAGGCCTCAGGCCAGTGGCCAGTGGCCTCAGGCCCAGGCTCAGTGGCCTCAGGCTCAGGGCTCAGGTGGCTCAGGCCTGTGGCTCAGTGGCTCAGTGGCTCAGTGGCCAGTGGCCTGTGGCTCAGGCCTCAGGCCTCAGGCCCAGGCCCAGTGGCCCAGGGCTCAGGCCTCAGTGGCCCAGTGGCTCAGTGGCCTCAGTGGCCCAGTGGCTCAGTGGCCTCAGTGGCTCAGGCTCAGGCCTCAGTGGCCCAGGCCTGTGGCCCAGGGCTCAGTGGCTCAGGCTCAGGGCTCAGGCCTCAGGCTCAGGCTCAGTGGCTCAGTGGCTCAGTGGCCCAGTGGCCTCAGTGGCTCAGGTGGCCAGTGGCCTCAGTGGCCCAGGCTCAGTGGCTCAGTGGCCAGGCCCAGGCCAGTGGCCAGGCCTGGTGGCTCAGTGGCTCAGGCCCAGTGGCCTCAGTGGCCTCAGGCCTTGTGGCTCAGGGCCAGTGGCCTCAGGCTCAGGCTCAGTGGCTCATGGCCAGGGCTCAGTGGCTCAGTGGCCCAGGCTCAGTGGCTCAGTCAGGCTCAGTGGCCTGTGGCTCAGTGGCCTGTGGCCAGGCTCAGTGGCCTAGGCTCAGGCCTGTGGCTCAGCTGGCCTCAGTGGCCTGTGGCCCAGGGCCTGTGGCTCAGGGCTCAGTGGCTCTGTGGCCCAGTGGCTCAGTGGCTCAGTGGCTCAGGGCTCAGGTGGCCAGTGGCTCAGGGCCTCAGTGGCCTCAGGCTCAGTGGCTCAGTGGCCTGTGGCTCAGTGGCTCAGTGGCTCAGTGGCTCAGTGGCTCAGTGGCCCCAGGCTCAGGGCTCAGTGGCCTGTGGCAGGGCCCAGCCCAGGCCAGGCCTGTGGCTGCCAGTGGCTCAGGGCCCAGGCTCAGTGGCCTGTGGCCTGGTGGCTCAGGCTCAGTGGCCCAGTGGCTCAGTGGCCCAGGCTCAGTGGCTCAGGCTCAGTGGCCTGTGGCTCAGGGCTCAGGCTCAGTGGCCCAGGCCAGTGGCCCAGTGGCTCAGTGGCTCAGTGGCCTGGTGGCTCAGGCCTGTGGCCCAGGCCCAGTGGCCTCAGTGGCTCAGTGGCTCAGGCCTCAGTGGCTCAGTGGCTCAGGCTCAGTGGCTCAGGCCTGTGGCCAGTGGCAGGCTCAGTGGCTCAGTGGCTCAGTGGCTCAGTGGCTCAGGCCCAGGCCAGTGGCTCAGTGGCTCAGTGGCTCAGGCCAGTGGCCTGTGGCTCAGTGGCCCAGTGGCTCAGGCTCAGGCTCAGTGGCTCAGTGGCTCAGGCTCAGGGCCAGGCTCAGTGGCCAGTGGCCCAGGCTCAGTGGCCTGTGGCTCAGTGGCTCAGGCTCAGGCTCAGTGGCTCAGGGCTCAGTGGCTCAGGCCCAGTGGCCTCAGTGGCCCAGTGGCCAGTGGCTCAGGTGGCCAGGCCTGTGGCCCAGGCTCAGGCTCAGGCCTCAGTGGCCTCAGGCTCAGTGGCTCAGTCAGGCCTCAGTGGCTCAGTGGCCAGTGGCTCAGTGGCCAGGGCTCTGTGGCCAGTGGCCCAGGCCCAGTGGCTCAGGCCAGTGGCTCAGGCTCAGGCTCAGGCTCAGTGGCCCAGGCCTCAGTGGCCTCAGGCTCTGTGGCTCAGTGGCCAGTGGCTCAGGCTCAGTGGCCTGTGGCTCAGGCCAGGCTCAGTGGCTCAGGCAGGGCCTGTGGCCAGTGGCCTGTGGCTCAGTGGCTCAGTGGCCAGTGGCTCAGTGGCTCAGGCCAGTGGCTCAGTGGCTCAGGCTCAGTGGCCTGTGGCTCAGCCTGGCCTCAGTGGCTCAGTGGCCTCAGGGCTCAGGGCCAGTGGCTCAGTGGCCTCAGGTGGCTCAGTGGCTCAGGCCCAGTGGCTCAGTGGCTCAGTGGCCAGGGCTCAGTGGCTCAGGCCTGGCTCAGGCCTGGTGGCTCAGTGGCTCAGTGGCTCAGTGCCTCAGGGCTCAGGCTCAGTGGCTCAGTGGCTCAGTGGCTCAGGCTCAGTGGCTCAGTGGCTCAGGCCAGTGGCTCAGTGGCCTCAGTGGCCAGTGGCTCAGGCTCTGGCTCAGGCTCAGTGGCCTCAGGCCAGTGGCTCAGTGGCCCAGCTGGCCTAGGCTCAGGCCCTGGCCCAGGCCCAGTGGCTCAGTGGCCCAGGCTCAGTGGCTCAGTGGCTCAGGCTGGCTCAGTGGCTCAGGCCTGTGGCCAGTGGCTCAGTGGCCCAGTGGCTCAGTGGCTCAGTGGCTCAGTGGCCTGCTCAGGCCCAGTGGCCCAGTGGCCTCAGTGGCCCAGGCTCAGTGGCTCAGGCCTCAGGCTCAGTGGCCCAGGGCTCAGTGGCCTGTGGCCTCAGTGGCCTCAGTGGCCCAGTGGCCTCAGGCTCAGTGGCTCAGTGGCCTGTGGCCTCAGTGGCTCAGGTCAGGCTCAGTGGCCCAGGCCTCAGTGGCTCAGGCTCAGGCTCAGTGGCTCAGTGGCTCAGTGGCCTTGGTGGCCAGTGGCTCAGGGCTCAGTGGCCTCAGTGGCCCAGTGGCTCAGTGGCTCAGTGGCCAGGTGGCTCAGGCTCAGGCTCAGTGGCTCAGTGGCTCAGTGGCTCAGGCTCAGTGGCTCAGTGGCTCAGTGGCTCAGGGTGGCCAGTGGCCAGTGGCCTCAGGCTCAGTGGCCAGTGGCTCAGTGGCTCAGTGGCCAGTGGCTCAGTGGCTGGCCTCAGGCCTCAGGCCCAGGCCTGTGGCCTGTGGCTCAGTGGCCCAGGGCTCAGTGGCCAGTGGCCAGGCTCAGTGGCCTCAGTGGCCTCAGGCCCAGGCCAGTGGCTCAGTGGCCCCAGTGGCTCAGGCCCAGTGGCTCAGTGGCCTAGGCTCAGTGGCCAGTGGCCCAGTGGCTCAGTGGCTCAGTGGCCAGTGGCTCAGGCCCAGCTCAGGCTCAGTGGCTCAGGCTCAGGGCTCAGTGGCCCCAGGCCTCAGGCCTGTGGCCTGTGGCCAGTGGCCCAGTGGCTCAGGCCCAGGCTCAGCCCAGGCTCAGGCCTCAGGGCCTCAGGGTCAGGCCCAGTGGCTCAGTGGCCTCAGTGGCTCAGGCTCAGTGGCAGTGGCTCAGGCTCAGCCCAGGCTCAGTGGCCAGTGGCTCAGGCCCAGTGGCCTCAGTGGCCCAGTGGCCAGTGGCCCAGGGCCTCAGTGGCTCAGTGGCTCAGGCTCAGTGGCCTGGCTCAGTGGCCCAGGGCTCAGGCTCAGGCTCAGTGGCCTCAGTGGCTCAGTGGCCTGTGGCTCAGTGGCCAGTGGCTCAGGCTCAGTGGCTCAGTGGCCAGTGGCCAGTGGCCAGGCTCAGTGGCCTCAGGCTCAGTGGCCTCAGGGCTCAGTGGCCTCAGTGGCTCAGTGGCCTGTGGCCCAGTGGCTCAGTGGGGCTCAGGGCTCAGGCTCAGTGGCTCAGTGGCTCAGTGGCCTCAGTGGCCAGTGGCCTGCCCGTCAGTGGCTCAGGCCTCAGGCTCAGGCCTGTGGCTCAGTGGCCCAGGGCTCAGTGGCTCAGTGGCCAGGGCCCAGGCCTCAGGCTCAGTGGCTCAGTGGCCCAGGCTCAGTGGCTCAGTGGCCCAGTGGCCAGTGGTGGCTCAGTGGCCCAGTGGCTCAGGGCCAGTGGCCAGTGGCCAGTGGCTCAGTGGCCTCAGGCTCAGTGGCCTCAGTGGCTCAGTGGCTCCAGGCCAGTGGCCCAGTGGCTCAGTGGCCAGGCTCAGGCTCAGGGCTCAGGGCCTCAGTGGCTCAGTGGCTCAGGCCAGGCTCAGGCCTGTGGCTCAGGCTCAGTGGCTCAGTGGCCCAGGCTCAGTGGCCCAGGCCTCAGGCTCAGTGGCCTCAGTGGCTCAGTGGCTCAGGCTCAGGCTCAGTGGCTCAGTGGCCAGTGGCTCAGGGCTCAGTGGCCCAGTGGCCTGGCCCAGGTGGCTCAGGCCTCAGTGGCCCAGTGGCCTCAGGCTCAGGCCTGTGGCCTCAGTGGCCAGTGGCTCAGTGGCTCAGTGGCCAGTGGCCAGGCCTCAGTGGCCCAGGCCCAGGCTCAGTGGCTCAGTGGCCTGGTGGCCCAGGCTCAGTGGCTCAGTGGCCAGTGGCTCAGGCCAGTGGCTCAGTGGCTCAGTGGCTCAGTGGCCAGTGGCCTGCGCCCAGTGGCTCAGTGGCCTGTGGCTCAGTGGCTCAGTGGCCTCAGGCCTCAGTGGCCAGTGGCTCAGTGGCTCAGTGGCCTCAGGCTCAGTGGCTCAGTGGCCAGTGGCCAGTGGCCTCAGGCTCAGTGGCTCAGTGGCTCAGTGGCTCAGTGGCTCAGTGGCCTGTGGCTCAGGGCTCAGGTCAGTGGCCTCAGTGGCTCAGTGGCCTCAGTGGCTCAGTGGCCAGTGGCCTCAGTGGCTCAGTGGCCAGGCTCAGGCTCAGGCCAGTGGCTCAGTGGCCAGTGGCCTCAGTGGCTCAGTGGCTCAGGTGGCTCTGTGTGGCTCAGGCTCAGGCCTGTGGCCTCAGGCTCAGTGGCCAGTGGCTGTGGCTCAGGCTCAGGGCCCAGTGGCTCAGGCTCAGTGGCTCAGTGGCCTCAGGCCCAGTGGCTCAGTGGCTCAGTGGCTCAGGTGGCCTGTGGCTCAGTGGCCCAGGCCTGGTGGCCAGTGGCTCAGGCCTCAGGCTCAGTGGCCAGGCTCAGGCTCAGTGGTGGCCAGTGGCTCAGTGGCTCAGTGGCCAGTGGCTCAGGCCTGTGGCTCAGGCCTCAGTGGCCTGGTGGCTCAGGCCTCAGTGGCCTCAGTGGCTCAGTGGCTCAGGCCCAGGCTCAGTGGCCTCAGTGGCTCAGGCCTCAGTGGCTCAGGCTCAGGCTCAGTGGCTCAGTGGCCAGTGGCTCAGGCTCAGTGGCCAGGCTCAGGCCAGGGCTCAGGCCTCAGTGGCCAGTGGCTCAGTGGCTCAGTGGCTCAGGCTCAGTGGCCCAGGTGGCCCAGGCTCAGGCTCAGTGGCTCAGTGGCTCAGTGGCTCAGGCCAGTGGCTCAGTGGCTCAGGCCTGTGGCTCAGTGGCTCAGGCTCAGTGGCCAGGCTCAGGCCTCAGTGGCTCAGGTGGCTCAGTGGCCCAGGGCCCAGGCTCAGTGGCCAGGCCCAGTGGCCAGTGGCTCAGGCTCAGTGCTCAGTGGCTCAGGCTCAGGCTCAGGCCCAGGCCTCAGTGGCCCAGGCCTCAGTGGCTCAGTGGCCCAGGCTCAGTGGCTCAGGCTCAGGCTCAGGCCTCAGTGGCTCAGTGGCCAGGTCAGGCTCAGGCCTGGCTCAGGCCAGTGGCCTCAGGCTCAGTGGCTCAGGCCTGTGGCCTCAGTGGCCCAGCCCAGGCCAGTGGCTCAGGGCTCAGTGGCCTCAGTGGCTCAGGCCTGTGGCTCAGTGGCTCAGTGGCTCAGGCCAGGCTCAGGCTCAGTGGCTCAGTGGCTCAGTGGCCCAGTGGCTCAGGCCTGTGGCCTGTGGCCTGTGGCTCAGTGGCTCAGGTGGCCCTGTGGCTCAGTGGCCAGGCTTCCAGGCCTGTGGCTCAGGCCTCAGGGCTCAGGCTCAGTGGCTCAGTGGCCCAGGCTCAGTGGCCTCAGGCCAGTGGCTCAGTGGCCCTGTGGCTCAGGCTCTGTGGCCAGTGGCTCAGTGGCTCAGTGGCCTGTGGCTCAGTGGCCTCAGTGGCCAGGCTCAGTGGCTGGCTCAGGGCCAGTGGCTCAGGGCCAGGCCCAGGCTCAGTGGCCTGTACCAGGCCTCAGGCTCAGTGGCTCAGTGGCTCAGTGGCTCAGCTCAGGCCTCAGTGGCTCAGGCCAGGGCTCAGTGGCTCAGTGGCTCAGTGGCCTCAGTGGCCAGGCTCAGTGGCCAGTGGCCCAGGGCTCAGGCTCAGTGGCTCAGTGGCTCAGTGGCTCAGTGGCCAGGCTCAGGCTCAGGCCAGTGGCCCAGGGCTCAGTGGCTCAGGCTCTGTGGCTCAGGCCTGTGGCCTGGCTCAGGCCTCAGTGGTGTGGCTCAGGCTCAGTGGCCCAGGCCCAGGCCCAGGCTCAGTGGCTCAGGCTCAGGCTCAGGGCCAGGCTCAGTGGCCAGGCTCAGTGGCTCAGTGGCTCAGTGGCCTCAGTGGCCAGGTTCAGTGGCTCTGCTCCAGTGGCTCAGGCTCAGTGGCTCAGGCCCAGGCCAGTGGCTCAGTGGCCAGGCCTGGCCTCAGTGGCTCAGGCCTCAGTGGCTCAGTGGCCTCAGTGGCTCAGTGGCCCAGGCCAGGGCTCAGGCTCAGTGGCCTCAGGCCTCAGGCCTGGCCTTGTGGCTCAGGCCCAGTGGCCAGTGGCTCAGTGGCTCAGGCTCAGGCCCAGGCTCAGTGGCTCAGTGGCCCAGTGGCCCAGTGGCCAGTGGCTCAGTGGCCTAGGCCCAGGCTCAGGCTCAGTGGCCTGTGGCTCAGGCTCAGTGGCCCAGGCCCAGGCCCAGTGGCTCAGGCTCAGGCTCAGGCTCAGTGGCCTGTGGCTCAGTGGCTCAGGCTCAGGCCTCAGTACTCCAGGCTCAGTGGCCCAGGCTCAGTGGCTCAGTGGCCTCAGGCCTCAGTGGCTCAGGCCTCAGTGGCTCAGTCAGGCTCAGGCTCAGTGGCTCAGTGGCCCAGGGCTCAGGCCTGTGGCCTGGCCTCAGGGCTCAGTGGCCCAGTGGCTCAGTGGCTCAGTGGCTCAGTGGCCAGTGGCCTCAGTGGCCTCAGGCCAGGCTCAGTGGCCTCAGTGGCTCAGGCCCAGTGGCCTGTGGCTCATGGCTCAGTGGCTCAGGCCCAGTGGCTCAGTGGCCAGTGGCCTCAGGCCTCAGTGGCTCAGGCCTCAGGGCCTCAGTGGCCCAGTGGCCCAGTGGCTCAGTGGCTCAGGCTCAGGCTCAGTGGCTCAGGGCCTCAGTGGCTCAGTGGCCTCAGTGGCTCAGTGGCTCAGGCTCAGTGGCTCAGTGGCTCAGGCTCAGTGGCTCAGTGGCCTGTGGCTCTGTGTGGCTCAGTGGCTCAGTGGTCAGGCCTCAGTGGCTCAGTGGCCCAGTGGCCCAGTGGCCAGTGGCCTAGGTGGCAGTGGCCTCAGTGGCTCAGTGGCCTCAGGCTCAGGCCTCAGGCTCAGTGGCCTAGGGCTAGTGGCTCAGTGGCCAGTGGCCTGGTGGCTCAGGCTCAGTGGCCTCAGTGGCTCAGTGGCTCAGTGGCTCAGTGGCCTGTGGCCAGTGGCTCAGTGGCCCAGGCTCAGTGGCCTCAGTGGCCTCAGTGGCTCAGTGGCCCAGGCTCAGTGGCCCCAGTGGCCCAGTGGCTCAGTGGCTCAGTGGCCTGTGGCCCAGGGCTCAGGCCCAGGCCTGTGGTCAGTGGCTCAGGCTCTGGCTCAGGGCCAGGGCCCAGTGGCCCAGTGGCCTCAGTGGCCTGGTGGCCCAGTGGCCTCAGTGGCCTAGTGGCCTCAGGCTCAGGGCTCTGTGGCCTGTGGCCTGTGGCTCAGGCCTGGCTGTGGCCTCAGGCAGTCAAGGGCTCAGGGCTCAGTGGCTCAGGGCTTCAGTGGCCCAGGCTCAGGGTGGCTCAGTGGCCTGTGGCTCAGGCCCTGGCCTGTGGCTCAGGCCTCAGTGGCCTGTGGCCTCAGGCCTGTGGCCCAGGCCTGGCCCTGTGGCCCAGTGGCCCAGGCCAGTCAGGCCTGTGGCTCAGTGGCCCAGTGGCTCTGTGGCCAGTGGCTCAGTGGCCTGTGGGCCTCAGGCTCAGTGGCCTCAGTGTGGCTCAGTGGCCAGTGGCTCAGTGGCTCAGGGCTCAGGTGGCTCAGTGGCTCAGTGGCCCAGGGCCCAGTGGCCTGTGGCTCAGGCCTCAGTGGGCTCAGTGGCTCAGGCCAGTGGCCTCAGTGGCTCAGTGGCCTCAGTGGCTCAGGCCCAGGGCCTCAGGCCTGTGGCCTAGGCTCAGGCCTGTGGCCTCAGTGGCCTCAGTGGCTCAGTGGCTCAGGGCCTTCAGGGCTCAGTGGCCTCAGGCTCAGCTCAGGCTCAGTGGCTCAGTGGCCTCAGGCTCAGGCCTGTGGCTCAGTGGCTCAGGGCTCAGTGGCTCAGTGGCTCAGGCTCAGTGGCTCAGGCCCAGGGCTCAGTGGCTCAGTGGCCTGGCTCAGGCTCAGTGGCTCAGGCTCAGGCCTCAGGCTCCAGGGCCTAGGGCTCAGTGGCCCAGTGGCCAGTGGCCTGCCCAGGGCCCAGGCTCAGTGGCTCAGGCCTGGTGGCTCAGGCTCAGGCCCTGTGGCTCAGTGGCCTAGTGGCCCAGTGGCCCAGGCCTGTGGCTCAGTGGCCCAGGCTCAGTGGCCCAGGCTCAGTGGCTCAGTGGCTCAGGCTCAGTGGCCCAGTGGCCAGGCCAGTGGCCTCAGGCTCAGTGGCCTGTGTGGCTCAGTGGCCTCAGTGGCCTGTGGCCCAGGCTCAGTGGCCTCAGTGGCCAGGCTCAGTGGCTCAGGGCTCAGTGGCCTCAGGGCTCAGTGGCTCAGGCCAGTGGCTCAGTGGCTCAGGTGGCTCAGGCTCAGTGGCCTCAGGGCTCAGGCCTCAGTGGCCAGTGGCCTCACAGTGGCTCAGGCTCAGTGGCCCAGTGCAGCTCAGGCTCAGTGGCCTGTGGCTCAGGCCCAGGCCTGGTGGCTCAGTGGCCTCAGGCTCAGTGGCCTCAGTGCCCTGTGGCTCAGGCCCAGGCTTCCAGGGCTCAGTGGCCTCAGTGGCTCAGGCTCAGGCTCAGTGGCCTGTGGCTCAGTGGCCTCAGGTGGCCTCAGGCTCAGTGGCCTGTGGCTCAGGCCTGCAGGCCTCAGTGGCCCAGTGGCTCAGGCCTGGCAGGCTCAGGCTCAGGGCTCAGGCCCAGTGGCTCAGTCAGGCCTGTGGCTCAGGGCTCAGTGGCCTCAGGGCCCAGGCTCAGGCCTCAGGCTCAGGCCCAGGCTCAGGTAGCTCAGTGGCCAGTGGCCTGTGGCTCAGGCTCAGGCCCAGGCCCAGGCCTGTGGCTCAGTGGCCCAGTGGCTCAGTGGCCTAGGCCAGGCCTCAGGCTCAGTGGCTCAGTGGCTCAGTGGCTCAGGCCTGTGGCTCAGGCCAGGTAGGCTCAGGCCCAGGCTCAGTACCAGGCCCAGGCTCAGTGGCTCAGTGGCCCAGGCCTCAGGTCCAGCTGGCCCAGGGCCTCAGGTCCCAGGGCTCAGTGGCCCAGTGGCTCAGTGGCTCAGGTCAGTGGCCCAGTGGCCCAGTACTCAGTACTCTGGCCCAGTGGCCCAGGCCCAGGCTCAGTAGCCTCAGGGCCCAGTGGCCTGCGGCCCAGGCCCAGGCCCAGTGGCCCAGCAGCTCAGGCCTGGTGGCCAGTGGCCTGTGGCTCAGTGGCCCAGTGGCTCAGGCCTCAGTGGCCTAGGCCTAGGCTCAGTGGCCCTGCGGCCTGGTGGCCCAGGGTCAGGCTCAGCGGCCAGGCCCAGTGGCCCAGGCCCAGGCCTGGTGGCCTGTGGCCTGTGGCCCAGGCCCAGGGCCTCAGGGCTAGTGGCCCAGGCTCAGCAGCTCAGTGGCCTAGCCCAGGCTCAGTGGCCTCAGTGGCCTGGCCAGTCATGGCCCAGGGCCAGGCCCAGTGGCCCTAGGCCTCAGTGGCTCAGTGGCTCAGGCCAGTGGCCCAGGCCCAGGCTCAGTGGCCCAGTGGCCCAGTGGCCTCCAGTGGCCCAGGCTCAGTGGCCTCAGTGGCCCAGTGGCCCAGTGGCCTCAGTGGCTCAGTGGCTCAGTGGCCTCAGTGGCCTGGTGGCTCAGGGCCCAGTATTCAGGCTCAGTGGCTCAGGCTCAGGGCCCAGTGGCCTCAGGCCTCAGTGGCCCAGGCCTGTGGCCTCAGGCCTCCAGGCTCAGTGGCCTCAGGCTCAGTGGCTCAGTGGCCTCAGGCTCAGTGGCCCAGGCTCAGTGGCCCCTGTGGCTCAGGCTCAGTGGCCTCAGTGGCCTGGTGGCCCAGTGGCTCAGGCTCTGCGCTCAGGGCCAGTGGCTCAGGCTCAGTGGCTCAGTGGCTCAGTGGCCTCAGTGGCTCAGTGGCTCAGGCTCAGTGGCCTCAGGGCTCAGTGGCTCAGTGGCTCAGTGGCCTCAGTGGCTCAGTGGCTCAGGCCTCAGTGGCTCAGTGGCCCAGTGGCTCAGTGGCTCAGGCCTAGGGCCAGTGGCTCAGTGGCTCAGTGGCCTAGTGGCTCAGGCCCAGTGGCTCAGGCCTCAGTGGCCTCAGTGGCCCAGTGGCTCAGTGGCTCAGGCTCAGGCTCAGGCTCAGTGGCCTCAGGCTCAGTGGCTCCAGTGGCCTCAGTGGCTCAGGTGGCTCAGGCCCAGGCTCAGTGGCCTCAGTGGCTCAGTGGCTCAGTGGCCCAGGCCTCAGTGGCCTCAGTGGCTCAGGCTCAGTGGCTCAGTGGCTCAGGCCTGTGGCTCAGTGGCTCAGGCTCAGGCTCAGGCCTCAGTGGCTCAGCCTGGCTCAGTGGCCTCAGGCTCAGTGGCCTCAGGCTCAGTGGCCTCCAGTGGCCTCAGTGGCTCAGTGGCTCAGTGGCTCAGGCTCAGGCCCAGGCTCAGGGCCAGGCTCAGTGGCTCAGTGGCTCAGTGGCTCAGTGGCTCAGTGGCTGTGGCCCAGGCTCTGTGGCTCAGTGGCTCAGTGGCTCAGTGGCCAGTGGCCAGTGGCTCAGTGGCCTCAGTGGCCTGTGGCCCAGTGGCTCAGTGGCTCAGTGGCCTGTGGCTCAGTGGCTCAGGCTCAGTGGCCTCAGTGGCCTGTGGCCTCAGTGGCCCAGTGGCTCAGTGGCCTCAGTGGCTCAGTGGCCTCAGTGGCCTCAGTGGCCTGTGGCCTGTGGCTCAGTGGCCTCAGGCCAGTGGCTCAGTGGCCTCAGGCTCAGGCCTGGCTCAGGCCTGTGGCTCAGTGGCCTGTGCCCAGTGGCCCAGGCCTGTGGCCTCAGGCTCAGTGGCTCAGTGGCTCAGTGGCCTCAGTGGCCCAGTGGCTCAGTGGCTCAGTGGCTCAGGCCTCCAGTGGCTCAGTGGCTCAGGGCCAGTGGCCTGTGGCCAGTGGCCTCAGTGGCCAGTGGCCAGTGGCTCAGTGGCTCAGTGGCTCAGTGGCTCAGTGGCTCAGTGGCCTCAGGCCCAGTGGCCAGTGGCCTGTGGCCAGTGGCCAGTGGCCCAGTGGCCCAGGCTCAGGCCCAGTGGCCAGGCTCAGCCTGGCTCAGTGCCTCAGTGGCCCAGGCCCAGTGGCCCAGTGGCTCAGGCTCAGTGGCCCAGGCCTCAGTGGCCAGTGGCCCAGGCTCAGGCCAGTGGCTCAGTGGCCCAGGCCTGGCCTCAGTGGCCCAGGCCAGGTGGCCAGGCCCAGGGCCCAGGGCCAGGGCCAGGGCCTGTGGCCCAGGGCCAGTGGCCCAGGCCCAGTGGCCAGGCCCAGGCCCAGGCCAGGCCCAGGCCCAGTGGCCCAGGCCCAGTGGCCAGTGGCCCAGGCCAGTGGCCCAGGGCCCAGGGCCAGTGGCCCAGGCCCAGGGCCCAGGGCCCAGGGCCCAGGGCCCAGGGCCCAGGCCCAGGGCCCAGGGCCCAGGGCCCAGGCCAGGGCCCAGGCCAGGGCCCAGGCCCAGGCCCAGGGCCTGTGGCCCAGTGGCTCAGGCCTGGCCCAGGCCCAGTGGCCAGTGGCCAGGGCCCAGGGCCAGTGGCCAGTGGCTCAGGCCCAGGCCAGTGGCCAGTGGCTCAGTGGCCCAGGCCTCAGTGGCCCAGTGGCCCAGGCCCAGGCCCAGGGCTCAGGCCTCAGGCCTCAGGCCAGTGGCCTGTGGCCCAGGGCTCAGTGGCCTCAGTGGCTCAGGCCTCAGTGGCTCAGTGGCTCAGTGGCCCAGGCCTAGGCCAGGCCCAGGCCAGTGGCCTCAGGGCTCAGGCCTCAGTGGCTCAGGCCTGGCTCAGGCCCCAGGGCCTCAGGCCTGTGGCCCAGGCTCAGTGGCCAGGCCTCAGGGCCTGGTGGCCCAGGCCAGTGGCTCAGTGGCTCAGGCCCAGGCCTGGCTCAGTGGCCCAGGGCTCAGTGGCCTCAGTGGCTCAGTGGCCAGTGGCTCAGGCTCAGTGGCTCAGGCTCAGGCTCAGTGGCCTGGCTCAGTGGCTTCAGTGGCTCAGGCTCAGTGGCCTCAGTGGCTCAGTGGCTCAGGCCAGTGGCCCAGGGCCTCAGTGGCTCAGG